>OZ018375.1:82020560-83270560 GCA_963969555.1 Polydrusus pterygomalis
ACAGGAAGCAGCTACATGCAATGCTGTCCGACCACCAGAATCTTTAACAGATTCACAACAACAGCACACATATGTAAGATATGAACATAAATCACTGTCACTGATGCTTCGTTTAGTTATGGCAGCTGTCATTGTATCACCGTGTTGGATTGACTGACATTTACAAGTGCAATCGGGAAGATTAGTTGGCTTTGACATCTAAAGTTAAAAAAAGGATTATTGTCAAAACAAAAATAAAAACACAAAATACAGTGGATCAGACATTAATAACTACAAATGGCATTATTATTTTGTAATGAATAAACATTAGATACTATTTTATTACTGTATAGTTACCACTAAGGTAACTATAATCTACACATTGTCGCTGTCAGATACAAACATCGTAGTTACTTAAGTTCATCTTTAAAAAAAAAAATTAAGGACAAACAAAAACTGTTTATTTAGGTACTTTTAGAACAATAAATAAACAATTTAGGTAAGTATATGTATGTGCTTCTTGCTTCTTCCTTCCATTATCATAACAAAAATTGTGTGTAAGTACCTATAATTTTTATAATTATAGTAGTGTGAACAATGAGTACCTATCTACAGTAAAAAGTAGGTAGGTACAGAGGTCTGTTCAGTAAAGATTTTACACCCAATTTGTCACGTGGTGTAAGTCATGCTTTTTATTTTTTACAAAATAAGTAGGTATACCTTTAACAGTACCTGCTGGCAATTGTTGATCAATTTTGGATCAATGTACCTTTATAATAACCTAAAAGAAATAATCCAAGCCTGTTCTAATTAGCTTAAATAATACAATACACAGGTTTTTCTATTTGCTTTGAAGGTACATGTCAAAATCTTCATTTATTTTTATCTTTACCTTGTTTCTGTTTTCGTTCTAACAGCTTGCAACATTATTGCATAATATTAGGTATACTTCAGCACTTACTTTTCTAATCTATATCGGAGTCTAAGATATCTAGTAAGTCCAAGCTGAATAATTTAGAACAGTACCTACCTAATCACAAGAAACAAAAGTAATTTGGTACAGTAATTGTAAATTTAACATAATTTTTGAAACACAATAATAATATAATTGATTAACTATTAAAATTATCCTCAATAACAGGTTCCAGATGGTTAGGTATATTAAAAGAAATATAAATTATTTATTACATATTATAAGTAGTAGTGAAAATAAAATAAACATTTTGTAACTTATAATAGATACTTACATTTCCTGTTATATTAAGTACGAAAACTTATTATAATTTAAAATCCTAGCAAATTAAATCCAATTCAAAGTTCTAAAACTTAAGTAAGGTTATGTTTTAATTTTTGATCTAAACGTCAAAGTCAAAGAATTTCTTCTTCTTTTAAATTACTAATGGCCACTTGTCGTTGCACTCATTTCCAACATTCGGTTGGCTTGGTTGGTTGGTCATTACTAGGCCCCTTGTCGCTCTTTTTCCCGTTTTCTACGGGATGGTCACCGAAAAGATTTACCCCTGATTTTCTCAATAAAGGCATGTCTGTTGACTTAAAAGTGTCTTCAAAATTGTCCCCGTAATTTTGGCTTCTTTCCCTTATAAAGGTTTCCCCACCAGTATTATTATCGGTTTTGAATGACGCCGTCAGCTGACGCCTTAAAGTCACATGCCTGTCATGAAATGTTTGGGGGGAGTTTGCTCCCCCGAATTTTTCAAAATACCTATCTAATGTTTTGAAATATTCCAAAAATTCATACTCCGACGCCCTACTGTGCAGGCTACTCCTGCTGCTAACGCTTTCGTTACTCATTTTTGTTTATTCTGTAAAATTTTTTAATTATCCAGGAATGCCAGGCCGCCGGGAGACGGCCGAAAAACAAACTACTTGACGCTACAAGTAGTCTGTCAGTGAATGGTCCCGCCACCTTTTACCCCGCTAACTGGAAATGCTAGCAGCCACTCAAGCGCAAAGAAAAGGGGGCATTTATTTTAAAAATAATAAAATTTAAGGGAAATTTAATTTTCTAATCAACGGAATTAATTTATTAACTTGTGGAAACTTATTTTTTGTTAATAAAACCGTTGAAAAACTTTAAAGTTGGCACGGGCACGTCCAACAGGAATAAAATACAATTCAAAATATTTTATTCGATAACACGGAGGATTTAGTCCTTATTATTGTTTGTTGTTTGATTTTGATTTTTAATTTTTTCAGGGTAAGTCTGTCCTTTGTAAGTAAGTTCGCCCTAAATAACCTACTATTTTATTTACAAAATAAAACGAAACCCTATCTGAACAAAATTAAAATCTTCTAAGATTTTCAAAAATCCTATATACCAAACTACCTAAGATTGTCCGCTAAGATATTTTAGCTATTAATAAAACTGTATCGCTATATGTACGCGCGACGAAGTCTAAAATGTATGTCACACTATAACCATTAACTAACTTTTCGAGTGTACACCGGAGCCTAATTTCTATAGGTCTGCGGTGACGGCGTGCCTTTTGCAAAGGTCTTAAATTTAATTTTAAAGAGAAAATTTCCTGAAAATAAAGAGAAAAATTCTGTAAAATTTTTATTTAAAGGGTAGGCTTCTATACCACTTCGGCCGGACACCACCTGCAAGATCAGGATAATGCTGCCTAATTGGTTTTCGAACTGTGACTATTCTGTCTAATACGTTTTACCAAGCCGTTTCCTACGATGAAGGCTTTTTACGTACGCTAACGTTTAGACTAGTCTGACAACACGGCCGTAGTTCTTTATTTTTACTATTTCGCCAAAAGGCTCTTCTTGCTTCTTTTCTTCACTCTATATAAAAACGCACTTTATATAGATCGCTGAGAATTTAATTTGTTAGAGACCTAGGGGTTATCGACAGCCATGTGGATCATGAGGGATGCCCCAATGGTAAAATTAAACCCTCGTTACTTCTTCAATAAAGAAAGAAAAGCTAACAAGTATAAGGGTGATACTTATCAGTTTTCGATATTCAAAGAAAAGCAACGGACGAATCGCGTGGTTCCAGGGTACGCACTGGAAATAATGACGCTAATTAAAGGTCTGCGGTGCTCCTAATTCTGAAAAGTCAAAAATTGATTAGCTCCTGTTGTAGCGACTTAAAAAAGTCGGTAGAGTAGCGAATTCCTGGTCCTGTATATAGTACGGTCCTTGGCGAAGCGAATTTCCAAATTCGGGCGAATGAACACTTAGAGGGTCTCCAGTTAACTACTTATTCTTTTTCTTTAGTCCAAATGAGCCTCTCCTAAGATTCCTGATGTCAGGGGCTGCAAGGCACGTCGGCCTGAGGGAATATGAGCGACTGAAAATTTGGAATTTTCTATGTTGAGCCGTTCAATGACTTGTAATCGACTTCCTGTAAATTTTTTGTCCATATCTCTCATCGAGCCCTGAAATGATAAAAATCTCCCACGTTGCAAAAATCAAATTTTCGTAGAACAGTAGAAACAATAAACATTACAATCAGCAAATTTTTTGTAACGTTATTATCAGCCCGGTGAGACAAAGATTGGCGGAATGGAAACATGTGACGTCAGAGTGTGACGTCACATGCCAGACAATTGTCAATAGAACCGCCCTACGTTTACCGTCCCCATCCTTGTCGTCTATCCTTGTCTAAGGTCCTCATCATTTATGAGTTAATATAACTCCTACGTCGTTATTTGTTTAAACTGAATGTGTTTACTAAGAAACGCGACCTTTCTTCGTTCGAGCTATACCTACTTGTCTCTCTTTATATATAGCGAAGGTAACTTGATGCAGACAGAGATAGATCTATGCTACAAATTACCCGAGCCATTAAATTATTTTTAAACGTTCAGTGTCTTCTTGGACTCGGCCACAAATAATGAAATCGCCCAGCCCAACCTCGCCTTTATAAAATAAAATGATAATGGCCGACAAAGTTTATGAAAGAGTTTGTTTAACTTATTATCTTATTAACTTGATCTTTTCTATTAATATTGTTCATGAACACGAGCCTGTTTACATTTCATTCTGCTAAAGGTAAGTTTGCTAACTTTGATTAACTATTTATATGATTATACAAATCAAAACCATAACATAAACTGAATATTAACCAAAATGTGCCAAGTTTGATTATTTTCTCCTAAATTTTGGTAAATCTATAAATACGCATATTTTAATTACTAAACCCTACGATACTAATTTAAATCTTGCTGATTCTTGCTTACTATGTATGTATATTATACGATCTATTTTTTTGATATTTTTTAAACCTTCTGTAGTTTCTCTGCCTACTAAACTCAAGTGGAAATAATTTTATTTTAACATCATTGGTTTTTTTACTTTGTGGTATTTTTGTTTTAGATCAGCTGTTGGTTATGTGAAAAAATGAATTTTGGAGACACGATTTTGTCGTCACCTTAAGGATAGCTATAAAAAGTTTTTACCCACGCCTTCCGCTTTTCCAGGAATGGAAATATGTATTCTTATTGAAAATACGCACACATTGCTGAGAAAGCTTCAAGTAGAGAAAGAATGAAAAACCAGTTAACGAGGAACTCGATCAGCAGATTACGAGGAATTATAAGACATACTCAAATGGTAATTGTGATTTCCTTTTAATATTGTAATAAAATTATGTCATGTGCATTTTTGAGTTTTATTTTTTATTTTCTTCGAGGCTAGACCAACAACAATATAGAGTATTTTATTTTAAAGTGATATTTAGTCGAAAAGGTTATTCAGAATGCTGCTATTTGATTTTTACTACATATAAAATCAACTAACGGGATTTTGAATAGTTTTTTTGGCTTAAATATTACTTTAAAATATTTCGCCAGAAAAAAATAACAAAACTATGGGCGTTTAAACGTCCCGCCTCTAGCCTCGAGGTTCCAACCAGACCCGATGGTGGCGCTCTTTTTGACAGTTTTGACATTTCCTTAATGACATTTTTGCTTCGACCAATTAACATGCTTGTTTGTCTTCTTCCTGGTGTAGGTACACGTTGGTTATTATTGGTTTATTTACAAAAGCTCTTCTTCTTGGCCAGAAAGATGGTTTTACGACATTATAAAAGCTCTTCTTATTGGCCAGAAAGATGGCTTTACGACACCCTTTCAGCCAAGTTGCTTCTATTTTCTAGCTTCGCTCACCAGCAGGGGTGCAGTCTTAGTGCACCAATCCCTTTTACTTGCTGTCTTACCTATTAAGGGAGCTGTAAACCTCTTTGGGGAAATGTACGTATTGTCAGAGAACTCAAAGCCATTTTCTGGGGTACTGTGATGTGTCCAAGAGTCCAGCACTCAACTTGGATTTCACCAGAGAAGAAAAAGAGGAATGTTATACTGTAATTTAATAGAACAAATAAATCTATCACCCCAACATTTTCACATGTTTCTGACTAGGCTTAATAAAACTCAAGATGTTTCAGTAATTTAATAATGCTTTTTACAGATAAGTTTTTCAAAACTCCCTAATTTTTACTACCCTATATTTTTCTGCACGGCATCAGTGTGCTTCTGCACTTAACCCTCGACTCTTCAGTATGCTGGAGTCTTGATTGTCGACCTTCTGACTATTCAATTTTACACCTCTTGTACACCATTAAAAGCTCCATTACGGCTCAATCTCACCATTATTTTCTCTTTTGCTAAAAACATCAGCATTTTACTTTTCACTTTGTTTCCTGATGATGAGTGTTTCTACACTCGAAACATGTCGATGTGATCCTATAGGTTCGCCTAGTTTTTCGATTAATAAATATTGTGTAGAAAGACTTCGTGCTTTTCTTTTTTTGTATCATATTTAACTCCACTTTGAGTAGGTATGGACTACTTCTTCAAAAAAAAAAAGAACAAATAAAGATTAGAGCGTATATTGCGTTCTTGTTATTCCGGTAGACATTCATTACTATTCCATTCGTTTGGGTCAGCTGCTAGGGCCATCCGGCCATGCTAAAGCGATATAGGGGAAGGTCGCTTTTGATGGCATACCACAGGTATCTTTGGAATAAACCGGTTTTCCGTCATCCCGTATAGTTAGATGGGCGCGCGTATTGACCGTTCAGTTGTGAGTCGAATTTCAGTCGTGACGGACGTTTTAATGTAAAGTTATTTAATAGAAAAGAAATTGTTGAGTGCCGAAGTAATATATTAGCCAGTTTTTAAACCAAAAATTTATTATGTTTGGCGCATTAAATTAGAATGCACGATTTTTGTCCGATAACTATAGGATATAGATGTTACTTTGCTATGATTATTTTAAATCTAAGTTGTGGTTTTAATTTTTTATAATTTATTTACTAGAAGTGTGACATATTCCTAAGATGGCATATCCATTGGTTTCCTATAATGGCATACCTATAAATACAAATATATAGATATATGCCATCATAGGCGTCATATATTCAAAACGGAGCTATACTTTTACTTTTCTTTTAGATGTCACTATATATGCTTTTTAAAGTTTTTTAGTATGTCTTTAGATTGATGTACTTTCCTGATAATGTTTTCATTATCTTCTTTTTTAAAAGTTTTAAACATATGTTCCCTAAAATATTTAATATATATTTTTTTAAGTTTTTTTAAACAGTTTTATTATGTGCTTGAATTTTTTAACAATAAAAATGAGCAAACTGTAACAAAAATATTCCTTTTACATGTAGGTATGCGTCCTTGAGATTTCAGTTGCCTATGATGGCATACTTGGTGATTTTTTCTTTTCTATTTTTTTTTTACCAAAAAAATAGTTTTTGTATATTCTTAAAGTTTTATAATGAATATTCAAATAGTAACAAATATTTTTATAAATGGTTATTTATGGTTAAAACCTTTGAACTAAAAAATATATTAGGTGGTAAAAAAAGGTGCCATCATAGGCGACCTTCCCCTAATAGCCTGTTCGATTTTAAAAGCCAAATATGCACCAGTTGTTATAGAGTTAAAGATTTTACTGTAATCCTAATACCGTGTCCCCACGGCTTATTAGGGCCTCGGGCCTCCCCATAAATTTTAATTCAAAAGTCGGACAAAATTTTAAAAACTATAACTACTGTAGTAAAGGGCCATTTCAAAAGGCCGCTATATTTTCAGCCCTCTGCTTCCTTCGATAGTCTGTCCACAATTTCGTTTTTATAAATACCAATATTTTGTTTTATTCGAGGTTTTATCCATATGGTTTATTATTTGGTAATTTAATCAAATGATTAACTTCATCAGTAGCCGGTAAAGCTGATTTTAGTTCTTAATTGGTACCCTACTTACTTAAAATTATAGGCAGTCCATAAACATATTGTAGTGTTTATTTTCATTTCCCAGACATATTTATAATATAATATGCTAACATTCTTGCTTGGGTATGAGAGGCTAATTTAAAATTCCTTTATTTATAAGTAAATAAATAAAGGATCAGGATTTAAATTATTTTTAAATATTTTTTTTTGTGTTAAAAAATTATACAGAATATAATTAAGAAAATCCAAAAATTCTAAAAGATTTAAGGAACTATTTTCCGAAGCAGTCAGTCAGCAGAAGTTATCTTTTAGTCGACTCCGAATTGTACAACTTTGCCGCCATTTAATATTAGATGTGATAGTAATAAAGTTACAAGATAGGTAGGTAGGTATACTTACTATGTTATTATAAACATTGAATTAATTAAAATAAAATTGCAATATTATTTTATTGTACACAAGGTCCTCTCTATTGCTATTGACATTGTATTGGTATACCTATATTATCACACTCTCTTTTATTTTGTATTACAACTATGTAGGGGAGAGTAGTCCACAGTGAGACATGTTCCACAGTAAGACAGTACAATTTCTGAGGCTCTGGAAACCCCGCTTTTTACGTCACGCCATGCGCAAGCTTGTTTTTACACGCCAGATCCACCAACGAGTTCTTGTTTCAGTTCAGTTTGTTTTTATCTGTAGAGCGGCGTTTATGCAAATTTTTACCGGAAAAGTAATTTTTCGAAAAGCTGTTTTAATTGGTGTTTATTTGACGTGCTTTTAATTAGAACTTTAAGATTGGTGGTAAGTAAAGTTTAGGTATTTGTGTGTTCATTTACGTTGCGATATTATTTTTATTTCGGGTTCATTACAAAATATTAGATGATTTTTAAATATGGTGATTGTGGGGAACACTGAGACAACACTAGGTGGGGCACACTGAGACGTGTCCCACCATGCGCAAGAAGGTTGGAGTACCTATCTTTTAAACTATATTTTTTTTAGAGAATGGCAAGAAATAGAAAAGGAAAAACTACCCTAGGGTCCTTTTCAGAAAACCAGATGAAAAGTGCCGTAAAACTGGTTATGGATGAAGGATTTTTATTGAGAAAGGCAGCCGAACTAAAAGGAGTGTCACATCAGACCTTAGCAAGGTAAATTGTGATTGGAAAGAGTCTGGAATTACATTGAAGATATTTACAGGATGGCCATAATAAAGACTGCCAACCGGATTTATCTAAAATAAGTTTTAGAGCCTCTATAAACTAAGCTTTGGGAAAGCATACAAGACTTTTAATGAAAAGGCAGGCCCCAATTGAATGAATGAGAAACTAGATAGAATTGTTGTCATTAACGACTACGTCCCAGTAAAATCTTCGTGGAAAAAATAATTAACCAAATATTTCATTGGGAAAATTTTAAACAATATCTCCCATGAATCTGAATATGATATAGGTTATTTACAAAGAAAAAATAGATCAAATAAATTCGTCTACCCAAATGTTCCAGAAGTTGCTACTGTTTTGTTTGAAGACATCGTAATGATTTTGCCATTTCCAGCATTACCTATTTGGTAAAACAAAAAGAAAAAATCAATGTGTCCAATTTGAAGTTAATTTTGGTCAGCTAGATGTCCAATAAAGGGTTGTCTTCCTGTGGACCACGTTAAGTCTCACTGTAGACCACCATGGGGCACAGTGAGACTATTTGCAATGTCAATAATAAATATTTCTAGAATTTAAGTTTTTAAGTTTTTGTTTATTTTCTTTATGTTTTTTAGGAAAATAAAGGTTACTTTACATTATAAACCTGTTTTCTTTAATAAATGTTTAACCAGTTTTTAAAAAATCTAGAGTAACCAAAAAACGTCTCACTGTGGACCACTCTCTACACGGTGTACCATATAAGAATACACAGTACAGGGATCTCGTAAACAACAGGAGATACAGAGATGGTTAAATTAGAGAAAAGTTGCGCTTTGCTAAACCCTTCAAAGTCACGATTCGAAATTTAAAAAAATCCGATTACTTCCGAAGATATTTGGGAAAAAACCACATTTTCCCGATTTCGTTTTTATTTTTTTCTGTCTATTTAAAAAGATATGACAAAATGAATTTCACATTCTTATTGCCACTTTTTCTGCTCTACAAGCCGGTGTTCTTAAATTTTCAATCCGACGTTTCGTTTTTCCGCAATCATCATCAACTTTGTTTTTTTAAATAGTCGGAAGATTTAATTTTATGCTTAGTAAATTCTATCTTTTATTCTGAATTCAACGGTATATCACACTTAATATTTATAACATGTTTCGGACTTAAAAACTCATCATCAATATTATTTGATGATTATTACGAAGGAACGAAACGTCGGATCAAAAATTTTAAGTTTTAACTATTATAAGGGCAAGTAAGCAAAATATTAGCATCAAATAATTAATTGCGAGTTATTCCATTTATATCGTCTTGATTTATTTATTTATTTATTTAGCGTATGGGGTTACAGTACGGTACAAATGACAGAAGTATGTAAAATACAAAATATAAGTTGGCATATATTCGCACAAAAGTTCCGATGTGCTTCGTTGATGGGCGCTGAGAAGCGCCATTTCCACTCGGTTGATCCATAGTTCGGGGAAATCGTCTTGAAATAGTATGGGCTTTGAAACGCATTTGTCTAAATAAATCATGGCGATCTGTCAGTATTGCCGATAAATCGAAATTTTTACGTAAAGAAGTAAACTTAGTTCGGAAATTACCGATTAAATTTAAACTTTTTCTTGTCTCTTAATGTGTTTTTTAATTATGGCACATTTTTCAAATGAAGAAAAATCGGACATGTTATGTTGTTATATTGTTGAAAGCCATAATAGTACATTAAAGTACACGTTTCATAAGAAGCGGTTTTAGCGCACGCGTCTATTTTAAAAAACGAGCCACAAAGTGGCGAGTTTTTTTATTGACACGTGCGCTAAAACGCCTTATGAAACATGTGCTTTATACATTTTTTTCTATTTCACCTTTTATAATCAAGAAAAATTCATTTTAAAAAGAAAACAAATCCTTCAAATTTTGTAAATTTTTATGTCTAAATTTTATGTTGTTAATACAATTTTTTATCATAGTAGCCTCTGGACAACAAAAATTATTTTGCAAACTGTCATTTTTTGATTTATTGACCCATTTTCACCACGAGATTCTAAAGTTATTTTACCGATATGAGATTTGAAATTGGACGGAATACGTTATTGGTGTGATCCTTTGTACATTCGGTACATATACAGAGCGTTCGGAAATTCGGGAGATTTTGCTACTTTTTTTCGAATTTCAAAAGACGTGATTTTACGTCACGGCATTGCAATTTAGTATAGGGAAGATGGAAAATTCAAATAAAGTTGAAGTTAAAATCGACATTGGAAGGTTAGTGGATTGAATTTTGGATAGGATTTGGCAGAAAATGATAGCTTGAAGCATCTACAAAAGATTGATTTATAGATTTATGCAACCAACATACATGACTGTTATCCACACAGAATAAAAAAGTAAGTTATCAAGCTATTTTTCCTCTGCGAAAAATGGATTTTCGCGTAAATCACAAAGGTCGCGCAAGTCAATGAAATAAAACATTTAAATGTTACCAACATCAGATAAAGAAAAAACGCGTATCGAAATAGCTTTATTACGATACGCAAATGCGTATCGTACTGAGCTTATTATGAACGTGAAATAGAAAAAAAATTGTTTCGACACTGAAAGGCAATATAGTGTGGTGTGGTATTTTAGGAACGATTATCGGACCAATAATTTATGAAGGTACTTTAAATGCACAAAGATATTTCCAGTTCTTGAATAACGATATTGAAGATTTTCTTGATAACATTCCTCTGGCAGAAAACGTATTTGGTTTCAGCAAGATGGGGCACCTCCACATAATTCTCGAAACAACATTGAATATCTAACAGAACGTTTCCAGAACAATGTAATCGCCACTAATGGTCCTATAAGATGGGCCTGCACGATCTCCCGACATATCACTCCGTTGGATTTTTTCTTGTCGGGCTTTCTCAACGATGAAGTCTACTGGAAAACGTACGAGAATGTAGAAGCACTTAGAGCCGAGGTTCAAGCCGCTATTGCAACGATAACTCCAATGATGCTAGAAAACGTAATGAATAAAATTGTTTACCGTTGCTACGTTTGTTTAGAGAATGAGGGAGGACTTTTTGAACATTTGATTAAATAAGCTTGTTCAATGAACTTTTTGTAGAGTAAAATTAAAATATTTTGTTTTTTGATAATAACATTTTGTTTACTACTTACTTAATAAAAAAAATAATAATATTGATGATGAGTTTTTAAGTCCGAAACATGTTATAAATATTAATTGTGATATACCGTTGAATTCAGATTAAAAGGTAGAATTTACTAAGCATAAAATTAAATTTTCCGACTATTTAAAGAACCAAAGTTGATGATGGTCGCGGAAAAACGAAACGTCGGATTGAAAATTTAAGAACACCGGCTTGTAGAGCAGAAGATGGGGCAATGAGAATGTGAAATTCATTTTGTCATATCTTTTTAAATAGAGTAAAAAAAAAATAAAAAACCAAATCGGGAAAATTCGGTTTTTCCCAAATATCTTCGGAAGTAATCGGATTTTTTTAGATTTTGAATCGTGACTTTGAAGGGTTTAGCATAGCGCAACTTTTCTCTAATTTAACCATCTCTGTATCTCCTTTGGTTTACAAGATCCCTGTACTGTGCATTCTTATATGGGACACCATGTATAATAATTTGAGTATTACACATTTGTTGTGTTAAAAACCTTATAGATATGTTTACAATAGTTTACATTGCTCTAATTCTAATAGTTTATGAAGTTTTAAGACATTACCAGTTAAAATCGCTAGTCTGCATGAGTCTATTAAATTAATGTTTCCCTCTCGTATCGCTTTTTCTCGTCTCGTCTAATTCGGTCTCCTGCGAGACGAGACGAGAGTTTTTTCTGCGAGAATCTCGTGACACGAGACAAAAATATGCGAGATCGAGAAATCTGGCAAAAACTTAAGATTTTGATTAGGATTTGCATAAACTTTAAAAAGAATCCAGTTAGTATCACTCGATAAAAAAGCTATATCTTTATTAGGTACCGATATTGCAAGGTATAGCCAGCGAAAAATCGGGACACGTTGCCAAAAAACGATAGAAAAAAGGACCGAAAGAAAAATGAACCTTTTTTTTATAAAATTTAAAGTTTTTGTTGAAACGTAGATATGATACAGATGAATCATTTGATTAACGATAATCGTTTTCGTGAATTAAGTAGGTATACTATATTATGCCACTTTCAGCTAAATGTATGGAGTAAACATGTAAACAACATACTATTTTGATAGTGTCCAGTTGTCCTTGCTGGGAGTTGCTTTCATTAATTTTTTTTCTAATAAATCATAACTGACCGGAAATTTTAAGGTAGGTATAGGTAGATAAAAGTTTCTTACCTTAAGGGGCTATGGTAATTTGATTTGCACCCCGGAACACTGCAAGTTTTGTTTTCGGTATGATTATTTTAAAAAATGCTGTTGTTAATAAAAACAATCTAGCTTCATTTTCACTCTTTACATACAGCAACTACGCAAACTACAATATTATAACGAGCGATAAAAACTTAACTTTCCACAATGGTTTATGGGAAAAAACACGGTTTATTAATTATCCAGTTAAAACCACATTAAACTATAACTTATTATCCTATATTTAAAACATAGTACACACATTCCTTAGCAAAAAAAGACAGATAAACAAAACAGACACGCGTTTTTAAAAGTCTGACGGCGGTAACCGATCAATTCTTGCACTTGAGTGCATTCTGTTCCGCCACGCCGTTTTGTGCCTTGAATAGGTACTCAAAAATAGTCTATCTTACATTTAATATTCTGAAATTCTATTTTTGTATAAATATATATATATGCAACCCTAAAAACACGATTCAATTTAAAAGGCAACGGCGCTAACCGCGAAGGGCACCGTAGGCTTTCGTTTGAATTCGGTTACAGTGACGCATGTATTTGTTGGATAATATAAGTACTATTGTTTTGGTTAGTGATGGGAATAACCGCTTATTTTAAAAACCTACTGCAGAGAATTCAAGTGATTTTAAAAACCAGATGATAACCGGGTTTTCACTTGAATTCAAATATTAATATGGGCGGCGGTTTATCTTCTATAACATTAACTTTCCCTGCCGAGAAATATTTTGTGCCAGAGAGACTTTTAACTTCTAAAAAAAAAAGGTCGTCAGTTCGATAATAATTCTAAAGTACAACGCGACAGAGAAAGGTACGGTCAACAAAAAAACCGATTTATCAAAAAACCGGTTATTTAAAAAAAACCGAATTATTGAGGTTATTGGAAAAACCGGTTGATAGGTTATTTTTTACTCGAGTGATCCCAATACTAGTTTTGGTCATGTGTGATTTAAATGTTAGCAACACTGTGCCAGAACTGCCAGATTTTAACTTTCAGAAACTTTTTTGAAAATCGTTTCAGAAGGATGCGTTTATAATATTATAAGTACTCATATTGTAATGGTAGAGGTAATAATAAAAACCGTATCTATAGGGGAAGGTTTCCCATATTGGACCAATTTCCAAATTTCTTATCATAGATCCTGATAATAACGCAAAATCGATCTTGAAGCTATACCATAGTATACTTTAGTATGTTGTTCAACTGCAGGATTTTTTGCACAATTTTATTTTAAAGTATCTATATGATATACCAGGCTTTAAAAAAACCTCTGCAAGTGGTTCAATATAGGAAACCGGCATAGGCGTAGTTATGGGGGTACTTGGGGGTGCTAAGCACCTCCGAAATCTAAATTAGCACCCCCAAAAAAAATTTACAATATATAGGCTAATTTTAGAACTAACCTATTTTTATAATATACATTATATTTTTATTATGTAATGAATTTTTCATATTAATATTTCAAGCATTCGAATTCTGGTACAAATTCAAGTATATTTAGGTAGTTGCGGATTCTGTTCAAAATTTCTCTCCGTGTACAGTGTAGTTCACGCCCAGTTTACTTGTCAGAGCGGGTCTATGATCATAAAAATCTCGTAAAATACGAGAGCGGCATAATAGCCTGTGTATGTCATGTTGTGCAATTCTGCATTAATTTAATAATTTAAATTTAACCAGTCGTGGTCGTTCAAATTCGCGGAAATTTTTAGCCGGTATTTTGACTATTTTTTTTTGTTTATTAAGGTTTAACATGGTTTTATTGAATTCAGTTAAAGTTTAAAGTTAAATAAACACGAAAAAACAATTAGTGCGTCGTCGGATATAAAATACACCGTGGAATTTTTGAAAAATTTTTTAGCAATAAGTTACCGTTGGAGGAGAAAGTGATTGTCAAGAAAATTGAAAGACCTAAACCTGCTATTAACATCGCATTAAAATATTTACTAAAAATTATTGACCAAATTTGGGCGTGGTCTTAAAAAATTTTTCGCCTGCGACGGGCTTTTTTTTGCACCCTCACGTTAACATGTCACGAGCCGCCACTGGACTTCAGCACCCCCAGTGTTGACCGTCTAACTACGCCTATGGAAACCGGTTGCTTAAATTGCACCTGGGGGTTCCAAAATTGAACCACATGATTTAAATCGGAAGCTTAGATGTTAAATAAATGAATACAAAATAAAATTGTTGGTACCTATAGGAGTTTTATACTTATATTTCAAAAAAACATCAAAATTTCGGTAGAAGACATCCTAATGCAAAAAAAAGTAGCTACTAGTTTCCTATATTGGACCAGTCATAGTTTCATTTTTTAACTCAAAGAAAAAATCTTTTAGCAATATTGAAATGGTGTTCGTTCATAACATTAACTTATTTAAAGAGAAAAATTATTTTTGCACAATTTGGAAAAATTTCCTAAATTGGACCGGTTCAATTTTGGCAATCACCCAGTGGTCCAATTTAAGCGACTACCACGTGTTTTACAAAACCACCCAGGAAAGAAACAAGAAAAACCAAATAAGTATGGCATGGTAATAGGAGAAATAGAAAGAGAAAAACTTACTTGATAACTTCCATAAAAAAGATTTTGCTTAGAGTTTTATGGTTCTAAGGTAAATTCTTAGGAAAATCCTAAAAATATTACATTAAGATTGTGTAAATTACGTTTTGCTCTGTACACGCCAAGCACTAACGGCCAACTAGGTGAGTTTGTTGCCGATCAAAGGTTCTGGGTGGAAGTATGTTACAGTGTTGCCAGATGATATGGCACTTGTTTAGTTTCGGAGAAATGTACTGTGGTCCAATTTAGGTGGCGGTTCAATATAGGCAACCTTCTCCTATGTACCTACTTTGGAGCTTTTCCAGATTTTTTTTGATGACGTCATATTGCGAGAACGAGAAATTACGAGACTCTTGCAAGACGAGATGAGAAAACATCTGGTGAGATGTTAGCGAGGCGAGATTTGAAAAATATGTCGTCTCGAATTGCGAGACGAGACTAGAGGTTTTTTTCTAAAGTGCGAGATTTCTCGTCTCGTGAAACACTAGTCAAAATTAAATAGAATTTTTAATATCTTATTTTGTACCTACGACTTTTTTTTTTGCTTTGGCAGGTCTGCCATTCAGCCAGCCGCTAAGATTTTAAGGGTTACAAATAATACGTCAAAAAAGGAAAAAACCTAAAAGGAAAGAGACAGTGTTACTCGCTTCTCGCTCTGAGCCGATCAGAGCATTTTATAAACAAACAGGAGGGCCCGCCTGGGAAAACACATAACAATAGGAATTTAGGATATCTACATTTTTTAAGGATTTCGATATAAAATTACGATTAAGTATAGGAACTTAATGATTACAGTTTAATATTATTTCTATGTAAAAAGGACATGATAGCCTTCTGCGCCTTTACATTGTTTACCTCCGACAGGACGTGGAGTAAGTTTAGGGGAGCCATGATATATATGACATTCCGTTATAAGAATATCATATATGTTGTTGGAGTATTTTCGGCATTCGAAAAATATATGATCCAAATCACATGGAACGGTACAAGTCTCACAAAGTTCTGATTCAACAACATTAATTTTTTAATGTGGTAATGGTGAGCAGTACCTACGACTTGCGCCCTACCAAAGTTGACAGCACCACCTGTTCCCCATATACTGGAAGAAGTTATCTTAGATGCGATGCAACATATGCATTATATTAATGTCAATCTTAGTTTTATTTATAAAGGACGGCGAGGGCGCCAACCATTTTGAGTAATTTTATTAATTATATGTTTAGTGATGTGTTTTATATCAATTATTAAACCTAAATACTTAATACTAAGTATAATATATTCCACGAATTACAACTCTAGGGGAAGGGTGTAGAAAATGACATAGTGGGGTATAATGACACAGTGCTTGTATACACAGGACTCGTCGTTCGAGAGTGCTCGGAAACGAATATGTTATTGTGGCGTGGGTTCTAGTCATGCTAGTTTACATTAAGTTTCGCTTCATCGGTCAGAGTTGAAGCACGTTCGATTATTCTATTTTTAACATCAAAATATTTTTGGCGCGATATATTAAAATCTGCTATAAATTTTTAGTGTGATTAACCGGTAAGTTAGGATATTTATGATAAGTTATAAGGATTATTGCTTTTATGATTGCATATTTTAAATTTGGTAAATAAGTTATTGTTTTGTCAAAAATTGTATTTGTTTAAATTGGTTTCATGTGGGGTAAAATGACATAGGTGTGAAGAGGGCAAAATGACATACTATGTCATTTTACCCGAACGTAAGGCACTTCTATTCTAAACTCTACTCCAAATTTGGAAGAGGCCAAAGAAAAGAGCAAACCGAAACTAGAGATCCCAGAAAAAAGAAAAAGAGCGGTAAAAAGAAAAGTCCTTGAAGAATCCGAGTCGGAAACAGAAAAAAAACCGTTTTCTGCTAATGAAGAAGATGATGCTGCTTGCATTTATTATACAGAGCTTTACAAATTTTCCAAAAAAGGTGACCTGTGGCTATGCTGTTGTTCGTGTCAAAAGTGGGCACATGCCGGGCTAGACAAGAAAACAAAAATTTTTGTTTGTGAGTTTTGAACCGACTGAAAGTTATTAAACAGTATTGATGTGTCATTTTGCCCCCCACGTGAGGTAAAATGAACTTTTTTTGTTTATTTTTATATGTTTGGCTAAAAGTCCATATTTTGTCTTACTTTGTTAAAATCTTTTCTGAAGTGTTGCAAATACATTAGTTTATGTTTTGTTCAAGATTTTATTAAGAAAATGTTTTTTTTAATAAAGTATTTCTATTTTTTTTAAATGTATGTCATTTTGTACACCCTTCCCCTATATCTTTGATTTGTATTTTTGGCTTTGGTATAACTTTGTTTTTTTTTAGTATAAATTTAGTCTTCTCTATATAATATGTTAATTTTTAGTCTATTACATACAAGATACCTTTTAGATCATCATTTTTCACAGCCTGTAATTTCTCCCAACTTTTACCGAAACACAATATAGCACGGTTCCGCAAATAAGGTAAAATAACGAGCAGTTAAATTAGCAAATTTCAAAATCAACACGTATAACGAATACACGTTCACGTTTACGAGATCAAAAGAGTGCGGGTCGAATTTTACTGTCTGTATACCGAGTGCATAGGGGATGGAGGGGCACAATGTTACACGGGGTACAGTGTTATAATCGGAATTATAAACTTACGCGAAGCAACACGGCGCTGGAATAATTGCCACTTCCAGTTAACACTATTATACCTTTAATTATCCGAACTCGTGGTGAAATGTGAATTGTTTATACCACCCAAGTAAGTTTTTTATATTTTTTTAGTCAAAAAGTAAATTTTTTATACAGTTTTACAATTGTCTTGTGTTTCTTGACAATAATATATCGTAAACTTTATGGTATCATGTTTAAGGAACATCTTTGTAGATTAGCATGCCATGTAAAACAACACCTAAAAAAATTTGGTTTCCTAAAAACTAGCATATTTTTGGTAAAAATGCGATTGGGGCACAGAGTTACACACTATACTGGGGGAACAGTGTTACATGTAAAACAATAATAGAAGATCAGAAATGTTAATTTTTTCTGTTGATTTGCACATAAGGATACTATAATGAATTAAAATAGTTGTTTAATGTGTACACATCTTTGTTATTTGATACTAATTTAAATATTCTAAATTGAAACATTTGAGTTTTTATTTTTTAAATCATTACATTTTGAGATTCTGTCTGAGTTTTGACTTGTTTTTTATTGTTTAGACTGATGTTGAACTGAAATCGTAGAAAATTTTATTCCTATTTTAATCCTATATGTCATTGAAAATGTATTTTCCTACGATCGTGGGGAAAAGTTACTTCTCGGCACGATTTTACTTTCCCGCACAATTTTTACTTTACCACACTATTTTTGAAATTGTGACAGAATTTATATAAAATGTTCTAATTTAACACCCCTGGTATACCAGTCGTCGAGATTATTGTACATAGCACCACAGTGATATGTTAAGAGATATTTTAATCAAATTTGGGTTACTGTAATGTTTGAAAGGGATCTTTATTTTTACCTAGAAACCAACTGAATTTCACTTCTGGTTTAACCGGAACTACGCCATTTATGATTTTTTTTAAATGACAACCTGTATATTATATTGCACAGTCAAATTCTCCTCAAAATTATCTTTTCAACGACATACAACAAGTTGACATTTACTTTCAAAATGGCGGCGTAGGAGTCATTTTACCAAAAACAAAATGGTGTCTATAAAACAACGTATGCAATTGATACGGGAAAAATAGTGATAAAATGATATAATGACTATTAGTAAAGGTAATCTAAATTTATTTGAAACGTTAACATTGTTCCCCCCTTGTGTAACAGAGTGCCCCGCTAGTGGGGTACAGTGTTACATTCGACACGTGTAGAGATAATTGTTTTTTTTTATAAAAAACCTATACATTTAGGGCAACAGACGCTCCGAAAATCAGTTGCTAAACATCACCAAACCTAAGCAAAATTAAATTGTTATTTTAATTTGACAAATAAAAAAATTATTAATTAAAATGTTTTTTGTGTAACACTGTGCCCCACCTTCCCCTACCTAACAGTGTGTGCAGGAACTGTAGAAAACGATAGCAAATAGAAGAAAGCGTTTTATATGACACTTAGAGAAACAGCTTAGCGACATAATTTAAAATTATTTTGGTGTACACAGAGATGCTCAGTTTAAGTATGGCGGTTATTTCGGTCTACCCTAGAGAGTCTGTTTACTAAAAAATGGTACTTCAAAATTTAACTGTAGGTAATTACAATGTATAAAAGTAATAACAATATAAGGGCTAAAATTAACAAATGTAAAACTTACATGTCAATATCTCTGTAGCGCGCAGCGCTAAGAATAAAAAAAAAATAGAAATACATTTTTTTTAAGAGAAATTATTTTTAAAATAAAATTAAAATTTAAAATAAAGTTAGATTTTCTAAAATAAAAAGAGAAAGCTTCAAGAAAATAATTTAAAATTATTTTGAAAATTTAAATAGGTCGCGTTAATTCTTAATCACTTTTAAAAAAGCAGAATATTCAAATTAAAATAAGTTTATATCTTTCAATGATAATAAAATTTCTGTAGGTACCTTATTTCGGAATCAAAATCAAAATTTTTTAAAACTATGTTCAAAACACCACAAGTATTCACTTACACCGAAATCTTAAAACTAAACTTAAAAATTATCCTTCTCTTATTTTGATCGGTGAATAGGAAACACACGATGTCACCCAAAATATTTCCATTTGGTATAGAGAAGTTCTATAATATTCTATAACCTCGACCGAGAGAAGACAATTCTCACGTAGGCCGTGTGAACCTTATTTACGTATTTCTATTTTGTTATTGGGAAAAATACTTTCAAGGCAAGAAATCTTCCAGTTGCTTTTTGACCTATTTTTATCCTTTACTGTTTGTATATGAAAAA
Organism: Polydrusus pterygomalis; assembly: GCA_963969555.1. Taxonomy (NCBI): domain Eukaryota; kingdom Metazoa; phylum Arthropoda; class Insecta; order Coleoptera; family Curculionidae; genus Polydrusus; species Polydrusus pterygomalis. The sequence goes on from OZ018375.1 coordinate 82,040,778, forward strand.
CGCTGGATTATTTTAGCAAACAACGCAATGTCATTTGACCATATTCGTCACATAAGCTACCATATAAATACCTGGACTGCGTGAATTTTTTAGTCTCAATAACATCGAGTCTCAATAACATCGAGTCTCAACAATACTGTCGGGTAGTTAGTCTCAATGATACCGTCGAGTTTTTATAATCTTAATTAGACTATTGAGTTTTTCGGGTCTCCTTTAGACAGTTAGATTATCCAATAAGGGTTAAGAATTTTTGAAGTTATTAGAAAGTACTGATTCGTGAAGTTTTATGAGTCTAACGATTCGACGTGACGGTACCGTGAACAAAATTACTGACATTCGACAATTTTTCGGAAAGATTGAAAGTTGCGAAAAAGTGAGTGTTTCGATTAAAAAATATTACAATTTGTACTTAATATAAGGATTTAAATACTTGGGTGGCTTGCTAAAAGATTAAAATGTATTGTACTGATTTAAACAATAAGTGAATATGCCATTAAAAGGATTACGGTGTGTTTTACTAGGAGAACTAGTAGCCCGCTGAAGAAAATTACAAAGTAAAGAAGTTCTAGGCCAACTTGATTTGCGGTGTTTTGCCCTAAGAAACTTTGGGGGTTGTTAGAAATATTCTGAGAATAGGGCAAGGCACTACATCTCCTAAACACCGATTGCCAAAACGCCTTACAATGCATGTTGTAACAATTTAAACAACATAAGGAGAGGAATGTTAAAAAAATAATATACCTACACCTCTTCAAAAAAATCGATTAATTTGAAATTTCATAAACGCTTTTTCACCCTGCATATATAATTATGACGGTTAAATTAAATGGGCTGCCAAAACAAAAATGTATATTATTTATCCAATCTCAGTTTGAGGACATTCCAATCATTCCATACGGCGGTAAACAGTCTCAAAGAGACCGACCGCACAACCAGGGTTGTCAGATCTTTCTTCTTCAATTCTTTAAGTTTTTTTATTAAAGATATTTCATTTATATCAGTATTCAATTGTTAGTCAGTAACTTTCTTTGAAAGCTGGTTTGCAAATATACTTTAAACCGAGGAGTTTTGAGTGTGACAGAAAAAAATATCAAGCCATGCATTGTTATAATAATACACTCTTTAGTCCTTAAGAAACAATATAACTGAAATCAAGACAAAAAGTGTTTTCAGTGTTTAAAAACAACTAATTAACAAACCCTTGTTTCTCGTATATACTTATATTGTGCTTACAAATCCGAACATTTTGAAGAATTGGCAACAGCATGTAATTTGTTGCGATTGGAAGCGCCAGGATATAAGCTGAACCGATACCCGGCCCGTCTGACGATCGATTCTGTCAGACAGAGATAGGCCAGTGAAAATATACGTGGTTATGCCTTGATGAACGGGCCGGAGTCTGGTTGACGAGAATGAAGTTCTGGTAAAAAAATTAAAGCATTTTCTGAGCAGTGTCGTGCCGTGTCAGGTTTATTTTTCTGATTTTAGTTTTGTATATAGAATTTTTGAGTTACCTTATATTTATTATTTTAATATAATATTATTATATATACAGTGGGTTTATAAAGTGCAGTATGTACAAACACCTAATGTAAAACAAACTTATAAGTGTGTATACGCATATTAATTATTTGTGTGGAACGCCAATGGATAGGAAATTCCCACAGTTTAATGTCATTAAATTGACCTAAGAAACACTATACATGGCCGTATTTTTTCTAAAAAAATTATATCGTTTTGAAAACGTACAATTCACTTTTGAAGTGCCATTTTGTAATAACAAGCACCGTAGATTTTAATAAGGCGAAAATATACGAGGTGTTTCATTTAAAAATTTGTAACATTTTATTGTCACACCTTATTGAGTTACACTGCATAGTTACATAGTAGCATAGAACAAACTCGAGCTCACACCTAAATAATATTTAATAAAATTTAATTTTACAGATACAGGGTGTCCGAAAAAAGGGGTCAATCCTTTAACTAACTATACTATAACAAAACTGAAGAAATAACACTCAATGGTAACTAACTGTCAAATATGTTTTAATTTATCGACAAATGCAATTCCAAAGCCGCCTTGTCAAAATACAAAATATTAAAAAATAACATACTAATAAATAAATATGTATGCCACTGAAAACGTGTTATACTTAGAAAATAGGCATCCTCAGATACCTTCCTGAGGCATATACATATTTTTTTATTAGTAAGTATGTATGTAGGTATTCGTTAAAATACTTTAATAAATATTTGAGTGGTTGATTAGTTTAAAACACATTTTTTAATATTTGTGTATAGTCAAATAAAATAATCATTTAGCCTTAAACCGTCCCTCGTATCAAAAAATATACGTGATCTTTTTTGTTGTAAATGAAGGAAGGATTCATAAAAAGAGAGTTACAATAAAATAAGTCAGTGGCGTAGCATAGTTTTCACAAAAAATATGGTAGTAACATTTTGTACCGACGCCACTGGTTAAATTTACGAACGTGTTGTACCTTGAAAATAAGTGTTCTTAGATGCTTATTTAATTCACAAAATTTCTTTAAAAAAATAACTCGTTAAGGAGTTATTTAAAAATTATTACTATTCCTTTTAACATTTCAACACCCTGTATCTCCGTAACGAAGTCGCCAAGGACCACTATTTATAAGAACTTTTCATCTTAAAATACTGCCGGCAATTACCTCTCGAAGTTTGTCAAAGTACTTTTGAATCACCCTGTATATTCCTTGAGCAAAAATAATATGACTTTTATAATGCCATCTTTCATTTTTAACCCTAATGTTCGATATACAGGGCGTCAAAATTTAAAATTAAGAACATTTTTTTTTTAATAATTCGCGTTTTTAATAATCCTTATATAAATTTCAAATTTGGTACATTGCTATATAATAAAGAGTTACATCTTTTGAGAAAAATAAAACAAAAAACAATTGTCAAATATTCAAAATAGGGGAGTTAAGTACCCGCTGACCCCCCCTCCCCCTATTTTTTAGTTCGTACGCTAATAACTTCCATACTATATTTTTTCAGGTAATCATTTGTTTTTGAATATTTTTTGACTCCTATAGAATTTCGATAAAATGATGCATTTTGGAGATAAATTGAAAAGTATGGGTCCTTAACTGATGTCAACGCGGCTTCGGTAATCTCATCATTTTCAAATGCTAAATGAAGTCAGCCATTGTGGCATTACCATGGATACAAGATACAGTTAAGTAAAACTTTGCAATAGGTGACAATATTGAAAACAAAGGACTAGCCAAACATAATGTAAAGACAATGGCGTACAGATAAAGCCCTGTTGTACTAAACTAGTTACTTAAATGAAATTATTTTATTGCCCTACTAAGAATTAACTTACCTACTCTTGGTAATTTTTTTCACATAACAGTAAAACGCCACTGTTATCACTCGTTTTTAAGAAAATAATCTACTATTACTTATTAAATACATTTGATACAACATAACAATAAGGTAATAAATATTTAAAACAAATTATTTTCATAAAATCCCTGTTTAAAATATACGATACAAAACGATAAAAAACAATATAGATCGTATCCAAATTAATCGTTTTCTATGCGTGTCCACGATTGAAATTTATTTGCCGATGAAATCTCTATCCATTTTAATTATTGTATTGTATCTCTACATTTTTGGTTTCTATCGTATTTAATCGTGTAAAAGTATGTTGAAATTTGATACCGTTTAATTGGTTGCTCAGGTTAATCGTATTCTAATTGTAAAACCCGACCCAGATTCAATGTTATTCTATTTCCAATCTGTTTGGATTCGTAATTAACATAATTATTTTTAATATGTTTCTATATGCTATAAAGGAATAAAAAATCTAATCGTTTTTAATCGTGATTTTAATATCAACATTTAATCTATTTTTAAATACACTATGATTTGTATCATGTTTTATATTGTATTAAGAACGTACAATTCTAGTATGCTTTTAAACGGAATAACCAATTAATTCCCTATCCATTCCTATCATGTTTTTAGTATTTATAATAAATATGTTTTAAATCGCACTTCAATTTCAATTGTTTTCTATTGTATTACAGCCGTAAATTTCTAATATGTTTTTATGAAATGAACATTTTTTACCCTATCCGTTTCTATCGTGTTTTTAATACTCATAATGAATCAGTTTTAAAAAGCATTACAATTTATATTGTTTTCTATTGTATCACAGTTGTACAATTCTAATATGTTTTTATACAGAATAGACATTTTTTAATACCCTATCCATTTTTATCGTGTTTTAATACTTATAATGAATTTCTTTTAAAAAGCAGTACAATTTCTATCGTTTTCTAATGTATTACAGTCGTACAATTCTAATATGTTTTTATATGAAATGAACATTTTTTACCCTATCCGTTTCGATCGTGTTATTAATAATTATAAAAAATCTATTTTAAAAAGCAGTACAATTTCAATAATTTTCTGTTATATTAGAGTCGCATAATTCTAATATGTTTTTATATGAAATGAACATTTTTTACCCTATCCGTTTCTATCGTGTTATTAGTAGGTACCTAATTATAATATATCTGTTTTAAAAAGCAGTACAATTTCTATCGTTTTCTATTGTATTACAGTCGTACAATTCTAATATGTTTTTATAGATACAGAATATACATTTAATACCATAATATCCGTATCTATCGTGTTTTTAATACTTATAATAAATTTGTTTAAAAAAGCAGTACAATTTCCGTCGTTATTAACTAATACGTTAGTAACAAAAAACGAAATTAAAAAAAAAATAGTCTGAAGAAATTGCTCGATATCACCTCCATTTTTTTAAATACGCATGCGAGTTCTCCTTATTAAAGAAAATTATAACCTTTGAAAAATATGTGGTTTCAACCTGAATTGCTCTCCAGCTTGAAGGATTATTTCTATTAAATGATTCTCGATCAAAATCGGAACAATACACAAAATCTTTAATACACCCCCAGACTAAATATTCCAAGGGGGTAAGGTCCGGGGAACGGGTGGCCATTTAACAAGAGCATCTTGGCCCCGATCAATCCAGCAATAATTGATCATTTAGCATTTAAAAATTATAAGATTACCGTAAGCCGCCTTGGCATCAGTTAAGGACCCATACTTTTCAAATTATGTCCAAAACGATGCGTTTTTTTATGAAAATTTTATAGGAGTTCAAAAATAATCAAAAACAAATGAGTTACTGTCAAATTTAAATGATGACATGATATGCCAAACTAATTAGTAATAAAATAAGTAGACAAACACAAATTTATTTTTTTTGTTTACAAAATTAACAATGTAAGAATATACAGAAAGAAAAAGAAAAATAATTACATAAATTGCTGAAATTGGCCACCGCCATGCTCCAAGCATAAATTCACACGTCTCTTCATATTTTCGAAAGTGTTGACCAGCGTCTCTGAAGAAATGTTACCATGCACATTCTTGGATAATCCTTTCTTGTAATTGTTCTAAATTTGCAACTGGTGTTTTAAAAATAGTGTTCTTTAAATGAGGAAAAACGAAGTAATCCATAACCGTTAAACAAGGTGATCTAAATGGGAATTCAATGTCTGGTCGAAAACTGATGAATCTGTCGTCGAAAAAATTGCGTAAGTATAGTTAACAGTTTCGGCGGCTGTATAGGCGGTTGCACCGTTCTGTTGAAAATATCCAAAATGTAGTTCGTCGTCAAGTAATTGCTTCACAAATGGATTCAAAATATTGTCTCTATACCGCTGTGCTGTAACTGTGTCATGGAAAAAAATAGGACCGACAATTCTCTTTCGGGCAACAACTAACCAGACACCAATTTTTTGAGGGTGCAATGTTGACTCTATACAAAAAAATGGGGATTTTTACTACTCCACAGAATTCACATAACCGGAGAGGTGGAACCAGGCTTCATCCGAAAAAAATGTCAGGTCTAATAAATCATTTCTTTCCAATAAATTTTGGGTTAACCATTGATAGTAATTCCTGCGTCTTTCTAAATCTGCGGCTTGTATTTCTTGGAATACTTGCACTTTATAAGAAAATAAATTTAGCTGCTTCTAAAGAATAGTCCTGCATGTTCCATATAAGATCTTCCCACTTCTTGGGACGGGCGTCTTATACAATTTGTTGGCATATGTTTTGCATTATTTCACGAACGTTTGCAAAAAGTTCTTCTGTTCTTACAGATGGTCTTCCTGCTCCCTTTTTGTGTTGTATAGAACCTGTTTCTCTAAACACAGCCACGGTTCTTTTCAGTCAATGATAAAAATCCCCAGCAATAAAAGCAACGTTAGGAAAATGTTCGTGAAAATCGTCCATGCACAAATCCAGATTGTATTGCCACTCACTATTTACTCTAACCCCGTTTCGAAAATACGCTTCAACCATGAATGTTTTGTGCTGTTCCGTAAAGCCCATTGTGTGAATTGTTCAAGACATTGGAAAAATTAGCGATGAAACTTGTAACGACTGTCAAAGATGACGGAATAACTGATTGACTGTTAATTCAGGTAGTTACTGATACCCAACAGGTATTAAGCTATACGGCTAAGCATTACGTCCTTAGATGCAAAGCCCTCTTTGATGCAAATAATTTTTGCTCGCACGGTATATAAATAGTAGGTACTTCTTATGTATTGTTAGGTGCGCTAGGTACTGAACGTGACGAGAGGAAGCCCGCGCACCTTTTAAAACAACAATAAAGAAAAAAATTTCAATTTTTTTAATAAAAAATTAAAATTGAACCTGAGAGTTAGTGTTTAAATTTCCCTGAATAGAAAATCGGACCATTGCCCAGAGAAGCACGAGCCACAAGAGTACTTATATATTTTTAAGAAACATACCGGAATTTAAAAAAATATTGTAATAGGTACCTACATACATTAAATTCTTGCTTATGCGAATGAAACAGGCTAAATAGTGCAGACTCCCGGATCGCTTTCCTGATATATCCCAGCGTCGTGGCGGCGTCAGCCGGGCGCGGGGAGGATCCCAAACAGCTGATTTTATGCCGACGCCAGGTCATAGCGACGCCGGTAGTTCTGGCGACGCCGTTATCCAGGCCGCTTATTTTGTGCCAGATTCGTGGACCTCCGATCTTCGCGTTTGCTAAAAATACGCTCGCGATTTTTTTAAACGTTGTTTAGCTATTTTTGTGTAAGTGAAATATTATTTTTTATTGTGGATTGTTATTTGGTGTAAGTACATTTTTAAACATCTAAAAAAACTTTTGGTAAATTTTACTTGAAAAAGTTTTTAAGTTATGCCATTTAGTAACTATACAGTGTGAGTTTGTAACTTGGAATAAATTCAGGAAATCCACTACTTACACTTTTTTTGGCCAAATGCTGGAACATTTTAATTTGTGGTATTTTTTATAATAAAAAAATTAATACAGTGTGTCTCAAATTAGAGATATGACATGTCAATAATTTTTTTAAATGACAACCCTAGTTTTATATTGACTATTTTTAAAGAGCATATTAAGTTTTACATAAGTACCAAATTTTAAATTTTTATTTCTTGTATGAAACCGGCAAATGAAGAGGAGTTTTAAGCACGAATAAGACATAAATTATATATTTAAAACGAGTTTTTTTTGCGTGTAGGATATTGCCAAATGTGAGCATTGAGCATTTATTGACGAAAAAATATTAAAGATGGTAAGAAGTTTTTTTTTAATTACCTACCTAAATTATAATTTGTTTGTTTAGTATCTTATAAATCAAATAAAAATTTGAAATAGAACACAATACAACACAATACGTTGAAATTAGTAACAGCAAAAGGACTCAACAAAATATTAAATGTGGTATTCCGCAAGGGTCAATTTTAGGTCCAATTTTATTTCTAATATACAGGGTGTCCATTTAGTGTGCCGGTGGACGATTTATCGTAAACGGTCGACTTAAGGAATAAAACTTTTATACAAAAGTTGTACATGTTAATGTCGCACACCTTTTAAAAATAATTTTAAATATACAGGTTAGACCAAAAATCCAGGGTGGGCAAGACATATATTTTTTTAAATGGAACACCCTGTATATTTTTACATTTTTAAATTCCACATAAGATTATAATTATTTTTTATTAAATGCATTATTAGTCTATACTTCATAGTTTCCGAGATATTGACTCTCGAAAAGTGACATTTTTGAACTTTGACAGCTTATAACTTTCTAACAGTACGTCTTAGAGCAAAACGGCTTACATGTCCCTATCTTTAATTTTTATTATCTTCCCAAAAAAATCAACTTCCAGTTAAACCGGAACAACTATATTGCCTGCTTTTGAGTTACATCCGGTTTAACCGGTTTTTGGAATGATTGGAATGTCCTCAAACTGAGTTTGGATAAATTATACCTACTAATGTATGAATTAATATCTTCTTTAAAAATAGTCAATAAAAAACTAGGGTTGCCACGTACTCCAGCATTTTTCAAAAAAAAAACTGTACCGGATTTACTGAATTTATGCCAAGTTGAATCACGCTGTATAAAAGAAGTTTGCACGGTTATCCAAACACTCTTATAATTTAGTTCGTAATATGCGTTTGGGTTTTTTAACAGATATAAGTATACCTACGAATATTTATTTAATAATAATTTAATATAATACCATAAATAAAACAGGCTAATTGCATATTTTGTATCCTTTGCATTTGAAATAATATCTGAGTCTGTTTGATACAGGGTAAATCGCTTATTAATGTATACAGGGGGTCCCACTATCAACGCATGATTCCATAGCATCTAAACTACTAAAAATTTTAGTATTTTTCAAGAACGGATTTATAGAAAGGCATTGAGTAGGTATATAATTCAAAATTATTTCGAATTATCTAGGTACACCTGCCCCGTACAAAGCATTTTTTCTAAAGTGTCATGGACGAAAAATCCAAGGGTTCCAAGGCACTTTTTTAAAAATCAGCATTAAGTTTATGTGGTAACAGACTTAAGACCTTTTAGGTTTTTAAAATTATTACTTTTAGAAATTCATTTTAAAAGGCTCCGATAAATATATTTTTTTTTTATTGGTATCCTTTAGTCGACAGAACAATCCTATTCCACAGCACAAATTACCAGTAACCAGTAAAGTCCGTATCATATGGGATTTATTTTGTTAATAGCTTTATTCGAAATTTGACTTTATCATCAAGTTCTGCTTCGATCGAGATGAAAATTAAGCAAAAAATAGTAGTCACGTAATTCGCATTATATGTCAAATTTTAATTTTTTCCAAAAAATAATTCAAAAGTGGGGTTATTTCTGAAAATATCGAAAAAAGTTATTGGAAAAAGTTTTTTTAGATGCAGTTTCTAGCCCACATGCAAAATTTCAGCTGCATAAGATAATTTTGATTTTTTACTCACAACTAAAATTTATTTTCCACTTAATGAACACTTGTATTGTCAGAACTAAGAAGTTTTATGTAGGTTGCGTTGAGTCTTATTTTACAAAAGTGGTGCAATTTGGGTAAAAAATCAAAATTATCTTATGCAGCTAAAATTTTGCATGCAGGCTAGAAACTGCATTTAAAAAACTTTTTCTAATAACTTTTTTCGATACTTTCAGAAATAACCCTACTTTTGAATTATATTTTGGAAAAAATTAGAATTTGACCAGATAATTCAAATCACGTGACTACTATTTTTTCTTAATTTTCATCTCAAGCAAAGCAGGACTTGATGCTAAAGTCAAATTTCGAATAAAGCTGTTAATAAAAAAAATCCCATATGATGCGGACTTTACCTATTGGTCACACTGTATTGAAGTTTAAAACCAAAATATGGTAGAAATTAAAAATGTAAATTTAAACAAAGTATAATTTTTGAAATCAGAATAAACAGCGTTTCTACATACAAACTAAAAAAAATATGCTGACTAGCTATATTTAATTACTTATTTTTAAGACGGGTTCTAAAGGTTTAGACAAATCGATTGAACTTTACACATATTAAGCCCAAAAGGACTTTACACGCATTACATTATTTATTTACAAATTACATTAAGAAAGTTTGCATTTTTTACATCTTCTTAAATTAAGGGCATATGGCATGAGCTACTATGGAAAAATATTTTGCACACAAACCAAGTTTTCTATATACAGTGTCACCAGTAAATTCCGCATCATATGGGATTTTTTTTATTATTAGCTTTATTCAAAATTTGACTTTTGCATCAAGTTCTGCTTCGATCGAGATGAAAATTAAGCAAAAAAACATTACTCACGTGATTCGCATTATCTGCCAAATTTTAATTTTTTCCAAAAAATAATTCAAAAGTGGGGTTATTTCTGAAAATATCGAAAAAAGTTATTGGAAAAAGTTTTTTTAAATGAAGTTTCTAGCCCACATGTAAAATTTCAGCTGCATAAGATAATTTTGATTTTTTACCTATATTTTGTAAATTGCACCACTTTTGCAAAATAAGACTCAACGCAACTCAACTCAATATTAAGGTGTATTACTTTCAGACATAAACTACGTTTTCAAAAATACTTATTTTATAAAGTTACCTTAGTCTTACCAAAGTCAAAAACAAATAAACTTTGCATCACCTGCGACCAAATTTTAATAGCCCAATTTTGATTTTGTAAAAAAACACACATTTAATATGGCGCTACTTTAAAAAAAAATGTATCGGAAATAAAGCCTTGTCAAAACTGAGAAGTTTTATGTAGGTTGCGTTGAGTCTTATTTTGAAAAATTGTGCAATTTACAAAATATAGAAAAAAAAATCAAAATTATCTCATGCAGCTGAAATTTTGCTTGTGGGCTAAAAACTGCATTTATAAAAACTTTTTCTAATAACTTTTCATTCACTTTTGAATTATTTTTTAGAAAAAATTAAAATTTGACAGATAATGGGAATCACGTGACTACTATTTTTTTGCTTACTTTTCAGCTCGATCGAAGCAGTACTTGATGCCAAAGTCAAAATTTCGAATAAAGCTATTAATAAAAAAAAAGTCCCATATGATGCGGACTGCGGGCTTTACTGGTGACACTGTACTGTATCTATGCAAAACGGCAGTTTTGGTTTAGACCTTTAATAGCTATTTATGCCATCAGTTACGAAATGCCTAATTTTGTGTAACGCGTGAGATTTTTGCGGAACGAACGAAGTGAGTTTCGCAAAAACTCACAAGTTACACAAAATTTCATTTCGTAACGTATTGCATACAAGATTTTTTCTAATTTTGAAGAAAGTAATAAAAAAATAAAATTTAATATAATTGATAAAAATTTGAAAAACATAAATTTAGTTTTTCTAATTTTGACATATAACTGATGGCATAAATAGCTATTGTTGCTGTTACTTCATGTTAGTTGTCAGTTTGACATTTTGTAAAAAAGTCTAGATGGAAGGTTTTTAGCAAGATTGATATATTTTTAGTTTTATTTTTAAAAAATGAGTCATTCAAGTTCTGAAGAGCTACCAAGCGATATTAAAGAGGCAGCAGGTAATGCTCTATTATCAGTAATTCCCAAAAAGTCAAAGGCAGTTAATAATTGCAATAATTCTGTTATCAATATTTATAATAATTAATTAATTTATAATTTATGTTTTTAACTTGTATTATAACAGTTTAATAAATAGAATAATTCTTTTTGTCACTAATTTTGAAATACATTTTTCGTCACCAATTGCATAAAATTTTACTTTATGCAACTAGTTACAAAAAGTAAGACGTTTCATAATGTCAATCAGTTTTAAAAAGTGTCACTTTATATGTCAAAATTAGAAAAAGTATTTTTTTATCACTTTTGAGGGTCATTGTAGAAACAAATAAGTTCCAGCATCCTAAATTATTTTCGATTCTCGGTATCTACCTACCATTAAATACTTCCTTAGAGCTACATTATGTTGCTATAGCGGTGAAGCAACAGTTTTTATGAGTTTCTTAAAAATTTTGTTTTGACTTTATAAATGGATTTTATTTATAGATTTATTACTTTAATAGATTGCGTTTAGTCCGACAGAAACCATTTTTTCAACTTTGGTGCTGAACACTAAGAATAACTTCGTTAAATATTATAACCGTCGTTTTCAAAATTACCTAACCAAAGTGCATTTCATCATCAATCTAATCTACATAACTCATCAGACTTAAGCGCCATAAGCTGCACTTGACCAGAAAATAAAACATATACTTGACCCAGATAATTAAGACATTTTTCACACGACATATATAAACACGATTTCGAAAAATATTTATTTTTCTTTAATGGGTGAGGATACGATTGATCATTGTTAAATATACTTTCAGTTTATTATCCTGTTGTTTTAAAAGGAATTGAAAAATAATTTGAGCGTAATTAAGCGCAAATCGAACTACGTAGTAGCCTATGATGGCATAGGTACCTAATTTTACGATAGAATAATTCCAATTTGAAAAACGTTCGAAGGTACGATATGGATATACCGGGTGAAATTTACGATATTTTTCCTAATATTGCCATAAATTTAATTTAATTGTATTTCCCGTCTGACACGTGCTGGTTGCAGTGGAACTTCTTCTGTTGTAGAAAAACAAAATTTTTTTTTTTCTAAAATTTATTTTTAAGAATTTTCTTAAAACCTAGTTTTACACACAATGTGTTAATTTTGACACCTGCTGGGGTAACTGGGCCGTAACAAGCCTGGTACCCCAAAAGGATTTTATTTCAAGCTAAATGAAAGCATCTACAGAATTTTACGAAAAAAAATTTTTTTCTTTTTTCTTTCCCTCTTTTTTTGACCACCTTCACATGTCTCCGACATAGTTTAGTTAAACTAAAGATATTTTATTATGAACACTTAAAGATGATTTTTACAAGTTAAAAAAAAAACTCCCTAATTTTTCTTTTATCTCTTCATTTCCCACCCACAGTGGCTTTGCACTGGTCCTGGACTTTTCAGTATGCTGAAATATTTTCTGTCTTTTGACTATAAAAAGTTTTTAACTCCTCGGGCTTGCCATTGAAAGCTCCTTTAAGGCTTATATAGTCTTACTTTTTATTTTCTCCACTGCTAATAACATCAGCCTTGTACCATTTACTTTTTCCTGATAATGAGTGTTTCTACACTCGAAACATGCCGATTCAATTCTATTGTGAATCATTCTAGGTTCGCCTAGTTTTTTGCTTAATAAAATTGTGGAGAAAGACTTTGTGCTTTTCTTTTTTCTATATTATTCAACTCTACTTTGAGTATGGACTACTTCTTCAAAATTAATTGTATTTGATACGTGTTGATAATTTAAGATAAGTAGTCGAAAAAGCATCAGCAATATAAATTATGTAATAAATACTTTGCGGTAACTTGTGATACAGATTGTTCCAAGAGCAACCCCCAATTATTAAATCTATCATACATAGGTATACTGTATTCCAGCACGTTAAAACAAAGTCACGCTCTGAATCGCGATTGTCAGTTCAAATTACGCGTAACGTAAAACCATAGTATACTGCGATCAAGAGTACAACCGCTCTGAATCTTCATTATGCCTTTACGCTACCGGGTGTGTATCTTTAACTAAATAATATAATATTTTTTAGACAAAAAAACATTAAAGAAAAAAAATTATTGAGAAAAATGAAGAAATTGTTGATTCTTCCGAATAGCACCCTCTAGCTGTCACAACAAAATTCAGAACGATTTGTTTTTTATAAAATTGATAAAACCAAAGAATCCCTATTTAGCGAGTTCTAAGTTGTCAAATTCCGATAAGCGTAACCAAAGTTGTGAATAATTTTGCATAGCAAACGCCCCTTAAACAAAAAGGTAGAGCCAAAACTCAAAAAAAAAGTAGAGTCCGTATAATTTATATCAACGAAAAATATTCTTAACTAGTGGACTAAAAAGACCTTCATTAAAGTACCTACACAGGGATGCCAAAAACACTACTCGGCCCCAGGGAACCCATTGATTTTGGCATCCCAAACTATATTTATACTAGTATACTGCAGTCCTAAAATCAGATGCCGTATCTACAGAAAGCACCAAACGGAGATAATTGAGTTTAAAGTTTTCTTAATGGCCTGTAAGTATTTACAATATTTTAAAGAAATCAAATGTACTTTTTTTATTTACATCGTTTTAAAGAAATAGTAAACCAAAAATGTTTTTAAAAACTATGCATTTTGATTTAGAAAGTTAGATACGGCATTTTAAACTATCATTATTTCTTAGTGAAACTAAATAAAAATGCGACATATGAACATGTAAGTGCTAATAAAAACATACTTTGCAACAATGACATACATTTAAGTGTTTATATTGTTTACAGGCTTGTAATAAGACAATTGGCCCTACTTGATATTTTCCTAAAAATATTTAAAACATATCAAACGTACTGGAAATTTTTAAATAAATTTTTACATTTTTACACAAAACTTATCATTGAATAAAGTAAATTTATAAGGACTATTTAATGCATTTAAAAAATATCTTTATCGTCTTATTATTATACAAGCATCTGGGTACACCCGAACGTGCTTTGCGCATTGTATAATGATATCTATATATTGTTTTTATAAAACTTTCCTAAATAATAAGGTGCTAACCCGTTACAAATTAACTTTAATAAAAATTTTTAAAAAGTAACTTGGCCGATTTATTATGGCTTTCCTTCATAACGAAAAATAAAATTTTCATATTTTGTTCAACATACTTAATACACAAATTATTATAATAATTATAATTATTATATAGTTGCCGTACGGTAAGCTTTATTAACACTATTAAAAGGTATCCAACCTATTATACAACTTTATTTAATTTATACATACTCTAAACGGTGTAAAAATCACACTTGTAACTGCGCACCAAACTAACACGTTGACACTCACAATGCAGTCTGATTATTAAGCTACAGTTGGTGAATTGTGAATTATGGCGCGTTTTCTAGTAATAAATGCCGCATCTGACTTGTCCTAACGCGAAACGCCGTATCTACACGGGCGCGGTAGTAGATACGGCATTTGTTATTAGTGCTATGTACGTATTGCATTTTAGCTTAGGAAATATGACCAATTTTGCAGATACGTCTAAATATCATGTGATTTTTTGATACTTAGGAAAAATATACGGCGTGTCTGCTTAGTAAAAAGTTTCTTTAGCTTGCCACGAACCTATTAAGCAAAATATCTTTAAAAAAAATTTTTTTGTACATACGGCATCTGATTTTAGGACGGCAGTATAGCGATAGGTTATTTAAAAGTTAAGAATGGTTTCAGTTTTTAGCTCGAACACCATTAGATATATTATTATTCTATATATTAGATATTAATGTTAATGCCTATTTATTTAAATATTTAGGCTTTATTGTTATAGGTATTTTTTTTAACACGCTTTTATTAGCTTCATCTGTATGTTTGTTTGTATGTATGTTTGTAACCGACTTCTTTGAACCCGATTTTGACCCACTTTAAACGGTCAGATGTAATTTAAATTTTGTAGACTTATCAAGAACCGTTGAATATACAATAATCTACACGCAAAAAATTCTCCTGTCAAATTTTGACAGCTATCAGGTATAAAACGAAGAAGCGACTTTGACGAAACAAATTATGGGGTCGTATAGTATACGATGCGAAGACTTCGGGAAAAATAAGCAAAAAATTCTCCTGTCAAAATTAGACAGCTATCAATATGTCAAATCTAGTAAAAAAAAATTATATTAATGACTATTTCACTCATCATAATTTGGACCAATCAAAATGTAGCATTTTTAGATATTTACCTGTTTTTAATCGGAAAAACCACTACCTCCATAATTTTGCCGACCCCACTGACCAATCAGAATTTCAGAAAAGAGCAAGCAGCATAGTTTTTAATCGGCAAAATTTTATTACCTTATTTACATTTATTGTTAAGACTGGTAATTAATGACTGACAGTAGATTGTCACTGTTACTTTTGAAAGGTTGTAATCTCACGTAAATTTATTTATTTTTACCAAAGTATGTGTGAAACCATTCGTTTCGGTCAAAGATCAATCAGTGAAATAAAATCTGCCGTGGAAAAAGAAATTCCAACAAATACCATAAAAACCAGATCGTCGATATGGAACCAATTTCTAGATTTTTGTAAAGAGCGTAATTATGAATTTGTTTCGACTACAACTATAAATGATATAGCCACAATTTTGGAAGACTGGGCATTTAATATGAAAAGAAAAAACGGCGAAGACTATAAGAAAACTTGCGTAAAGTCTATCTGGAATACTACAGCCAAAATGGTACAGGAAAAATATTTTAATGACTTTAATATTTCGTTTGATCCCTTTAGTGACATACGCTTCAAAAAAGCACGCGTTGCACGTAATACTAAGGCTGAATCCACAAACATCCGTGATACGCATCCGTTGTGTACCACATGATTAATCTGAACCATAGAAATTTTAGGGCCCTATAATTTCATTGGTTCAGATTAATCATGTGGTACATAACGGATGCGTATCACGGATGTATGTGGATCCAGCCTTAGAGAAGAATTTTACAAGAAGATCTGACCAAACAAAAAGTAAGTGCAAAGGCATTAGGCATACAAATAACATGGCCTTACTTTGGGATAAAGAAACTCCAGACGGATTACAAAATTTTTTTTTCCACATATGCGCTTTTGAGCTTGCGTGGAGAGAAAACGAGGCCGCTTATTGCAAGATTCATTATTTTAAAGGAGAAATCAATATTATGGGCAACTTTACTGGTAGAATACAATATAATCCGATTTTTACTAAAACTACACATGGTGGATCTAAAAGCTTTGCTAGCAGCAAGTGGTTAGTAGGAAACAAAATTAATACAAATTTTTGTCCAGTAAGGTTATTTAAAAAACTTTTGACTAAGCGACCTCACCAAATAACAACGGACAGGTTATTTTTAACCCCCCATCCTAACTGGCACAAGGGTCCTTGGCTTAAGAACCAACCATTAGGAATTAATTGCCTTGCAAAATGGACCAAAATTTTAGCTGAGAAGACTGGACTCGATAAAAAGAGAAATAAAATAACTAATCACTCAAATCGCTCCTCTGCGGTATAAGTTCTTACAAAACAAGGAGTAAGTGAACAACAGTTAATAAAGTTAACTGGTCATGCAAGTGCTCACTCTCTTAAACCCTATCTCCAGATGGATCCAAAACATCATTTCGATTTAATAAATTGCATGAGAAATAACGAGCAACTGCCATCTTATAGTGTACCAACATGTAGTATTAATGCTATTGTAGAGTCCCCAAACCTTGCTATAAATGTCTCCAATCAAAACGAGAATGCGAATAAAAATGGGATTATATATCAAAGCTGCACATTTAATATTGTTAATAATTATAAGTAGTTTTTATGTTTTCATTTCTCTATCTTTATTTGGAATAAAATTAATTTATAATTCACCCATATACCTAGTTTTAATATTATTCGTGAAATAGTCTTGACGAATACCACTTAAGAAAAAATTGTTTAGGTAAAATTTTCCTTTTTTATATTCAAGTTTGTTGCTTTTTTGCAATTTCGCTCGTGACATTTTTCAAAAAGATGACGGAATAACTGATTGATTGTTAATTCAGGTAGTTACTGACACCCAACAGGTATTTACTAAGCTAGCATTACGTCCTTAGATGCAAGGCCATTTTTGATGCAAATAATTTTTGCTCGCACGGTATATGAAAATTAAAATTATGTCATAATAATTGACTTTCTTAGTTTCATAAGCGTTAAAAAATTTAATTTTGTTTTCTTGACGTTTAGTCCATTTTTCCAAATGGAACGACGGTGATTCACTAGGATATTTAAAACGAGCATTTTTCCAACAATTTGATAGCATACACTTCTATGCTATTTTAAAATTAAAACTGAAAAATTTGCCTTAAATCCCAATCGCAAATTTAAAAGCGTTAATCGCCTCCCTCTCTTTTCTAAAGAAATATAAAGGCGGCTTTGAAAAACAATGGAATGGTTTTGAAAAGCAATATCTAAAGTTAAAAAGTTAAAATACATGTCATTAGTTTATAAAACATACAATACATACAGGAGCATATTAATTTGTTCATTTCTACTAAAACTAACCATTTTAAACGGTTGTGAAACTTAGAAAGTCAATTATTATGACATAATTTTAATTTTCATAATATTATACTATATACTTGACTATAAATTAACAGATTTAATTAATTTGTAGTACTTACTCTAGATTGAGAATAAAAAATAAACATAAAAATGTTATAACACGTTAAAAAATGACAAGTAAGATGTCATTTTACTCAGAATGTTATGCTGAATCCCAATAAGTAAAAATATACAAGGTGTCCCATACCAAAGTCAAGGTCACTTCTGGGCAAACAGGAAGTGCTAACAAATTAAAAGTTATGCCAATAAATGCAGACTTATCTCTTATAATCTCAAAACTTCATTTTAATATCTATATATAGAAAAGTTATATGGGTGAACGTCTTTTGAGAAACACCCCACCTTTTTAAGAATAACCAATGTACACTTCTTGGATTTGGTGATACCCCATATTTGCCCGTGGGGTTTTCTTATTTTTAGTTAGGTCCCTACTTCATTTTCTGTACCTTCTCTTCCTTCAAAAAAGGCATATTTTTAATTTACTCTTAATTATAATATGTAACGTATTTTACATTTTTTAAATAATTTATCAGTGACACTTTTAAAATTTTCTCAGGTGTCGCACCGTAGCACTTCAAGGTACACATTTTTATTACCTCTGTAATAAGTGAAAGATGATAAATTGAGGCATCGCTGCGCTGTTTTGGCATAGATCGATGACTGAGTATTTACGAAAACAACATTTTATATGACACTATTGATTCATAAATCATATATCGCACATCCTGCTGGAATGGCAGAGTTAAAAATATAAATTTATAGCATTTTCTATTTACTTTGAAAAATAAATTAATTGCAAGGAAAATTTTTACAAAGTAGGTAGGTTGAAAAACACGAAAATAAAATATATTCTTAAAATTAAGAATAAAAATAGAATAGAATACCTATTTGTGTTATCTAACCCTGCGGGATCACCCTGGCTTGAAAGCAGCTGCGTCTATAGCAATCTATAATTACACAGTCAAGCAGCCATAAAGGCAATTTGCTAAAGCAGCACTAAGTCAAAATTAGTAAGGCGCTGTCGCAACAATCACTGCACACTTGGTGCTCAACATTGAATCACGTTGTGTTGGGTTTCTGGACACAGCTATATATATGGCAACGAGACTGCTGGTGCGCTCGCCAGGGAGGGCGCAAGCATGTCTGCCGAACTAGCAGAGAATACTGTGGCTAGACCACTAGGATCAGTCAAAGAGAATATAGATCGGATAGCTAAACAACTTGCACAAAGCAGATGGACAGGGCTGGCAACTTGTAGCATCTCCATGCAATTGTGGCCCCTACTTGATGGCAGGAAAACCGCAGTGGTATTACAATACACAGTCGGAAGGACCTAAGAAACATCACTGCCGTAGTCGCCGGATATTGCCTGTTCGGTAGACACGCTGAACGTATGCAAATACCAACTAACGACTTCTGTAGAAGAGATGAAGGAGAGAAGAAAAGTATTCAGCAATTCTCGTGTGAATGCCCCGGCCTCGCTAGAAGAAGGTTCAATGCCCTGGGCGAACCATTCTTTAATGATCTGGAGAAAGTGAGCAGCCTGCAACTGAGTCGACTCACTAAGTTTATTAACAGCAGTGGCTGGTTTAAATGAGCTGTCAAGATTCTTCTACGATCCTCGTTACGTCGCGTTAACCACCAGGAAGCTGATGTGGATAGGTTCCAACGGTCCTACCAGGACTACGTGTGACTGTTTGGTCAATGCCAGAGGTCTGCCACTCTAACCTAACCTAACCTAACCTAACCTTGTGTTATCTAATCTTTGAGTCAAAAGGCCATCCAACACCGTTAATATTAAATTTACACCAACACACTAAATTTAATCCAAAAATGGAATGGCACGTAAATTTATAGTGACTAAAAGTGACGATGAGAAGGTTTGTTATTTCAAAATAGTTCAAAATTACATTAATGTAAGATTCCACATGACGAATTTTAATCCTCGCTTCTTTATGCGATATCAAAATGGAAAGTGCTTAAACCAGCCTGTCGGCAAAACTCGATTTCTTCGATTCCAAGTAAAATTGCTAAATTTCTGAACTTTCAGAACTTTAAGGAGTATACTGGACACTCCCTTAGAAGAACTTCGGCCACTTTATTAGCGAATACTGGAGTTGATGTCTTAGCCCTCAAGCGACATGGCGAATGGAAATCTGCAACTATTGCGGAAAGTTATGTAGCGGAGAGCGTCAACAATAGAAAGGAAATTGCAAATAAAATTTATACAATATAACGAAGCCAGAAGTCTCCTGCAGTACTTCAAGAGTAACAGAAAACTTGGTTAGAGATGCAACTTTGATTGTAACGGAAATAACATTGGAAAAAATTATTTGAAAGTGGCCCGGTTAGCATAATTCCTGATTTACTACTTACTGATAGGCAGCTTTCCCGTATATCCATATTGGTTTAAAAACTGTTTTATAAATTATAATCTTACTTTATAATATCATGTGAGATTCCCTTCCGATGAGCCGATATATTTCTTTAGTTTTTAAATCTAGTGCGTTATTCTCCTTTATATGCCTGTCTTCCAGTTTTGTTGAGTTAATGTTAATTATTGATGGACAACTTCATTTTTTAAGCGCAAAGTCAAGCTGCATTAAAAGCTCTTGAATTGAGATGGTGTACCTCAAAAACGGTGTGGAGCTGTCACGAAACACTATCCGAACTAAGTTTGAACAACAAAATAACCCTAGTGTGGATACCGGGACACATGGGCCTGGAGGGAAATGAGGCTGCCGACAAGCTCGCTAAGAGAGGGGCAGCACAGAAATTCACAGGACCCGAGCCGGTAAGAAGTATATTTCATGCTACGGTCAGGAAAACAATAGTAGCTGAAGCAAAAAGCAAATGGGAAAGACACTGATCCAAATGCAAAAGAATTTAAAAATAGCCATATAAACCAACAACTCACTGACAAACTACTGGTGCTCAACAGGTTATGCCTTAAAGCACTAGTGGGATTGTACACCGGCCACTGCAGATTGCGACACCATATTATGTATAAAATTGGAATAGCCCCAACGACGAATGCCCGCTTTGCATGGAAGATGCAGAAACAGCAGAACACGTAATGTGCGCTTGCCCCGTAGCAGGAAGAATCAAATTTACCCTATTTGGCGAGGTGCCTCTGCTGCATGATGACATGAAAAATGTCTCTCCCAATACCTTTATTAAAAAGTTAGACCTATTGGGGGAAATATAAACAAGGTGTGAGCCACAATAGATCGCATGGTCACAGTGGAGGGTTAGCTGTAACCCACTCACTTTTAACCTAACCTAGCCTAACCTAGATGTGCAGTCACTTTGGTTTTCCATTTGTTCAAGCACATCTTGAGTAAGGTTATGATGTAAATTGTTTTCCGCCATTTTTGCAAATTGGGAACACGACTTACTTTAATTTAAAGATATCGGACCTTACAAGTAGGAGAGGTCCGTGGAATTTGGACCAAAAGAATTAAGAAAAGTAATCCATAATTCTGTCTTTCTGATTTTTTTCCCAGGTAGAGGCAACCTATTGAGTCATGATATCAAAAATACTCTTATGTATGGTCATTAAAAAGATATTAAAAAAATTTTGGTTACATTACTTGTATTTAATAAAGAAATTTTCTGAAAGTTTTATATGTTTTTTAAAATGTACGTTTGGAAATTAACGTTTACTGGGGTTACTGAGTCGCAGCAAAACTCAGTGCCCCAAACAGCTTTATAGAAAAAGTATTTTGTGTAAATCTGAAATGTTCTGATCTCAGTCTCTTTCTTTTTATTCATCTTACAGATTTTAACAAGATGAGTTTCTTCTCTCACTGTTATCTATTTAAAAAAAAATCATGTTTTACTGATAGATTATAATTACTTATTGAAATCTTCATTTGAAAGTGTTATTTTACTTCCCCTTCCATTCAGTTGTTTGGACTTTTCTTTTTTAAACAAATACGTTTTAATTCCTTTTCTACATACCGTGCGAGCAAAAATTATTTGCATCAAAAAAGGCCTTGTATCTAAGGAGGCAATGCTTAGCCTGCTGGGGTCAGTGACTATCTTAATTAACAATCAATCAGTTATTCCGTCATCTTTGACAGTCGTTAAAAGTAATTTGATTCATCGCTAATTTTTCAAATTTTTTGAACAATTCACACAATGGGGCTTTACGGAACAGCATAAAACATTCATGGTTGAAGCGTATTTTCGAAACGGGGTTAGAGTAAATGGTGAGTGGCAATAAATACAATCCGGGTTTGTGCATGGACGATTTTCACGAACATTTTCCTAACGTTGCTTTTATTGCTGGGGATTTTTTATCATTGCCTGAAAAGAACCTTGGCTGTGTTTAGGGAAGCAGGTTCTATACAACACAAAAAAGGAGCAGGAAGACCATTTGTAAGAACAGAAGAACTTTTTGCAAACGTTCGTGAAATAATGCAAAATAGCCTCCGAAAGTATTAACTACTTAAGCAATTTTTCAACGACAGATTGATCAGTTTTCGATCAGATATTGAATTCCCACCTAGATGACCTTGTTTAACGGTTATGGATTACTTCGTTTTTCCTCATTTAAAAGAACGCTATTTTTAAAACCCCAGTTGCAAATTTAGAACAATTACAAGAAATAATTATCCAAGAAAGTGGTAACATTTCTCCAGAGATGCTGGTCAACACTTTCGAAAATATAAAGAGACGTGTGAATTTATGCTTGGAGCATGGCGGTGGCCAATTTCAGCAATTGATGTAAATATTTTTCTTTTTCTTTCTGTATATTCTTACTTTGTTAATTTTGTAAACAACAAAAATAAATTTGTATTTGTCTACTTATTTTATTACTCATTAGTTTGGCATATCATGTCATAACATGAATTTGACAACATTTTTACCTAGATTTGGTTAGATATATATCATTGTGGTCTAAATCAAGCCCTACGTTTTTTATTCCAAGCCCTCTTATGCAAATACATTTTGCTCGCACGGTATATTTTTCCACATACTCAATAGAAACAAATCTTGCAATTTTTTTTTCACATTTTTTATACCGACACACCACTTTTTATATTCCATAAAAGATTCATTAGGGTTGTATACCTTCTACCTTTTTCTCTTCTGCTAACACCATCAGCCTTCGCTGACAACCGTTTCTACGTTCGAAAGAAGGAGGGACCTTTAATTGCATAATATTTTTTCAATAGAGAAACCATAACTCAAATAAAAAACTAGAAAAACACTTAAGTATATTAAAAAAAATTCTTTGCAATCATTGCAATATAGTAGTATTATTTTTCTGAAATCAGCACACCCCTCGTGCGCCCATCTTTGGCAGCTTTGACGAATTATCATATCTTTTTCGTAACCGTAATCACAAAATACGCACTCTGCTCGGTCACCAAAATCTTGACTCGCACTTGTGGAAGGCTGGCTAGTGGATGCTTGACTTAAGGATTTTGCATTGACTTTTAGTTTTTTACTTGAAAAACACTTGAATTGAAATATTCTCGTGTAATTTCGGCCGTAGGAAATTACACAACCGTGGGTGGACCAATTTAGATTGAGAGAGCCATTGATTTAATCTAAAAAAATTGTCAGGAAAAACGGTTGAGTGAAAACTTGCCCATCCAGCACTAATGCATCCCTGTAAACATGTAGAATCACAATAACTAATTAGTTTCAGTGACTATTTTTTACAAAACACTGAATGTCATGAACGTTTTTTTACAACAACAACGATGATCTTAATCAAAAATAAAAAAAAAAAATCTTGATTTTTTTTTTATTACTATGCTACTTTGCTGGTCATTCAAAGGATAAGCGTTGACATGTTCTATCAGTCCACATAAGGTGTAATCTCACCTACCATACTTTACATTACCATACCTAATTCGAGTAGTTTTAAACTTATTTATTGTTTTTCGCAAAGTTCTCAAAACATCAAGGAATCTTATTGATTTTTTGCAAGAAGGTCCTGATATACAAAGTAATAATAGGTTTGTAAAGTCTGTTTAATGACCGCTGACCGTTACTTCATATTTTCCATACCTGCAGTACTTCGTAAATTAATTCAGTCAGGTTGACATGCCGGTGGTTTGTTTGCACCCTTCTTTACCGGCGCAAACCACACGTACCATTGTGCCTAAGAAAATTAATTAATTAAAACTTAAACACATATTACCTGCCGTAGAAATTAATATATTCCTGTTAATTTTATTATTGTGAGAATTTCACCTTGATAACTAAATAGGTGATTTCTAAATTGCGGTATTAGAAAATAAATAATATAACTTTTTCGACTTAGTTTTCAGATAGTTATCCTTTAAAGTAAAACAACGTATAAAGTATGTAACTAAACAGTTTACTTAATTATGTGACATATTTTTGTCGAGAATATATCAAAAATAACAAAAAAAAACATTAAATATATTATTATTTTTAACATTTTAATATTTACCTAGTCATAGAACCATTATTATTAATGACTTTTTTGAAGTCGTCGATGCATACTGAAAACTAAATTTCTTATATAATCCTCAGATATCAGACCCCATGATTCTCTTATTTTTTCTAGTAGTTCCTGTTAATTTCTGGGTGTGAAGTCATGTTTATATATATTATATATTTGGTCATTTCACCTCAAACATTTTCTATGGGGTTGAGATCGGGACTCTTAGATGGCCAAAGTAAAACATTTATTTCATTTTCTCGCAGATATTGCTGGACTAGTCGAGATGTATGAATTGGGGAATTGTAATGCTGAAATATGAAATTTTCTCCGTATACTGCCGTAACTGTTGGTAACATGGGGTGTGTCTTAATATATAGCAGTATACAGGGGCAGTAAGCCTTTCTGGCACTATTTCGCAAACTCCTATACCTCTGCTACTGATCCATGCCCAAATGTCTACAGAGAACCGACCACTCATATTTGTTTTATGGGTATACTGCTCATCATACCTCGCTCCTGTGGGTCTGTATACACGAATTTTTCCGTTGTTACAAAACTGAAATGTCTTTTCATCGGAAAAAATTACTATTTCCCATATTATATTATTTTGATTGACAGTTTTGTGCAAAATCTAGCCTTCTGTCTTTATTTACCTCTGTTCAGGAAATTTTATTGGCAGCGCAACGACTCCTGATATCTGAGCCCAGAATCCTTCGACGAGCAGTATTCGTTGAACCAGGAAGATTGGTTTCTTGAGCAGCTTTTATTGCTGTTTCAAAGGGGTTATCGCGCAAATAGTTAGTAACATCCCTATCCTAAACTTCTGTTGAAATTTTTGGGCGGCCGGAACCTTGCTTTCTTCCAATAGTTCCAGTCTAGAGTATTTTACTTTTACAGAAACGCACGGTATTTTTATTTATAATATGTAATTCTTCAGCAATATCTCTTATAGGAACAGGTTCTCTCACTCGCGTATATAATAAAATAGCTTTTTGTTCCACGCTTAACGAAGGCATGTTTAACACTTTATAATATTTATACTATTACCACTTTGACAACAAATAAAAAATGTTGATATACCTGTTGTCAAAATGACATTTAAATATTAAAGCTGAAAATTTGTAATTGCGTGTCCCAGTTTTTTTTTGGGCGCAATGGTACCCAATATTAAATTGTTTTTTTTCATCTCAGAAGACCTTATTCAGGAAAATCGGCGGTGATAATATTCATCCAAATTTACAAATTACAATAGTGTTCATGTAGAACACGTAATTTCGATGGAATGATACTGGAAAATGCCATCAAAAGATAATGTCTACAGTAAATATAATGGGTTGTAAATTATTTTTAAGTGCAGAGGAAACTTAGCGAGCGACCTTGATGGGTTTAAACATTATTTTTGTATAATCTATTTTACAAAAATATCCTCAGTATCAGAATAAATACCTTCAGAAATATTTTTTTTATTAGAAAATTAAAACGATTAAAAATGACATTATACCACTGTAAGGTGGAACGTAAAACAATAACAAAATGAAACACTCGCTACGTTCGCGTTCGATCATTTTATTTATAGCTTTATGTTCAGACGAACCTAAACTTGAGAGAGTGCTATCTGGACCGATCATTGGAATTTCATGTTTAGAAATTATTTGGCAGTGAATTCGTCTACGCAAACCTGACAGTGAAAAATATTTTTGTTGGATGCCTGCGGATTTGTAATAGGTACCGTTTAAAAATGTTTTCTCAATGAAAGTTGCGTGAAAGCATTTCTGTGACGTATGACCTTCACAGTTTTGTATTAAAATTTTCACAAGATATATAAATTATGCCAACGCTATTTTTTTTTTGATACTTACATAAATATTTTGTTTATACAAATTCCTTAACCTACCTACTCTTACTCAACAAGTAAAATTGTATATATTAACGTGGTGAGTGCAAGTGAAAGTGACTGTTAGTCTTTTGCACACACTCACGGCGACCGTCCTAACGGCACCGTTTATACGGTTAAGGGATTAGGCAGCATATGTGTCCTTTCACACGCACCGGCACCGTGTACACGGTTCCGTTCCACCGCGAAGTCACCGTGAGCCCTCACTATAATTCACGGCGACCGTTACCGTGTTGACTGAGAGACATGCCTAGTAGAGTTGAAGATTTAAGTGGTGCTTGCACATGTACATACCGCGCTTACGATATTTTCTTGGTTCATTGGCGGGAACATTATTTTATTTAGTATATTTTATCATAATCATATTTTTCGCAATGGCAGTAGATATAGATAATAATAATTATGGATATGCTTTATATCTTTGGTGGAAGCAAGGCCGGGTATTTGGGACAAAACAAGTTCTATATATTAGGACAGGAAATGCCTGGAATGAAATATGTTTGAAGGTTAATCCTGATTTTGATTGTAACAGCCAACATTTCCATAGGCTGTATGCACTCTCTCATAAATGTATATTGCCGTTGAAGCGAATTTTTTAATCGTTCGTGTAGGTCATCAAAGCTGGATATGGACATCCTAAAATAATTGAAAAAGTTTTTTTTTTCGTCTTCTCTCAACTGACCAAATAGTACAAAGAATGCACCGAATTGTTTCCTTCCCATATTGATGGAATGAACCCACAAAATTCTGTTTCGTGCCTTTCTTCGTTTTTTGATACGCGTAAGACATTAAAATCGCCCCAGCACGATCCATATTCGAATCAAAATAGACTCAAACTGACGAAAACTGTGCATGCGTGCAAGGGTAACATGAACACGGCAGATCGCGTAAACGGCGCCGTTAGGACGGTCACCGTGAGTGTGTGCAAAAGGCGTTAAAGGGCGATGGCAACACAAATCCAAAACAAATCTTGATCCATTTTTATTGCACTTTGTAAATCAAATAACATGGTTGGTTTTTGGGTCTTAAAGACTCTCTGAATACCACCGTGTCTGACCAGAGCCCTACATTGGCCGGGTTTTCATCCCGGGCCTCTACGCGGCCGGGCCCGTCTCTCGGGTTTGGGTCGGGGCGGGCCACTTAATTAATAAAGTTTCGGGCCGTCGGGTCCTAATATGTGTTTTCGGGCCGACCGGGTTTTTCGGACCGACTGGGCTGGCCGGGCTTTTTATGTAGATAATAGGTCCCAAGAAACACATAAATTTTAATTATAGTTTAATATACTTGTATTCAACAATATTTTGGTATTTTTTTGGTTATGGTGTACTAATAAAACGTTTCTTGTCAACGTCTATGTTTTAAACCGTGTAATACAGGTGGACGGTATACCATTTTCTGAGGTTACATTATAAATATTGTGATTTTTTCTGGATATCTTACAACATTATTGTTTACTTTTGTTATTATAACTTGTTTACCAAATTATTATTATTCAAAGTCTTATGTGAAAAAAATTAAGTGTTTTTGTCGTATACGTTTTTCGTCTTTTATCCCAAAGTCAACAACTGTTATTAAACGGTAATGAAACTATGGGTAAAGTCCATATTATTCGGAAGTAAAATATTCAAAGGTTGCTGTTTTTATAAAATTTGCCAAACTTTTTAGTGACGACAACAAAAGAAAAGGAAAAATCAATTATTGGTTTCGGAAATTAAAATATTTTCATTGTTTTGTAGAACTATAATTTTAGTATTAATTAACGATAATATTCAATAAGTTTGTTAAACCTCCAATAAACGTTCACAGTGTTCATATAAAATTACCAGCACCGGCGACGCTTGCAAGCGCCACGCAGCTATGTGCGTGATTTTCGAGAACTTGCCAGCCTACGTCACGTCTTGCGTCCGACGTTGCCAGGTCTGGGGAAAATCACCCTTGCAGACATTGTCGTCGACTGGAGGCCATCATTATTCACGCATATTCTCGAGAATTTCCTATAATGCCATATAAAAAAAGAACTTTATCAATACTTAATGTAGGTAGGACCTGCCATTTTTATTTATAATTATTTTTTTTTTCTTTTAATGCTTACTTTTTGAATTTTAATAAGTGCCTTAAGGTCGTTAAGTTTAATGACAAGATATATTTAGTTCCTCATGGCACGGTATAACTCTCACGGCACGGCTAAGATTGATGAAAATAAATTTGGGACTTTTGTATCCATCCGAAGAATTTAAGTGTTTGGATGTGACAACACTGCTTGAATTCGTTACGAAATAGCAGCGAGTAATGGCGGACGTGACTGTGTTTTTATTGTTTTGAGTGTGAAATAATTCTCAATATAAGGTAAGAATATCTGTTTTTTAGTTTTGATCCCAATTTTTTTTAAACATAATGCCCTGGTTAAATTTATGAACGAAGGAATTGTGGGCCATTTTGCTGGAAAAACCGTTGAACAAATGATTAGGTTATTATTGAGGTTATTATATGGTTTTTATAGGGTCTAGGTATTTTTTAGTATAAAAGCCTTTAAAATTCTACGTTTGGTGGGTATATTTATCTCGATATCGATATCCGGTATTATAGGTACGACGATACTAACTAATTCTTATGTTTTTAGTTTAATAAACGTTTAATACACCTAAAATACCTACTGGATATACCAACCACGCCATGTTGATAAAGGGAAAATAATATTTGAATAAACGTTTAATATTTATTTTGTCTAATAAATAGCCATTGTGCGTATAATATCTAAAAATGCTTACTTCCGAAACTGGCTGAAATTTAATTTAATTTTTAGTTCTGATTAAACTGGAAGTTGTTGTCGAATAGAAAATAAAAAATTTGTACAGGGACTTGCAAGTCGTTTTTCATATCAATTATATCTCTAAAACAGTACAACAGTGATAAATCCATATAAAGATATAACAATTCAGATTAATTATCCCACCATACTATATTTTCCTTTCCCAAACCATACTGTAGTTGGTTATTAATTAAAGCTGTTTTCAACGATTGAACCTTTTTTAGAGAACCCGTCTAGCCTCCATTGGAGGAACCACTGTAAGAGCTTGTGTAATGAATATGATGAAATATCTCATAACTAATAAATTGGGTATGGCATTTAATTAGGCCAGTAGTGCCCCGAAATCTGCTAATCAACATAAGAAATACCCATTCAAAGAAACAAATGCATACAAAGCAATTAATGGTAAGTCATAAATTATACTTTACTTCTATAATTAACAAGAATCTAAATCAATTTGTCCCTTTCGAATTTGACAAAAATGACAGTGTATGATAACTTTTTTTAGCAGGCTGTGTTGTAGTAGTTTTTTTTTACAGAAGCTGTCAAGACAGCCTTTTAGGGCAAAAACCACGGAAAAGCACTTTTTGGGGAAACGACTGATACAGCAATAAATCAAGTGTGCCAAGATTGGCTTAAGCAAGCGAAACATAGGTACCAAAACAGTCAAGTAAAAAGTTAGCTGGGGCTACTATTACAGCACTTTACTGTACTTACCTAAAAATAAATGTTTTTTATACTTTTATATTTTACATTCATACGTTTTTTACCTATATTAACCTCTATCCATTTTCATTAGCAATTTATTTGCATTTAAATTTTCATTGTATTTATTTACTGTGTATACAGTACAGGTCTACGGTAATATAGTAAATAGTGACCGGCAGAATTTTGGTTCTATATAGAACACTTTTTTCTTATTGATTTGTCAGAAAATTTTATTCTTGATTAAGTTTCTGCGTTCCCTTAAACTTAAAAAGTAAGCAAAATAAGAGTACTTTACTCAAGCAACTTTTAAAAAATTTAATCTCTCGTATACACTACAATTTTTTTCAATTTTAATGACGGCTTTTTTAGTTTAAGGGGACGCAGAAACTTTTAGCAAGAATAAAATTTTCTGGAAAATCGATAAAAAAAAAGTTTTTCATTTGGACCAGAATTCTGCAGGTCACTGTATATACTGTATATATTCTAAAATTAAGTAAGAACGATCAATAACCATTTTCAATTAATATTGAAAAAACGTGTATCACAAAGACGTTTCTAATTCTTACTTTTTATACTAATAATAGCCATTTTTCGTCAAATGTTAATTAAAGTATTTCGTAAACGTTAATAACTGATGTTTGGTATACTATATTTAAGCGTCGAATGAATACCTGGCATTTTCATTTCGTATCAAAGAGTATTAAACGTAAATTGTAAACGTTGATATCTTCCCTTTATACACTATATATAAACATTGACGAGGCGGACATTTTATCCTATATTAAAGGTTTATTAACAACCATAATTATACTTGCGGTATAAACGAAAATTAAACTTTTATTTAACCATTTTGTGTTTCTTGGGGTAACCGCTGATAAGCTGAAGACAATACATTATAGATTCTGATAGTTACGCTTCATATTTTATGTTATTGTATGTCACTTTACCAGTTAAACAATAGATTAAACGTTTCTTGAAAAACTTTTTACGTTTAGTCTGTTGTTTAGATGTCATAAATGTCAAGGTAAATTCGTTTAATTAGCTTTCCGGCCGCCTAGGTTTTTCGTGCCTATCGGAATTTTCGGTGCGACGGGACTTTTCTGGACGACCGGGCTTTTCAAGCCGACCAATTCGGGCCGACCGGGTTTCTTTGCTCTTAGTTAATAACACTATCCGAACTGAGTCTGAACAACAAAATAACCTTAATATGGATACCGGGACACATGGGTCTGGAGGGTACTGAGGCTGCCGATAAGCTCGCCAAGAGAGGTGCAGCACTAAAATTCACAGGACCCGAGCCGGTAATACGTATATCTCATGCTACGGCCAGAAAAACAATACTAGCTGAAGCAAAAAGCAAATGGGAAAGACACTGGCCAAATTTACCAGGTCTAACACACTCAAAAGCATTTATAAACAGCCATATAAACCAACAGTTAACTGACAAACTAGATACTAGTGCTCGACAGGTCATGTCTTAAAGCACTAGTGGGATTGTACACCGGCCACTGCAGACTGAGTGCCGGTTTTGCATGGAAGATGCAGAAACAGCAGAACACGTAATGTGCGCTAGCCCCGCGGCAGGAAGAATGTCTCTCCCAATACCTACATCATTAACTTTATCATCAAAAAGTTATTCCTATTAGGGGAAAAATAAACAAGGTGTGAGCCACAATAGACCGCATGGTCGCAGTGGAGGGTTAGCTGTAACTCACTTTTAACCTATCACCTAGTTAATAATTTTTTCGGGTCGCGTCATTGTCTTGGTTACCGGGTCGGGTCGGGTCGGGCCGTAAATTACGGCCCGTACAGGACTCTAGTCTGACCAGTCGCATATATTCGCAGGTATTTTAGAACTGCTTTAAGCACGAAAACAGCTAGCGGCGGATGCATTTAGAAGCTGCGTCGAAGCGGTTTAGAAACCACGCGACGCAACTCTATGTGTGTTTTGGTTAATTAAAAACATAGATGAGGTGCCGACTGGGTGGTCGGCCACCATCTGCTCTTTATCTAAACATTTTGATTATAGGATATTTATACAAATTTCCATTGTTTCTCTGTATCTCTTTGTTTCGACATAAAACATTATAATTTATCATTCTGATTACCTTATCATATAGACCAGGGCTTAAGCCTTTGAAAATGGTAAAAAGTGAAAAAAAAATAATAGTAGGATGAAACTCATTGGAAAAGGAAGAGAATATAACAAAAATGAAAGGAAAAATAATTTACGGGCGATCCGAGGTCGGGAAGTGGAAGGGGGTGAGTTTTTAAGGGTAGAAAACGATTTATCTCGATTTCCGGCAAAACTACAAGTCCTATGGAAAAACGTAAAATGGCAAAGTTGTAGGTAATAAAAAGATCTACAACTTTTATATCTACACTTTTTTCACATAATCTCAAAATTTATGTGAGAAATTCAAATAACCAAGTTTTTGGTTTTTTATTTTATCTTTTATAAAAAAAATCCGAGGTCGGGAAGTGGAAGGGGGTAAGTGTTTAAGGGTAGAAAACGATTTATCTCGATTCCCGGCAAAACTACAAGTCCTATGGAAAAACGTTAACTAGCAAAGTTGTAGGTTATAAAAAGATCTACAAAAGTTGTAGGTTATAAAAAGATCTACAACTTTTGTATTTGCACTTTTTTCACATAACCTCAAAATTTATGTGAAAAATTCAAATAACCATATTGCATTTTTTGAGAACATTTACCATAGTAATGTATATTTTTTTACACCATCACAAAGTAGAGATTTCAAGGAACAAAAAGCCCACCGACTTTTTTAAAAAAGCAGATATTTTGACGTGAGAATTTTCGCTTGAAAATTAGGGTGCTTTTTCGATATTAAG
Source organism: Polydrusus pterygomalis (assembly GCA_963969555.1). Taxonomy (NCBI): domain Eukaryota; kingdom Metazoa; phylum Arthropoda; class Insecta; order Coleoptera; family Curculionidae; genus Polydrusus; species Polydrusus pterygomalis. The sequence continues at coordinate 82,073,594 of OZ018375.1, forward strand.
TCAAAATAAGGTGAAAAAATAAATATTTTAAATCAAAAAAATTACAGTGTATTTGGGACATAAAAAGGTAAGTTTTCACCAAATTTCGTGAAAAAAATATTTTTTTTGTAAAAGATAAAATAAAAAAATAAAAACTTGGTTATTTGAATTTTACACATAAATTTTGAGGTTATGTGAAAAAAGTGTTAATACAAAGGTTGTAGATCTTTTTATAACCTACAACTTTGCTTTTTAACGTTTTTCCATAGGACTTGTAGTTTTGCCGGGAATCGAGATAAATCGTTTTCTACCCTTAAATACTCATCCCCTTCCACTTCCCGACCTCGGATCGCCCGTAAATTATTTTTCCCTTTATTTTTGTTATATTCTCTTTCTTTTCCAATGGGTTTTATCCTACTATTACTTTTTTTGGTTTCAAAAATTATCGACCCTGGTCAATAACCCATAAAAGTAAATTAAATTTGACAAAAATATCAAGATAATTAATAGATAATTAATATTATTTACTTATTTCTAGATCTTATATCTTATTCTTAACATACTTTTTGCTGCTGTATTAATTTTTTTTTTCAAGCAAATAGAATTTTTTTTATTAAAGAATAATTTTTTAGAATAACGAAATGCCATACGCCCTTTTTATAGCTATAAATGTATGGCAGTCTGTAATTTAATTTTCCTCTATTCCAGCCGTACAAAAAGGCCAAAAAGAATTCTTAAAGCACCTGCAAAAGGGCAAATTCCGCCTCGTGGAAAGATTGTTTTGGAACTCAAAACTTTGTTGTTTTATTTTATTCAAGAGGTACAGGCAGTTTATATTTTCTATTCGGACATGTCTACATGACTTTATTATCTTGTAGAATAGAGTCGGTAAAAAATAAACAAGTTTAAAAATAATTTTATATTTATAACTTTCTAAAAAACAAGTTACAAAAAGTTAAATTGTTCTCATAAAAATATGTTTTTCTAAAAAATAATACTTTTATATGGGTTATATAAAGTAGGTGATAGACAAGAGCCCAAACGGACCAAAAATTTTATTTTTTGAGGAAGTCATTATTTATAAAAAATGTTGCTTGATGAAAAAATACCATTGTAGAGGAAAAAAAATGTAGGTATACAGAATATCTACAAAGTTAAAAATTTTAACTTTTTACAAGAGTAAAGTACCCTTATTATTATAGAATATGTGATGATCGGAAACAAATCTCTTAAATAGCATGTTGAAAAACATTTACTCTTGTAAAAACTTAAACTTTTTAACGTTATGGATAACCCTGTATAAGATTTTTTTCTTCATCGACAATCGTATTTTTTCAGCAAGCAAACATTTTCATAAAGAATTACTTTTCCTCGAAAAATGAAAGTCTTGGTCCATTTGCCCTCTTGTTTACCACATCGCCGGACATACTGTATATACATAATATTGTAGGTACCACTTCATTGCTGTTTTTTTCCTTGAATATTGTAAAACGTTAAAACTAATAAAAAATGAAACGTCGAGTAACATTTTACATTATGATAATTATTAATTTTACAGCTGGTTTCATTGAGGAATGTATGTATATGTATCACATCCGTATTTAATTTTTAACAGCTTTTTATAAATAACTTTAATTGGGTTATTAGAAAATAATAAAATAATTTGGTATGCGAATCAATCATACACGGACCATTAAAATAAATAGTAATATTAATTAAAAAGTAAATATTGTGGCACGTCATTTTCGCGGACACTATATTATCTTCTAAACATTTTTATGGCTCGAAACTTAAACGGATGGCGCGCATTCTAGTGGGTGCCGGCGTTGATCTGTTTTCTGGTCTGCAAAATGGCAGATGTTTTCGGTGAAAACGCAAATATCGTTCCCTATACTGAATTGTGATGCACTTCGTGGTTTATTTAGTTGTCTACCTTTCGATTATTACCAGTGTGACTGCCTTTTATATTGGAGTTAATTCCGCTGGGATGGCGCTACGGTGTATTGATGGCCGCTTTGATTTTGCAAAGAGTATTTTAATACATTTTACCGTTGTTCTGAAATTGCTTGGGTTATGGCTACACGTAGTCCTAACAGGGACGAAACGGCCGTCGTGGTCTACTCGCGCCAGGGTTTCCATTAGCTTGGATCCCTGTGTATTCCAATATAAAAAAAAACACTTAGGTAGGGGAGCGGAGCCCAATACCGTACAGAGTCCAATACCGTACATGCCGTTTTTGGCAGTATAAACAGGTATACATATAAGTCTGTCTTTGTTTATTACGTTGCTAGGTGGTCGAGCAGTTGCTTTAACACGCCAAAACCCAAAACACCAGTGGATCGACGTCCGGTCCAGTGAGTGCACGTATAAACTTTTCGCTGTCGTTCTTCTAAGAAACATCACTGACGCAATAAGCAGTAAATGTTTTAATCATTTTACTTTTAACTTGGATCTTAATTTATTTAAAAGATTGATATATAACCTTAAGAAATACGCATGTATTGCCTTTCAAAATATGTTTCAAATATTTTTTTTTCTGTGTTGGTTGTTGTTAGTCCGGTTCGGGAAATGCCGTACTGTGTACGGTATCACCCGCAATAGATTTATATGTAAATACAAAATAATAATAAAAAAAACTCATTATTTCAGATGAGTACTAAAAAGAAATGTACGTGGTCTCCAAGGAAAAATTATTCTTGTTTCATTCTATAGCATAGCGTTAAAATATGTTCTTTTATTTGTTAAAGTTTTTAAAAACCTGTATGGACTTACACGACCATTATACGGTAATATCCTACGCTTTCGTGTAATACCGTACTTTACCATATTTTTTTAACACACCAATATATATATATTATTTGAAAAACGTTTAGAAGTTTCACTTTATTAGGTATTAACAATAGACTAAACAAGACGTCCATAAAGCCTTAAATCGAGTTTCTAAGGTAGGTAATTTGCACAAAAATCTAATTCTTGCTTAACTGTACGGCAATTGCCTCCGCTACTCTACATACGTGTCAGATATGCTACAATATTAATTTTTTAAATATTTTCGCGGACACTATATTATCTTCTAACTCTTCTAAGTACCTAATATTAATAGTAAAGGTCAATACACAATTAAAAAATAAGCAATATGCAATAAGATATAGGTACTTAGGTAATAAGAAATAAAAAAATATAATTATTTTGATGTATGATGGCACATGCAATACAGTGTTTCCTCCATATTTGGTTGAATTGCTAATCAATAAATCGACATCCCAACATTCTTTTAACTTTTCGTTCTGTCGACAGAGCATGTTATTTTGGTATTTTGTTGTTTTATACTATTCTAAAAAAATATGAATATTTTAGTAAGCTTACCGGTTTTATCGCAAATGCATAAACAGTTAATAATAAATTTAAAATACCGCTCTAACATGGAAATTAAACCGACAAATGTCAAATGTCAAAATGTCAAGCTTTTCATTGGCCAGTAATAAGAAACTTGCAACGGAAAACATAACATTTTGATCTCTTAAATTTTGTTTCTTATTGCTTGTTCCTATTGTTACTTAAAACTTAATTGTATCGCGAATGATTTGTTTCTACGTATGAAATCTTATTGCTGTTGCTTTTTGCTTGTCGCCTAATATTTACCCCACAATTTGTACGATAACTTTTAAAAGAAAAGAGGAAACGACCTGCGGTTTTTGCCATTTTCTTTACTTACTAGTTAGCTATAAAATAGAGTTAAAATAGTTGAATGGTTGAATTTAAATTTATTAAGAATTCGAAGCTAGAATATATTTTTTTAAAAGTGCCCTCTATTATTAACCGCACGAATTAATTTCAATATTATTTATATAAACGGTCAATCAAAAGAAACGTCCTTTAAAATGAGCCATATATAGTTTGTTAAATTCCGTTAACGCAGACCAAAGTTACAGCCTTTACAGTATTTTTATTTGTTATCCTTCTTCACACCGTTACCATGGTAACTACAAGAAAATTGTTATTACATAATTTATAGAACATATTACTAAGATTATAAAACTTAATTTCTGACCTATATTGTATTAAACTTATTACTACAAATTAAGGACTTTGTATCATAGCATAGCGACTTAGGCCCCCTAGCGGTAGAATTAGGAACTTAAAGATTATTTCCACCATTTTTTTGTTCATATTTCATATTAAGTTTTTAACCCCGACGACGTAGCCATGTATGGTTTTGGAGATACAGCCGCTCTCCACCGGTCGTGGATCACCCTGTATAGGTACATTGCAGTATTGTTCAGTCAAATTAACTGTTCACAACACATCGACTTCTAAGAGAATATTAGGCAACACTCGAGAAACTACTGATCAATACGGGCAAACTTTAAAACTGTTTTAGTCAGTCGGGACAGCAATTTAACAACAAATTACCGAAATGATTGAAGGGACTTTGGCAAGAAGAACCCTTTGAGTAAAAAGGGTTAAAATTTCACAAAACTGTATTTTGGAAACTGTTTTAATGTTTTTAAAAAATATATAGATAGATAGATAAATATTTTTTATTCAAAAAAACCAAAAGGCATAGAACAATGTTATAAAAAAGATATTCTACATAGTACTTATACAAAAAATAATATCTAGTTAAAAACAATAATTTGACATAAGGAACAGTTTTATGATAAAATATTCTTAAGTATAAAACAAGAAATATTTAGAAATAAAAATATGTATAACAGACACCTACTTCACAAACATAGTAGTGGCAGTTGACGCAATGATAATCCAATACAAAGATACACAAATATGCGATATTATTCTTACAGAAGCATATCAGATCTATCTGCATCATTATAAAACTCACTTATATTATAGTATGCTTTTTTAATTAAATAGTTTTTTATAGTACTTTTAACTTTACACTTTGGGAGATTTCGAACACTATCCGGAAAACTGTTATAAATCTTTATTATAGCACTAGGAGCATTTTTCTGAATATAGCTAAAATTACATTTTTCTATGTGTAAGTTAGTCCTTTGTCTAGTTGGATAACAATGTTTAGAATCTTCAAATAGATCTCTATTACCATGCACAAACATAAAGGAATCCATTATATACATACAAACCAATGTTAAAATTTTTTTATCAATGAACACATTTTTACAACTGTCTCGTTGTTTCATTCCGAAAATACACCTGACACATCTTTTTTGCAACTTTCGTACTTTTTTGAGAAACCCTCAAGGACAGTTTTTTTCTTATTAGTACCAGTTATATTTTTAACTAGTTGCCAAGTGGCCCTAACCCTATCCTCAGCAGCATCAAGAAATTGTTTGTTTGACATTTTTTTTGCATTTTTTATAACTTGCTTTAATATTCTACAATATTTAATAAACACCTGATTGGCAATCCTCCCCTGATTTCTTTTGTAGTAAAGCACACGCTTATGTCTACAGGATACTTTGATACCTGTTGTGATCCAGTGTTTGTTGTCTTTAGCCAGCGAACACTTTTTCACAACAAAAATGCATGGTATATGTACTGGTATAGCTATTAAAGTTAAAAAAGGATAGGGGACTAGTTTAAATGGACTACACTGACTTTTCAACCGTTGCGCATTATAGAATATGCAGTTGCTTATTTAGATAGGGGAAGCCGGGGGAATGGTTGCCCCCTAAGCTTTATTTAAGTTTTTTTTGTTAATTTCACAATAATCGCATATGTATGTATTTTTGTCGGTATCGGTACATGCCTTATGAGCCCAATTACCACACGAATTACACCTCAACCAAACCTCCCCATTTTTACTGAATTCCCCGCACACTAAACATATGTCAGTTCCATTCGCATCCTTGTCCTTGTATTCGTCATCATTGTCTTCGTCTTCTGATCTTATTTCCCTGTAAGTTTCGTATTAACTATCTCAACGTTTCCTTAAACATGAAATAGTGACTCTTTTATTTTCCAATTTAAAATTGGTGTTTTTAATACCAATGGGGCAATGGTGGCCGGCTCCCATTACCCCCACAGTGGCCGGCCACGATAACTCCAAAAAACACATGTTATAATAACAATCATGAAAAAATACTAAAATTAAACAAATTGCTACTTACGATTGTTTGCTCCAAAGTCTATTAACAACAAAAGAATATACAACAAACAGTTTCAGAAAAATCAAAACAATAATCTGAATTTCGAACTTGTCAATTCCAACGTTTTTTTTTTTTTTAATATGATCGAGCACAAGCACTATAGGAAAAATCCTTTAAGGCGCTCTGGGAGCGGTGCGTGTGCTAAGAAAGCGATTTACGTTTTTCTTGAATTGTTGGTTGGAGGTTATATTCGGTTGGAAACACGGTTTTAGAAAGGCCGCGTTCCACAAAGATGACGTCCTCCAAATGAAAGAGTTCTGAAACAATGATGTTCGGGGTGTACTAAGTTGAACCACATAGGGATGGGCGGCAGTGGTTCGTCGTGTGTTTCTGCTATGCATTACTCTAGGTGGAATCGAGCGGGCAATATCTGTCGAACACTTGCCATGGAAATATCTGTAGAAGAGAGTCAAATCACCAACCTGTCTTCGATGTTCTAAGCTGTCGAGGTTCTTAGTCAGCTCGTGGTCGCCTATTAGACGAACGGGTCTCCTTTGGATGGAATCCAACAACCGAAGGGTATGCTTCGGTTCGGTGCAGAACTCCAGATATGAGAGCAGTATTCCAGTGATGGTCGAATCTGGGCTTTATAGAGTGTCAAAAGTTATTGAGGTGTATACAACTTTTTGGTACGGAAAAGTATACCGAGCTTCTGAGAAGCTGCCCTGGCGATTGCCACAACGTGATTATGCCAAGACATATTTCCTCCCAGGTTGACACCCAGCAAATTAATAGACGAAGTCAGTGGAATTGCGTGTCCTGTCATAACGATATCGGGTTCTGCAATGTTAACCTTCTTAGAGAAAACTGCTGCCTGGGTTTTTTGAGCGTTAATTTCGACTTGGTTACTGTCACCCCAAGACAAAATTTCTTCCAGGTCTTTATTGAGGCGTGATACCTCATGCTGTCTGCGAAGATGTGCCTCAGCAGCCGATGTTTGAGATTTCAAAGTAAAAGATGAGATAAGTGTGCTGTCGTCAGCAAAGCTATATGTTAGATTTTCTATTTTCGCTAGAAGGTCGTTAATGTACAGTAAAAAGAGAGGGGGGATAATATGGACCCTTGAGGAACACCAGCATTGATGGTGAAGGTGTCTGAGAGAAAACCGTCAATCGCCACTTGCAGAGAACGGTCCTTGAGGAAGCTAGACAACCATGAGCAAAATCGACCGGGCATACCATAAGAACGCAGTTTACTTAGGAGCCCCTCGTGCCAGACACGGTCAAAGGCTTTAGAGATGTCCAGTGCAATAGCCCGGGACTCCCCATGATGTTCGATTGCGTTGCTCCAAAGATGAGTGACATAGGCTAGAAGGTCTCCAATTGATCTGGACTTACGAAAACCATACTGATGGTCGCTGATAATTTTAAGGCCTTCTAGGTATTTTAGAAGTTGATGGTTAATAGCTTTCTCCATCACCTTTGATATAACTGAAAGCAATGCGACTGGTCGATAGTTGTTTGGCAGGGTTTTCTTGCCTTTCTTTGGTATAGGCTGGACTCGCGCCTTTTTCCAGCAAGATGAAAATATTCCTTTTTTGTAAGATAGGTTTAATAGTCTACAAAATACTGGTGTGAGTTCATCGGCGCATTTCTTGAGCACTATAATAGGAATTTCATCTGGACCAGAAGCTTTTTTGGCATCGAGCCCCTTCAGAATTCGTTTGACAGGCCGCTGACGGAATACGATATCAGTCATTTCCGATCGAACTGTTGGAATGTTCGGGGGTGATTTTCCCTGAAAGTGCACCGTGGAGTGTGAAGCAAATAGTTCTGCGAGTAAGTTCGCTTTATCTTCAGCCGTGGTTGCTATTGTGCCGTCAGAACGTGTTAGCGGTGGAATATTTGATTTGGTAAAATTTTGACCGCCTTAGCGACTGACCAAAAGGACCTAGATCCGTTAGGACTGGCGAGATGACGTTCCTTACATATTGCGATACCAAAACTGAAATGTCATGCTTACCGCTTTAATTTAAGGAATCGCCATACACCGTTAATTGTTTGAAGATAATGTTTAGGGATTGAGGAATAGTGATTGTTGTGCATCAGTTTGTCATAATAATATACCATTCGGATGATATAATAATTCATGCTTTCCTGGTAACCACATAACATTTCTCAAAATAAAGAATATTTATGTTGATACAACGTCAGACAGGCCATGGAAAATCCCATGGAAAGTTCGCTACCCTCAACATTAGCTCCCCCTTTAATTTTCCATCAAAAATGTATTCTTGCATGATAAACTCTGTGGCTGGAAGTCAAAAGGGCATAACTCTGATTTTGATACTTTTCAGGAAAACATATCTGTTATTTCCTTATGCTCTTAAAATATTCCACTTCCGTCTAGGATATCTTAAGCATTAAACCCATATATACTAATTTTCAAGATAAAAAAAAGTTTTTAGCAGCTCTTTTTAAAAAAATAGAGGTTTTTAAAAACATTAAAGGTATAACTTTAAATTATTTTATTATGATAATCTGGAAAAAGGGCATAATAATATGTACATAATATGTATATACCCAAAATATAATCAAATGTGAAACAGTAAAAAAGGTCATATATGTACATATATGTACTTATACCTTTTTTGTTAAATAAAAATAATACAGTTTAGTGAAACCTTTTTGGTATATTTGAAGTTAAAGATACAATAATTTGGCAATTTTTTTAATTTTCGAATTTTTTACAAAAAAACGTTTTAACGAAATTTCTAACATAATAATAAAATGCAGGTAATTTTTGCTTATAGAATGGTAAAGAACAATATTTTTACATATTTAAAAACATATTTAAAATTCTGCATCACTAAGTTCTCGGTCTATGTCTGGATCAGTGTCATTACTATTTAATTTATCTGAGGCAACTTTTAAGTTTAAATAAAAATCTCCAGCTCCATCTTCAATTAATGGAAGAAGTTCTAACAAATCTATTTTTTCTTTTGGTTTATCGGTCTCTCAGCTTTATAAGATGTACTTAGGACTATATCGGATTCTAAAATATTTGAATTTCTTCGTCTAAAGTTTACGGTTTGAAACTCACTATTTTCTAATAAAAATTGTTTAAACTTTACAATGCCATATTGTTTCTCATATCCAAACAAGAACTAAAACGTAACTGTGAAAAAAGACCAGGGGTCGTGAGAAAGATGCCGTTTCGATAAGTAACGCATAAGCACGCCGTTCTAAGGGAATAACTCGAGATAAGTAGGTATAGCTCTGTTTGATATATGTAAAACCGACAAAACGGTATAATTTGAGTTAGGTATGCCATTTTGTCAAATTTAAAGGTGAAATATTAATTTGAATATAATGAGACAGTCCCTTTTGTTAGCCTGCAAAAGCAAAATTGATTAGTAGTAAGCCGAGGTACGACCTTCTGTCAGAGGTATTTGTAGCTTTAATGAAATGTATGTCGATTCGTGCCCTTATATTGGAAGAATTTTTTAAAAAACATACGACTTAACCCCTTTTGTATTTAAAAATCTGCCTTATTTAAAGATATTGAGATATTTCCTTTTGATAGTTGATAGAAGTCTAGTTTCTAAGTCTACTGATGTAGTTATCTCATTATTGCCAAAAATCGAGTTGTGCCCTTTTGACTTCCAGCCATAGAACTCACACACAAAATTTTATTATTTTCTAATAAACGAATTAAAAGTAATTGATAAAAAACTCTTAGAAAATTTTAAAAAAATTAACTACGCTTCCCATACGTACCTCGATGAAATCACCATCTAATATTTATATAATAATGTCAAATGTTACTGAACGTTTTATTTTATTTTTAGTTTCAACATATTTTACAGTATTCAGGAAAAAATAATGATTGTAGGAAAGACTGGGGCAAAAAGGTCTCCCCAATAGTTTTAGCCTTAGATCTCATATCTACTGAGAGTTAGGAGTTTATATTTTTGCACACATGTAGTTTCATTTATGTTGTTCATATTTTCTGTAGTATTCGTATTGTTTTGGTTAAGTTGATTTTAATATTTTAGCCAGTGTGTAGACATATGCAAAGTAATGGTTTTGCTTCGCTATTCGGGGCAAAATCGTTCCTTATGTAAAATGGAAAATGGATTTTTTTTCTAACGCCAAATTTGTACATATACATAACATAAAACTAGCAAGTAATTTTCTAAGCATTTTTAATAGATGACACGCTAATATTATATAAAATAAAAACCTAAAAGTAATGCCCCCATGACTGCTTATGGGTTCACCTTACATAATTCCCGATTGTTGCGATCTGAAAAAAGATTATGGTAAATGATTATTATGTAGATAATATAATTATTTCCATAGTGAGGAAAAAAAGAATAAAATTACAAATTTCGAAACAAATGCAGGGTAAAGCAATCCCTTTAATCATTTTGCCCCATTTGTAATGGCATAATCAAGTTAACCTAGCTTTTTTTAAAGCGAAATAAAATTTGTAAAACTATCGACCAGTTTGTTCACTAAACTATATCTTCTCAAAGCTACTATCAGATATTTAAATACCTAACTTTTTTAGTGATAAGCATGAATAAAATAAAATAATGCTTACCTACCTTATATCAACATTTATAAATATCCTAGTGAACCACCATCGTTCCATTTCGAAAAATGAAGTAAACGTCAAGAAAACAAAAGTTCATTTTTTAAACGCTTGTGAAACTTAGAAAGTCAATTATTATGACATAATTTTAATTTTCATATACCGTGCGAGCAAAAATTATTTGCATCAAAGAGGGCTTGGATTAAAAAACATAGGGATTGGTTTAGATAAAATTACTTGTAACGGCTGTAAAAGATGACGGAATAACTGATTGATTGATACCGCTAAGCAATACGTCCTTAGATGCAAGGCCCTCTTTGATGCAAATAATTTTTGCTCGCACGGTACTACTTGACTATAAATTAACAGATTTAATTAATTCGTAGCACTCTAGATTGAAAAAAAAAAACATATACATAAAAATGTTTTAACGCGTCAAAAAACAAGTGAGGAGTCATTTCACTAATAATGTAATGCTAAACCCAAATAAGTAAAAATATACAAGATGTCCCCTTTAATATATCAAAGTCAAGGGCACTTCCGGTCAAACCGGAAGTGCTAACAAATTGAAAATTATGCCAATAAATGCAGACTCATCTCTTATGCATAATCTCAAAATTTCATTTTATAATACTTCTAAATATAAAAAAGGTAAATGGGTTTGTTCGGGTTTGTTTTTATAAAAAAACCAACTACTTTTTGATAATTTTACTATTAAAACACGTAGGTACCCTGTAAATCTGGCGGTAATTTTTTAACATGTACCTACACTTCAGGTGCAAAAATTGGAACTTCGTTGATGTAATACGTATATACAGTGGGTCCATAAAGTCAGCCCCTTGCAAAGTCGGAAATGGATCGAGAAATATTATTTAAATTCGGTAGGTGCATACGATACCTCTCCTTATTTTAAAGGTGTCTTAAAGTTAACTCAACCCTGCCTTTTAAACCAAAATTTGCCGTTTCAAAATGGTGTCCCACGTTCCATTTAATTATGTTTCCTGAACAACAAAGGAATAATATTTTGTTCAAAAGTAAGCATTTTACTTAATATTCACGCATAGGTACTAAATTTGAATAATATATCTCAAGACTTTCCCGAATAAGCAAAGGGGTAAACTTTATGGACGCTGTATGTGTTAAGACTGTTGTTAAAAGTTTGTGCTAATGGGATAGATATGTTAACGTTTCACGAACAGATTCTGATAATCTATATTACCAAATTGATAAATCATGTAGCTTTATATGGATGTGACAGATAAATTAGCTTTTCGACGACGGCACTTATAATAGGGGTATTTTATCTTTTGATCCTCGTTAAATTATATGTGAAATGATGTATATGATATGCATAGCGTCAATATACCGCATGAACTCTAGAAACCGAGCATTAAACTGAAATATTGAATAATCTTATTCTCCTTAAAATAACTTAATATTACTTTAACTAACTAAGAACCTAATACTACCACTTGTTTTTTTATATGCAACCACTGTCAAATAAAATTAAATAGCCGCGCCCCGCCCAACTCGACGTTCGATTGGAAGCTAGTTAGTTATTATTGTTATTGGCAGGTCTGACGAGAAGGGTGGGTGGCTGATTGGGAGATTCTCCCCGGGTCCGAAGTGTTCGAGAAACCCCGGATTTCCGAAACTATTAAAAAAACTATTTTATGCTATGAAATCATAAAATCATTCTGCATTAGGGCTCGGAATTTTTAAAATATAAATATTCGAATACCTAGTCGTTTGGTATGTTATTCGACCATTCGAATTATTCGACTATTCGAATTTTGGTATGTTATTCGAATAGTCGAATAATTCGAATAGTCGAATATAGTCGAATAATTCGAATAGTAGAATAGATACTTACTTGAATAGTCAAATATTCGAATTTCGAATAGTCGAATATTTGAATAGTCGAATATTTAGATAGTCGAATATTTAAATAGTCGAATATTCGAAGAGTCGTACCATTTTAAATATCGAAATACAGTCGTTTAATCACGGTAGAAGTGGTTTAACTGCTTAAACATAATAAAGGAACATTTTTAAGTATTAGTCATTTTTAATATCTAAATTATCGAATAATAATAATGTGCATTTTGTCGAATAAAGTAAGATGACAAATAAATAATTCTGTTAAATTATTTCAAGATATGAGAACTTAAGAACTCTGTAATAAATTAAATAAAACAAAATGATTATTTATTGAACACAAAAAATCAAACATTTTACACAACGAAAATAAAATTATAAAAATAAACCCGGTGTTTTATTTAACATAAAACAACAAAAACTGGAACAAGAAGTTTAACAAATTCATATAATATTCGAATTTCGAATAGTCGAATATTTGAATAGTCGAATATTTAAATAGTCGAATATCGAATAGTCGAATATTTGAATAGTCGAATTTTTTAACTAAAAAAAAATTTGAATTTAGAGTAGTCGAATATTCGAATTATTCGAATACAATTCCGAGTCCTATTCTGCATCAGCCGGAATTCTTAATTTTCAAAATTACACAGAGCCCGTCATTCCCCACCCTTCCCCGCCTGGCTATTGGTATTGAGAATATTCTTAAATAATATTATTTTCTAAATTTTAAGGCGTTCGAAGTCAGTTGTATTTTCTTTATGAATTTTTCTTATTAATTTTCTTTTTTTTTCGTTTTGTTGTAATTATATATTTTTTTAATTTTAAGTTTTATTACATCCATTTTACCCTCGATTTTACCCTTAAATCTTTTTTTTTTGGTAAATTCAAAATTCAAATTCAAAATAGATATATTAATATTTCGGTATACGAAACTAACATATCTTTCATATCTTAAATATATCTTGCAAAATACATATCGAGGGCAAAACTACTGTACCTCGTATGTCGCATTTTTTCGGATTATGGAATTTTGGTATTATCCTATATAGTATACGTGGGGCTCCTGTTGGCATACGCAATAAGTTATAATTATAGATCTCTGAAAATTTTAAATTCAAATAATACATTTTCGACGGGGGCAGGAACTCATAAGTGCTAAATCGCGGGACCTCGTATTTGCTGATTTGAATTATTAAGGTGCGATAACTCGTATCTGCTAAAGGCAGCCATTGTCGTTAATAGGTGATTCTTGCCTAATTTTGTATAGATTTTTGTAACCTTTTTTTAGAAAGGGTAATAAAAAATTTTTTCCCTGATAAACTATTTTGTTTAATTCTAATTTGAAAGTTTTACATAATCTTCCTCGTATGTAGCGTAATAAAAATAACAGGACCTCGTATTTTTCTAAATATAAGAAAAACATTTTTACATAATTTTGTTATTAAATATTGATTAAGAAAGTCATATTGTTGTCAAATATGAAATATCTTTCTAAAATATACATTTTTGATGGTTGAATTTAGTTTTTTGTTTCTCCTGTAATATTTACAATTCAAGACTTACGAGGTACCGTAGTTTAGCCCTCGATAATATGCAAAGTTTTACCGTGCGAGCAAAAATTATTTGCATCAAAGAGGGCCTTGCACTTGACTATTCTTAAGAAGTTGCTAAATTTATTTCCTTATAAAGTGCAAGTATTTTAGGAAATACAGGCCGCAGATTTTGAAAGACGCAGGAATTATCCAAGAATGTGGTAACATTTCTCCAGAGATGCTGGTCAACACTGTCGAAAATATGAAGAGACGTGTGAGTTTATGCTTGGAGCATGGCGGTGACCAAATTCAGCAATTTATGTAATTATTTTTCTTTTTCTTTCTGTATATTCTTACTTTGTTAACTTTGCAAACAACAAAAATATATTTGTATTTGTCTACTTATTTTATTATTCATTAGTTTGGCATATCATGTCATAATATGAATTTGACAAAATTTTAATCTAGATTTGGTTAGATATAACGTCCCTATATCATTGTGATCTAAACCAGGCCCTTCGTTTTTGAATCCAAGCCTTCTTTGATGCAAATAATTTTTGCTCGCACGGTAGCTATTCTGTTAGATCTTAATCTATTAAGAATTCAAAATAATTAAAATTTATCTTATGGTAACTTATATTAAAGTAAAGTGATACCAGATATTTAAATCAGTTTTAAATTTATTAAGTTCGAAAATAAATAGTTTTGGAGTTGCCTACTAAATAATACAGAAAATTAATTTCTTTGATCCCAATAACTTCGAAAATGACCTTCCAACCTTTTTGTAAATAAATGTATTATTTCATTCCACCTTACCTTTCGTCGGTGAAGTACTAATACCATGTAACCCACAAAAAATCAAATTTGCGTTTTTGGTGGCGTTGGGTAGCGTAAACCAAATTCTACAAGGTCGCCAATATATTTTATATCACAAAAAATTGTTTTGCTGAATATTTGGTATTTCTAAAAGCTTGTATTGTAAATGTCCATATGTTTTCGTGCAATATCTCTTAACCCACTATCAGCATTCTTTATAATATATCGTATCCCACAAATAACCCTTATTATATTTATTGCAATGACGCGTATGCCACTTCAGTTGCGTTAAAAAAGTGCGTATCCCACTCGAAAAACCAGATTTTTATTCCAATATGCCACACCAAAAATGAAAAAAACACAAAAATCAGTACAAAACCGTAATTTGGTGTAAACTTTTACTTTTAGAATCGTTTTCCTGAAGAATAAGATTCTCTAAGTATGACACTTTAATAAGAAAATGTTTTTTTGCTTCTTCTAAACAATTTCATTTTTGGGCTTACGAGGTATTAGTACTTCACTGACGCTATGTTTTATACGCGTTAAAAGTGTATTTTACTCCGAGCCCGGCTTACCGAGTATGAATTCTACCAGCTATAGTCGATTCACCCAGTAAACCTGCATGATGGCCGACATGTCATATGACAAAAGTCATTGAAAATGCAAAAATTCATTTTATTTAGCTGGAATATGACTTTTGTCATATGACATGTCGGCCATCATGCAGGTTTACTGGGTGAATCGACTATAACAGTTCTTTCCCACTGCTTGCCCTTACTTTTTCCAAAGTATATTGTACTTTAAATATGGGCTTTGAACCTTTAAATATGAAATATACCCGGTGTTCACGGAAGGTGGTTCGCCCCTCTAACTTTTTTGTTTTTCAAGATATTGGAATAAAATTTGGGATATCTGTATACGACATAAAACTACATTTTTTGACAGATGACTCAACATTATGGAACTTCCGGTTTAACCGGAAGTGACATAAACTTTTGATTTTTTAATGGGACACCTGGTATATTTTTACTTTTTTTGACTCCATATGATATTCTAAATACAACAATGTGTCACTTGTCACTTTTTGTCACCAAGAAAATATTTTTTTTCAAATTTATTATTTTATCTATGAATATCTTAAAATGACTTATTTCAGTTCTTTAATCTAGGGAAAAATATAATTTTACTATTTTTGGTCCAATGCTATGTGCTATGTAAAATTTAATCTTTAAAGTTGTATAACTCATTTTTTTTAAATGGCAACATGGTGGCTCGTCGGGTTAAGAAAAAAGAGGATTTTATTACGATTATTTTGATACCACACACTATTAGGTTTTAGAAAAGCTGCCATTAAAAAACTTTAAAAAGTTAACTTAGAACTTTCCTAAAATGAAGCATCTTTTCATCTAAATTTAGATTTAAATACTTAATAGCATGTGACCAGCAAAACTGATAAAACAAAATTATGCCTTGAAGAAAATTGAAATGCCAACAGCTTCTGCCAAAGTAAATTAGTTTGTTGTTTAAAAAACATGGAAAATAATAGTTTTACAAGGAATGAAAAAGTTGATATGTTTTTATTGTCAGGCTCATTTCGCATTTTGGGAACCAGTTTTGGATAGGTACCTAATAGTGCCGGGTTGGATGACGCCGATCAAATCTTTGTGCGTAAAGTCGTGCAGCATCGGTTGAATTATTTCTACATTCTTTAAACACTAAAAACATATCAACTTTTTCACTCCTTGTAAAACTACTATTTTCCATGTTTTTTAAACAACAAACTAATTTACTTTGACAGAAGCTGTTGGCATTTCAATTTTTTTCAAGGCATGATTCAGTTTTGCTGGTAACATGCTACTTGATGCATTTAAATCTAAATTTATTCTCAAAAGATGCTTCATTTTAGGAAAGTTCTAAGTTAACTTTTTAAAGTTTTTTAATGGCAGCTTTTCTAAAACCTAATAGTGTATGGTATCAAAATAATCGCAATAAAATCCTCTTTTTTCTTAACCCGTCGAGCCACCATGTTGCCGTTTAAAAAAAAATGTTATACAACTTTAAAGATTAAATTTTACATAGCACACAGCATTGGACTAAAAATAGTAAAATTGTATTTTTCCCAAGATTAATGAACTGAAATAAGTGATTTTAAGGTATTCATAGCCCTCTAGATAAAACAATAAATTTGGAAAAAAAATATTTTCTTGGTGACAAAACGTGACAAGTGACATATCGTTGTATTTAGAATGTCATATGAAGTCAAAAAAAGTAAAAATATACCAGGTGTCCCATTTAAAAATCGAAAGTTTGTGTCACACTTCCGGTTAAACCGGAAGTTCCATAATGTTGAGTCACCTGTCAAAAAATGCAGTTTTATGTAGTATTCAAATCCCCCGAATTTTATTTCATTATCTTGAAAAACAAAAAAGTTAGAAGGGCGCGCCACCTTCCGTGGACACCCGGTATTCATAGATATGGGTATTGAGATGATTTTTGAATTAAACGAAACAGCGAATGCGAACTCTTAATTAAAATATTAATAAAAAATTGTATCTAATCACACAATTTAGTATCAGTTGAAGAAAATCGTATGGTAGATATGAAAAATTGCAAAAACCCCGAGTCAAAATTTTCGTGTTCGTACATGGGGATCTTGAAAACGGTAAAAAATAAGATCATTGTAAATTGAAACTAACTTACGTATTTTGAAGCTTAATGATTCGGTGAAAGAAAATTGTAAATATTCCAAATACTTTCAAAGATATCAGACAGAAAAAAAAATTTTAATTTCAGTTTTTAATATTTACTTGAAAAAAATAGTAATTTACGTTACAAGACCTGAAAGTGTTTTTCAGGTCGAGACAAGCATTTTGGAGAGACCTGCAAAACAGTAATTTTCGGTTGCGTGACGTGCAATATTTTTTCTTAAGACCGACACTTCGATATAGGTTCATTTAATTCTTTATTGACTTCTCTATGACTTCTCGTAACGGGCTTTTGATTTTACTGGCAATATATCGTAAGTCGCTTTCCTTGCTGCTTCCAAAATTTTTTCTGAAATCTCATTTTCCGTGTCGGATAATTCAAAATCTGAATTCATATTTTTAAATTTGAGCACTCGCGAAACAAGTTTCTCATAAACAACAAATTAGAAATCAACGAACTGTCACTCGACAATACATCGAAATGTTGTTATTATGGTAACGAAATCAAGGTAGTTGTTATTATCAAAGAGCGATTAGAAAAATTAAAAAACAGGGACCGGAAAAATCTTTTTTTTAAAACCGACCAGAAAATATACACTATCTGGACAATTTTTCGTCTAGAAATTAACCTTTTTCCGATTGCAAGACCGGAAAAGTGACGTTAGAGACCGGAAATAGTAATTTACGTTACAAGACCGGAAAGTAGTGTTTTTCAGGTCGAGATAAGCATTTCCAGGGCGAGCCATAGGCGAGTCCTGGAAGCTTGGAGAGACCTGAAAAGCACTAATTTTCGGTTGCGTGACGTACAATATTTTTTTTAAGACCGACACTTCGATATATTTTAGAATCTACGCGAAACAAGTTTAACATAAAGAACAAAATTAAAAATCAACGAACTGTCACTCGACAATATATCGAAATGTTGTTGTCATAATAACGAAATCAAGGTATCTTGTATTATCAAAGAGCGATTGGAAAAACAAAAAACAGGGTGACAGTGACATTAGAGACCGGAAAAGTGACATTAGAGTCCGGAAAAGATTTTTCCGGTCTCTAATGTCACCACTTTTCCGGTCTTGCGATCGAAAAAACGTTATTTTTTAGACGAAAAATTGTCCAGAAAGTGTAAATTTTCTGGTCGGTTTTAAAAAAATATTTTTCCGGTCCCTGTTTTTTGTTTTTCCAATCGCTCTTTGATAATACAAGCTACCTTGATTTCGTTATTATGACAACAACATTTCGATGTATTGTCGAGTGAAAGTTCGTTGATTTTTAATTTGTTGTTTATGTCAAACTTGTTTGGCTAGTTCGCAAATTTAACAATATAAATTTAGATTTAGAATTATCCGACACGAAAAATGAGATTTCAGAAGAAATTTTGAAAGCAGCAAGGAAAGCGACTTACGATATATTGCCAGTAAAATCAAAAGCCCGTTACGAGAAGTCATACGACGCATTTAAAAATAATATAAAATAATTTAATGTAAGTATATCGAAGTGTCGGTCTTAAAAAAATATTGTACGTCACGCAACCGAAAATGAGTGTTTTTCAGGTCTCTCCAAGCTTCTAGGACTCGCCTGCGACTCACCCTGGAAATGCTTGTCTTGACCTGAAAAACACTACTTTCCGGTTTGGTACCGTAAATTATTATTTTAAGACCGACACTTCGATATACATTTAATTCTTTATTTTATTTTATTTTATATTATTTTTAAATGCGTCGTATGACTTTTCATAACGGGCTTTTGGTTTTGCTGGCAATATATCGTAAATTGTTTTCCTTGCTGCTTCCAAAATGTTTTCTGGAATCTCATTTTCCGTGTCGGATAATTTAAAATCGGAATTAATATTTTTAAATTTGAGCACTCGCGAAACAAGTTATACATGAACAACAAATTAATAATCAACGAACTGTCACTCGACAATACATCGAAATGTTGTTGTCATAGTAACGAAATCAAGGTAGATTGTATTATCAAAGAGCGATTGTAAAAATGAAAAAAACAGGGACTGGAAAAATCTTTTTCCGGTCCCTCACGTCCATTTTCCGGTCTTGATCGACAAAATGTTATTTTCTGGACAAAAAATTGTCCAGAAAGTGTATATTTTCTGGTCAGTCTTAAAAAAAACAATTTTCATAGCCTTTTTTATGTTCTACATGATGACGTTATTAGTTTCCAAATTCGATGTTCTTTAGATACTAACTATTACAAACGGACGTAAATATTTAAATACGAATTAACTAACTTCTAAGCTTTAAAACTTTAAAACAACTTATGTTTTTAATTTTATTGTTTCGTCATCAAATAAACATAGTTACCAGTATTTTAAATTATCCTTCCTTTACCATTACGGCTCTTTAAAATTCAGTAACTTTAAAACCACTAAAATAAACATTAAAATTTTGTTAGTCCATTAAGCATTTTATTAATATAATGTTATTTTATTAGAATTTACATTATACAGTGTGATCAGTGAGGTCCGCATCATATGGGATTTTTTTTATTAATAGCTTTATTCGAAATTTAACCTCGGCATCAAGTGCTGCTTCGATCGAGATGAAAATTAAGCAAAAAAATAGTAGTTACGTGATTCGCATTATCCGTAAATTTTAATTTTTTTCAAAAAATAATTCAAAAACGGGGTTATTTCTGAAAATATCAAAAAAAGTTATAAGAAAACGTTTTTTTTAAATGCAGTTTCTAGCCAACATGCAAAATTTCAGCTGCATAAGATAATTTTGAATTTTTACCCACCACTAAAATGTATTTTCCACTTAATGAACACTTAACTGATGACACTGTTTTATTTTTTGTCTTAATATTAAGGTAAAATACTTTCAGACGCAAACTACGTTTTCAAAAATACTTATTTTATGAAGTTAACTTATATAACTTTGCATCACATGCGACCAAATTTTAATAGCCCAATTTTGATTTTGTAGAAAATCACACATTTAATATGGCGCTACTTTAAAGAAAATGTATCTGAAATAAAGCATTGTCAAAACTAAGAAGTTTATGTAGGTTACGTTGAGTCTTATTTTGCAAAGTGGTGCAATTTACAAACTATGCATTGCATGTGGGCTAGAAACTGCATTTAAAAACTTTTTCTTACAAGTTTTTTCGATACTTTCGAAAATAACACCACTTTTGAATTATTTTCGGGAACAAATTAAAATTTGACAGATAATGCTAATCACGTGACTACTATATTTTTTTGCTTAATTTTTATCACGATCGAAGCAGAACTTGATCCCAAAGTCAAATTTCGAATGAAGCCATTAATAAAAAAAACCCATATATGATGCGGACATATTTACTAGTCACACTGTAGTGTATATGTCGTAGGCTGATAGTGAAATCCGTCATTTCATGAAAAGCTTAGTCACTTCATGAAGCGTCGGCAGATTGTGTAAAAACATGAAATTACACGATCTGCCGCGTCACTTCATGAAGAGACCTTGACGTTTCGGCGTATTATGTATAACGCAATCTGTCTAATTTTAAATATCGTCACTTCATGAAATGCCAGAAAAACAAGGCATATTGTGTAATTCCGTCTAAAAGGTATATTGGCAACTGGTTTGTTCGGGTTTGTCAGAGCGTTTTTTTTTATTTTTATAAAATAATATTAGTTGAAAAAATTTAATTAAAAAAAAATGCTCTGGGGAACAACGAACAAACCAGTTGCCAATATACATTTTAGACGGAATTAAACAATCTGCCGACTGACATGACATCGTTAGGTACTACATGAAGTGACGATATTTAAAATTAGGCAGATTGTGTTATACATAATACGCCGAAACGTCAAGGTCTCTTCATGAAGTGACGCGGCAGATCGTGTAATTTCATGTTTTTACACAATCTGCCGACGCTTCATGAAGTGACTAGGCTTTTCATGAAATGACGGATTTCACTATCAGCCTACGACATATATACATTGTCTTATGGAGAATTTAGCATTCTATTTATTTTTTAAAATTCTATGGTGTATTTTCAGCAATTAAATTTAAACAAGAAACCTATTTAGGTAATCAAAGTTCTGATATACAGGGTGACTCGGATCTAAATGTACATACGTCACCAGGAGATAGTGCACATCTTGAGGGTTCTAAATAATCTAACTTTAATGGGTCAATCTTCCCTCGTTACCTAGATACAGAGTGTTTTGTCATGTTTGGCTCATTTTTGTTTTTGCCATAATTTTTTTAGCACCTGGTATAATATGTTCATACTCGGTGGAAATATTTTAAGTACCTATCGGTTCAAAATGCCGTATGACCTTTTTTTGAAATTCAGGTCCGGACTTAAAAAAATAGACTGATTTTATTTTTGTTTAATTCAACACCCTTTATATCTTATTTTTGAAAATTTTATTTTTTATTTAAAAGACACATAAAAAACTACTTCTAAAGATATACCTATCAAAAGTGCCGCATTCACCACTCATTCATAATAAATAGCTGTTTTTTAGATATTGAAAAAAATAAAAAATATTAACTTTTTTTATAACGACAATAATAACAATAAATCTTGTTACTACTATTACTACTTATAATAACAATCATAAGAAAAAAAACAAAAGTAATAAAATAGCGGCTTGTAAAAATTTTGGAAATGTTCAATTCAATTGGACTCCATATGGCTAAGTCACCTAAGAAAAAACAAAATATTGGGGGGCAACCAAGCATAATAAAAAGTTATTGCCAGTTGTAGCCTGTCAGATTTTTGGGTGTTATTAAGACATTTTTAATAAACATTTATTTCTCGTTTAAAATGACTCATCAATTTTCAAACCAAAAATACGCTTATATAATTTTTGTATATGGTTTTTGCGACGGCAACGAACAAGCCGCTTCCCAAGAATATGAATTAAGGTTTCCTGGAAGACGATGTCCAAACTATCAAACATTTTCAAATGTGTTTTCTTTTGTTCGTGAACAAGGACATTTTCCGACAAAAAATAATATTGATCAGCCTGTGAGACAACCGGTTCAACAAGAAGAAGACATTTTAAATTTGATAGAAGAAAATCCAAAAATATACACAAGAAAAATTGCTAGACGTCTGCATAAACAAAAAAGAAACAACGCAAAAATAACCCATTTAACAATACGAAAGAAAGGCCTTTATCCTTATCATATTCAACAGGTACAAAGGTTGGAACCAGGTGACTATTAGAACGGGTTGGTCTTTTGTCAGTTGATTAGAACGCATCGAAGAGATCTTCACCGGACTTAGTGGACCAATGAAGCTCAGTTTACCAGATATGGCGTCAACAATTCCAGAAATTGTCATCTATGGTCTCTAGAAAATCCAAATGCTATTAGGCAGTCGCATTCGCAACATAGATTTTGAGTAAATGTTTGGGCAGGTATAATAAATAGTAAATTGTTGGCCCACACTTCTTTGAAGGAAGGTTATATAGAAACCAATATTTACACTTTTTAGAAAACATTTTGCCAAATCTTTTTCAAAATGAGAATGCTATTTTAAGAGGGATGTATTTCCAACACGATGGAGCCCCTCCTCATTATGCAAGACCTGTTTCCTGTTTTTGAACAATAGATATCCCAACAGATGGATAGGTCGTGGGGGGCTTCATTCTTGGCCAGCAAGGTCCTCCGACTTTAACCCATTGGACTTCTTTTTTTGGGGGTATATGAAAAATTTAATTTACGAGAATGAAATTACCATACGTGACCATCTCATGCAACTCATTATCACTTCATTTCAGGAAATAAAAAATAGACCATAGGTAATCAGAAGTGCAGTTTCAAATTTAAATATCAAAGAAAGAAAATGTGAAGATGTTAATGGAGGGCATTTTGAAAATATTCTCAAATAATTATTTTATTGAGTAATAGATGTGTTTTGGACTTTCATTGCCTTTAGTTTTTTTTATATCACAACGCTTCAACTGGTAAGTATTTCCAGTCGTCTTCAGGTGAATGTTTTATTGTTATTTGTCTTATTATTGTTATTATTATCGTTATAAAAACAGTTATTATTTTTTATTTTTTTCAATATCTAAAGAACAGCTATTTATTATGATTGAGTGGTGAGTGCGGCACTTTTGATAGGTATATCTTTAGAAGTAGTTTTTTATGTGTCTTTCAAATAAGAAATAAAATTTTCAAAAATTAGATTTGATATTGAATTAAACAAAAATAAAATCAGTCTATTTTTTTAATTCCGGACCTAAATTTCAAAAAAAGTTCATACGGCATCTTGAAGCAATAGGTACTTAAAATATTTCCACCGAGTATGAACATATTATACCAAGTGCTAAAAGAATGATGGCCAAAACAAAAATGAGCCAAACATGACAAAACACTCTGTATCTAGGTAACGAGGAAAGATTGACCCACTAAAGTTAGATTATTTAGAACCCCCAAGATGTCCACTATCTCCTAGTGACGTATGCACATTTAGATCCGAGTCACCCTGTATATATGGAAAAAAAATTGCACCAATTCTTTTAAACATACACATAATATGGACAAGTGGAGGAAAAAAAAACATTGTAAGCATTTAAATTTCTCTCCTCACATGGCCTATCAAGATATCTAAATGGCGGTATCGACCTTGGCCGAAGTGTTTCCTTGACCGTTATAGGATCAACTTAACACATTTATAAATTTTGAAATAGCCCAGGGTTCGGGATAAAAAGCAATTTTCTATTTAAAATGAAGTTAAGTATTTTACAGACCAGCGGTTCATAAATTCTTTGTGGATTATATTAAAACCTGGTTTAGAGCAAAAAGAACGCATAATTTAGTTTTTTTCATATGTCATGGGAATTTTAAAAGTACTATTTCATTAATAAGCAGTAGGTATTTAAAAATGTCTTTTCTAACCTAAGATATCGTCTGAGAAGTATTAATACCACGTAAGCCCAAAAATGAAATTGTTCAGGAGAAGTAAAAAACATTTTCTTATTAAAGTGTCTTTTAATTTTGCCGATTAAGAGAATCTTATTCTTCAGGAAAACGATTCTAAAAGTAAATTTTTACACAAAATTACGGTTTTGTACTGATTTTTGTGTTCTTTTCATTTTCGGTATGGCCTACGAGGTATTGGAATAAAAATTTGGTTTTTCGAGTGGGATCTAAACTTTTTTAACGCAACTGAAGTGGCATACGCGGTATTGTAATAAATGTTATATGGGTTATTTGTGGGATACGATATATTATGAACAATGCTGATAGTGGGTTAAGAGATATTGCACGAAAAAATATGGGCATTTACAATACAAGGTACTAGAAATCCCAAATATTCAGCGAAGTAATTTTTTGTGGTATAAAATATATTGGCGACCTTGTAGAATTTGGTTTACGCTACCCAACGCCACCAAAAACGCAAATATGATTTTTTGTGGGTTACGAGGTATTAGTACTTCACCATTACTGTGGCAAAAATGTTATTTCATCTCCTCTGATCTCTTACTTCTTTAACTATTTTGACATAGTATATTGAATAAAATTGATTTCCCTGATGTGTGTACTTTTTTTTTAATTACATTAATACGTGGAAGAGAACCATTGATCAAGGGGAAAATGTTATAGCTTTATTTTTGGATTTTAAGCGGGCATTCGAAACAATTGACAGGGCTAGATTATTGAGTAAATTATATCAGTAACGCGCGGAAACGCTTATAACTGTTTTAAAAATTATTTAAGTAACAGGTCACAAAAAACAAAAATATCAAAAACATATCCAAATAAAAAATAAATAATATAGGAGTTTCTCAAGGAAGTATACTAGGTCCAATATTATTTATTTTATACATCAACGATACGCCTTTAGTTTTAAAAATGTGTAAGTTATAAATGTTTGCTGATGACACCTTAATTTACAAAAATGTTTTAAATATTTTTGATGGTCTAAATCAGCTATACTGTAAGTGTGTTCCGCGGAACCCTAGGGTTCCGCGATACCTCTGTAGGGGTTCCTCAAGAATTTAGAAAAAAAATCAAAACACCTCTCTATGGTCGAACGTTTTGACTCCGCGGCCGCGCGTAGGTATATTTATTTATTTATTTGTATTTGTATAAACATGTGTTACAATAGCTGGTACAATATCTCATAAGTTTGGTATCAACATGTATACTTGTATACTTGTGAGCGCGCAGTCCCTTTGATAAAAGCCGCCTCTGAATTGTTTACAACGCAATTTTTATATTTCTCTTTTTATTTTTGCTTTTTGTTTATCAAAGGCGCCGACTCGAGTATTTTCGAGAATATTCGAGATCGAGTCTAGGACTAAGTATAAAAGCGGCGATCGCGCGTCGCGCCTCGTCAGTCAGTTGACCATTAGCGTTCGGAGCGATAAGTTCCTACCTACCTACCTACCTACTTACAAGCTCGCTAGCGAGAAACTAGTGTTCATTGTTCTACTGCCTGCTGTATTCTGTTGTCTCAGTTTTATACATTTCTTCATTGTACTAAACTTAGTCTCTTATACGCAGTAACGATTGTGCATTATTTAGACCCCACCATCCTGACGTGTAACATTATAAATAAAGAAGAATGGAACGTTGGCTTAAAGGTGTTAAACGTGTTGCAACAACATCTTCTAATGACGCTGAATGTTCAAAAGCAGTACGAGCGGAGAATATAGCAATCACCGATCCAGACGATGATGCCACGACGTCAAGCTCGACGGTTTCAAAGACGAAAAAAAGGAAGTATGATGAATCATATATCAGTTTCGGATTTGTTGATTCCAACGGCTCACCTCTCTGCATGCTATGTAGTAAACTGCTTCCTAATAGTTCACACAGTTACAAACTGTACACCCCGAGTCTAAAGACAAGAATAAAGAATTTTTTGTTCGTAAAAAAGATCAGTTATTGGAAAGTCAAAAAAATATGATGCATGTAACAAAAACTATCAACGAAAAGGCCACGGAGGTATCATATTTAGTTAGCTATCGCATTGCACAAGCAGGTGAAGCGCACACGATCGCTGAGAATTTAATAAAGCCATGTGTATTAGACATAACAAAATGTATGCTCGATGAAAAATCTGCAAAGCATCTTTCTACTGTGCCGCTATCAAACGATACTGTTTCACGGCGAATCCATGATCTGGCAAGCTACGTCAAACAAGAACTAGTTACACGTCTACAAAAAACACGATTCGCCTTGCAAATGGACGAGTCAACTGATGTCGCTGGTTTGGCTATCTTGCTGGTTATCGTGAGATATCCATATGAAAGTTCTTTTGAAGAAGACATGCTTATGTGTTCACCGCTGCTCACAAACACTACCGGGGAAGACATTTTTAATAAAATAAATATATTTTTTGAAGAAAATAATCTCAGTTGGAACAATTGCATTGACATTTGTACAGATGGGGCCAAGGCGATGGCAGGTAAAACAGCAGGAGCAGTGTCACGAATAAAAAATAAAGCGCCTAATTGTAGTTCCAGCCATTGTATTCTGCATAGACAAGCACTTGCGATGAAGCAAATGCCGTCAAATCTAAAATTAGTTATGGATGAAGCGGTAAAAATAATTAATTTTATCAAATCACGACCACTACAATCCCGATTGTTCTCATTATTGTGTGAAGATTATGGCAGCAAACATAAAACACTGCTGCTCCATACAGAAGTGCGATGGCTGTCTCGGGGTAAAACTTTAACAAGGCTATTTGAACTTAGAGCCGAGTTACAAATGTTTCTTTCAGCAGATACTTCTTTTAATTTGAAGGACCGTTTGTATGATAAAACTTGGTTGTTCCGATTGTCTTTTATGGCGGATATCTTTCAAAAACTGAACGAATTGAATTTATCATTGCAAGGTAAACAGACAACAGTGTTTCAGGCCTGTAACAAAATAACTGCCTTCAAAAGAAAATTAGATTTTTGGATTATTTGCGTTGGTAAGAAAGAAATAGAAAGCTTTACGTCACTCAGTGAGTTTGTTAGCGATAACGACTCAGAAATGTTTCAAGATGATGTGTTTGAAGAATTGGTCCAATATCTCAGTTCGATGCGCGCATCTTTTGAAAAGTATTTTCCCGAAGAACAGAATACAAAAATGAAACTGAATTCATGGATTCATAATCCTTTTTTACCCAACTTGGAAAAGCCCGAAAGTATGTCAAACGAGATATATGAATCTCTTTTAGAAATGTCATCACACACAAGTATGGAGTTACTGTTCAAAACGACGCCTCTCAACGATTTTTGGTGCAGAATCCGTGATGAATATCCAATGCTTGGCAAAATGGCTCTGAATATTCTTCTCCCGTTCCCAACAACATATTTGTGCGAAACAGGATTCTCAACCTATGCAGCCACGAAAACAAAATATCGCAATAGACTCGACGCCGAACCTGATATGAGACTTCAACTGTCTTCTATCAAACCTGATATCAACCAATTGATGAAAAATAAAAAACAGTTTCATACCTCCCATTAGTTAGATTTTTCTTTTTTAATATCTTCTATTATTGTACTTGCCATGTGGTAAAGTAAGTAATAATTAGTAACTGTTACATTGTACTTTTATTATGCTTATTAATAAAGAATACACTTTTAAAAACTATTGTTTTATTGTAGGGTTCCATCAAGTATTTTGCTTCCCAAAAGGGTTCCGTCACCAAAAAAGTTTGAGAACCGCTGGTCTAAATACTCTAAATTCTGAGATAAATATATTATTAAATTGGCTAAAAGTAAATAAATGAAAATTAAATAATATTTCAAAAACTAAATGTATGGTTATGGGTAATAATTTAAATTGTCAAAATATAAACGTTGTAATTGATGGTGAAAAATTGAAATTAGTAAACAGTTTTAAATATTTAGGGATAATCATTAATTCAAAATTAAAATTTTTTATTTATTTTGAAAGTATCATATCGAAGATTGCTGGAAAAGTAGGTTATTTTAAAAGAATCAGTTCTAATTTAAGTTGGTTTTTTAAAAAAACTGTATTTAATACTATTATCTTATGTACCACATTTTCTTTATTGTTCTTCCATTTTATATTGTGCTAGTGAGGAAATTTGACAAATTACAAATTTTACAAAATAAGGCAATGCGGATTATTTTAAATTGTGACAAATATACAAAAATAAATGTTATGTTAAAAAATTTAGATTTGTTGAATGTCAGAAATTTAATTTTTTATTTAGTATGTATCTTTATATATAAAATTAAAAATAATTTATTGCCTGATTGTTTAAAAAAAATTGTTGTTTTAATCATGACCATCATAATTATAAAACAAAAACTTATAAATTTTTTTTTGTGGAAACAGTGTGTAAAACATTGGCTTATAAGTCTATTTTTCATAAAGGTTTGATAGAATATAATAATTTGGAAAATTCTATCAAATCTCAAATACCTATCATTAAAACTATTTAAAAAAACTTTAAAATTACATTTATTTAAAAAACAAAATGATACGTTATATTTGATACAATTAGCAAAATGTTTAACTTTTCTGTCTGTTTTTTGTTAAAAGAAGGTTCCATTTTAAAATTAAAAATGAATCTATAAAAATTTTGTTAAAAAATGTATTAAAAAATATTTAATTGTAGCTTTTTGCTAAATAAAACATGTTACTACTACTACTACCTCTACACTGAAAAAAAAGTCTTCTATTCCTTATAAGAATTCACATTACTGGGAAATAACTGTTCACATTACTGGGAAATAAGAGTTAATGCTACCATAGAATGGTGTATAGGCACTATTGCTCTGAATACTCACAGTAATTCATAAGTTCGTTTCATTGTGGATGTAATCTGGTTTATTATACTATATTAGTTCCGACTGGCAGCAATTAAACTTGACATTATTCATAATAATATTTGATTGCTACGATTAATAAAGCATATACTTACCAATTAAAATCAGTTCTGTAGTTCTTAAAAATATAAGTAGCTTATAGCGTAATAATAATGGTAAATGGTAATGAGTAAAAATATTTCCCCAAACACTAGAATACATATAAATGGAGAAGTTGTTGAGAGAGTCGCAAGGTTCAGATACCTGGGTTGTATGCTGAATGAAAAATGGGACCCAGAACACGAGATAAGAAGTAGGATAGAACAAGCAAGAACAGTATTTATAAAACTTCGGAAAATTCCTTGTAGATAGACATTTAAACTTTAAACTTAGATACAGAATGCTGAAATGCTACGTGTTGTCAGTCCTACTATATGAGGTGGAAACATGGACATTAAAAATAACAACAACAAATAAGATTGAAGATTTTGAAATGTGGACCTTGCGGCGAATGCTTAAAATATCTTGGACCGAATACATAAGAAATGAGGAAGTACTCCAAAGAGTTGAACTAGAAGACCGGGAACTTTTCGCATATATAAAAGTAAGGAAAATTTCATACCTGGGACGGAGGGCGCTATCATTTTCAGCGCCTCATTCTTCAAGGAAAAATCGAAGGTGGAAAAAGGGGAATAGGTAGAAAAAAATTATCCTGGCTACGAAACATCCGACAGTGGACAGGCATACAGAGCTTTCAAGAACTGCAAAG
The DNA here is from genome assembly GCA_963969555.1 of Polydrusus pterygomalis. Classification (NCBI taxonomy): domain Eukaryota; kingdom Metazoa; phylum Arthropoda; class Insecta; order Coleoptera; family Curculionidae; genus Polydrusus; species Polydrusus pterygomalis. The sequence continues at coordinate 82,103,698 of OZ018375.1, forward strand.
AGCTGGAATAAATAGAAACATCTAAGGGACGGTCGCCAATGCAGGAATCCTGTAAGGCATCGAAAGAAGAAGAGAATAGTGTAATATGGTTTTTATTGTTTAACATTGCATATTATGCAACATGGTTTACTGAGATGGTAAAATTCGTCCATAGATAACAAAGTCCAATACTAATAATGGGTTGTGCGAAATAAAAATCTTCTATTGCTTAATTTGACATGCAAAATTTAAAAAACCTAAATAAAAAGTAAAAATAAATTAATTGAAACAGGTATTAATACAATCGATAAATTTCAAATTCAGACAGGACGGCTAGAAGACTCCAAACAACAATGTGACCTGCGCAACAAATACGTTGAAACTAATACTACGGCGTGCGGAGATTGCCGATCGCTACGAACCCCCACCTACGTCTTGTGGACTATAGGTTCTAACGGATACAATTCTGCTTTCTTAATTATAGAGAAAACGTTTTACTGGGAACAAAATGCGTCCCGTCGTTCGGGAAGATACAATTTACTTCTACAAAATTGCTGTATTAAAAGTAGTTCATTCAACAAGGCTGTGCTACTAATGGAACTGATAACTAACAATTAAGACACTGTTCTAGCAAATCTGAAATTGATATAACATTAAAGCGGGTTTGATACACTAGCAATTTATTTATTATGGGTTAATAAAAAGGAGCTGTCAATATAAACTATGTTTTATCAAACCTGTTGTATTAGATCATTTTCCTCAGTGTATCCCTTTAACCACCGTCCTTTTAAAAGGTCACCATTTATACCTGTAATTATTTATTACTTCTACCCCTGAATTTCAGATAGAGCTTATGAGTATTTGTTTGTGGCCTATTTAATATTATGTTTCTGGTGCAACTGTTGTTTTATTTTCGTTTTTGTTCGGACGAAGTGGTTATTTACATTTTACCGTTTTATTTTATGTGGCGATGAGTTATCAAAGGTAAGATATTTCTTGCATTCAACAAAATTACTATGATTAATCATATAAAAACTAATTAGTATTATCCTAAAGTCAGGATATATATATTAAAAAAAAATAAATGATTATCGTGGAACTCAAAATAACGTAACAAAATACAATGTCCTTTTAAACGGCCAGTGGCCTAATGTGGTTTATTTTTTTTTGCAGTTATTGGAAAAACCTTCAACTCCTAACGAGTTATTGGAAGAAGTGGAACACATTTGTGATGAAACTAGGTTGCCAGATGCAATAGTACTTTTTCCACCCATCAACGCCAATGATGACATCACTGATGAAGACTCTGGTGATGATGAGAATGTTGTCATGGACAATATACCGGGCAGTGTTTAGGACCGACACAACCAACATCAATATTTTGCCAACAGATAGTGATAGTGATGACAATATCCCGTTGGCACAGCTATGTAAATACAAAAAGAAACAATTGGGTGCAGGAAGACATTACCCCTAAATTACCGAACTGGCAAAAGGATCTCGGAGCAAAAAATAATCGAAGAGTTTTAGATGTCTTCTATCTTTTTTTTAACAAATATTTATGGCAGATTATTACAGACTATACCAACCTTTATGCATTTCAACACAACAGACAAGGTGACATAACTGGACGAAATTAAATGTTTTTTTGGTGCGTTCATTTATAGCGGCTATACCAGTGTATTAAGACGATCTTTGTATTGCGAGAGCTCTTCCAATGCCAATCATACAATTATTGTAACTGAAGCCATTTAATTACTTACCAAGAGAACCAGATTAGATGTACGCGTTGTCACAAAAAAATTCAATTCCGGTGTAGTGAATGTAATGTAGGTGTACACCCAAAATACTGTTTTTTCGAATATCACACAATGTCGTTTTTTTTCATGTTAGCTTAACAAACTACAAATAAATTTTATATATCAAAAAATGATAACCTTTTATTTCATAGTTAATTTGTATATAAACCAATCAAGTACTATTAGGTCATCTTTAGAATTTGCCCTTGTATAAGGCCACTGACGTTTATAAAGGACGCCCATTACTAAAAAAACCGTTAGGAAATTTAAAAAAAAAACCTTATTAGACATTACTCAAAAGTGTGTAAAGAATCCATTTTAAGATAAAAAATTACAGTTTTCAAAAAAAAATAGTTTTGGCCCTATTTGGGTAGGCTATATAAATATTATAATCTACTAGATATGTTATTGTGTGGTTTACATATTCTTTAATTATACCCACTTTTTATCATCGGTTTTGTTAATTTAGGCTTAAATTAAGTAATTAAATTAAATCATGTAATGCAGGCAGCTTGTTTGTAATATCTTTTCATACATCTTTTTATACATGCAATGAAGTAAACTAACTAGTCGACAAAGTGTGGACGGGTCCAAGCAATTCTTGATTAAGTGGGCGGAATAAATGGCTGATCCGTTCCTTTATCATAACGCTGTAAAAGACGATTTTTAATAACATACAGTTTAAGTGATTTCCGAAATGTCAAAAAGTTCAGTTAAGTAGTGGTTTTCATAATTTAATTTTTACCTGTTTCTCTTAAGCTACGATCGACCCTTTTAAAAGTTTGTCGATGCAGTCAACGCCGATTTAGAAACGTATTAGAATAAATTCTTCTTGCCTCCACTTAATTACGGAGTGCTTGTCCATAAGTTAGATGCATGTGAACCTTAATGAGATGTAATAACTTATTTAACTATTTTAGTGCGTAGTATTAATCTTAAAGTTATTTGATTTGTTATTTTGTTCAGTGGCGGCTCGTTAATGAATGCTCTGGGGCGCCGCCCTCCCTGCAATTATTTCAAACAGAATCCAAAAATACTTTACTTAAAAAAACAATAACGCAATGCATGTAAGCAATTAATTAAAATAATTCAAACCAAACATACCCTATTCTATCGGGCAGGTTATGCTCATAGACAAAGCGAGTTGCGCACTCTCAAGGTGATACTAAGCGCGGGGCGCGCGGGCGACCGATTATTCGTCCCGATTCAACGCTTCTCGATGGGTTGTCATGACTACGAAGGCGCGACACATCGCACAACGAGCTTCACGGATGAGCTCCAATTTTCCGCGCCCAAAACAGCTGTTAGCGAATCGCGATGCCACGGTAGAATAATCGATATCTTATGCACTCTGGCGATGCAACCTGTCGATGCCGCTGCATGATGTTTTATTTACTTGTTTTGATTTTATTTATTAGTTACGTTATAAAGTTGGCAAATTTCGTCTAATATGAAGGTCAGTGATTTACAGAAGCTTGTGTTTAGTTCTCTGAGCTTAAGTGAAAATCTTGATTTAAAAAATGCAGTGCGGCCACTACCAATATTGTAATATTGAACATAGTACAAGTGCAATCAAAATGTAAAAGTAAGTTTACGCGTAAGTTTGACAAAAGAATATATAATAAAATATCCTGGATATGCAGTCGTGAGGACAAAAAATATTTTTTTTGTTTCGTGTGTCTTCTTTTTGGCGGGGATGATAATTGGACTAAAAATGGGGTGCAGGACTTAAAACATCTTTCAGAGAAAATAAAAAAGCATAAAAATAGTGCAAAACATCGTCATAAGATGGTAAGTTTTAAGATGTTAGGACAAACTAGTATTTTAACTTGTTTAAGTAGTGCTTATGCTGATGAAATTAAAATTTACAACGAGAAAGTTTTTCTGGAAATTGTAAAGGTTTTGAAATTATTGGTTACCATTCCAATGACTACATCAGAAATAGAAAAATGTTTTTCGACCCTAAAGTTAATCAAAACATTTCTTAGAAATTCTATGGATGAAGACAGATTAACAATGCTGTTAATCGAAACGATGGTTCGGGACATGGATAATTTTAATAACAAAGTCACCGAGAAGTTTATTTCCGAAAAAAAAACGAAGATTTGACTTTCACTTTAAATTTGTTAGTGTTATCATTTGGTATGTTTAACAAAAAACGATTTGATTACATAGTTATCCGCATTAGTTAAAGCCCTGACTCGCTAGTCACGAACCGCCACTGATTTTGTTCAAATAGCTTATGGTAATAAACTTTATTATTAAATAAATTTCGAATAAATGCTTAAACGTGATATACAGTAACCTTATTATTCTCGAAAACCGCTAATTCCATGGAGACAAATGTAGAATACCTTTTTAGCTCTGTAAAATGACACTTGTAAAAATTTTGCCACAATGAGTGTGTTGGCAAGTCCGTTCCTGTTGGTTTTCTGAGTCTTTATGGCCTACACAAAATACGAAAATTTCATTAAATTATAAGGTGTCGGTTCAAAACTTAGAGCAGAAAAGGTAAGTCGCTGGGTACCTCTTTGGGGCCCTGTATCTCCGTTAAGGGGCACTTTAAGTTTTTTTTATATGACAAAGTAGAGTTATTTTGACCTCCCCTATACGCTCCCGACAGTAGATATGCCATAAACTTAGCGGACACCCTGTATAATAAATAATGTGTTAAAGTAAGTTTTGGAATAAAGTGGCATATTATAAATAATTGTGTTGAGATTGCTTGACGAAAGTTTTGTTCGAATAATTATTATGTCGATATTTTTAAATTTTTAGTAGCCTATCCATTACTGTGCGGTTCGCCTTCGCGTGCTTTTCTTCACACGAGAATTTTTTGTGGGTTAGAAAAAAAAAACCGATTCAATAATAATCGAAATAGTCTAATAATTTCAAGCATATTTGATTTGAACCTTAAAATAATTTCTGGGGATTTATACAAAACCTGCTAATTAAAAACTGTACTTTTTATCTTCACCTAAAGGAAAACAGATATTAAAGAACTTTTATTGGTTGGTGCAAGTCATCACAATTAATTATTACATGATATGCATAATGTATATGTCGTTCATTACCTTTAGGTGTGTGATGCGCATCTTAATATTATCCATATTATTTTTAAGGCAAATATACGTTTCAATATTAGAGGAATATAGCTTATTTATAGCCTAAATTCTGAAAAGTAGTAACCATCATTCAATAATTGTTAAAATAACTTTTTCCTGGCTGAATCGATTTTCATGATTTTTTGAAAGTGGACGACGGCAAAAAAGATTAAAATGTAGAGACAAAATTTATTTTTGTGTAATTTGTCAAGTTGCATTGTGCAAGTAAACGTTCCACTTCAATTAAATATTAAGGTTCTAAAAACACTGTAGTACTATGATGGAAATACTCATCAATAATATAGGTACATATAGTATATAATAATCAAATTTAGTCTTAAAAAGAACTGCATATTACGACATTAAATGTTAAAATGTTTGTCCATTACAAACTAAAATTGTTATATATATTTTCGGGTTTGTTCGATATTTACCAATAAAATTAAAAGACTGCGGTAAGGGGAATAAAATAGCATTTTGCAGCAAAATATTGAGTGATATTATGTCCTTTTTAGGGTAATTACCTAAGATCAAGAAAAACGATTTTACATACTTAATATAATTCAAAACAGGCAAGAAAAATATTTTTTTTTTGAAGATGTTGGGTTGTATTTTGACAAACAAATTTTATAACAGGTTAAAAGGGTGGGATTAGAGAATATTAAAGTTAATTGAAAAGGCAAAGTGGTATAATACTTGAAACCTTCTAATTCAATTTACTTACAAATTAAAAATATTGAAAGAGCTATCCTTAAAATTTCTAGCAGATTTTCCGATTATCCTTTCGTTTTTAAAATATACTGAAATTTGTGTAATCATAAAAAGGCCAACTTTAAAAATTATTTTCTCAGGAAGAAAGGCCTAAATTAAACATCTATTACAAGACAGACAACGATTGAACCTTTGGCTGTCCTGTGATATCAAATTTATTCCTGTTTAATTAAATTTAACTGGTGATATTTGGTGACAGCCTAACACCCGCAACTGTTTTTAAAATATTTATCTTAGCTATCGTTGATAGTATAGAATCAAATGTATAAAAAAAATTTTTATTTCAAAATAAACAAATATATCTTCAAATAGATTCGATAAGTTTAGAGGTTTTCGAGTAAATGGTATAAATGCATGGGGGCGAGTAAAAGCGATGATGCCCTCTTAATGATAGTGACAACGGTAATTATAATTTATCCAAACTCAGTTTGAGGACATTCCAATCATTCCATACGGCGGTAAACAGTCTCAAAGAGACCGACTTCACAACCAGAGTTGTCAGATCTTTCTTCTTCAATTCTTTAAGTTTTTTTATTAAAGATGTTTCATTTATATCAGTATTCAATTGTTAGTCAGTAACTTTCTTTGAAAGCTAGTTAGCAAATATACTTTAAACCGAGAAGTTTTGAGTGTGACAGAAAAAAATAACAAGCCATTCATTGTTAAAATAATACATTCTTTAGTCCTTAAGAAACAATAAAACTAAAATCAAGACAAAAAGTGTTTTCAGTGTTTAAAGACAACTAATTAACAAACCCTTGTTTCTCGTATACTTATACATAATATATTAACAAACCAGAAAATTTGGTAGAACTGACAACCGTTCACAATTTATGCACTTATAAGGGCCAGTTAAAGCGGCTGGTATAAGCTGAAGCGGTTTCCAGTCCGTTCAACGATCGATTCTGTCAGACAGAGATAGGCCAGTGACCGCCGATGGCGTGGAAGAGACGAAGATAAAATATACGTGATTTGGAACTTATGGACGGGCCGGGAAATGGTCCCAGAATGGAGTTCTGGTAAAAAAATTAAAGCATTTTCTGAGCAGTGTCGTGCCGTGTCAGGTTTATTTTTCTGGTTTTAGTTTTGTGTATAGAATCTTTGAGTTACCTTATATTTATTATTTTAATATAATATTATTATATATACAGTGGGTTTATCAAGTGTAGTATGTACAAACACCTAATGTTAAACAAACTTATAAGTGTGTATACGCATTTTAATTATTTGTTTGGGACGCCTATGGTTAGGAGTTTTATACTGTTTTATGTCATTAAATTGACCTAAGAAACACTATACATGTTTTTATTGGATAACCTAGGTAATTTATATCAAAATTGACAAAATTGATGATAAAAGCGAAATAATCAAAAATGTACCGGGTGAACCTGAAGTGCACACAACTTACCTTTTTTTAAAAAAACACCCTATATATTTTTTAAAATATGCATTCTGCGAAGAAGTCTAAGCTTAAAACATATATTATATAATATACTATACATATAAGAAATGAAACATTATATATATTTGTATATTTTACAAATTATCATGTGGTAGTTGCCCAGCTCTATACATTGGAAAAACCGTAAGAAAACTGGGAACAAGAATAAAAGAACATGTCAACCGACCAGGTACGTCTGTATTTGGACAACACCTCAAATTTAATAATCATAGTTTCTCACCAACTTCTAACAGCAAACTTTTACATCAATTTGATCATAAAAACTTCAGAGAGTTGGACTATCTCGAGGACCTTGAAATCCATAGACATTCAATTAAATATCCAGATTCATGTCTGAATTTAAGACTTAATGAAACTAACAACCGAAATCCAATTTTTAGACTCTTTCAGCGATAAGAATTTATTGTTTACCTTAACCTACGCTTGTGGACTTTTGACTCCTCCCATTTTATTAACAATAGGACGGTTTTGCAGAATACAGATATCATAATTTAAAAATCCTCTTTAAATTAAATTAATTTCTTTTTATTTTAAACAATTGACGGAGTTACCTACCTTTTATACAATTTTATTCATTATGACTTATTTAAAGTTTTTATACCACCTTTATGTTTTATATTATTCGTCATTTTGTGTATATTAACTACGTTTTTATCTGAGATGTCCCTCGCCACTTTGTGTCCATGTGTCAAATGCAAATATCAGTCAGTCAGGTGTTGTTTACAATTGGAAACCACTACCAGAAAAATTTGTTTAAAAATTTTTCGAATTTCTCTTAATATGTTTCTTGTCTCCTGGACATAATTTGACGAGTAAGTAGTCTCATGTAGTTTGTTCTAGCTGTTTTTACTCTTTTTGTGTGTTTCTTTTAGAACCTAAGCCCTGATGATGGCCTTATAATGGGCCGAAAGCGCTAGGCGATAGCAATAAAAATACGCTGAATACAAATATATATAATGTTTTATTTGTTAAAATACGGCGTACAACCGACTCTCCTTTTCACTATACATATAAGAACGCGTTTATACACAAATTTTGCACATTTTTTTTTATGACCGCACATTGCGAGAACGAGAAATTGCTCCGCGGAACAAGACGAGTTTTTTAAAACTACTTCCACAGCCTTTATTTAAAATTTACGCGTTGAACTAGTGAAAATCGAACTTTATAGTGTGATAGAATAGTGTGTCAAGAATTGCGTTTTAAAACAGTCGCCTAATTTATTAGTTTACTTTTAATAAAGTGTACTTTTTAATAAGGAATTAGGATTATCAATATTGAACTTTTACACCATACCGATAGGAACACAAAGATATACAGGGTGGCGCACCGAAAACTTTCCACCCAGGTTTATTTTCTTGTTAATAAATAAATCAAAATTCGCTCGAACACGAGAACCTTAGTTCTCAGGGGGACATATTTTTTTGCTATTTTCATCCCCCCTGCTGGAACCCCCACGACGGGGTGGCTTTCACCCTTTAAATCTTAAATAGAAAGGGGGTCGAGTGACACCTTATTTTAAAGGGAATTGAATTGCCTTTCAAACGCGACCTTGCTCGTTTAAATCGAGTGAATAGTTACTGAGATATAGGGCTAAAAAGAAAAAAAAATTAAAAGTAATAAAATTTGTTACCGCTTGTATTAATCAAGTAAATGTTGAAAATGTCCACCTCCAACCTCCACGCAATTGTAAAGGCACTGTTCAAAATGTTCGCGAACATTATGGAGCATTGCGGGAGTTATTTGTCGGCACTCGTACACTATTCGTTGTCGCAAGTCAGAAGAATTCGGTTGGGTTGCATAAATTTTAGACTTTAAATGTCCCCACAAAAAAAAGTCCAGTGGAGTCAAATCAGGCGATCTTTCAGGCCATTCAATAGGACCTCTTCTTCTAATCTATGTTCCAGGAAAATTTTCATCCAGAAACTGTCGAACATCGAACGCATAATGCGGGGGTGCTCCGTCTTGCTGAAAGTAAATATTTTCGGGCCGATAACGGTCATTTTCTTCTATGGCATTCGTTAAAGCAGGGTTAATAGTGGTTTCTAACAGGTTCAGGTAAATTTCACCTGTTAACTTTCCAGGTATTAAATACGGCCCAATAATACGGTCCCCAAAAATTCCAGCCCACACATTTAATTTTTCGGGATGTTGAGTATGCACTTCTCTAAAAATTCTAGGGTTGGAATCCGACCAATATCTGCAATTTTGTCGATTGACAGTACCGTGAAGAAAAAAAGTGCATTCATCGGAGAAACAAATGTTGAAAATAAATTGTGGATTGCGAATGATCATTTCACTAATTAATTCGCAAAATTGCAAACGGCGATCGTCATCATCTTCATTAAGTTCATGAACCAGTTTTATTTTATAGGGATGAAACTTATGCATTTTTAAAGTACGCTGAACCGTTCTACGCGAAACACCCGATACAACTGACACTTTCCTCGTGCTAAGTGTGGGATCGATGGCAATATGACCCAAAACTGCAACTTCTACAGCTTCATTTCTTACAGGATTTTCAACAATCCTTTTTTTGTTCATCACTGATCCTGTTTCACGAAATTTTGCCACCAATTGTAGCACGTAAGTATGAGACAAGTGTGCATTTAGATGCAATGCATTATAAGACAGGGCGGCAGCTCGAGCACAATCGTTACTTCTAAAGAAAAGTGAAATAATTTCAACCCTTTCTTGAAGAGTATACGTCATTTTAATCAATTATTGAACACACTGATATGTAGGGCAAAATGAATTTTTATTCTTACTATGAATTTGATCGATGCCAAAAACAAACTGAGTTTTTTCGATTGAACAAGTAAAATTCCAAATCTCTTTTGTTAAGGTTGTATCCTTTTTTTGCATTTTATACCATTTAATTTGTTTACACTTAAGCCCACATTTTTTTACCATTTTATTTCTCGAAAGGTACTCAACCAAATTCAGGGCCGTAGCCAGTGGTTTTGAGCCAATTCAATTCCTTTTGAAAAAAGCTATAGCTCGACCTTCCTTTTCATTTAAGATTTTAAGGGTGAAAGTCACCCCATATGCTCCATAATGTTCGCGAACATTTTGGACAGTGCCTTTACAATTGCATGGAGGTTGTAGGTGGACATTTTCAATATTTACTTGATTGATACAAGCGGTAACAAATTTTATTACTTTTAATTTTTTTTTTCTTTTTAACCCTATTTCTCAGTAACTGTTCACTCGATTTAAACGAGCAAGGTCGCGTTTGAAAGGCAATTCAATTCCCTTTAAAATAAGGTATCACTCGACCCCCCCTTTCCATTTAAGATTTTAAGGGTGGAAGCCACCCCGTCGTGGGGGTTCCAGTAGGGGGAATGAAAATAGCAAAAAAATATGTCCCCCTGAGAACTAAGGTTCTCGTGTTCGAGCGAATTTTGATTTATTTATTAACAAGAAAATAAACCTGGGTGGAAAGTTTTCGGTGCGCCACCCTGTATAACAACAACGTAATCGTACATTTTATAAAGCGGAAACTTTATTTAATCATTCGAGCACGGTTAAAAATATCTTAATTTAACTAATCTAAAGAAATGTCTTCCGGAATAGCAATTTGGCAAATAAACATTCCATTTCACTCAAATGTTAAGGTTGTAAAAACCGTATAGCACTGTGATGCTGATACTTATCAATAATCAAATTAGTTCTGAAAATTTACTGTTACGATATTAAATTTTAAACTGTAAAATTTTTAGTAATACTTTGTTGACTACAAAATGTTACTCTTTGTTAAGTTAGGAAGTTAAAACTTCCGCTCGGTTTTAAACCCAATATAAAAACTTTCCGAATAGCTTGGCTGATATATTAAAAGAGCACGGTCAATGCGCTTTTAAAGATAATACTTGAACGAAAATTAGAAATAATTTTTTTTGTAAATTTCCTTAATTCTTTACTTTTATTGTTTGTTATATTTCTATTCAGAAAGTTGAAATCTTTCGCCCTAAGCAGCTTTTGGCCATGGCCTACTGAAGGAATGATAATTGTACAAATTTAATATAAAAGTGTATATATTTAAGTAGGTAGTCGTGTTTTAAAATTCGGTCATCGACTGTCAAGAACACTCAACTCAATCATTAACATTAAATTTAAAAAAAAAACTATGGCATAATTTTGATTGGTATTTCCTATACAGTAATAAAGATCCTTCTTTCATTTGTTGGATTGAGTAGTCAGTTACTTTGTGATATTGCATATTAACAAAAAACAATATGAATAAATTACATTGTTGTAATATCAGTATATTTATAATATTAGTGAGTGTAGTTTCGTACATTATCAAACAGAATATCTTAAAACTACGGTGTACCATTAGGATGTAGGTTAAACAGAAAGAAGTTTTAATATTAGATTTAATGGATTTAAGGCATCTTATTTGTTAAACAAAGAAAACTCTAATTTTAAAAAACATTGTTTGGAGACAGGTCATTGTTTTCCAGATATTAGTAATTTAAAAATTGTATAGAATGTTCCAAAAAGTAAGAAACTTGATATTTTAGATTGAATTGGATAATTGAAATTTACAAACATAATAAAAACCCTACCATAAACCTACTAAATGACTTAACAGACCTGTGGAATTCCACGCTATTCACAATACTTTAGGATAAAATAAATAACTACATTAAGGATTAAATATTTGTATTATATTGCTATAAACATGTTTTGTCAAACCTATTTATAATGGTACATCGTAGTTTAAAGGTATTCAGTTTGATAATATAGTAGAACTACTACACTGCAGTCACTAATATTTTAAATAAAGTGATTATAACAAAGTTAATTATTCTTTGATTTTATTTTAAAATTTGCTAACATCTCTAAAATCATTTTAAATTTTTGTTTGACTATATGGAATATCTAAGGTTCTTGGTCAATAAGGCGGAATAAAAAATGAAAGTTTTTGATAGGTAGGTACTGTTTTCTTTAGTAAAACTAAAACTATTTTGGCCACAATTATAAAACTATTTATCGATAAAACGATTTAATTGCAAAAAATCAAAGTAAAGCGAAAACAGTTTGGTATATTAAAACAATGACACCGTAATAAATAATGTATTATGGGATATTGAAGAAATATGAGAAATGAGTTTACGAACAGATATTCGACTTTATTGAAGAAAACAAACTTGTAGTGAATATGCAAGCAGGTTTTAGAAAAGGATATTCAACAGAAACCGCAGTCCAGTATGTAATTGAAAATTGGAAGCGAAGCGTTAACAAAAATGAAGTTATATTGGCAGTATTTTTTAATTTTAAACGTGCATTTGAAACAATTATTGATAGGGATAAATTATTAAAAAAATTATATCAGTATGGATTAAGGGGAATTGTTTATAAATGGTTAAAAAATTATTTAAGAAAAGGGCAGCTCAAAACAAAAATTGATAAACTATTTTCTAAAAAGGAATTTAATAATATTGGGGTAACACAAGGTATCATTTTAGGTATATTATTGTTTATTCTTTATATAAATGACATGCCAAATGTTTCAAAACAAAGTTTTATTCAAATGTTTGCTGATGATACTTTATTATACAGGGTTCCCTATTTAAAACGAAACAGGCTAAATATCTGGTTCCACGTTAATTTAAAAAAAAAACGCTCGGACCCGTCGATTTTTATTTCGAGGGTTGCGTATACTGTCAATCTTGTTACTTCAAGCCCCTAGGAGGGAGGGGGGGTAAGATCTAAATCTTAAATGGATACCCCTAGTTTATATAATTTTTTTGGATTCTGCATAAAATTCTGAACACTTTTTAAAAAAAGCATTATTAGTCTATACTAAACAATTTCCGAGATATTGTTGAAAAATGAGATTTTTGAACTTTGACAGCGTCTAGCTTTCTAATGGTACGTCTTTAGAGTAAAACGGCTTACATGTCCCTATCTTCGATTTTTATTATCTTTCCAATAGTGTCAACTTCCGGTTAAACCGGTTGTAAGAAATATAGTACTTCCGGTTTAACCGGAAGTTGACACTATTGGAAAGATAATAAAAATCGAAGATAGGGACATGTAAGCCGTTTTACTCTAAGACGTACAGTTAGAAAGCTAGACGCTGTCAAAGTTCAAAAATCTCATTTTTCAAGAGTCAATATCTCGGAAACTGTTTAGTATATACTAATAATGCTTTTATTAAAAAATGTTCAGATTTTTATGCAGAATCCAAAAAGATTATATAAAATAGGGGTATCCATTTAAGATTTAGATCTTACCCCCCCCCCCCCCCCCTAGGGGCTTGAAGTAACAAGATTGACAATATACGCAAAAGATGTCCCTCTCGAAATAAAAATCGACGGGTCCGAGCGTTTTTTTTTAAATTAACGTGGAACCAGATATTTAGCCTGTTTCGTTTTAAATGGGGAACCCTGTATATAACGGGTAAAAATATATTTGATTGCATAGAAATTTTAAATTTTGAAATAAAATCTATATCAAACTGGTTAAAAATAAATAAATTAAAATTAAATGTTTCTAAAACAAAATTTATGGTTATTGGAAATAACGTGAATAATACAGATCTAAATATTTTTGTTGATGATAAAAAATTACAAATTATACACTCTTTTAAATATAAGAAATATTTTAGATTCTAAATTAAAGGTTCAATTATATTTTGAAAATCTTGTTCTTAAAATTGGAAAAAAAAAATTATTTAAAAAGAATTAGTCAAAATTTAAGTTTATTTTCACGAAAAGCAATTTATTACACAATAATTTTACCTCACTTTTAATATTTTTCAACTATTTTATACATAGCAAATGACGGGGTATTTAATACTCCAAGACTCCTAGTTTGGCAAAATAAAGCGATGCGTATTAAAACGCCTCAAATCCGGGGCTATTTTTCGCGTAAAAAAATTTCCATAAAACTTCTTAAGGGTAAAATAAAATACCTAATATTTTTTTGGAATCAGTAATATGTGCAGAGGAACCCTCGTTTTAAAAGTGTAAAATTTTACCCTCTTATTGACAAAACGGTTCAGGGCAGGTCAGATTTTTGTTTTAGAAAAGCACATGGCCACGCGACCCGTCACCAGTGCTAAAGGCAGAGGCGAGTTAATAAAAGCAATCAAAACGACGCGCTAGAGGAGAACCGATATTTCCCAATCACAAGTTAAGGTCGTTACGCTGCCAGTTTTGCTCGGGTGTGTTCGGGTGTTTGGGTTTGTTCGCACCATATAAATATTCTTTTACTTCAATTTCCTTCTTACAAATATTTCACTCAAAAGTTCTCAGCAGAAAATTATCAGGACATAAATAAATGGGGAGGTACTTGAGAACAAAGGGTGGACATTATTATGCAATCATAATGTCATCGTATAAAAGTAATATTAATCTGCAATGATAGGTAAAGAAATTGGGGAGGGTTAAGGGCAATATTTTATTGATAATATACAAGTAAAGTTATCAGAAAGGGTTTTAATTATTTGGTATGATGTTGCCTGTAGAACGTTAATTTATAATTGCTGTACATAAAACAGTGGGATTGGTTTTTTCTTAAAAAGACTGTCCGACAGCAGGAATGATTTGAGTGTCCACTGCTGAAGACCGTTGTCACTCGGCTTTCTAGTGATATGAAAAATAACGCCTGCTTGAGAAGAATAGTGACACATGCGGAAAGCGGGCGAGCTCCTAAATTTTATTGCACTTTTATAAATTATATGTTTGAAATGTCCGACAGTAGGAACGACTTGAGTGTCCACTACTGAAGACCGTCGTCGCTCGGCCTTTCACCAAACTACGTAGCACGGTATAATAATATGTACTCTGTACGTAGTACCTTTATACCAAACGTCAATCTATAAAAATACTCTGTAACTAAAGTTACAAATAATTTTAATAGTCATACGTACACGAAAATGGTGCGATATGTAACAAAAAATAAATTGCAGATTAACAGGGAACCAATTAAATCAGAGTATGGTCTCAGACCAAAGATAATAATAAAAAAATGGGTATTTTTGGGAGGTAAAGTATCACCATTACAGTCGCAGACGCAATTGGTAACAAAAGGTAAAACACCATTGCTTATTATTGTCGCAGACATAATAGGTAATATCAGAGAAATGTGTCTGTCAACATTCTGTCGCAGACAGGTGTTGGTGCAAACGAGCTAACTTACAATAAGTTTTATGAAATGTATTAATTAGGAATTTTATTCTTTATATTATTTACGGTATATCTGATTGAATTGTTTATAAATTGTATATGGCCAAAATACTTTTATAATAGATCGATTGTTTTTAAAACCTCTTTAATTTTTATTTACTGGCAGCGGAATACCGCATCATAGGGAAACAGTCAGAATAACATTAAGCTAAAAAAATCTTAAAACCTGACAAAACTCAGGGTCGTACCACAAGATTTGACGATAGCAGCTAGAGTGACGGATTTCTGCAGGTGAAAAACACACCGGGGGTCGGTCAGTTTCCGTATAATTTTAAATGTAGATAAATAGACAGAAATAAATTTAATGTTAGAGAAACTTCAGTGGTTAAATGTTCAAAATTTAATATTTCTTTTGATTTGTACTTTCATTTTTAAAATGCAACATAACTTACTGCCTTCTCATTTGAAAGATTTTGAAAATCATATCTATTCAACTAAGTATAACAAAGATTTTTTCTACGTATAGGTTATCAAAACATTTGACATATAAATTGATTTTCTTTAAAGGATTAAGTGAATATAGCAACTTGGACATTTCAATTAAATCTCAAAGCTCTTTGAAATTTTTTAAAAAAATTATAAAAAATTATTTATTTAAAAACAAAATAATGACTGATAAAACTTTTTTAATACTTCAAAGATAATATTGTTAAATTTGTTTTAATATTTTATAAAACTTGTTAAATTGTAGCACATTGCTAAATAAATCTTGTTACTACTACTACTACTACTACTACTACTACTACTACTTCTAACACAACTATGACACTGTACGATCTAAATATTTTGACTAAATTAAAAGCTCTTTAGTAAATACGGATGTTTAGTTGATATTTTTGGTTAATGCGATTCTAGGGTAAAAATACGTTGGCAAATATTTAAAGTATAGTAATATATCAGAAAATTTGAATTCCAAATATCCATATAAAGTTGTCTTCCAAAAGTTTTGCTTAAATATTACTTCCTATCAATATTGTTTTCATTCAAATGCAAAGTGATTGAGAGTTTAAAATAGGAAAATTCGATTTAAACCAAGGTTATACTTCAAGTAATACAAAAATTATTTCCAATATTATCATCCCGTTGTTCACAAACAACAACAACATAATTTTCTCTCAATGTTTGTCAACAGCTATTTATTTGCAAGATAATCAAATAGTAATTCGTGTGTCATATAACGAAAAGCGATGAATGAAATACAGATGTGCATATCATGCCTTATTAGATTGTAATGATATATGAGGTCTCGAACGAACGTATATGCGTATTGAAGTAATATCAGTTGACAAATTGTACAGTATATGTTGTGTTAAGTATTGATTTTCTATAGTTTCAGCAATAACGACATTGTGGCAAAGCCTTTTAATGTAAAAATACAAAATTAACTTTCCCCGAGTTAAAAAAAAAAACGATCAAAACACAACGTTGCCAACTTCTGTGCCAGTGCGATTTATTCCCGTTCTACTTCCGTTGGATTTCCCTACATAGCAGCGCATACGCTCCGATAGCGAAGCACCTACCGCGGTGTGTAGTGTTTTCAATTTTCACTGAATATTTCAGGTGAACGCACGGTGAAATTCTGCCGATATTTTAAAAGACCTAGTATGATGCTAACTTTCTCACTTTTAACGTTTCAAAGCTATCATTTTCTGCCAACTCCTATCCAAAATTCAATCTACTAACCTTCCAATGTCAATTTTAACTACAACTTTATTTGAATTTTCCATCTTCCCTATGCTAAATTGCAATGCCGTGACGTAAAATCACGTCTTTTGAAATTCGAAAAAAAGTAGCAAAATCGCCCGAATTTCAGAACGCTCTGTATATGTACCAAATGTATAAGGATCATACAACGTATTCCGTCCAATTTCAAATCTCATATCGCTAAAATAACTTTAGAATCTCGTGGTGAAAATGGGTGAATAAATCAAAAAATGACAGTTCGCAAAATAATTTTTTCTACTGACGTTTTATAATAACCTCTTTGCGATTGTCATTATGGTTTTTTAATAACCTCCTTTTAAGCGCAGCGTGCTTAAAAAACTTTTAAGCACGTTACCAGGAGCAACGTGCTTAAAAGTAACGCAGGTAATTATTTACAATTAAAACGTAACCACAGACTAGGTATAATTTAATATTTTTTGGCAAGTGTCAATTTTTGAAAGGGGCAAATGAAACAGCTAATAATAAGTAATTATTTACAAATAATAGCTATATAAACACAGACTATAGTTTTACCTATTTATTATAAATATTAACAGTACAGTTACTTATATTATTAAAATTAATGCTGGGGTAACCTAAACCAGTACGTTGAGATATTTCTCTTTGTAAAATTGATGAGGAATTTGAACTTGAAATAGAAATAGAATCTGCAACAGCAATATCAATTAAACCCATGCCACTAGTAGAGCTGGTAGAACACTCGGATTCATTAGATTTAACACGTTTGTTGTTAGCGTCCAAAGATTTTTCACCAAGAATTTTTTCGGAAATTTTTCTTTTATTTTCTAAAGAATCGTCTACTATATACCCCTCAGCCACGGTATTTGACCGCCAACCTCCATGTCGCTTTAGCATCAATATATCCGCTCCAGAGTCAGCTAAAAAAGTTGCTGAAGATCTTCGAAAGCAGTGGCCTGTATATTCTTTAGCGTTTGGAAACTCCAAGAACTCAGCAATTTTCTTTGGTGTTGCTCCAATGGTATTAATACCCACTGGAAGTCTGGAACATTTGGAGTTTCTGTATGCGATAAAAAATCTTTCATGGGTTATGTGTGCTGGACGTAACTGCGCGTACTTTCGGAAAATATTCAAGAAGTTGATGCCGTCAATAGAGCCTTCGCTAATTACAAAGCTTCTTGCAACATTTGTTTTAGTGTCTGGAATGGATATTTTAATTAAATACTTCGAAATTTCGATATTATTCATATTTAAATATGTGAGTTCTTCTCTGCGACATGCTCCAGAGATTCCCACAATAAGTATGACTTTGTCCAATAAATAGTTCTTATCGTCTGCTTCTTTGACAAACCTTTCTATTTTTTCCCTAGAATAAGCTTTCGACTTTTTGGGTTTATACCCCGTAGATTTTCTTTTCAAAAATGCGATTAGATTTGTAAATGTCTTCATCTCAACATTTTTATTCAAATAAACCATCGTTCGAAGCATTGAGTAAGTACTCCACAAAGTTGATGGCTTATAGGCATCGGATAATAGTGAAAAAGATGCCAAAAAGACTTTTTCTGATAAGTTTTTTACCTTTTTTTCTTCACACCATTTTTTGAAGTTTTCGTATGTGCCCTCAAACTTCTTGATTTTTGGGGAACAAGGTACACCATTGCCTCATTTGCGGCATTTTCAATGTCTGAGTCCTCTAAATCACTCATTTTTACTTTTATATTTGTCGCAGTTTTTGACAAAAAAATCTTTAAAATTTTTTTTGACAACTGTCGATTTTTTTGACATAAAAGGTGTAAATGAAACATAGGTAATAAAATGTTAGTAAAATTAAGTTTTTTATTATAAAACCTCAGTAGAAACAATGTCTTTTAGTCACTTTGACGTGTTGTCCAACTCGGCTTTGCCTCGTTCGACAATTTTCACGTCGCGTGCCTAAAAGACACTCATTTCGCAACTTATTGTATAAATAGCTATTTATTGTCCATAGGGTACTATGATAAAAAAAAATTTATTGAAAAAACTACAAATTAGAAAAAATAGTATAAAGTACGTGTTATATAAAGCAGTTTTAAGCACTTGTCCCGTTATAAAACTCGCCGCAAGCGGCTTGATTTTTAACATGGACGCGTGCTATAAAATGATGCTTTATAAAACTTGTACTTTAATATACTATTAACTGTGTCGCTGGTGACATCTATAATACCTTGGGGTCTAGCTGTTCGGATGTAAAATTTCTCGGTTTAAATATTGATAGTAATTTGACGTTTAAGTCACACATTGCAAACGTGTGTTATAAAATACCTTTAGGTTGCTTTACTTTAAGGGTGATATCAAGGGAGTTACATATGAGTACGGTCCAATCGGTATATTTAGGTCTTATTGAGTCTCACTAGAGAAATGGTGTCTGCTTCTAGGGAAACTCCAGTCAGTATCTCTTAAATTCAGTTTTTGTAATTCAGAACCGAGCGGTGACGTATGTGTGCAGGGCAAGAGCAAGGGAATCAGACCATTATTTAGAGAAAACAAATTATTGACGCTTACATGTATTTACATTTTAGAGACGGCCTTGCTTAATGTAAATAAAACTTAAGAGCCAAGATGGTGTAAGGGTAAATTACTACAAAACAAGACAAGTAGAACCAAAAAAATTACCTTGTCGGACTTGTATTGTCTTTATTTTGTTACTTAACACAACGTTTCGGTTTTGTGTGTAAACGGTTAGAGATACTAACTAACCGAATCGTTGTGTTAAGTAACAAAAGAAGGGAAGTCCGGCAATTTAATTTTTTTGATATTACTTCATTGTCTACCACCTTCAAACAAAGACAAGTATAAGTTTTGCCCTTGCCCATACCTCATACTGCTCTGGTAAAGAATTCTATCTTCTATAATGGTAAAAAGGTGTTCAACCACTTACCAGCTCGAATTAGATCGCTGGGTACTTTTAAAAAGTTTAAATCGGCTGTGTAAGCGTTTTTGCTGAGAAAGCCCACTATACAGTGCCCGAATTTTTGTATTGGCTTTGTTGTATTGTATATTTCTTTTTACTGATTATTAGAGCGACCATGTAATTACCCCTTAAGAGTGTTTGTTTTTATAAATACTTAACTCTAGCCAGTGTACTTAACAGCTAAATTACTTTGTCAACAGGTGAATTCTTTGGACAACAAAGGATTTTAGAGTAAAGTAAAGTAAATGTATATATATGCATATTTTACGTTAGATCTGAGCCTTTTTTAGAATAGTGACTAGGTCTTATTACTGATATAGATTGTTTATTATTTGTTTTTTAAAAAAAAAATTATTTCATATCTTTTTTATGTTATTGTAATTTTTCCTATACAGGGTGTTTCATTAAGGGTGGCCACCGGCCATATCTCGGAAACTACTAAGCATTGAAACTTAGGAAACAATTTTTTACGATTAAAGTGGTCATGAAAATTTTGGAAAATATTTTTAATTGAAAATTTATTTTCAAAATTCTAAATTTCTCTGAAAATTCATATATTATGGTATATCTATGGTTACATCATTAGAAAAACTAGACAATTCTGCATCATTTTGGTTTAAGGCTCATTGGCGTACCGACCTAGATAAGGGTGGGGGAAGCTATTGAAAGTGTAATCATTAAAATCGCTGTAACTTCTAAATGACTTATCCGATTTTACTAAATGTAAGCTTGTTTAAAAGAAGTACTTTTAATTGTCGTATCCAACAATACACGATAGTTTCTAATAATATGCTAGAGGTCGCAATTTGTAATAATAACAGTTTTTTCGATTTTATCCCGAAAATTCAAATCATACGTGAACGTGACATCATAATTGAAAAGTAGATTAAATTTGCAAGAAAAAATGTCAAGACCGCAGTTCGATATCTTTGTTGGTTTCAGAGTTATTGCCAAAACAATACTTTTTATCACTTTTATCGGAAAAATTATTGTTTTACATATTTATACATAAAATTAAAGATATGGCCGGTGGCCACTCTTAATAAAACACCCTGTATAGGTAGCGGGACGCGGCAAGCCTCTTGTGGATAATCCATTATATTATATTGACGAATACTCAAGCCAATACCTTTTGCGTAAGATAGCAGAATACCTTGCTAAAATGACGTAAATTTATTTTCCCACTTCTTGCCGCTGCGTAAAGTCTGGGACTCTAGGGAAATAGATGTCATGTAGCCAGGCATCACTTTTTGTTTTTGATTGGTAAATTAGAATTTCTTAACAAAACATTAAGCTTGCTGAAATGACGCAAGTGAAAATGCCTATCAAATTACTTATAAAAAATGTAATGGAAACGAATTAACAGTCTGACAAGCAATTATACCCCCAATAGCATTTGTCTATAGATAGCTTTTAACGTGCCATATAAAAGACGTATCGTATTCCGGTACTGTGTATATAATGTACTTAGTATTCAACTAAAACTTTTATATTAAATCATAATTCAATTTTTTTTTTATCAAAATAAAGATATAGATCTTAGGCAATATGGTTTCAAATCAACATGCCAGTAGGTATAACAATATTTTAATTTTTTAAAATAATTATCATCCTTGAAAAACACTTTTTAAATTTACCCTCCTTATAAAAATGGCTTTATAAATCTGAATTTGACTCTCTCATCACTCGTACTGCCTTGAAATAACAGGTATAACATCATAAAAGAGATAATCCACAATATTTTCTTAAGTTCCTTCAGAAAAAAATTATTCCTGTTGACTTTCAAAATAGACATTAAAGATCGATTGCATTTTACACATTGTAAATGACTTCGTAATTCCTGATTTCTTCAATTAATTTATCTTGCATTCTCGTACACACAAAATTCGTGCATAAATACCCACTGATGTAAATATATGATCTAATAGGTACCGATCGAAACTGAACAGATAATGAAAACACATGGTATGTCGTATTGAAGCGTGTTTTGGTCCTCTGCCATCACATCACCATAAGATATATGCTCCTATTTAAAACAATGCAATGTAGTCCTGCTCAATACACTCGCGAAGGATAGGGTAGAATGTGACTGCTTAATAACTATAGGGTTGCCACCTCTCGTATACAATCCATGCCAGTGGCGCACCCAGGGGGGGGGGCAAGGGGGCCTTGCCCCCCCCCAAAACCCCCAATGAAATGAAAAATTATGAAAGTGGATACGTATTTTAAAAAGTCAATTTTCTTAGATTTACCCCACGGGCCTCGTTTGAGGGGGGCCAGGTGGGGCATTTGCCCCCCCCCCCCCTCCCCCAGGAAGTTGACTTATTGACAAAAGTTGACTTATTGAGGTTTAATATGGTTTAATTGAATGTATGAATTTATTATTTCGAGTTTTCCTTTATATTTTTGTTATTATTTTGGGGTAGTAAAGACTTATTTTAATAAAAATAAACAGTTTTAATGCCAAAACGACTATGAATGTTTGAGAAACAATTTTAGCTCATTAAGCATTGAGCAAAAAATTGAAATTAAAATTAAGGGAACACCTAAACTCTCGAAATTAACTTGATACATACCACAAAGTGTAAACAATGTACCCACTAATGAAAAATAAATTAGCCTTTTTATTTTTTATCTTATTTCAGAAGGTAATCATAAATTTTTAAAATATTTACTATAATAATTATTGACCAAATTTGGGCGTGGTCTTAAAAAAATTTCGCCTACAGCAGGCTTTTAGTACACCCGCAAATTAACAAGTTACAAGCCGCCAATGCCCCCCCCCCCCCCCATAAGAAACCGTTTAACGACTCCCATGACTAGGCTATTGCGATCTTCCCTGCAAGAGTACCTGTTAAAAAAGCTCCAAAGTTCTAGAAAAATGCGTAACTTAAAAGTTTATTAAAAAATTTGCTTCCAGCACTGGTTGGCGGGCCCCCCTTAACATAAAATCCTGGGTGCGCCGCTGATCCATGCCAAGATATACTATACCATAAAACGAAAACCCAAAAAACACGGCGCTTTTGCTATAAAGGCTAACAATTTAGTCAGCTGTGAAGGAAAGAACAGCTTATTCAGCTTTTATTCTATTCGCGTATCTGGGTAAATAAAATTTTAGAGGAAAAAACATGTCTTCGGGTTATAAAATAAAATCTAAAAAAAGGATTAAATTGTTCTTGATCTCTAAGCAATCCATAGGATATATTACAATTAAAATAATCATGTGTGCATCGAATACTAATTTGTTTTCTAAATCTATTTTAAAAAGCCTCTAGTAAACGTCAGTTCTGTGAGCTGTCCCTACCATAAGTTTATCTATAGGACGGCATACACGATGCAGTTATCGACGTTGTGGTCTACTGGTCAGCGCAGCGGCCTCACAGATCGTAGGCCCGGGTTCCATTCCCGGTGCCGGCAACGTCGATGTTAAATTTGGAATTTGGTTTAAGAGGTGCGCCGTCTTTCGGAAGAGACGTTAAACTGTGGGCCCCGTGTCATGGATGTTGGCACGTTAAAGAACCCTACCCTCGACAAAGAGGGATTCGGCAAAATTACCAGATCGTGTGTGACAAATTCCCTGGCGTCGGTGATTGGCCTCGTTGCGGAAAAATGCCGACGTAAAATAAATTAATAAAAAAAAAAAAACGATGCAGTTTACCGGAAGGCAGGCCTTTCGATTTCCAAACCCGAAGGCTAAACCTGTACTCTCGGCTTAGGCATATACGTTACGTTTTATTCGCAGGGTTATCTTCAGTTTTTAGTGTAGTGCGAAGCAAAAAGCTGTAGCCATGATATCGGAATATGATCTTATGTTAATAGGACTTTAACCCTACGTCACACATACACGTTTCGACTTGCAAGCGAAAAGCATAGCCGGAAGGTAAATTTTCAAGCGCCCGCACTGAAAAAACAAATGATTTGATTCAAAGAAAAATGGAGTTCGCCGAAACAATTATTTATTTCCTATTAGCGGAACAAATATTTATTTAATAAAGTGACGACATTTATTTGGATTCTGGTAAGGAGATTTATTGATGCCAAACAAATATTATTTAAAGTCAATCCAGAATCCAAATAAATGTCGTCACTTTATTAAATAAATATTTGTTCCGCTAATAGGAAATAAATAATTGTTTCGGCGAACTCCATTTTTCTTTGAATCATTTTCAGTGTGTTGTGTTGTTCTTTTTATTTAATTCAATGAAGAATAAAGTTTTAGTTTGAAAATTTTTGTTATTTCATTAAGTACAAAATACTACTTATATTTTAAAGTATTGTATTAAAGTGTTAAATTGCCAGTGAAAATGAAAGTTTTTATGGAAACACATCTTGTATCTTCAAATAATATAAGTACCCTACATGTTCTAAGTAGTTTTTTTAAATAAATATTTTTTCCCTCAGAAAATATGTATTTAGATACCTATGTATAATAAACCGTCGATAATATAAATAGTTTAAATAAATTAATCCTTTTTTCAAAAATACATATTTTTACTGCAAATAATTTATAATTTTCCCCAAATATCTTTTTATTTACAAGAACTAATATTTATTTGAGTTTATTTACAGAACGCAAAGCATGATGGAACAATAACAGAAACGTACCTACGACGCCATTGTTTGCTTTATTATGCTCCAAATGGAAATATTAAAGCCCTGCGTTCTAAAGAAAGATGTTGATGAGTACTCTTAAGCAGCATAAGAATATAGTCCTTATAGTCTCTACACAATAACACATGCATATATAATTTTTTATATCAAAATTAAAAATACATAATATAATAACTTATTCTAATGCCTGCATGCGGCGTGAAAATATTTGCTTTATAAAATATAAAAATAATTGTAACCCATAATATATTACCTTCAAATGCAGGCTGAAGATGCCCCAAGCCTTTATCCAGTAACCATTGCTCCACTGCACAACAATAACCAACCAACACATGTCACTAACTAAAGTCAACTAAAAGAGCGCCAAGAAGCGCGGAACTTGCTTAGCGACAATAATTTCATGAAATTTAAATAAAAATTATTTGCTTGAAATAATGCATTGTTGGCCATTACAAATTTAATTTAAATCTTAAAAAGTGTTTGTAGCAAACACTATTTATTGCACCTAACTAATTAAGAAACCAAATAAATATAGAAAATATTTCAAATACCTTAGTTTATTTAATACAAACAAGATTTGTATGAACAAAGAGTATTTATCTTGGACCAATAAATATTAATCAAATAAATCATTTATTTGATTTCTTAGACTCTTTTTTTTCAGTAGTGCGCAGTTTCTTAGGAGGCCGATAGTTCAGGCCAGGCCTTCCGGCCAAAATGACCACTAACTATACGGTTTGCCTTCGGGTTTGGAAATCGAAAGACCTGCCTTCCAGTAAACTGCATCGTGTATGCCGTCCTTATATTATTTGTGAATTGTTACTTGTATTTAGAGATTATTAAGTTGTGTTATGCCAATTTCGCTTTTAAATTATCTCAACTTGGATATTTTTTAAAACATCTTTAAATATATTCTCTTAACAAAATACTAATATTAAAATACCCGTGCACTCGACTTCGTTTATCAGTTCTGTGACGTGGCCATTTAGTTCCAAAACAATCATAAAGGGGGCATGTAGCGCCTGCGTAAATGATTTAGTATAATTTCATAACCGCTAGGAATCTTACCTTAGTAGGGCGTAAAGTTAAAATAGTACCGCAAAAATACAGTAGGAAAAGGATTTGTCATCAGCAGGTAAATATTTTTATTAAGGGTCAGTTCTGGAACGTGTTGCATATAGTTGTAATATTTAAAAAAACTAAAGAAATAACTGATTTTATTTATATCAACCCAATGGGTACCTTGCTTCTAACCTTATTTTTACGAGCATAGGCAACCACCATTCTTTCATAGGAAATGGAGAATCAGTTTTTGACAGTTCTGTGATGGTCCGTTCCGTGACGCCTTGGCTGACCACGTCTAACAGAACCGGCATTATGTCACAGAAACGACAAAAACATCAACAATTCCTTAACAGATGGTTGCAAAAATCAATAAATTGATAATTTTAATAAAGTTTGTCTATACAGGGTGGTCCTTAAGTACATCAAGAAAATCTAGGATATGATTCTTGGCATCAATTTAAGTTGAAAAGTTCATATGGACTTATGCCCTAAAATGCTTACCCTCTAAGATACAGGGTGTGAAAATATTTTTAAAAAATAATTGTTTTTTTTTTTATTTCGAAACTCCTTGAAGATACGGTTTTGAAAATTGATTTCGATTGATTTCGTATTAAACTGCTCTTTTTGGTTAAAAAAGGGTTTGCCTACTTCCACCAGTGGCGTGCATGGAGATACCATCAATATTTTTTTGTGAAAATATGTGATACGCCACTGTTTTTTTTTAAACTCTGATGCATTTTTATGCATTACTGATATAAGCGGAAAAAAAGTTGTCTCTACTATGTTTTTGAAAAAAATGGTAGTTTTAAAGGAAAATGGAAAATATTTTAACACCCTGTATCTTAGAGGGTAAGCATTTTAGGGCATAAGTCCATTTGAACTTTTCAACTTAAATTGATGCCAGGAATCATATCCAAGATTTTCTTGATGTACTTAAGGACCACCCTGTATAAATACATTAAAGTTTCCTTGTATTTAAATTTTTAGCCAGCTCATGTCATTTCTGTGATACGTAAGGTCATTTCTGGGCCGCATAGTCCCTTTCTGTGACGGAGATTATTTAATTCAGTAAATAAAGTTTTGACTTTTTTTGGCTTTTTTATTGTAAACAATAAATTAGGAAATATTATTATGTTGTATTTCTAATGGTTCTTGAGGGACCAATCCTCTATTTTTTACTATGCCAAAGAAAACTGAACTAGTTTTGGCCCTAGTTTTGCAAACACTATCTTCTGTGTTTTTTTATATCATATAACTTCCGTATTTGTAAATGCTTCTTTTTAAATTTTGGTAAGAAAATGTGTCACCGGAATGACATACTTACTGATTTTCGAGAAGAAATACATTAAAACGATACACTTGTTAATAAAATTGTTCTCTGCTATTATCAACTTTTAAACAAGCATGATAGAAACGTTTTAATGTAAAACTCTAGCCCATTTAATACACTAATATATATATTATATAAGATATATTACTATGATCGATTTTTCCTCTAAAATTTTATTTGCCCATCCCTGCTATGTATTAAGGTTTGAAACGATTGACGACAAGATCACTTATGTCGGATTCTACGCAGATCTTAAACAACAATAATTATTGTTGGCAGTATTGACTATGCTATTAATGACACTAACGCAGTCAAAGTAGCATGGCTAGCTTAATTCTTAATTTACTAACCCGGCATTGATTGTGAGTACCATACTCACATCGACTTTTAAGAAGTAGGTAGGTACGTAAGACAACAAATACTAGCCTCTTCATAAAGGCACTTTGATGAATCCTGGTAGGGGGTTCGAGGGGTGAGGCGGCGTCTATTATTATTATTGTTTAAAATCTGTTAGTAACCCAACATTATTATTTTAAAACAATGACCGGTAGTTATAAAAATGTTAACGCAAATAGAGATTTAGCTACGCCATAATAATTGCGTGTCCTCTTGACCACACGAAGTAATTTTATCCTTTACATTTTTCAGGAAACCAAAGGCAAACTGTTCAAGACGGACAGGAGAAGGAAATAATAAAATTAACTTAACTTTTGCGTTGCCGAAGGTGAACTTTTTATAGTCCCAAAGAACAATGTGTAAGACATTTGTATCTAAAATACTTGAGAGTATTTCAAAAACAAAATCGTGTTTTATCTCGAACTTTTGATATTTTAAAATTTAATGAATATGTCAAGTGATCCTGAAAGTACGAAACATAAGGCTTCGGGGACAGTTAAGAAAAAACATCGGTCAAGGTCGACACCGAGATACAACGATGTCGATAAGCCACGCAAGAAGAGGCATTTGAGTGCTGCCAATTCTTTTGCCTCGATTCCTCATGCCATTAAGTTGTCTATGCTCAATAGCGGATTGTTGCCGACGAGTAAATTCAATGGTAAGTATAGAGATTGATAGAGATGTAAGAATGGAACTTTTTAATTTATACCTCTAGTCTAATAGTGAGATTACGCAATTTGCTTAGAGCGCAACCGGTGAATTCTGGTTTGTCTGTATAGTAACAATTAGACTTTTTATTTTGAAGCAAATTTAAACAAACTTTTAGATTTTGTTATATATTTTATATTTATAGAAAAAGTAAGTTTGAGTAAAAAAAAAGATAAATTATACACCTCAACTACCACCTGGGCTTTATACTTACTTTTCTAGTTGCCCAATGACAATGTAAAACTAACTTTTATATTAACCAAATGGAATACATACATAAAAGTTTATATTTTGACAAAAGGAAACAACTAAAATTTAAAAGAGAGGGAAACAAAAATGTAGTTAGGGAGTGACGCATTTGCCATAACATTAGGTATTTCGTTATTTTTTGCTTTATCCTTAAAGCTCCCAAATATAAAACTTTATTCATCAAATTGATCAAAAAATCAAGAACAACTGTGCTAATCCGTGGTACTCTCTCAATTCAATTATTGCGACTTTCTTTATAGACTTTTACCTTGCACCACCTTGCAAGTTAATAAAACAGAATTCAAAAATTACAGAAATCTTGTTTTTAGCTGATATTGGGTAGCCCACGCAGAATTTCATGTCATCTAAATCACTCATCTTTTTAATATTTTTCAAAAACATAGTTTTATAGGAAGGCATTAGGTCTACTATTTAAAATTGTTTTGAATTATACAGGGTGTCCCAAATAGTCCGGGCATATTAAAATTATTTCGTTTTTAATGTGTATTATGATATTTTTGGATTGCCTGATCAATTTAAAGAACAACTTTTGTAACATATATCCTATCTATACGTAAATTTAATATTTTCTTACTTATTAGTTAATTTTCAAAATTTGGAGTTTTGCAACACTTAAAAAGCATGACCTCGTGGTAGAACAGAGCAACTGTAATAATGTAATTGGATTATGGAAAATGGTTGTTAAGTAGCGACTAAGGCGTATTTTATGAAATAAAAGTACCAAGTACAACAATTTTAAAAACTTAAAAAATGCTAAAAGTTTGCTCTTGACCCCTATACACCAGCGGATAACTTAACGAATTTGAGATAGCACACTGAGAGAAAACTCTATTAGCCGTAGCTAGAAATCCATTCGCAGTAGTAAGAAATCTGCATTAAATAGGCGCCGAAAAAACAACTCTGTTATCGCGACAAGGTTCTTTTTTTTTAAATGACTTTTTAACCTCAACATGGTCGTTTTTTAAATATTATTCTTTTGCTGTTAAAAGACAACTCTATTGCCATAAAAAATATATAATGCAGTGGTAAACAAAAATGATTTTGTAATTAATTGAGGTCGTGTAGTTGGAAAAGTATCGATTTTTACTCCTAAAAATAATCAGCCAGCTATAAAATAATTTTATTTTTATTGTAGCTAGTCCACCTAGCTACTACTAAATTCCTTTTTTTAGCTCCTTCGCCAAAATGGCTGTGGTTGGTGGATTAGTTTATAGTGGATGTTTTTGGCTATTGATTTGATAACATTTTTATATTTTAATAAATTCATATAGGGTGGTGTACTTTTAGTGCAATGTTATACAATAAGTGTTGTGGCGGTGTGTCTCCAAATTCAGGTAGGTACAGTTATTTTAACAATAATTATATTTATTACTTATATTTTTTAATTCATTCCGATCATGGCCGCCATTAAGTTTCCGTTCTGCACTTATTAGGACAGTATTTTTGATAAAAATTGTATGTTAAACTTTGTTTAATAACGGGGGGATCTGACTGATCTGAAAGTAACAAACTGCTAGGAACTTGACCCTTTTTAGCCATTTTTTTATTAATAGGTATCAGAAAACCTAACAAATGCGATTTTGCATTGCAAAATTTAGAGCGGGGAAGAAATATCTCAAAAACTCAGATTGTTTTCCGATTCAATTCCCTAAATTTGTATTGTATTTCTGAAAAAAATAATTTCTCGCCTAACAAAATTTAAAGACTCACCTAAGTCTACGATTTTTTGTAGGTAGTAGAGTAATGTGATAAACATGAGTTACTTATTAAGTAATAAATATAATTATTGGTAAAATAATTGTACCTACCTGAATTTGGGGACACACCGCCACAACACCTATTATATAACGTTGCACTAAAAGTACACCACCCTATATGAAATTATTAAAATATAAAAAATTTATCAAATCAATGGCCATCAAACATCCACTATAAACTATAATCCACCAACCACTAAACAAAGTAACAACACTGCAAATGGCAATAAAATGAACCAAAACGATTTCACCATGTTTTAAAAAAGCAACTGTTTAGTTCCTAAAAGGTTTATTTTAGATAGGTATAAAAGATTGGTTAGTTTTTATTTTTATTTTTGTGGTAATAAGATAACCTTATAGGAATTAAAAAAATACTTTTTAAAAACACTTTATTGGATACATATTGTTATGGTTATATGATATTCTGTTACCATAAAAAAGCATTGAGCACACGACTGCTTCACAATATTGTTGTCAAAAAAAACGTCCTTGATTGCGACTAAACGAAATATTTTAGGGATAAATGGATTTTTTCTTGTGGTA
The DNA here is from genome assembly GCA_963969555.1 of Polydrusus pterygomalis. NCBI lineage: Eukaryota > Metazoa > Arthropoda > Insecta > Coleoptera > Curculionidae > Polydrusus > Polydrusus pterygomalis. The sequence goes on from OZ018375.1 coordinate 82,134,324, forward strand.
ATACACATATATTCAAAAAAATACTTGTATTGAGTGATTTTCCTCAGTGCACGAGCCAAATACGCCGATAAAACCTTACGTGTATGTGGCGAGCCGAGCTTCATCGGACCGTGTAATATCTGCAACGGATGAAATCAGCCGGTTTATACCCGTCAGTAGATTCGCTAGGTTAATTTGGGATGCGTATCAAGTCGTCCAACTTGGTTTGAGGTTAAATTAAAATAATAATAATAATAACAAATAATGTCTGCCGATTCACATTACTTGTCAAAAGAAATTATTTTTAAATGTACTTCCACCATACCTACTTAACAAAAAATGTCTAAAAGTATCATTATCCATCCTTAAATTGTTACGGAATTCATTTGGCTCTTCTTGTTGAAGTTCTTTCATGAGTAACATATGACTCAGTTCATCTCTACGAGAAATCCATTTTTTTACCGGCTTGCTCCGTTTTTTTGATTTTTGTTTATTGGCAATAAATACATACGCTATGGCACAAGCTATAGCGCGTCTTCTACGATTGGTATTCATTTTTAAAACGCACCTACTACAAATAAATCCTAGTCGATCTAAAACCACTGGTTAAATCTTTCAGGAATTCCAAAAGATCGCGAGCCAAGCCAAAACTGTTACAAAAGGTGAAGTTTTGTCCCATTAACGAGAAGATTCAATCAGGCGAATCTAATCCGGTTATTAAGTCGGCGAGCCAAATTCGGCTGCCCAAAAATGACGAGAGTTTTGGTACGTGCCGAGCCTAGCTCGCAGACCAAATCCGAGTGGATCAAATCGGTCCAACTTATATGTTGGTGTATGAGGGGCTATTGAGTTGAGTTTTGTTTAGAGGTGCTGGTATACTTTAAAGGTGTCTAAAACCGATGCTAGATGTCGCTATGCGCTTCATCCCCTCGGCTGATCGCAGTCACGCTTTCCTATATTTCGTTAGATCCTAGCCTAACTGATGTGATGAGGTATGATATGGTGAAACGCGTCTAAGGATTGATATGACAAGATTAAGGGAAACATTTTCTTCTGTTATTTTAAATACCACTCCTATTATGTTTTTTGCCTAATCGAAAGGCATTTCTAATACAATTTTAATTATATTATGGTTTCCTATACCTATTTACACTGAGAAATAAAGCCTTCTATTCCTTATAACAACTGTACTGTTTAATACTATATGTGACAGCAACGCGCTTTCCTACTGTAAGACAACGAAAATTGTTAGATCGTTGTGTAATGATAATATATCACGGTAATTTAGCCAATAGGAAAAAATAGGAGTTAAGTTACCATAAAAAGGTTTATAGTCATTATTGCTCTGAATACTCACAGTAATTATAAAGTTCTATTGGCGGTGTAATCTGGTTTTATATACTGTAGGTATTACTGGCAGTTGTAATAAAGCTTGAAATTAATCATAATAATATTTGCCTGCTACGGTTAATAAAGTTAAATACGCCCATAGATTATAAAGTTTGATATTAATGATGGGTTGTGCGAAGTAAGAATCTTCTATTGTTTTATCTTACATGCAAAGTTAAAAAAAACCCAAATACAAAGTAAAAATAAATTAATTGCAACAGATATTCGCACGATCAATGAAATTCAAATTTAGACAGTACAGCTAGAAGACTCGGAACAACGATGTGACCTGTGCAATAAATACGTTAAAACTCATACTACGGCGCGCGGCGATTGCCGATCGCTGCTAACCCCCGCCAGCGGCTTGTGGATTATAGGTTCTAACGGATACAATTTGTTTTTGGGGACGCTGTTCTGTTTTCTTAATTGTAGAGAAACCGCTTTACTGGGAACAAAATGCCTAGCATTGAGACTATACAATTTATTTCTTAACAAAATTGCTGTATTAAAAATCGTTCATTATTCAACAAGACTGTGCTGCTAATGGAACTGATACCAATAAAAACACTGTTCTAGCAAATCTGGAATTGATATAAGACTAAAGCGGGTTTAATACACTAGCAATTTATTTAATACGGGTTAATAAAAAAAATAAGCTATCAATACAAACTATGTCTTAGTAAACCGGTTGAATTAGATCATTTTCTTCAGTGTATAACATTTTTACGGTTTTTTCTAAAATGCCTAATTTTCCATTAACTACAATGACATACTCTTAATTCTCATTATTTCATAGAGTGCCTTGACAACGCCTTTTCTAGAGAGTCATTATTAACGCCAAATCCATGGCAATTTTCTCTGAAACTGTAGGTATACTTAGTTTTTATTTATTCTAATAGACTTTAAAAAGCCCTTTCCATTCAGATCAGCAACCCTGTATATATATATTGTCCAGGATTCCATTATATTTATAACAGTATCATCAGATTATAATAATTTACGAACTAAATTTTTTTTGTCATTAAAATATATAATATTTAAAACCTGTCTGATTCTTGCATCTGTCATTTTAAACCCGAAAATTGTTATATTTGACTAATTTTAAATTTTAAACTGTTTTTTGTTCGTCTGGTGTTTGATAGTTAGTAAGTTGTAATTACTGTTTGCTAAGGTTAACCAGGCGGTATAATCTAATTGCCGTTCAGCTAAACTGTAAATAAATTAAACACCAGCTTTTTGAACAAAAAACGCTCTTCTGTGTGCGACGCGACGTGACAGATTCCAAAATGAATTAAAACTGGGACCATGATAACAACTATCAGTGGCTTACCCAGGATTTTATAAAGCGGGAAGGGGGTTAAGATAATAAAATAATATGTTTTCCCAAGATCACTATATGGGTTTTAACGGCAATAAGATATCTACCGTGCGAGCAAAAACAATTTGCATCAAAGAGGGCTTGGATTAAAAAACGTAGGGATTGGTTTAGATCACAATGATATGGAGACAATATATCTAAGCAATCTAGGTTAAAATTTTGTCAAATTTATATTATGACATGATATGCCAAACTAATGAGTAATAAAATAAGTAGACAAATACAAATTTATACAGTAGTAGTAGTAGTAAATATATACAGTATTCACCTGAAGACGACTGGATACACTTACCAGTTAAAACGTTGTGATTTAAAACAAATAAAGACAATGGAAGTCCAAAACTCTTTCATCATTCAAATTTATTTCTGTTGTTTACAAAATTACCAAAGTAAGAATATACAGAAAGAAAAAGAAAAATAATTACATAAATTGCTGAAATTGGCCACCGCCATGCTCCAAGCATAAATTCACACATCTATTCATATTTTGGAAAGTGTTGACCAGCATCTCTGGAGAAATGTTACCACATTCTTGGATAATCCTTTCTTGTAATTGTTCTAAATTTGCAACTGGTGTTTTAAAAATAGTGTACTTTAAATAAGGAAAAACGAAGTAATCCATAACCGTTAAACAAGGTGATCTAGGTGGAAATTCAATATCTGATCGGAAACTGATCAATCTGTCTTCGAAAAAATTGCGTAAGTAGTTAATAGTTTCGGCGGCTGTATGGGCGGTTGCACCGTCCTGTTGAAAATATCCAAAACGTAGTTCGTCGTCAAGTAATTGCTCCACAAATGGATTCAAAATATTGTCTCTATATCGCTGTGCTGTAACTGTGTCATGAAATAAAAAATACGACCAACAATTCTTCTTCGAGAAACAGCTAACCAGACACTAATTTTTTGAGGGTGCAATGTGGACTCTACAAAAAAAGGGATTTTCACTACTCCACATGCGTGTATTCTGAGAATTCACATAACTGGAGAGGTGGAACCAGGCTTCATCCGAAGAAATGTCAGGTCTAATAAATCATTTATTTCTAATAAATTTTGGGTAAACCATTGAGAGTAATTCCTGCGTGTTTCAAAATCTGCGGCTTCAATTTCTTGGAATACTTGCACTTTATAAGCAAATAAATTTAGCTGCTTCTTAAGAATAGTCCTGCATGTTCCATAAGATCTTCCCACTTCTTGGGACAGACGTCTTATACAATTTGTTGGCGTATTTTGCATTATTTTACGAACGTTTGCAAAAACTTCTTCTCTTCTTACAGATGGTCTTTCTGCTCCTTTTTGTGTTATATAGAACCTGTTTCCCTAAACACAGCCCCGGTTTTTTTTAGGCAATGATAAAAATCCCCAGCAATAGAAGTATGTAACGTTAGGAAAATGTTAGTGAAAATCGTCCATGCACAAACCCGGATTGTATTGCCACTCACTATTTACTCTAACCCCGTTTCGAAAATACGCTTCAAAACCATGAATGTTTTGTGCTGTTCCATAAAGCCCATGCATTGTGTGAATTGTTCAAGAAATTGGAAAAATTAGCGATGAATCAAATTACTTGTAACGAATGTCAAAGATGACGGAATAACTGATTGATGGTTTATTCAGGTAGTTACCGACACCCAACAGGTATTAAGCTCTACGGCTAAGCATTTCGTCCTTAGATGTAAGGACCTCGTTGATGCAAATAATTTTTGCTCGCACGGCACAGTTGGGTTTGTCTAAAGTGGGTTGCCTAATATTTTATCTAAATTTAAGACATGTGTGTGCCGCCAAAAAAAATCGAAAATAAATATAAATCTATTTTTTAAGTACATATTATAATATTCAATATGTTACAAATTCGATGCTTACCATTGGAATCTCCTAAACGGAAAGAAACAAAGCGAAGGTTAAATTGAGACAAAGTTGAGTTATTGGGACAAGCCAAAAAAAAAATTGAGAAATCCGAATTTTTTATAGGATAATCGACAAAAACCTAAAATTCTCTCTTAGGTTTTTATTTTTTCCTAGCTTTAATTACAAAGTTGGACAAAAATAATTTTTTTCTATTTCACGTTCATAATAAGCTCAGTACGATACGCATTTGCGTATCGTAATGAAGCTATTTCGATACGCGTTTTTTTTTATTTGATGTTGGTAACATTTAAACGTTTTATTTCATTGACTTGCGCGGCCTTTGTGATTTACGAGAAAACCCATTTTTCGCAGAGGAAAAATAGCTTGATTACCTACTTTTTTATTCTGTGTGGATAACATTCATGTATGTTGGTTGCATAAATCTATAACTCAATCTTTTGTAGATGCTTCAAGCTATCATTTTCTGCCAAATCCTATCCAAAATTCAATCTACTAACCTTCCAATGTCGATTTTAACTTCAACTTTATTTGAATTTTCCATCTCCCCTATACTAAATTGCAATGCCGTGACGTAAAGTCACGTCTTTTGAAATTCGAAAAAAAGTAGCAAAATCGCCTGAATTTCCGAACGCTCTGTATATGAACCGAATGTACAAGGATCATACAACGTATTCCATCCAATTTTAAATCTCATATCGCTAAAATAACTTTAGAATCTCGTGGTGAAAATGGGTCAACAAATCAAAAAATGACAGTTCGCAAAATAATTTTGGTTGCCCAGAAGCTACTAAATAGTATTACCAACATAAAATTTAGACATAAAAATTTACAAAATTTGAAGGATTTATTTTCTTTTTAAATATGTGTTTTTTATTGAAAAAACTACAAATTAGAAAAAATAGTATAACGTACGTGTTATATAAAGCAGTTTTAAGCACTAGTCCCGTTATAAAACTCGCCGCAAGCGGCTTGTTTTTTAACATAGACGCGTGCTATAAAATGATGCTTTATAAAACGTGTACGTTAATTTACTATTACATTTTCATTGTCAGTCTTTATTCACCATCAGATGGCGTGCTAAGATTTTGAGTCCGACATTTCATCTCCTAGATGCTATCATGTTTGCTGTTGATATATTCCTTGTATTTTTGTAAATCTCAGGTTTGCTTAACGAATTTAAACGCCATAATAATGTAAAACCTTTTGTGTGTGATCTTTGTAAATAACGTCACAAAAAAACATAAACGTTAAAAACTTTTACGACAACCCTTGGAAGAATAAAATTTTTTCTAACGTTATGTTAGACCACTCGCCCAAATATAACAAAGATAGAATTTGAAGATATTATTGGAGTCAAAACGTTGATATTTGATTAAAGTAGTATTGGTGACGAAACCACATTAAAAAATACATGCCCGTATTTAAAAAAGACATAGGTACCTGATGATGGTACCCAAAAGACGAAACGTCGGAATTAATACTTGATAACGACGTGTAAAAATAAAAATCTTCCAAATTTTTCGACTGCTCGTTAGTCATGTCGCAGGTTGGCCCCAATTTATCCTTTGCTGTATACCGGGTGTTTCTCAAAAGACGTTCACCCCTATAACTTTTTTATATTTATAGATATTAAAATGAAATTTTGAGATTATGCATAAGAGATGACTCTGCATTTATTGGCATAAATTTCAATTTGTAAGCACTTCCGGTTTGACCGGAAGTGACCTTGACTTTGGTATTTTAAATGGGACATCTCGTATATTTTTACTTATTGGGATTCAGCATTCTGAGTAAAATGACACCTCACTTGTAATTTTTTGACGTGTTATTTTTTCTATGTTATTTTATTATTGACACGAAAAAAATTGCCTTAAGTCCCAATCGCAAATTTAAAAGCGTTATGCATTCTTATTGTCGCCATGTCTTTTCTAAAGAAATATAAAGGCAGCTTTATGGAATGGTTTTGAAAACCAATGTATGGATTTAAATTAAAATTGTAATGTCATTCGTTTATTAAACTTACATTGTAAATCAGATAAAATGGTTAGTTTTACTAGAAATGAACAAAATGATATGCTCCTAATTTTTGGAGTGACCAGAGAAATTCTTCTGAAGCCGCAAGTTTGTATGTATTTTATGTTTTATAAACTAATGACATTACAACTTTAAATTAAAGCTATATGCCATTGTTTTTCAAAGCAGCCTTTATATTTCTTTAGAAAAGAGAGGGCAGCAATAATGCATAACGCTTTTAAAGTTGCGATTGGGATTTAAGGCAAATTTTTCAGTGTTAATTTTAAAATAGCATAAGGAGTGTATGGTATCAAATTGTTGGAAAAAAAAACGGTACTTTTCAATATCCTAGTGAACCACCATCGTTTCATTTGGTAAAATGAATTAAATGTCAAGAAGACAAAATTTCATTTTTTAAACGCCTGTGAAGCTTAGAAAGTCATTTATTATGACATAATTTTAATTTTCATATAGGTACTACTTAACTATAAACTAACAGATTTAATTAATTTATAGCACTCTAGATTGAAAATAAAAAATTAACATAAAATTGTTATAACACGTCAAAAAATGACAAGTGGGGTGTCATTTTACTCATAATGTTATGGTGAACCCAAATAAGTAAAAATATACAAGATGTCCCACTTAAAATACCAAAGTCAAGGTCACTTCCGATCAAACCAGAAGTGCTAACAAATTGAAAATTATGCCAATAAATGCAGACTCATCTCTTATGCATAATTTCAAAATTTCATTTTAATATCTATAAATATAAAAAAGTTATTGGGGTGAACGTCTTTTGAGAAACACCCGGTATACTATATCTTACCTTTTACCACCTGTAATGAGATCCCAATGTTGAGCGTCGAATATGTAACAGTAAACACCCTCAAAGCTCTCCTCGCTGCGCTCCTGACTACAAGTGTTTATTTGACTTAATTCTGAAAAATAAAAATACTCAATTAGTATTCACGAAAGGGTTTTTAATTTACAACCGCCCTAAAATTATAGTCTGTATTTGAAGCTGGTAATAAAAGTGTAAGTCAACAAAGTTTTTTTAATTATAATTATAATTTTGAGTTTTCTTGCTGCGAGTGTAATTCATCGGCGTAGCTAGCCTTAGTTTTTAGGGGGGGCCTGGGCCCCAGTGTACGGTGGATTAAAAAAAAATATTTTTTTATTTGTCGTGCAATGAAAAAATTTATAGAAAAATGCCTTATAATAGTATAGTGGTTTTATTTTTTTTATATACCTAATACATATAATATAATACACTGCGATAAATATTTACAAAAACAAAATATTACTTACAAGAGAAATTTCCTACTCTGCTCACTAAAAGAATTTACAACACTCTCCAAGTCTATATCGACATCTTTTTCTATATAGGTACAACAAAGCCAAATCTGACTGCCTATCTTGAGTCATTGTCGTTCTCAACCAGTTGAAAATCCTCCTCATGGCAGAAAAAGACCTCTCGCACGTAGCGCTTGAAATAGGCAAAATAATCGCTACTTTAAAAAGTTGGTAGAGATTGGGATATGTTTTTCCTGAGTCAATTAAGTTTTTTTTGATATATTCATAATCAACAGTTTCTTTAGATTGTAAAATACAATTTTTTAAAACGGTCATTTCTGCTCTTAAGGCAAAAGTGTTGATATTCAAAATTTTGCGATATTGCTCAATGAATTTCTCTGAACCTTCAAAATCTAACTGAAAAAAATGATCTACTGAATTGGCAAGCGCCATACTTTCTGGTGAGAACCTTTTGTTTAGAAATTCTCTTACAGTATCAATAATTCGGTAAAATATGTGTGCCCTCCAGTACTCAATGACTTCTACGTTACCTCTGGAGCATGTGGCGTCTATCAAACCCAATCCTACGGTTGTATCGGTGACGAAGTCAACGAGCTTGCTACTGGCTTGCTTTTTTCTTTTGGATGACGGAATTTCCAATGAAATTTCGTATTCTGTGGCAAAGTTCGATATTTTTGTATGAAGATCGGTATAATATTGTTCATTTCTTATTCCATTTAATGAAGTCATAACACTTTTAATAACTTTAAATGCTTTTCCCAGAGTTGCACCTTTCTCCTGGAGGCTCTTTGATAATATATTTAAAATGTTTAGCACCTCGTCCAATACAAAAAGATGAATTATAAATGATGGTTGTTTAATGCTGGATAATATCCCGACTGCTGTGATTGACTGTTTGCTACGTGTATGAGAAACTTCGTTTTCCAGTGCTGTGACGATTCCCTCGAAACATGTTTTAACAGCGTGGCAAGTTGTATATCGACACACCCACCGAGTATCTGACAAAGTTTTCAACTCCCTGGGGACAATTTTGAGATCCTTTAATATTTCTTTGTATTTTTTATGGTTTTGAGGATCTGAAAAATGTTCGTAAAGTGCCTCCAAAGTACAAAAAAATTTCGATATTGATGGAACATTTTTACAGGAGTCTACCAGAGCCAAGTTAAGTCTATGAGCTAAGCAGTGCGTGTAAATTGCAGCTGGATATTTCTCTCGCATTTGTGTTTGAAGACCACTTATATTGCCTGACATCACCGCAGCTCCGTCATAGGATTGCCCTACCATCTGCAAGTCGCTAAGATTAAGCTCTTCCAATTTTTTGTAGATTAAAGTAAATAAATCCGTGGCCGATCTGTCTTCTGAACAGTCAAGAAATGCAAGAAATCTTTCACGAATTTCTAGATCTTTCGATGCGTAGCGAACACATAAAGACAATTGTTCCGTTTTGAAAGAACGAGCTTCATCACACATGATTGAAAAAGTTCCGGAATGCCTAATTTCATCGAGTATCTTTTTTAAAGACGCCCGTGACAAGAGGGCAATAATTTCATTTTGTATTTGGGGACTGGTATAGTTTTTATGCGAATTATGTAGAATGTCAAAGTCCTTGTTATACTTTGCTATTAGGTTACATATTTCCTTAAAGTTTCCTTTATTTAATGAACTTTCGCTTTCGTCATGACCTCTGAAAGCCATTCCTTGACGAGCCAGTGTTAAGCTTATATCGGCCAACATTCTCAAGTAATTCCTATTTTTCTCTATCTGGGTGCTATAAGCTTGTGAAAGATGAGATAAAACATTTCCGCTTTTTATTGTCTTTTTATAGTTATGCCATTTATTGAGACTTTCAATGTGATGCAAAGATACACCATGTTTTTTTAATTTTTCACCAGTTTTTTTCCAGTTGCGGAATCCCAGCATTCTAAAAGTTTCTTCATCCATAGCAGCTCCAAAATGACGACAAGCATAGCACGAAATGGAATCTGTTTTGACGCTGTATTCCAACCAATCAAAATCTTTATAAAAGTTTGCGCTGAACGACCTTTTTTTATTACCAAACATAGTTTGTGGAAATCTTTTAAGAATTGGTTGCGATGCGTTTTCTTCCAGCTGGCCCAAGTCAGAAGCGTCTATTTTCACATGGTAAGCGTGCATGATTGATTTTGGTTGAATGTTCTGATCCAGATCCTTGCTTGTACCGGGCTGCGGTTCAGACTGATTATTATTATCCTCTTCTAGTGTAGTTGGCTGTATAGACGGTAAAGATGGTGAAGACGTTTGTCTTTTGAAAAATGTTCTTATGTCCATAATCTGCAACAAAAAAAAATTGAAAGACTAAAGACAATTGTATAAATATATATGGAAAAATTATTTCCTAACCTCCTGAAGATACCTTATACAATAAGGATAACCAAATAGTGCTAAACAGCTATTCTGCTATTCTTCGGGCTATGGACCCCGACGAGCGCTGAATTATAAGCAGTGGCGAAGCGTACGAGTAGACAAGGTAGACTTGATTGTCTACCCAAAATTACCAATTTCGTGGTAAACAAATTATATGTATTTAAAACAAAGCTGAATTTTATTTTTTATGTCTATCCAGAAAAAAAAACCACGTCTCGCCACTGATTATAAGCAAAATTTGCCGTATTTTTACTAACACTGTTAGACAAAAAAATATAAATTTAGATTGAATGGTACTACCAAGAAAAAGAAGCATTCTCTATAAAAAAACACAACTGATAACTTACAATAAAGCAAATTTACTAACTACTACACTTACTTGGTACTTCAGTAGTAATACGCCAAGGATTCTTAAACACAGTTCTCCAATACTTCTCTAATTCACTAATACAAATACAATACACTTGTTGTATCACTACTCTATCGATCGCCGCTTTATTATTTGCTGTACACCGTACACTGTCAAACTATCTAACTGACTGACTTCTAGCGGCCCAGCTTGCCTTTATATAATACTACGGAGGAACAGACGCGACTTTTCGGGAATTCCCCGCGTTGTTTTCTCTTCTATTCCGTAACAATCTAGACTTGGGATCTTTGAACCCGTGTTGGTGATATATGAACACGAATTGCGCAGTATTGTATTCCGATGGCTATCGGCGATCCATAACAATATAATATGCATTAAAAAAATCTTTGATTATGTATATTGTGCTCGATATTATAAATCTCTGTTAAAAACTGACTGACTGATTTCGCCACGTGCCGATTTTGGGAATCAACGCGTGCGCCGTGATCTAGTGGATTCATTAATCAATATTAATTATTACACACGTTTGTTTTTTATTGTTTCTTGTTTACATTATTAGCAATTTTTTTTCTATTGAATATTTCAGGGGGGGCCGCAGGGCCATCAGGGGGGGCCAGGCCCCCCCTGGCCCCCCCCTAGCTACGCCGATGGAGTGTATCAAAAAAGGTATTGCCGCGTGTGTTTTTGCTATAAATAGATTTAAAATTATTTTTGAAACAACATCTCGGTAAAAACACGCGCCGGTAAAACGAATTAGGTAACCGCAGAAATATCCTATTGACACGATAGTGCCAGGCGCGGATCCAGAACTTTGCTTTTGGGGGGGGGGGGGGGGGGGGGTCATCATTACATAAGAACAAATCTTGCGACCACGCCCAAAGTTTGACAGAGAATGCGCTATAGGCGAGAAAATTTCCAATGATAAACTTTACATTAAAAAGTATAAAATATGCATGTAAATTAATGTTAAAGTGAATTCAAAAAAAGAAAAAAATATACTCCTAAAATTAGGATCTTTTTCTTTCCAATAATGTTTTATCCCAATATTTTGAAAAATTGCCACGTTCGTTATCGACAATACAAAATATAATATATATACAGGGTGATTCACGGTGGTTGGAACGTTAGACGTTTCTGACGAACCAGTAAAGGAATCGTTCTGAAAATTTGGTCGCGTACATAAACGGACATGCTCTACCTATCTAAAATATTCTTAACAATACAGTGTTGCCGCTTCTACACAAAAATAATAGCTACTTCGATATTTTAAATAGAACACCCTACATATTATTAAATTTTTAAATTCTACATAAAATTATAATTATTTTTTAATAAAAGCATTATTAGTGTATGCTTAATGGTTTCCGAGATATTGTCTCTTGAAAAGTGACATTTTTGAAATTTGACAGCTTCTAGCTTTTCAACTGTACGTCTGAGAGCAAAACGCCTTGCATGTCCCTATCTTCGATTTTTGTTATCTTTCCAATAGTAACAACTTCCGGTCAAACCGAAAGTATTATATTTCCTACCTCACGAATTCTAATTTTCTTTGTTTGTTTTTCCAAATCTGGTTATAACTTCATTAACGTCGATGATTATATTTTTATGAATGTTTACAAAGCCAAGCCAGTGAGGCGTTCCTCTACCATGCTTGCTCTAAGCCACATTTTAACGCGACGTAGAGTCGAGAAGGACCTTTCCGCTATTGCTGCACTTACATTTACTAAAATAATACAATAAAGCAATTGCTGCAAAGTATTTCTATATATTTATTTATTTATAAATTCAATCAACAGAAAAAATATAACTAATTTATGTATGGTAATGTTGTCATGAATCTTGTGAAAAAGCTGTAGAGGTAGGTAGTCAAAACAGTAAATCCATTTATTTATTTTTTGTTTTTGGGAGGGGGGGGTCATGACCCCCATGACCCCCCTGGATCCGCGCTTGGATGGTGATAATAGTAATTTAACAAACTAGTGTATTAATAAGGGCGATTAACAATCGAGACAATTTTAACGTGTGAGCTCAGCGAGCACGTTAATTTGTTGAGATTATTAATCACTATTTAATATACGCGTTAGTTACAATATTTTTCCGTCGATTGTCTTGTTAATAGATTATATTTTTTTTTTATTTAGAACCAAACTACATATTATAAGCGTTGTACCAACAAATTTTTGAATTTCAAACTTATTGACATCGACAGAAACTATGGCAACGCCATTATGTACGCGGCAGTGCGTGCTTTGTAGTATGTTTGGTTGCCTAAAATCGTTTATTAATAAAAAAAAAATCATGCATTAATGGGGGCCATTAATGTATGATTTTTTATACATTACTTAAGGTTGTAAATACACGGTCGACGGAAAAGTAAATTTTAAATCTAAATTTATAATTGTACTTAGATTGGGCTTTAGGTATAAACTTAGTTGAACCAAAAAAACCTAGTTAAGTTTTACACCTTAAACGAAACTTCGCTTGTGAAAATATGAAAAATAAATATCTCCTAAGTCAATAATAATTATCATTCGTACTTGTCTGGCTCATCCAATGCGATTCTCCGTGAAAATTTCAAATTAAATTAAAACTCCCCGCTCGAAAATTACTTTATTTCTAAACTAATTCGTCATTTCACGTTGGAAAATTTATTTAGTTTCTGTGGACTGCGTTTGGTCTAGAGCAAACCAGAATACAGAAATGAGGGCGGTATAAGAATTTTAAGGTTGGCAATTAAAATAATATTGTGCCATTAGAATAATTACTGTGAGTGCTCTGAATATAAAGAAATGGTATTTTAAATTCTGAACGCTATGAGCTGGCGACATTTTAACTCCATTTTAGCAACCTTTATAATTGTAGGGATATTCTAATTTACAAGTTAAAAATAAAGGAGTTATCTGATCATTTGACGTCGCGTCGGTTTACCTAAGGACAGAAAAAAGTAGTACTTAACTCTGAATTTAATGGTTAATAGGGGTTAATGGCCCAAAATGATCCCCCTAACGGGAAAATTCCTGGTAAACCGAGTGTATGATTTAGGGAGATCCATAATCATAGTTATGGGATTCCCCAATTCTTATGCTTTCAGATTTGGATGCGCAGAGTGTTTAATAAAAAAACCTAATAATGTTATTTATATAATTATGAACTAGGTCAAAAGGATCATTTTACCCTACCTGGTTGGGCAAAATGATCCCTTAAGATAGGGTAAAATGATCCCCCAACTTAATTTAAGAAAAAATGCAAAATTGTTGATTATAAGTCAATATTTACAAAAACAGATAGGCCGTACTTTATTATTCAAGAGAAAACATTAAGAAAATAGGTACAAACATTCTTATCATAAAACTAAAAATAAGAAAACTTACTAAACCAAAAAATTCGGGTAAAATGATCCCGGAATCGTTTTACTCGACTTCATGAGGGATCATTTTGCCCGAATGTGCTAAATTTACTAACCGCCATGTTTATCATTTAGTCGTTAAGTTTAAAAACTTTACAGATATCTGAAAATATAGCTAACGTAATAAGCTTCTAAGAAGTATACTACATTTTAACATTCCTGTTATCTGTCAAAAGCTGTTACAAAAGTCTGTAGGTACGTACCTTAGATCAGAATAAGCAAAAATCACTTTTTTATTGACAGTGCACCAACCGCTAACAAGTTTCGATTCAAATGACAAGCACAACTCGTCGGAAGACAAGGAAGGTATATTGGCTTATGAAAACCATAGATGGCACCATCCGTATTAACGATAATAGGGGGGGGGATCGTTTTGCCCGCTGGGATCATTTTGGGCCATTCTCCCCTACTGTTAATAAATTTTCCAATACTAATTAAATACAGTTTATAATTTGTCAGTTAAAAGTCTATCATCGCTTTTAGTTGCGACATGCTTTACTACCATTTACTCAAAACCCTCTAAACCTATTGAATTTAATTCTGCAGAAGTGGTCCATACTCAAAGTGGAGTGGAAATATAGAAAAAAGCACAAAGTCTTTCTCCACAATTTTTATTAAAATAACTAGGCGAACCTAGAATAATCCATAATAATTCAATTCGACATGTTTCGAGTGTAGAAACACTCATCATCAGGAAAACAAAGTAAAAGGTACAATGCTGATGTTGTTAGCAATAGAGAAAATAATAGTGGGATTGAGCCGTGATGAAGCTTTCAATGGTGTACAAGAGGTGTAAAAATTGAAAAGTCAAAAGACCGACAATCAAGACTTCAGCACACTGGAAAGTCAAGGGTTAGTGCAAAGGCCCTGTCTTGGGCAGAAAATGAAGAGAGCAAAAGTAAAATTAGGGAGTAGTTAGTAAGCTAAATGATGCTTAGACTTTTATGAAAAACAATTTTTTCTTTTTCTTTCCCTCTTATTTCAATACTTTTACATGTCTCCAGGCCCGGTTCAGCGCCCGGGCAACCCGGGCAGACGCCGGGGGCGCAAAGTCCAAGGGGCGCAAAATATTGCCAAAGGTAAAACAAATAAGCGTCTGTATAACCTTCGATGTATAATATACTATTTAAAAGATAAGGGCGCCCAAGTATTTTTTATAAATTCTGAAACAAAGCGGGTGCCTTGAACCCCTTTAATAGGGGCCAAAAAAACATCGAAAATGGAACATCGATGATCTTTAAACCTCGATATTTATAGTCCGCCCTTAGCGCGAAGCGGTGACTAAAAAAGAAACAGCAGGCTCAGTTGGATAGACTCGTGTCGACTTGTTTTTTTCTAAAATTAAAACATTGAAGGGAGCAAATTATTTGCAAATTAGTCACTGCAGAGTGCACAGAGAGCCTCTCCTTCTTAAAATATCACATCAAAAAAATTAAATATTTTTGATGGTATAAGTATATATTAATATATATTCAGAAAAAAAATATGAAATAAAAATTTCGAGGGCGCTAAATAAGACCCTTGCCCGGGGGCGCCAGGAGGTCTAGAACCGGGCCTGCATGTCTCTGACAAAGCTGAATAAAACTCAAGATTTTTCACTACGTAATAAATGATTTTCACAAAGTCTGTTAAAACTCCCTAATTTTTCTTTTGCTCTCTTCATTTTTCTGCCCAAGACAGGGCCTTTGCACTAACCCTTGACTTTCCAATGTGCAGTCTTGATTGTCGGTCTTTTGACTTTTTAATTTTTACACTTCTTATACACCATTGAAAGCTCTATTACGGCTCAATCCCACTATTATTTTCTCAATTGCTAACAACATCAGCATAGTACCATTTACTTTGTTTTCCTAATGATGAGTGTTTCTACACTCGAAACATGTCGAATTAAATTATTATGAATTACTCTAGGTTCGCCTAGTTATTCTAATAAAAAATTGTGGAGAAAGACTTTGTGCTTTTCTTTTTTCTATTGAATATATTTTAAGTTATCTTTGTTTATTTAGTAATAATAAATAAAGGACCCCTCACACCGCTAATGGGAAATGGCGTTCGGGTTATTTTTCTTAATTATTAGTATTTTGTAGACCTTGACGTCCTCAGTCCATTACCGTAATAGGGCGTTTCCATATTTGCCATTACGCGGAAACGACACGACACCGACACCAATTGATGCCGGTGGACGCTAAATTTCTATGTAATGGAAACAGCAGAGTTTGAACAACAGGAATAACTTTGAATAAGAAAATTTAGCAGTTTTAAAAGAGCAGTTTTGACACGTATGCACGGCATGCATACCAAGCTAAAGTCTTCATGCTTTTTCTTGCCCAATTAAACTACATCATGTTTTGTAGTTATTCATTAAAATATAATTGTGATTTTTAGTGTACCCATTGCCTAGAGGATCTGAGAGGTAGGTGTAGAGAGTTTTTGCTTGTGTCTCGACTTTTTTGTTTAAATTTGAAATTATAACCCAAAATATGTATATGGTTATATAGTGGGACAAATTGTGAGGTATATAGTGGGACTGTCCCACCATTGTAAAACAATGGTATTTTGAATATGACTTTTCTCCGTACAATATAGAACAGTGACCTTGTTTGCTACAATTGTTAAGCCTTTTATTACATTTTTATTTCTAATAACCACATAAGAAAACCCTTTGCATTTGTATCTTTTTGTAAATTAATAAAAACATTATAATATTAAATCAGTTTTATTGAATAGATTTTAAATATACGTTGCATTTAGTATACTGCTTATATTATTTTCTGTAACTCATTGACAAGTAGAATTTTTTTTTATACATAGCTTCCCTGATTTCAGATTGTCCCAATATGCACATGCTCTAGTCCCACTATGAAACAAGGGGGTGTTGCTTAGTGGGGCGCGTGGGCTTATAGTGGGACAAGGCTTCTATTCGTTTAAGTTCTTGTAATTCTGGCAGTCTTAGCAATTTTTAATAACGTTCTGTTGATCTCATAATAATAAAGAAATAAAAACCGAAATGGAACATACTAGAAAATTTTTAATGCCACTTGAAAAATATTGTCCCAGTATACAACAGTAACCAATAAGAAAAAAAACCAAAAGAAAAAAAATATTTGGTAACATTTATTACCCGATTGATATGTAATAGTATTCCATAACAAAATGAGAGTTTACAAACGGATTACAAATGGAAGAAAAGATATAAGTGCTTATTTAAACAACAAACCTGATGATAGCACCCAGAAGATGAAAATACACACTCCAAATCTCGGCACGCCAAATGTTAACACGGTATGCACCTTTTCAATTTCTAATACTTTTATTTATCTGAAGATGCATGTTTATCATTCAAAACAGGTAGAAAATTTAACATCCTTTGATCTTATCAATAAAATATAAAGTCTATACGAAGTCAGTTGAGACAAACAAAAAAAATAAAATTTGGCTAAAATCGGCATCTTCTTTGGGAAACATGGGCGGCGGTAAAAATTTAAAAATGTTTTACTAAATTATATATTGAATTTTTAAAGAAATGTTTATTTATTTATTTATTTTCATGATGAAAAATATTATACAATTAAATAATGCAAGAGAGGCAGCATGTATCCGAGGATATGTGTGTGCCTCGTTAGAAAGTAAATAATACACATTTTCTACTTATAATTATAACATAATTTAAATTTAAGTTAACCTAGGTATATCAAAACAATAATTAAAGCCAACCAATTTTAGTTGAGATTACAGCAAAGTTACCTTTTATCCATTTTTCCAATTTAGCTTTGTCATAAGGCCCTAATTTCCGCTTTAATAGATTTCTCGGCAACAGATGCATTATGTAGGGAGCCAAGTAATTTAGATGTCTCTGTGTGGCAGTAAAGTTTTGAAAAGGTATGTAAATATGAGAATAACTTACAGCTCTAGTTGTTATATGGTGTGAAACACTTCTCCGACACATTCCATTATTCATCGCAAAAACAATAACCCTATAGCAGAAAATTTCCCTAATTGACAAATGTTTTGTTTCTTTAAAAAGTAAGTTACTAGGATACCTCTTGGATTTAAAGTATATAACTTTTAATATGTACTTTTGAGCAATTGTTAATGCACCAAGTGCAGACTGAGAAGCCGATCCCCAACAAACTATACCATAGGTGAGAAGTGATTCCACCAACGCGGAGTATACAGTTTTTAATATATACAGTGGTAAAATGTTTCTTAACTCATAAAACTTAAATATGTTTTTTTTAATTTTTGACAGCACGTAGCCAATGTGCACATCCCAACGCAAAAACCTATCTATATAAACGCCCAGATATTTGACAGAACCAGCCTGCACAATTGTATCCGTGCAAAAACATTCACCATCCCTTAAAGTGCAAGAGGGTTTATGCAAAAGTAAAGAATTAATGTTGGATACCCCCTTTGAATTCATAGAAAATTCGATAAAAAGCGTTTTTTCCGTATTTAAGGTTAATTGATTGCTATCCAACCAACATCCGACAGCATGCAGTGCTTTTTCAGCCCTAAGATACGCCATATCCCAAGATGGTGCCCTAACCAGTACAACAGTATCGTCCGCGAAACATAGTATTCTACCCAATGATTCGATTTCCAGAATACTGTTTATATAAACTAAAAATAGAATTGGACCCAAAACTGTCCCTTGAGGTACACCAATAAGCATACTCTTGGCATCACTGTAAACGTCGTCCACTTTTACCCTTTGCACGCGATTTGCTAAATAAGACTTAAACAAACTGTTGACAATCCCCCTAACCCCAACATGATCCAAAGTCTCCAACAAGATTGCGTGATCTACCGTATCAAAAGCTTTTTTTAGGTCTAAAAATATGGCAAGAGGCTTTTGATGCATATTAAAACTGTCAGCGATAAAACTAGTTACCTCATGCAGTGCATTTTCCGTCGAACATCCTGTTTTAAAACCGTATTGATGTTGGGATAAAATATTGTTTTTGTCTAAAAAGTCACATAGACTTAATTTTATACATTTTTCTACAATTTTGTTCAGCACACTAGTCAGAGCAATAGGTCTGTAATTATTTACATCTGTTCTGTTTCCATTTTTAAACAACGGAATAATCACAGATATTTTAAAACTATCAGGATAGACACCAGTAGTTAAGATAGTATTGGTAAGATGCAAAAGTGGCTGTAACAAGCTTTTATGATTATTTTTTTATTATGTCAGATGTTATGCCATCTACACCACATGATTGAGAATTTTTTAAGCTACTAATGACATTTATCATCTCACTTTCATTAACCTCCTTCATAAACATCGAATTTTTTTGCTGCCTAACCTTGGTACTTTGATTTATTATTTTATTACGTTTAAACTTTTCTGCAAGCTTTAGGCCAATAGTGCTGAAAAAATCGTTAAACTCGCCGGCGATTACATGACGGTCAGAAGAAGTCTGACCATTACTTGTTTTTATTAGTGTGATTTTGTCATGACCGACCCGTTCATTGGTTGCCTCATTAATAATTTTCCAAATATTTTTTGGATCCTGCAGATTGTTGTTAATTTTATTTTTATAATAATGAATTTTAGCTCTATTAATAGTTTTAGATAGGTTATTGCGATAATTTATATAAAGTGTAAGTGCCTCCTGATTTTCAGCAGACTGCTTTTTCAACATATTTCTCCGACGAATACATTCGACGAGTCCAGGCGTGATCCAGGGCTTTAAACACCGCTGTTTATTACAAATTTTTACTATCAAGGTAGCGTTTGATATATGTGTTTTTAAAATATTGGCAATCTTTTCAGCGATACCATTACTAGTGGTCTCCCGAAATACCTCCTCCCAAGATTCATGTTTTAAACAATTATGCAGGCTACCTCTATTTAACTTTTTATATGTTTTTAGTTGGGGTTCTAAACCCGGAACAACGATTTGTTTAATATTAAGAATAATAGGAAAATGATCTGTTATATCACTATCTACTATCATACCCTCACAATCACTAGTACCCTTTACAAAAAAGTGATCTAGACAGCTTGAATGAATTACATTTTTCCTAGTTACACTATTTATGAACGGATAATAGCCAAAACTTAAGAGAGAGCCGACGTACTCTTGTACAAACTTAACCTTTGTATCTAAAATGTCTACATTGGTATCACCTGCAAAAATTTCTATCTTGCAAGGGATAAAATATTTATCTGAGAAAAGTCTATGTAAAGTACTCCAATATTTATTGGGGTCCAAAGAAGGTAACCTATAATTTGCTATTATTCCATATTTTACATTATTTTTTAGTATTTCAATACGCAAAAATTTATGACCATCTAAAGAAATAATTTGATTCTCTTGAACTAATTCTGTTTTAGCGAAGATAATTGTTCCGTCACACCAGTTAATTACACTTTCATTATGGAAAACAGAATAATCCGATATTCTAAATTCATTTATGTTATCTATAACATGTGTTTCTGACAAAATAATAACATCAAATTTAACCTCCAAAGAGTCAAGTAACAGAAGTAAATTATTAAAGTTTGTTCTTATTCCTCTAATGTTAACATGAATAATAGTGACATTGTTCGCGTTATCACTATCAATGTCGCTGTACTTAGTACATACCTTATTGCGATAAGATCTAAAGGAGTCTAATAGCGTATTATGGTCCATTATATCGGGGAAAGTAAAGAGTAAATGCACTTACAGATTTATTTGTTTATCCATCGTTCACAGAATCAAGAAGGCT
Organism: Polydrusus pterygomalis; assembly: GCA_963969555.1. Lineage (NCBI taxonomy): Eukaryota > Metazoa > Arthropoda > Insecta > Coleoptera > Curculionidae > Polydrusus > Polydrusus pterygomalis. The sequence goes on from OZ018375.1 coordinate 82,155,168, forward strand.
GCTTACATGTTGTGTATCGCGTAATTTTATCACTTTATCGCCCTCTTTCTTTCTAACTAGAACCGAACCATTGTAGCACCACACAAACTTAAAACCCTTTTCTTTTAATTTTTTTGCTTCTCTTAAAAGTTTATAAGTTACCGTAGGTAGCTGTTCGCTTATAAAAACTTGGCTATTTTTTGTATTAATACCGCACATTTGCGTGGTTAGGTCTTTCTTTTCGGAACGTTTTTTTTGTAGGATACTTTTTGCTAAATCTGTCGTGTTTAGAGAGACTGTCACCATCGGTGGTCTTCCACTGCTAAAGAAAGGTTTAATGACAGTGACACAGTCATCGAGAAATCCAGTATCAACACACTTCAGCACCTTTAAGGACTTTTCCCTGATGGTTCGATCGGTATCATCCCTATCAAAGGCCCCATTAATTATGATGTTTTGACTCATTTTAACAGATTCCATTTCTGTCAGCTTCGCTTTAATTGCAGCCAGCTCACGATTTAATCTTTGGTTATCATTCTTTACATCATCAATAACCTCGCCCAACACCCTATTCGTATGCCTCTGCTCTTCGTACATGGTATTAAAAAAGTCAAGTGATGTTTTTACTTCTTTCATATCATTTTTAAGCATACTTATGTCTGCTCTTAACTCCATAAGCAAAGAGTGTATGGCGGCAGAATCCATTGAACCAGGGGTTGCAGACGAAGTAGAAGGCAGATCCCGCATCGCCAAAAGGCTTAAGCGACTCTGAGAGAAAGCTCCACTCTGCCTTCGGCACCCTCTGCAAGTCCATGGTTTCTCCTGCTCAATTACCAATCTAGCCTCCACCTCAGTCACTTCAGCACAATCCAGGTGTTGATGCTTATTGCACTTGTCACATTGCATTTTAAGTTGCGTTTTTGGTATATTATTATTGCAAGTACCACACGTTATTCTTGTAGACCGCGTCATACTTGGCAACTATGTCCGTATTTTACAATGTAAATAACAATTGAAATTGATAAGGGAATTTGGCGGTACCGAACCAAACTTTGGCGAAAACAGGTAGTTTATTAGATTTTTAGAGGATTTTTTTGTCAATATCAGAACAACAACTCACATAACAATGTATTGGCACTGTTTTTTCCAATTTAACCGAACTCGAATCTTAAATACTCAATCAAATTCAGACGAGCACATTGCACAAACCATCACACAGAGTTGCCAAATTTAACTGTATGTCATTATAAATTCATATATAAATAGGAAAATAGGTAGGTATTTAGGGTTTATACACAGTGTTTATGCAATAGATAAAGTGTTTCTCAGGTCAATTTAATGACATAAAAATGTATGAAACTCCTAATAGGCGCCCCAAACAAATAATTAATATGCAGGGTATTGTTTTAATTTGTTAATATGATAATAATATTATAAATAAAGCAACTTTAATACGTAACACGTTTTAAACAAACATTATTGATTTAAAATGCAGTGACAATTTAATTGTTTTTTTTTGTCGATGAGAAACTTCAAAAGACTGACCCCCTGTGGTGATACTAACAGAGAAGTGTCAGATTCAACCCCCTGTGGTGGGGCCGCCTACCGACTAAACTCACCGTGTTCCTGCGGTTTCCGCATTATAGGCGTATAAACCTTCAGACCACTCGGTTCGGTGTTTCGGCTCTGCACAGGCGTGCTTTTTTTGCGGCTAACGAGGAGAATCTGCTTACAGACACATGTGCACTCCACTTTCCGGGTACAGCCAGAGCAAATGGCCCCCACCGGAGAAAGCACAGACGTAGTGTCGGGTTGACATTTATCCTGAGGGGGCAACTGCCGACCGACTAAACTCCCCGCGTTCAGTGATATGTGGTTTCGGGCTGGATAGCCTATTAACCACGTATCGCTATGGTTTTAAACGCTCCTATGGCTCGTGTCCATACTCAGTTGATTTTAAAACCCTCCCATATTTTCGCATACAAATATGGAGGTTGACTGAAAAATGTAAAAACAATTTTGAAATTTTGTACGGAATCCGTATGTGAGAAGACTGGCATAATTTTTGTGATGCACCTAATAGGTATTCCGTGCGTATGCAAGATAAAAATTAAAAATACCCAAATTGTCCGTTTCGTTATCACTAGTATCAAAAGGCCGCCAAAATGCCATTGTAATTGTCTAATTAAAACTCGATACTAAAATACACTACAACACACACACACAAAATTATCACTAATCACTAATGCAAATTTAAGAAAACATCAACAACAATTTTCCCCATTCGACACAGCACTGTATTAAAAATCATACGATACGCATTCCATCAAAATGATCTAAATATAGAACTAAAGTATTTCTAACCAACGAAATTCGCAACTGACAAATCAAATTTGCGGAATATAACTCCGCCCACAATTTTTGATGACATACTCGTCAAGTCCACGTTGACTATCTTCGAGCATCTGTACAGGGAGCGATCAATACAAATTTGGTTATATTTGTATTGTAGTTTCAATGTGTGATGCAGTAAATTGATCGTACCCCCAATATTTATGTTGTCTCAACTGACTTCGTATAGACTTTACCAGTGGAGGATGACAAACTGTCTCTTTCATTTCCTTTCCAATTTACACTTCATTTAGAGTATGGACTTTAATCACGTATATTATTATTTTATTAAAGGACCTTATTTACGAGGAGTTTTTTGAGGAGATATTGTTTTCATGTTATAATGCTAGTGTCGTTCGGTGCTACTTTCGTTTGAAAATTTAATTTTTCATTCATCATTAGGAGGTTCTTCTATTCCTTCAATTTGAGAAATATCTACCTACAGGGATAAATATCTCATATTTGACAAAAATGGTAGAAATGGGGTATTGCTAGTAATTAGTTCAGTGGTTTTGAACCTTTTAGTGATGGTCTGTGACTAAATTTTTGCCTTGCCATGGACCACAAACTGTCTGGCGGTAATACAAATTATAGCACATCACATATAAATGTCAATGATGTTTATTTATAATTATTAAAAGCGCCGAGAAGCCCTGCTCACATAAGTTATGTGGTTAAAAATAAAGTTAGGTAACGTAAAGCAACTTCTCGAATTTTAGGGAAAGAAATTGCCTTTTGGGCCCAAAAATCTTAAAGTTTAATTCCTGCCTCGAATGTATCCTTGCAGTTACTATCGTATTGTATTTCAATTATTTCTTCTTGAATTGCATCAGGCACCTCAGAAATATTGACAATAAAATGATTGTGGATCAATTTTCGAATACCTTTGTCAGGAAAATAGCAATTAAATTCATTTTTTAAGTTTTACAAATGGTGTGTAATGTGCTTTTTCATTTCTCCTTTGATCTCAGCTCATTAATAATAGGGAACTTGACAAAAATTTTAAATGGTGAAAAAATTCTATAAATCGTAAGTATACATACACATGTTTTTTTTGCTGCCATATGTTTTATGACAATATACAGTGTGTCCGCGAATGGGGTCCCCAAGGGGGAAAAAATCTTTATTATTCATTTTACGATCAAAAGTTATTCTTTATAAAAAGGTCTGCTTGTTGAGCAAATGAATTCACGATAAAAAAATGTTAGAGCAGATGTACAGGGTGTTAATAAATTAGGAAAATATAAAAATGCTTCAAGGGAGAAGTACCATTATTTATTATTTTTAACAAAATTTTTATAAAACAAAGTTGTTTATAAACTAGCATGAAGACTAAATACAAGTCTCAAAATAAAAATTCGAATATTTGAAAATAAAATTTTAATAATTATTATTATCGTTTTCATTTAATTTTTTGCATTTTACAAAAAAATTATGTAATAAACAAACGAAGTCAACGTTACAAAAAAGTTAATGTATGGTGTGGAATTTTTTTTGATGGGATCATTGGCCCATATTTTATAAAGAAAAATTTAAACCAAGCAACCATTTGAACATTTTGGAAAATTTTGTTTTACCATTTTTTAATACTTTAAGAGTCAGAAGTAAGTAATAATATATTTTGGCAACAAGACGGATGTCCTGCTCATAGAAAAGCCTTGGTCATGGCCAATGATCATTTTGGCGCAAGGTGGATAGGGAGGTATGGCCCAATTCATTATCCAGCTAGGGCGCCTGACCTGACCTTACATTATTATATTTCTTTTTGTGGGGTGCCTTAAAACAAAAGGTTTACTCACATAATCTTGCACATGATAGGGAAATATTAAAAGAGCGCATAGAAGAAAAGAAGCAATCCATGAATATGCCGCAAATCATTCGTAAAGTGTACGGTAAATTTATTAAGTTAGCGGAAAAGTGTGTCGAGGTGGGAGGTAGCTATACAGGGTGTTACTTAATAATGTGGCGTAATTTCAAGGGAGTATTCCTAAACCAAATTCAAAGAGAAAAGTTCATATAAACATGTATCCTAAAGAGTCTGAAATCTGGCATAGTTATTCATTGTAATAAGACGCTAAGTTGGCACTAACTAAAAGAAAATTATAAGTTCCAGTGGCGTCTCGGGGGGCAGTGTCACGAATAATATTGACAAAAAAAATGTACGCTACTGAGTTTTTTGAAAAATTTTAATTTTTTTTCAGATTGAGCATCTACAAATACAACTTTTTTGTCTCTTAATATCTTTTCGTATATTACTTCCTTTTCGAGGAAAAAAATAAAAAGGACTTCACTCCATGTCGAAAAATTGTTAAAATAAAATCAAGTTAACTTTGATCGTTCAGTATATTTATTTCTAAGCCATTTTTTAAAATCTAACAAACGAAAAGTAATGACTATTTACAAAACATGTTGGAAATGACTACCTTCCGCTTCTATGCAGGCTTCTGCTCTCCTTCTCATCGAGCGACGAACTCTTCGAAAATTCCATTATTGTTACGAATGGTTTCACACCCGTCAATAATTCTATTCTTTGGTTGTTCTTCTGTCTCGATTGGTGTAACATAAACTAATGCTTTTAGGTGCCCCCATAAATAAAAATCTAGGCTGTTAAAGTCAGGCGATCTAGGTGGCCAGAATTGTGGTCCTCCACGACCTATCCAACGATTTTGGTAAGCTCCATTCAAATACTCACGAGCCAATATGCTAAAGTGGGCAGGAGCACCGTCATGCATGAACCAATGTCGTTGACGTAAATATAAAGGAACATTTTCAAGAAGCAGAGGCAAATCATTTTGTAGAAAATGACTGTAAGATTGTCCGTTAAGACGTCGTGGTAATAACAATGGTCCAATTAAATAGTCATCGAAGATACCGATCCAAACGTTGACAGAAAATTGTTCCTGAACATTTGACTCTGTAATAGCATGAGTATTTTCTTTGGCCCAGTTATGATTATTATGGAAATTAATTATTGCATTTCTGGAAAAATGGGCTTCGTCCGTAATCATAATGATGGAATCAAATTGAGGATTTTCTGCAAGTCTTTGATGATACCATCTACAAAATTGCGTACGCGGTTCAAAATCTCTTGGCAGAAGTGCCTGAACTCTTTGTACGTGATAAGGATACAACAGGGAATCTCTTAAAATTTCCCATGCCATTTGATAACAAATATTTAATTCCCTACCTATTTTTCGGGTACTAGTTGCAGAATTCTCTTCGACCGCATGTAGGACAGCCTCCTCAACTGCTGGAGTTCGAATTGTACGAGGTCTTCCCTCTGAGGTATTACGTTTAAAACTGCCAGATTCAGTCAGACGACGGTGGATGTTTATGAATATTTGTCTACATGGAAGGACACGGTCAGGATACCTTTCTTGATAGAGCCGCCGGGCCTCCGCCGAATTACCATTGGCAAGACCATAAAGGAAATGCATTTGTGTCATCTCCAAATTAGAATAATTATTTGCCATTTTTTGAACCGCACAATTATTAACCTTTTGACCAGAGGAAAAATAATAACAAACTGTTACCAAAAGTCAAAACCATTATGTTCATAATAACAAAACAACATTTCCTAGCAACGATCAAAGTTAACTTGATTTTATTTTAACAATTTTCCGACATGCAATGAAGTCGTTTTTATGTTTTTCCTCGAAAAAGAAGTAATATACGGAGGGATATTAAGAGACAAAAAAGTTGTATTTGTAGATGCTCAATCTGAAAAAAATTTAAATTTTTCAAAAAACTCAGTAGCGTACATTTTTTTTGTCAATATTATTCGTGACACTGCCCCCCGAGACGCCACTGGAACTTATAATTTTCTTTTAGTTAGTGCCAACTTAGCGTCTTATTACAATGAATAACTATGCCAGATTTCAACAAAATCGGTAAAAGGATCATTTAGATATTAATAAAAAACCAATTTTTTTTTAAAACTTTGACACCCTGTATCTTGAAAACCAGACTCTTCAGGACACATGTTTATATGAACTTTTCTATTTGAATTTGGTTCAGGAATACTCCCTTCAAATTACGCCACAGCATTAAGTAACACCCTGTATAGAATAATTTTAAAATATTCGAATTTTTATTTTAAAACTTGTATTTAGTCTTTATGCTAGTTTATAAACAACTTTGTTTTATAAAATTATTTTTAAAAATAATAAATAATGGTACTTCTCTCTTGAAGCATTTTCATATTTTCTTAATTTATTAACACCCTGTACATCTGATCTAACATTTTTTTATCGTGAATTCATTTTCTCTATAAGCAGAACTTTTTATAAAGAGTGACTTTTGGTCGTAAAATGAATAATAAAGATTTTTTCCCCGTTGGGGACCCCATCCCCGGACACACTGTATATTGTCATAAAACATATGGCAGCAAAAAAAACAACATATTTCGTCCCAAAAGACCGCTAGAAAGATTTAAAACTGCCCCAAAATTCAAATTATCCCAAGCGGGTAAAAACGGGTCGTGACGTCACGAAGTATCATTTGTCATGATGACATCCATGAAATAGGTTATAGGTCAATACTTTTTCAGAGGGTATTGTATAGGTTGGCAATAGATTGAACGACGTTAAGAATTTCACCTTAAAATAACAATACAATAACAATAAATAACACACGGCAATCCAAATGCAAACTCGGTAGCTCGGCCACCGGTCAGGATGACGGATGACGGAAAAGTCATACTTCGTGACGTCATCGGGCTTGGCGGGCTTAAAAGGTCGTTTGAAATGCTTTTGACACGCGCGAAACTTTAAAGAATTTTTACCAAGTTATTACTGATTTTCAAGGAGTAATAATTGGGGAATATTTTTTTAGACCTAACTTAATCATATTATTGAAAAAAAAAATCGAAAGTTCCCTATTGGATTCAGCGTATCAAACGCTGAAGAGTTCTCTCTTTCGACATTGCTGATCCATAGGTCGATTTTAGCGATAAACGCACGCGCATCAAATTATTACACAGGTTTGACTAAAATAAATTATTTTTAATTCTCTCTACAAGAAAAGAGCAATCTAGGTACTCCCTTGCGAGCAATGATAAATGTTCGCAGTCACGCTTATACTACGGCTCTTAACCGCACTTAATGGAAATTTCTTTATGGTCTGGCGGGGCCTCATGACCGCTATTTCCGCCTGGATTTAGGTAAAGCTCTATCTTGCTATTACGTCGTTAATGACCTGTATACCTTTTACTATCTGTACGATGGACGGGCACGTACTTAAGACAGCTCAAAGTGTCTGGCATTACCTTTTTTTGGTAAATACGATCATGATTATTTTGATTGAAAAGGGTGTAAGGATTAATAATTTATTTGGCATAAATGGTAGTAGTAGCGCACCCAAAAATATATAAAAAATATGTTTAACAATAAAATGGTTCGGTACAGTTGGGGGAAGGGTGCACCTCCTCTACCCCTTGAGTGCGACAGTGTCTATACAGCAAATATTTTACTTTTAAAACAGGGGGAAGCCTTTTATATTTAAACGACAAGTTTTCCAGAACACATATCCTTTCATTACTATGCAGCCCGCATATTTCGTAGGCTATAAATGTATCTTTTAAAAAGTATTCATATCGTCTATGCAATGCAATGGGGCAAATTTTAAGTGCTATATATTTTAAAAGCAATTTAATTTTTATTTTCTTGTGCAGAAAGTGTTTTAATTGAAATAAATTACTAGAAAAAAATGTTTTTTGATAATTATTGTGTGTTGCTTTAAATAAATAATATAATTTTTAAGACCATATCTATCAGTTAACCCAATCTGTTACAAAATCACAATTTTAAAACACAACAAGTTCGGAGTTTTCAAATAAAAATAAAAATATTGTCTAAAGTAGTAAGCTTATTCTTTCTGATCTCCTTATGATTAAGCAATGGTGCGATTCTAATATGTTGACCCTTTACGTTCATAAAACTAATGTTATGGGATTTCGTTGCAGTATGGATGGGTTGTACCTTGGAGAGTCCTCTTACGGCCAAATCTAACACCAGCTTCTTGGGTTTATCCTTCGACGACCACTTGAAGTTTGATTCTCATATCTTGGAACTGACTCGGAGGGTAGCTTCTGGTGGCTATGATTTGCGACTAGTGTCACGGGAAATTGGTTCAGCTCTTGCTCGGACTGTTTACCATTTGTTAGTGGAATCCCAGTTGCGCTATGGAATTGTATTCTGGGGAAATACATGTAATTACCTGCTGAATTCATTATTTGTTTTACAGAAACGAACTGTTAGATATGTTTGCAATATACATAGTCCTTAACATTTCTGTTCATTCTGAAAACGGCATGCATGATTTACAAGCGCAAAGACACTTTACCAGTGCCTGAATATTCTTATAGTATACTAGGCAGTCGCGTGATCTCTATCTGCCGATACCTTCTTCAGCTTTGGTAAGGAGGTCGATCATTTTTGAAAGTAGAAAGATTTATAACCACCTTCCACCTTCCTATGTTTATCAGGGCTCGTCCTACGCTAGTTTTGTTTAAGAGCTCTATAAAACAGCTTTTGGTGGAGAGAGCTTACTACGAGTTGGGAGACTTTTATAATGACGAATTATAGAATTGTATTTTGTCTGTGGTTCGCATTTTTAATTTTACATTATTTGTCGTTTTCTTTTTATATGCAGAACTGTGTGTACTCGCATCTGTTTTAACTATTACTTTTAATGTTCCTTCTTTTGGGGTTTCCAATTTTGGATTACCTGCTTTTATTATTTTATTATATTTAAATATTTTTATTATTATTATTATTATTATTATTATTTGTTTTTTATTTTTCTGTAAATTGTTTTCAGCTTTATCAATAAGATTCTGTCTTGAACAATAAAGCATATTTGACTATTGTAGTAGATTGTTGTTAGTGTCAAAAATTACATTTTAAAATCCTAATTTGAGAAGTCACTCACTTCTAACTTGAACCTTGCACGGGCCGGAATTTTACCAGCCGGCCAGAAAGGTAATTGAACAAATTTACCTTGACATATATGACATCTAGACAATAGACTAAACGTCACAAGTTTTTCAAGTGCTTGGCGATATCCAGATTTTCTTTTTTGACCTTTCAACCAGGCTAGGATAACTTAAATGGTGAAGGTCGTCCCCTGTTCGTTTAATTTAGCCTCCGGTCGCTGGTGGCGCTATTGTAGGAATTTTGTTTTATAAGGTTGTTCATCTCCAAACGTTGGTAGGAACAGAATATTCATTTAGAATGAGCATGGCCAACATTCTGTACCTCTCTCTCTCTAGATTAAACTGTACCATCATATGTGCGAGAAAGATAAAAAGATGGCTTCTTGTGACAGATCCTGAAGTCTTACCTGGACTGGTGAAAGATTGTCATTGTCATTTTATGATTGATTTGTAAAGTATATAAAAAAAAAGTTATTATTAAATAATTATTCATATATAATTTAGAAACTTAACATGGCGCAGTCGGTAGTTTGAGAATCGTAAATAGGTATATATTTAATATGTCGCGACCAAATAAATCCGGAAGAAAAACCAAGGCAATTAACAAAAGAGTGGAACCTCCTGAAGACTTCATTAATGTCGCCCAACGATTGGAAAGTACAGAGAAAGCTATTAAAGATATAGAAAGAAACTTTACTTCACAACTTAATGAACTACAAGGTACAATAACTAGTTTATTAAATAAAAACTTTGAAAATAACACGGAATTGTTAGAAAAATCTTCAGAAAATAATAATATAATAATATAAGCTGTTTTTTTATTTAAAACCTATTTAGGTAAATATCCAATATTAATAAATCTTGTCGCCATATCAGAAACGTTGTTATAATTTCCTTTCGTTCTCCCAAATTATTTTAACTTGAATCAGATGTTTCGCGCTTCAAACTTTTCCGTTAAGTTAGAAGCGCGAAAATTTGAATTCAAAGTAATAATTAAATTTAAATTTTTATGCTTGGCGCCTACCCGCACCACGACTATATTTAGTTTCGCCTCCGGTCGCGCGTGGCGCTGTCAGGGAACCAATTTAGTAGGTATATTAAGTTGCCTATCTATCCTTGAGAGTGCGCAACTCGCTTGTCTATGCTTTCAACAACGAACAAACGAACAAACCCGAACAAACCCAAATGACGTAACCCTGTATTTTCAAATTGGCGCGCATCGATCGCTACGAAGTTACGGTCAGTTGAAATGATGCTGCCAACGCAAATTAGTGGATGGCAACCTATAAAAACCTAAACCTCATTAGTACAGAGATATTATATTGTACCATTTATACAGCCTATTAAGTATTTAACTTTTATTTATAGTTCTGTGATACGAATTTGTAGCACTTTTATAATATAAAGCTCGGTAAAATGATGTAGTTAAAAATGTCGCGTTCCATACAGGCTTTTAAAAAATGTTTCGAGAACTTTTTATTCTCATATTTTATTTAAAACCGTCTGTTACCGTATTTTGTTTGCTTCGTTTATATTATTATTTTATACTCGTTTAAACTTTCAGACTATACATCATGCCCTTATTTGAAAAAGTTGTGTAAAAACAAACTTAAAACCATAAATCATTAAAAAGTTTTTCAAATTAAAATTAAGATAGTAAATTTTAAATAAAATGTTTTTGAGTCGTACATTGAAAAAGAAAAGAGTTTTGTGTGCAGGAAAGGCTGCTCTGATGGTTTCAGTTAAGTAGTTAAAGACTTTTTTTGGTCTTTTTTAATATTTTCAGTAGCGGTAAACTAATATGTGTATAGTATGTATTATATACTTATAGGTTTTTTCAACAGATAAAACAAAATGCATTTTGTTTTTGAAAAAGATAGAAAACATCACCCCTTCTTATACTTAATGGGCAATCATTTTAATTTCTCCATACAATCTCCTTTCTTGAAATAATATTTCACCAAAAACTTACCTAGAAATGTCACAAAGGCCTTAACATTTTTAAAATACCATCTAATCGATACTAGGGTGTCAATATAAGCACTCTGCTGAAAGTATACAGAGCTATAGGTGGGTCAAGTATTGACTACGGATTAATTGCGCATAACTCTACAAAGTCATCTATGCTAAAACTTGAAAACCCAATTCATAATGCAACAATATATTTAGGTTTTTTTATCTGTCAAGCATCCGAACTATCCCTGGACTATCGCCGGGGCATACCTATACGTAAAATATGTAGCTGGAAATCAACGAAATCCTACTTATCAAAATGTCTTTGCGGATAGGTTCCATTTAACACACAGAAGAAAGAAGCAGTTCAGATCTATATGAACGTATCAACCAACATCAGGAAAAAATTCAATATTTTATATATAATAGGTTCACGACGTTCTTTGAAAAATACCATTTATTACCTCCTCCGTGGATTATAAATAAACCTCGTTGTAATGCAACACTTGCTCAGCATAATAAGCAGGAAACCTTCCCAATTATAATTAGGACCGAGTTCGCAATCTCCCAAAGGAAGTAAAAATCTTTACCTCTGCCTCAAAGACAAAAAGGGAAACTGGCGCGGCGATAGGAACTTCTGACTACACTATAAACTCTAAACAGGTCACACAAAGCTCAAGAATTTTCTTTTTCTATCTTAGTCGTATTTGAGTCACAGGACTCAAAGAGTGATCATTGTAAAGGACGGCAACAACTCGAAATCCGAAATATTGCAAAATACAGTTGGCATTCCACAGGGAAGTATACTGGGACCAATAATTGTATTTATAATTTTTGTGAATTATTTGAATCTTGAGATAAACAATCCTCATTGCAGTGTAACGACATACGCTGATGATACTAATTTATTGGCGGGAGGCGAACAAATTGATGACATAGTAAGTAACTCTTCCGATATCTTTCTCAAATGTAAAACATGGTTTGATAAAAATAAATTACTATTAAATAAAGAAAAAACGAGTATATTGTTGTTCAAAACAAAGCTCTGTAGGAAAGAAGTGCCAGAAGTGGTGACAATAAAATAAATGACAATGAGATTACCAGACAGAAAAGTACAAAATTTCTTGGTATTCATGTTGATGAATCCCTGGATTGGTCACAACATATTGATTATCTTAGTGGCAAACTAAATCAAATGTGCTATTGCCTCCGTATAGTTTCAAAATATTTTAATGAAATTGCTAGATGAACACTGTATTTTGCAAATTTTGAATCAGCGGCGAGGTTTGGAATTGTTTTATGGGGAGGAAACTCTAATATTTAAAAAAATTTTGTAGCGTGTTTTGAGAATACTATATAATATGCAATTTTTAGAATCATGTAGGGGTATTTTTAAGTCTAAAGGAATATTAACAATTTTTGGTATATACATCTATGAAACTATTCTATTTTTTTATAAGAATAAAAATAAATTTTATGCACATAATCAGCATAATTATGACACTAGGACTAATGACCTAAATTATCCTGTTCATCGTTTAACATTATAGAAAGGAGTCCATATTACATGGGGATTAGGTTTTACAATAAGCTAACCATGGAGATTAAAAACATAAATACTGAAAAACTATTTAAAAGGCAGTTAAAAACGTTACTTGTGAACCTGAAACCATATAGTACAAAGGACTTTTTAGAAATGTGATTTTTGTAGTGTTTTTTTTTGTTGACGTCATTTCATTTTATATGCTTTGTACACTGTATAAACCTATGTAATTTGAAATAAAGATGATTTCTATTCTATTCTATTCTATTCTATTCTATTCTATTCTATTCTATTCTATTCTATTCTATTCTATTCTATTCTATTCTATTCTATTCTATTCTATTCTATTCTATTCTATTCTATTCTATTCTATTCTATTCTATTCTATTCTATTCTATTCTATTCTATTCTATTCTATTCTATTCTATTCTATTCTATTCTATTCTATTCTATTCTATTCTATTCTATTCTATTCTATTCTATTCTATTCTATTCTATTCTATTCTATTCTATTCTATTCTATTCTATTCTATTCTATTCTATTCTATTCTATTCTATTCTATTCTATTCTATTCTATTCTATTCTATTCTATTCTATTCTATTCTATTCTATTCTATTCTATTCTATTATATTCTATTCTATTCTATTCTATTCTATTCTATTCTATTCTATTCTATTCTATTCTATTCTATTCTATTCTATTCTATTCTATTCTATTCTATTCTATCAAAATAAAACCCACACTTCTGTGACCAGTTATCCGCAATTTGAGGCGATAATGCACCAACTAGACAGTCTGCAACAGACCCTTTATTAAATACATTAAGCTTCCCTAAAAACTGTTTTTTACCTTGCCAAATATAACACTTAGTAAAATTTATATATTGTTGTTATATGGATGTACTTGATGCGCAATAATCCTGGTGCTAGTGGTGCTTTTTTGCAAATAAATAAAAATAATACGATTTTTCCAATATAAATCAAGTTGTTTCGACGGAGATTTTAATCTCCCTAATTTTTCCTTTCATTTGACAAAAAAAATACGCTTTTATGGCAATTACTTCCAGGTCAGAGCTAAATTTCGAATTATTCTGACCTCCTATTATTTAAAAGAGCAAGTTCAGTTTTGCTTAATAACTTGGTAAAAAGTTAAGTGGGTGAGATAGGAATAATATTATAATATCAGGTTCTTTAAAAATGTTGGGCTGTTTGGAATTCATAAGTTTCATAATCATATTAAAACTTTAAGTAACATTGAGTTTAAAAATAAAAAGAGCGAGAGAAAGGGGGATAGAAATAGGTTAATGCGACATTATTATGTCATTGAATTATTTTATAAACATTGGAAAAATGTCAATCTATTTGATAGAGTGTAAAATATTAAAAATGTATACCGGGTATTTATCAAAAGATGTTAACCCCTATAACTTTTCTGTATTAAAATGAAATTATGAGATTATGCATAAGAGATAAGTCTGCATTTATTGGCATCATTTTCAATTTGTTAGCACTTCCGGCTTCCGGATATTTTAAATGTTTTATAATTACTATTAAATAAAGAAAAAACGAGTATAGTGTTGTTTAAAACAAAGCTCTGTAGGAAAGAAGTGCCAGAAGTGGTGACAATAAAATAAATGACAATGAGATTACCAGACCTTAAAAGTACAAAATTTCTTGGTATTCATGTTGACAGCGGACAGAAAACAAAATTTCATTTTTTAAACGCTTGTGAAACTTAGAAAGTCAATTATTATGACATAATTTTAATTTTCATATACCAATAATTGACTATAAATTAACAGATTTAATTAATTTGTAGTACTCTAGATTGAAAATAAAAAATAACGAAAAAAATGTTATAACACGTCAAAAAATGACAAGTGAGGTGTCATTTCACTCATAATGCTATGCTGAATCCCAATAAGTAAAAATATTCAAGATGACCCATTTAAAATATCAAAGTCAAGGTCACTTCCGGTCAAACCGGAAGTGCTAACAAATTTAAAATTATGCCAATAAATGCAGATTCATTTCTTGTGCATAATCTCAAAATTTCATTTATATTTCTTTAGAAAAGAGAGGGCATAATTTGCGATTGGGACTTAAAGCAAATTTTTTCGTGTTAATTTTAAAATAGCATACCTAGTATGGTGAGTGTATGGTATCAAATTGTTGGAAAGAAAATGCTCCTTTTTAAACATTCTAGTGAACTACCATCGTTCCATTTGGAAAAATGGAGTAAACGTCAAGAAAACAAAATTTCATTTTTTAAACGCTTGTGAAACTTGGAAAGTCAATTATTATGACATAATTTTAATTTTCATATACTAATTGACTATAAATTAACAGATTTAATTAATTTGTAGTACTCTAGATTGAAAATAAAAAATAAACAAAAAAATGTTATAACACGTCAAAAAATGACAAGTGAGATGTCATTTCACTCATATTGTTATGCCGAATCCCAATAAGTAAAAATATACAAGATGTCCCATTTAAAATATAAAAGTCAAGGTCACATCCGGTCAAACCGGAAGTGCTAACAAATTTAAAATTATGCCAATAAATGCAGATTCATCTCTTATGCATAATCTCAAAATTTCATTTTAATATCTATAAAATATACAGAAAAGTTATAGGGGTGAACGTCTTTTGAGAAACACCCGGTGTATATTAGCGAGGAAAATAGTATCGAGCAAAGGTTTTTAATTTTTCTGTTCTATTCCTCGTTGGAATGAAAAACTTACTAAACCTGAGCATTATAATTGCTAAATGAATATTCAAATATTTTGCTTACATTTCTGTGGCGAAAATCTTTGTTAATTATTTTAGAAAGATTGTTTTCTCCATTTTGTTGTCTTAAGTCGTAGCAGACCTTGAATAATAAATGATGAAAACTTTCATAAAATTATATTCAGCATTGTTTTTCTCGGCATAAAATAACAATTTAAAGGATTTCGAATTGCGTATCAATTTCTTCACAGCTAAGAAACCCTAGCATCCGTCAATCAGTTTTTTTTTAAATTTATACAGGGTGTTTCACCGTGAATGACACGTTAGATATTTATAAAAAACGGATGAAATGTTTTTTTTTCGAAAATTTGGTTGCTCCGAAAATGTACATGTTTTTTAAGCAACTTTTTTGAATATTATCCCATACTTATCTTTAGCAGTTATATTTCTTTTTTTTTTAACGAAAATATGACTTTATAAATCTCATCATCATCATCATCATCTGTGGCTTCACAACCCTGGGTGGGTTTTTGTCGACTCAACCACACGTCTCCATCCTTCTCTATCAAGCATCCGATAGGGTCCATCTTCGACTTTCATGGCTTTTAGGTCCTTTGTATTATTATCTCTCCATCTGAGGCGGGGCCGACCTAATGGACGTTTTCCCCCCGGGACCTCCTCCCACACCAGTTTTACCATTCTATCCTCTGACATTATTTTAACGTGTCCTGCCCACTGTAGTCTCCTGGCCTTTATTTCGTTTATTATGTTGGTATCAGTGTGGAGATTTTTGAGTTCTTGGTTGGTTTTTATTCTATATTGTCCGTATTTTCGTCTCTAGTTGGGCCAAATATTTTTCTTAGCACTTTCCTTTCGAAGACTTTAAGTCGTTCTTCGTTTGCAACCGTTAGTGTCCAGGTCTCACATCCATACATTACGACAGGCCTTATAATTGTTTTGTATATATTCAGCTTAGTTTTCCTGGTAAGTATTCTAGGTTTTATTAAGTTTTGAAGAACAAAAAGGCATCTGTTTGCAGCCTGAATGCTGTTATTTATCTCTTCTGTGATATCGTTGTTTTCACTAATACTTGTAAATACCCAGATATTTAAATTGTCTTGTCTTACTCTATCTCGGTTCCGATTATTTCTGCTGAGGTACATATACTTGGTCTTGTCTTCGTTTATTTTGAGGCCTATCTTTTCTGATTCCTTTTCGAACTTTATGAATGAGTCTTTGAGGTTGATCCTGCTATTGCCAATCACATCTACATCGTCTGCAAAAGCCTCGAGCAGGTTGGGTCCCTCTTGATGAAAGATAGCAATGGGCTTCTCGATTTTGGAGTTCCTAATTACATATTCCAATGCTATGTTAAAGAGTTGAGGTGATAGGGCGTCACCTTGCTTGAGGCCATTGTTGATATTGAAGGGATCGAAGAGGCTCTGTTCCACTCTTGACTTTATAAATCTGTTTTCTCCAAACTCTAAAACATTACCAAGTGGAAATTTTGCACACAATTAAAAATGCCTTAACACATTTGGTTTGTTGGTCAAATCTTAGTTCAAGCATGGATACAGAGTTGTCCAGATATATATTTTTGTGGGTAACTTGAAAAAATAAACGAAAATCTATGTTTTTAAATGAGACACCTTAATACTGCTTTGAAAAGCCTATAAAAGTAGCTTTCTAATAATGTATACCTTGCTTATACCTAACTCTTCAAGTTTTTGATTTATAAGCATTTCTATACGAAATTTTCTAAAACATGTAGGCAATTTTCAGGGCGATTAGTAGGAGGCCATTAAAACCATAATTTTTATTGTTAGGCTTCATGGCACCTCTTTATTTAAAAGAAGCGACATTTCTTCTTTTGTAATTTTAAGTTGGCGGTACAATGGAAGATCAATAATAATTGATCAAATGCAGTTATAATGAATTTAATTATTTAATTGTAAATATACACATGAAATGAATGTAAGGTCTTACGGACAGTCAGAGGTGTATATAGATCAATAGAACATACATTTTTATTAAAAGCGAATAATTGTGGCATATCGGACAAGTGTGTAACTGTTTTTTTTTTATATTGGAATACACAGGGATCCAAGCACAATGGATACCCTGGGGCGGGTAGACTACGGCGGCCGTTTTGTCCTTGCTAATACTCTACGGGCAGCCATAACCCAAGCAATTCCGACAACAGCGGTAAGATGTATTAAAATCCTTTTACAAAAGTAAAGCGGCAATCAATACACTGTAGCACCATCCCAGCGGAATTAACTCCATAACAAAAGGTAGTCACACGGGTAACAATCGAAAGGTAAACAACTAAATAAACCGCGAAGTGCATCACAATCCAGTATAGGGAACGCTATTTGCGTTTTCGTAAGTAATTACATAAGTGCATCAAAATTATCAGGTCTATTTTGATGCACGAATGTAATTCGGTAGAATATTTCTCGAGTACGTGAAATGAAAGCACAAAATTTAATATTTTTATTTAAACGTTATATTTAATTATATGAAAATAAACAAATTAAAAATTGCATGAATTGCAGTGGAAAACACAATTATTGTAAATATTACTATTTTTGGAGTCTGCTGCATTACTTGTTAATGTATGTGAGTTTGCCATTGAATTAGAACTTGTAGAACCTGGCATACAGATATTAGTTTCTGGGTTATGATTAGCCTTATCATTATCTTCCCTCATTTTTTCTACTATATTAGAGTGGTGTTCCTCGTCTAGTTGAAGATACTGCTTTATGGATTTTGGCTTGGAATGTCCAGTAATTTTTATTAGCGTATTTTCTTCAACCCCTTGCTTTGCTAATTTCGAAACAGCTGTTGCACGCAGTGAATGGTTGGTGATTTTAACCTTTTCAGTCGCTAAACCTGACTTTTGCTTCCGTTGAGGTCCACCGAGTGATATTTTTTCCGACAGGGATATTCTTATACCACTTGCCCAATTTCCAAAAAGGATTAACAGTTAAAAACAATCGCGGAATATTTATGTTATTTCTTTTTTCTAAGAACTTTTTAAACAACCTTACTGCACACAAATCCGGATTAATTTTGGTTTTAACTAGCCACTTGGATGGTGCACAAGGGTTTTCTCCTCCTTGTGTTGTTTTGTCGAATATTGGGTTGTATTCCATTCTGCCTGTTTTTTCTCCTGCGTTATTAATATGGTCTTTGAAATACGAAATTACACATTTTACTCCCTATCCTTCTCGTTAAGCTAGTTCGTATGACAAAACAAAGAACATTTTTTTTTTGCAAGCCATCAGGTGTTTCTTCATCACAATTCTGTACCATATTTTTAAACTCATTGTATTTAAGTGATACAGCGCTTTCCTTTCTTTTCTGCGGGTCTGTCTGCAACTGCTTCCTTTTGGCACCTTTTGCTTCGCGGGCTGTTTTAAATTCCGTGTCAGTAAAGGGATTAAATTTAATTTTATATTCGTTTTGATATTTTTCCATTAATAATTTTGACGTAACGTTCCAAATAGTCTTTACAGTAAAATCTTTATAATCCTCACAATTTTTCTTTTTCATTTTGTAGGCCTAGTCAGTCAGAATATTGGCCAGCGTCGGTATTAAAGTATTTTCGTTTAAACTATAATTTCTCTCTTTAATAAAATCCATGAACTGTCTCCATATATACTGGTGGTTTAGTAATGTATTTTTGGGTTTACTTTCGGTAACTTTCTCTAAAATTAAACTTAATGAATCACTTCCAAATCGCGACATTTTTACGACTTTTTAAATTTGATTTATGTATGTCAAAATGACAAATACATAATATCAACACAATAATACACCTACAAGGTGCTATTGTAAATATTAATTATTGTTACTTAGATACGGACCTATAGGGAAATTTTCGGCGGGACATTTTCGCACCTACTGGGCAATTTTCGTCGAAAAGTTCCCGCTTCATATGGTAGTTTTTACACATGAGAGAAATATTCACCGAAACAGTCTGCAGTTTTGCAGATTAGAAACAGATCACGCAGCGATATCCCTTTAGATTGAAAATAGTATTTGCACCGCTGTCTATGCAAATACATTCCTTTATCTATGAAATGTTAAAAAGAATAGGCATGAGTGGATACGATAAGACAAAAATGACGACGTCGACGATGTGTCTTATGCTGGAAATATACATTCGTTCGAACAAAATTTATGGCAAACTCTAAAACACAGTTTCAAAAACTTTTTCCATTGTTCCCGACTAAACGCATAAAAACTTTTTATCAATCTTTTTTATTATTTCGTTAAATATTTATATTTAAATTTTCCGGAACAAACTCCTTAATTTACATAATAGGAATATTGAAGGAAATTAGCTCAATAGTTTGCAACATTTATTTTTTCCTGCAAAAAAACTGGATGTAAATTTAGGTGTAAAATACTAGGTACTATTTTATATAACTATAGTTAAAAAATATAAACGACTTAAAAAGTCTGGAATATTTCCAAACCTACTGAATATATCTGTTGAGGTTTCGTCCACTAATTTATTGTTAAATTAAAGGTCAGATTTCAGCTATTTGGACAATTTTTTATTGTTTAAATCACTGCCAACGTTTTGGTGCAGTCCGCACCATCATCAGGGCTAATGCACAAAGAAACAAAGAACTACTTTAAATGGATATAAATGGATACAAATTGAAAAAATATAAATCGTGGTGAGTGGAAACACTGTTTTGTATAGTTAAAATATTTTTAAGATGTATGCATAGTTCAGTAGTGGTTCTGGCAATTGTCGGGGCACGTATGTGTTGCGACATTGTGTTTTTTTGCTCCTAGCTATTACTTGTCAGTCACATGCTGTAAGATGCCTCTCTTTTGGGGGAAATTTTATTTAATATTTAGTTACTCTGAATGTGATTATACAATCAATTTTGTGCCTTATTTTACTTATACATACCGGGTGTCCACGGAAGGTGGTTCGCCCCTCTAACTTTTTTATTTTTCAAGATAATTGAATTAAATTCGGAGGATTTGTATACGACATAAAACTGCATTTTTTGACAGATTACATTATGGAACTTCCGGTCTAACCGGAAGTGACATAAACTTTCGCTAGCGCTAGGCAATAGTGAATATATTACGCTGAATACAAAAATAATGTTTTATTTGGTTAAAATACGGCGTACAACCGACTCTCCTTTTCATATAAACTATCGATTTTTAAATAGGACACCTGGTATATTTTTCCTTTTTTTGACTCCACATGACATTATAAATACAACGATGTGTCACTTGTCACTTTTTGTCACCAAGAAAATATTTTTTATACAAATTTATTGTTTTATCTAGAGGGCTATGAATACCTTAAAATCACTTATTTCAGTTTTTTAATCTTGGGAAAAATACAATTTGACTATTTTTGGTCCAATGCTATGTGCTATGTAAAATTTAATCTTTAAAGTTGTATAACTTATTTTTTTTAAACGACAACTTGGTGACTCGTCGGGTTAAGAAAAAAGAGGATTTTATTACGATTATTTTGATACCATACACATACACTATTAGGTTTTAGAAAAGCTGCCATTAAAAAACTTTAAAAAGTTAACTTGGAACTTTACTAAAATAAAGCTTCCTTTGAGAATAAATTTAGATTTAAATGTATCAAGTAGCCTGTGACCAGCAAAACTGATAAAACAAAGTCATGCCTTAAAGAAAATTGACATGCCATCAGCTTCTGCCAAAGTAAATTAGTGTGTTGTTTAAAAAACATGGAAAATACTAACGAAAACAACAAATTACTCCAAGTCAGGTTCTCACAAATTTATTGTCCTTTATTTAAAGATAGGTAACATGTTTCGCTCCTATGAGAGCATCATCAGACCTATAATGATGTTTTATTTCTTAGGTTTCTCATTTATGACTAACATAATATCATTATAGGTCTGATGATGCTCTCATAGGAGCGAAACATGTTACCTACCTTTTAATAAAGGACAAGAAATTTGTGAGACCCTGACTTGGAGTATTTTGTTGTTTTTGTTAATTTATTCAGGTCTCTTAGAGAAAACTGACAACTTTTTTGAATATGGAAAATACTAGTTTTACAAGGAGTGAAAAAGTGGATATGTTATTATTGTCAGGCTCATTTCGCATTTTCGGAACCAGTTTTTTGTATCTAATAGTGCCGGGTTGGATGACGCCGATTAAAATATCTTTGTGCGTAGAGTCGTGCAGCATCGGTTGAATTATTTCTACATTCTCCAAACACTAATAAATATCAACTTTTTCACTCCTTGTAAAACTATTATATTTTTCATGTTTTTTAAACAACAAACTAATTTACTTTGGCAAAAGCTGTCGGCATATTAATTTTCTTCAAGGCATGATTTGGTTTTATCAGTTTTGCTGGTCACAGGCTACTTGATACATTTAAATCTAAATTTATTCTCAAAGGATGCTTTATTTTAGGAATGTTCCAAGTTAACCTTTTAATGACAGCTTTTCTAAAACCTAATAGTGTATGGTATCAAAATAATCGTAACAAAATCCTCTTTTTTCTTAACCCGACGAGCCACCATGATGTTGCCGTTTAAAAAAAATAGTTATACAACTTTAAAGATTAAATTTTACATAACACATAGCATTTGACCAAAAATAGTCATAATGTTGTATTTTTCCCAAAATTAAAGACCTAAAATAAGTGATTTTAAGGTATTCATAGCTCTCTAGATAAAACAATAAATTTAAAAAAAAATGTTCTTGGTGACAAAAAGTGACAAGTGACACATCGTTGTATTTAGAATGTCATATGGAGTCAAAAACAGGAAAAATATACCGGGTGTCCCATTTAAAAATCGAAAGTTTATGTCACTTCCGGTTAAACCGGAAGTTCCATAATGTTGAGTCACCTATCAAAAAATACAGTTATATGTCGTATACAAATTCCCCGTTTTATTCCATTATCTTGAAAAACAAAAAAGTTAGAGGGGCGAACCACCTTGGACCGGTATGTATAATTTTGTAATTTTAAAGTAGCCCTTTGTTTCTTTGTGCATTAGCCCTGATGATGGTGCGGACTGCACCGAAACGTTGGCAGTGATATAAACAATAAAAAATTGTCCAAATAGCTGAAATCTGACCTTTAATTTAACCCACTGAATATATATTTTTTTAAATTGGCACCTCATACTTACGGTGAATGGTACACTAGAGGTATACGACTAGCTAATGAATGGATATGAATTTGGTATTTTACATAAAAGGACTCGATTTATCTAAAATATTTTTGACGATACAGTATCGCCACTTCTTTCAAAAATAAGTTGCAACTTGGATATTTTAAATGGAACACCGTGTGAACAACTTTCTTCAACATAATACCTATCTTTTAACGTTTCTAAAATAATAAATATATAGTAGTGGAATAGCGGTGTGATCTATCCAAAACTGTACAAGCAGTCAAAAATAGCAGAGGAAATGGCTCAATGGTGCGCCAACAACTCGTTAAAGCTAAATGCTGACAAACAGGTATATTCATTTGTTCTAAAAGAGACACTCGAGGGTATTTACTTGCAAAATCGAATCACAAATCCACTCCTGTTTTTACTCTGTAAAATTTTTAGGTGTTACCTTAAATTAGGGCCGGCCCCAGGGTAGGGCGATCCGGGGGGCCGCCCGGAGCGCAATGATCTAGGCTTTTATAAAATGCACTAAAAAGTAAAGAATATTTTTTTATCATTCTGATATCATATCTGAACAGCATATATGAAGATTCAGAAATCGATAATATGATCAGAGACGAGGCTGCTGAGGTGAAGCTAATAAAAGCGTGTTAAAAAGACGAGTTAGATGTTGGCTGGGCGTACATCCTCGGACATCATGTAGAAAATATTTTCGACAATTGGGCATAATGAATGTCCCCTTTCGTTATTTTTTGTATTTGGTATTTTTGGTAAAACAAATCCTAAAGGTTTTTTAATAAACCGCTTCGGAACTGGATATTTTAACAAGGGTCAGAAACGATCTAAAAACGCCTGCCCATTAATCTACCCTTTTCCGAAAGTGTCCTTCACTAAGGATCATTCGATATTACTTCTTTCAGCTGCCAAAATTTTGGTATTATCTCCTCACCCTTCCACATTTCAAATTGACAAAATAATTTAAAAGTCATATTATTGCCACTAATTTGACAAACTTTACCCTTGAAATATGACGACACTGGTGCACTCCCGTAAAGCAACCAACCAAGCTGTGTGTCTTATAAAACTGGTAAACCAGGACCCAACCTGATTATTTCAAAACGCACAACCTGAAAGTACAAATAAGCTGAAATTAACATAATTATCAATCTCCGAAAGTCTAAAATAAAATGAGTCTGCCAACTTAATGTTATCGGGTATTTTTATTTTATTTTTATCTACGGATACTTGAGGTACTAATTGATATGTGATCTTGTCCAAAATTGTATGTATGCTATAATAACCAATATCCAGTTCTATGCACTCTAATGTCTATAACTATTACTTAATTAAATAATAAGAATTTTTATTTTACAATCCTGTTAACAACGTTGTAAAATAAACAACAAACCCTTTTAAAAAAAACTTTGCATATTATTATTTTTAATTCACAACCCAATTTTTCAACATTTCCCGGACTACCTACTACGTTTTTAAAGTATTTACTTAAGTAACTCCGGAATCATACCCTTTATATTAATTAACATAAATTTAAATATAAATAAACATTTATCTAGTTAAATGTTTTGTGCACAAAGTTTACTTAGCTAGAAAACCCTTCTTTCCTAAAACGTAAAATTATTTGCATCAAAGAGGGCCTTGCATCTAAGGACGTAATGCTTAGCCATATAGCTTAATACCTGTTGGGTATCAGTAACTACCTGAATTAACAATAATATGAATTTGACCAAATTTTAACCTAGATTTAGTTAGATATATCGTCCCCATATCATTGTGATCTACACCAAGCTCCATGTTTTTTTAATCCAAGCCCTCTTTGATGTAAATAATTTTTGCTGGCACGGTATAAGTACCCATAGCGTACATAAGTTTAAACTGATTTTAATCATAAATCACCAGAAAGTTAGAGCTAAAGGCGATTTTTTAAATCCAAATTAGTTAAAGTTATTGTTTGTCACTCCTGGGTAATGTGGGTGGTAATTATCCTCCTTATCTAATCAGTTTATAACTCATATGATCCTCAACAACGTATCCTTGAAAATGTCCTAGGATCCTATATTTTCAAATTGGTAAAGTTGTAGTTATCCTTGCACCGTTCTCAAATAATACGGCTTGTTATGGACCAATTGTTGGGATCCTTTATCCTTTCCAGAGTACAAATATCAACCATTACTATAAGTCCCTTAGTGGTTACATAAATGCCTTATACTAACCAATAAATTAATTATAAACTACGCGAACATTTGCGATATTAGCTGCATTACCCTTTTGTGCGAGTAATAGTGCTGCCGAAAATTGCTCAATCGCTTCCTCTAAAGGGTAAGTGTTTACTATACGTGGTGATCGATCGCTGGATACGAGTGAGCCGCAGAGATGGTGCTGGCACCACCGATACACAGTGGCGCAGAAGGTAATAGGTTCCACACTGCAACAACTAACATTCTTAGTGTCAAAGTCTGGTGTAGTTGCCATGGTAACGGGTAATGTCGAGGCAGTAGGTTATTGGGTTCGTTTTAAATTAAGTATTAGGTTGGTGATGCTTAGGGCACTGAGGGCAGTCGGTAAGTCTTGTTCTGTAGACATTAAATGCTTACCCTATTAAGATGATGCTTAAAAGCATATCACTTTACCAACACTTGCACTAACAGACAACACCATACTACTTAAAAAAATGTTTCAGTATCACTAAAATCTTCTGAAAGCAAACTTCTTATAGTTTCCCGGGAGACTGGTTCGTTTAGTTGATAAACGTTTAAAAACGACGAGGATCCACTATTCTACAGACTGCGGCAGTTAAGGGTCGATAAGGCAACAGATACTTTTAAAAATACCTTATTTGTAACCACTTAACAATAATAATATTATAACAGTATGAAGGTAGAACTAACAAAGTGTATACGATCTTAGTTGAGACAGACACAAAAAGCTAAAAAAATTTGATGACAGACTTGTCAAGTCCAGGTGGACTATCTTCGAACATCTGTATAGGGAGCAATCAATACAAATTTTCTTATATTTGTATTGTAGTTTCAGTGTGTGATGCAGTTAATTTTATTGATCTTACCCCCAATATTTACGTTGTCTCAACTGACTTCGTATGAAGTATATCATAAACTAAAACCTACCATTTATATACAGGGCGTCTCACAGTCGATGGTACCTTAGACGTTTACGGAAAACGGGACATAAAAATTTTCTGAAAATTTGGCAACATGGGTAATTGGCATTGCTCTATCGATATAAAATATTTTCAACAACGCAACGTTGCCGCTTGTACAAAAAAGTAGCATCAGCTTTGATATTTTAAATAAGATAACCTATAAATATTATTGCCTTTTTCGCTACGCTAGTACTTTCTGATTATTTTTGTATAATACTTTTCTATACCTATCTTTAGCGGTTTTCGAAATATTAATTAATTTCCATATTTTTTGTTCAAAACATAGCTCCAATAAAATGTTTATTACTGCGGTATTTGGACTCGTAGAAAGCTGAAATTTAGGATGTAGTTTATCAATGTCTTGTGAATTTATTATGTATAAGAAAAGTTGTTTTGTGTTATACGGGGTCTTTCAAAATTCATCATTTTACCGCTTGATATAAAAATTGTGAAAAGTGAATTTTTTTAATTGGAACACCCTATATATTATTAAATATCTTGAAAGAATATTAAAGTCCCTTCCGAATGATATGTTATGTTCCTATACCTAAATAGTTAGGTTTTCGAAATAAAACCAAGTTTCTGTAAAAATCGGATTATTTGAGCATATTTTTGTCTTAGATAGCCATGAAATACAAAGATGAAACAATATGTCATTATGAAAATTTGCGCGTTTTTAAAGTTTATTGGAGAAAGTGACCTGAAAATAATTAAAATGGAAGGAGATAGCTATTCATTTGAATTTTTAATGAAATTGTTTATTCTTCATGGACAATGTGTCCAAATTGTAGCAAGAACATGCAGAAGGTTCAATGAATTGTTGGTAATTTTATTAATAATAAAAAATCTTGAACCTTTTTACAATATGTATGTCTTTGTTTTGTATTGTTATGTGCAATTTCATTGGGTTCATTATATTTTTTATTATTAATAATATTATTTTGTAATCGTACAAACTTTCTCTTGTTGATTGGTTGTTGATCGGGAAATAATTCATTGAACCTTGTGCATGTTCTTGCTCTAATTTGGACACATTGTCCATGAAGAATAAACAATTTCATTAAAAATTCAGATGAATAGTTATCTCCTTCCATTTTAATTATTTTCAGGTCACTTTCTCTAAAAAACTTTAAAAACGCGCAAATTTTTTATTATTAATGTACCAATTGTCAAATTTTCATAATGACATGTTTCATCTTTGTATTTCATGGCTATCTAAGACAAATATGCTCAAATAATCCGATTTTTACAGAAACTTGGTTTTATTTCGAAAACCTAACTATTTAGGTATAGGAACATAATATATCATTTGGAAGGGAATTTATTTTCTTTTAAGATATATAATAATATATATGGCGTTCCATTTAAAAAAATTCACTTTTCACCATTTTTATATCAAGCGGTAAAATGATGAATTTTAAAAGACCCTGTATAACAAAGAACAAATTCCCTTATACGAACTAATACACAAGACATTGCTAAACTACATCCAAAATTTCAGCTTTCTACGAGTCCAAATACCGCAGTAATAAGCATTTTATTGGAGCTATGTTTTGAACAAAAAATATGGAAATTAATTAATTTTTCAAAAACCGCTAAAGATAGGTATAGAAAATATTATACTAAAATAATCAGAAAGTACTAGCGTAGCGGAAAAGGCAATAATATATAGGGTGTCTTATTTAAAATATCAAAGCTGATGCTACTTTTTTGTATAGGCGGGGCAACATTGCGTTATTGAAAATATTTTATATCGATAGAGCAATGCCAATTACCCATGTTGCCAAATTTTCAGAAAATTCCTATGTCCCGTTTTCCGTAAACGTCTAAGGTACCATCGACCGTGAGACACCCTGTATATTTTATTGATGAGTTTGTAATTAAAAATTGGGATGCCGATTCAATGTTTTGCTGATGCAACTGCTTAGCAATGTATATATTAGTATTAGTTGTATTAGTTATGTATAGGTTCTTCGAACCGTAATTCGTGCTACGCTACAGGTTCAGCCTTGGGACCCACAGATCCTAAATCGGGCCCTGATTTCACTAATTTAACAACGAATTGCATGCAGAACTTGCATTTACGGTAAACAGGCTTTAAGTCTGTGGTTTTTTTCATAAAATGACATTAGCAAAGCACTTTTTTATCAAAATAGAATTAAGAATAGGTAGACTATTAGTTTAATAGATAATGTGGACTATACTTTGTTTATTATCAAAAAAAATTTTGGAATTTGTTTTGATTTTTTAGGTTTACGAAATTTGTGTTCTGCCAAATAATATATTATTGCCAAGTTCTCTACCGTTGTATATTACAAAATATGCGTGTATAATTTATTGTAGATTACTTAAGCACACAAATTACTTCAACATGGTTTGCGGGGTATTATATCGTCAATCGATATAAGCAAAGTGGTTATTAATGACAGATATTAGATGGGTGTGGATTTGTTTTATAAACAGCTTTATTACATACTTTATACTTTAATAAACATAACAAGCGGTGTATAAAATTTATTATTATACAATATCTTATCGCATTATGGCAAATGGATTAGAGTTTACAGAATTTTGGTGTATAATTTATTAACGTTTTTTCATTTACCATAACCACATTTACTAAATCTTAATTTTATCAATTCTTTGAACCCGTTGGTTACTACACATATATATAACATATAAAGTCATAGATATTTTTTTCTATAGTTTTGGAAAATACTAATTTCATGAACATAAATTATTTACATGCTATTTGCAGAAACAATTGAAGGATGTCCGGTACAAACACGCTAAGTGCCAAAATTAAAGAACAGGGATACTTAAGAAAAACAAAATTTTAAGTGGTTATTTCCAAAAGGGTAAAAGACAATATAAGTCTTGATTTTACTTTTCGTTAACACATATTACACTAATGTAAGCTTAGCCTTGTTTCGAAGGTTAATGTAAAAAATGTGTATTATAAAAAAAAATCAAAAAAACTAAGAAACATGCTAAGTGCCACGGTAAAAAAAAGGGTTTTAAGAGAAAAAATCTGTTCAATACCATACTTATGAATTAAAATAAACTTGTACAAAAACTTAAACTACTATATTATTATCGGCAAAACAAAACATGATTTAAACTAATAATTCTAATTTGGCACTTAGCTTGTTTGTACCGAAATATGTGATTTGTAGGGGAAATTTTGCCAAATTGATTGCACGCGGTAAGCGGCACTTGGCATTCTTTGAGGACACGTCCGATGGCACTTAGAATATTTTTATGCAAAAAGATGAAAAAAAAAATGGCACTGAGCCTGTTTGAACCGGACACCCTTCAATTGTTTTTAAAGTTTCGGGGTCCAAGCCATAACAAATAAAAAATATTTTTTAACTTTATGAATATTATGGAGATTTTTTACATATTCCGTGCGAACAAAAATTATTAGCATCAAAGAGAGCTTGGATGAAAAAACGTAGGGTTTGGTTTAGATCAGTGATTTCCAAAGTGGTCCAGGTGGACCCCCAGGGGTCCACGGGAGACTCGACGGGGGTCTACGTTGGCGTGACAAAAAAATGGGGGTTCACAATTCGTAAGCGGGGGTCCACGAAAATTTATCTGGTTTCGATAGTGAAGAACTAAAATGTTGGCTTGACTTCACCTATCAATGTAGGCAGATAATATTTTAAGAAGCTCAGCGACTGTTACTTGTAAAAACTTGCATATTCCATATTCAGTACCGACTGCCAAGGATAAACGTTACTCATTTGTTCCCTGAATTTCGAAAATAAAAGTTACTGCTAAATTATTAATGTTTAATTTTAATTATATTACGACTGTTATTATATTACAATGTAATGTAAACCTTACAATGTAATGTAAACCTTACAATGTAATATGATAAAAATAATAATTATTAGTGTAATAATTACATTTTTGAATAAATACAACACAAGACAATATACTTTTTTTTATTTTTACCACTCCGGGAGTTTTCTAAATAAAATAGATGAGAATTGATTGGTTTCTTCTGCTGTGAGTAGATGCCAAAAAAGTAAAGTTAGATGTTATCACTTTTTTGATTGGCCAACTTTACTTTTTTGACATCCACTCACAGCACAACCAATTAATTAATTAACCAATCAGTTCTCACTTTTTTTTCGAAAACTGTTAATTCGTGGCTGGAACTCAGCCGCAACGCAAATTTCCATAGTTATAGATCTAATCTTTACATTTTTGTCTAGTTTTGGAAATATGAGCTGTAGGGGGTCCACCGGAACCAGCAAAATTTTTAAAGTGGTCTATGACAAAAAAAAGTTTGGGAACCTCTTATCTAATCTTTACATTTTTGTCTAGTTTTGGAAATATGAGCTGTAGGGGGTCCACCGGAACCAGCAAAATTTTTAAAGTGGCCTATGAGAAAAAAAAGTTTGGGAACCTCTGGTTTAGATCATAATCATATGGGGACAATATATCTAACTAAATCTAGGTTAAAATTTTGTCAAATTCATTTTATGACCTGATATGCCAAACTAATGAGTAATAAAATAAGTAGACAAATACAAATTTATTTTTGTTGTTTACAAAATTAACAAAGCAAGAATATACCGAGAGAAAAAGAAAAATAATTACATAAATTGCTGAAATTGGCCAAAATGTCAGGTCTAATAAATCATTTATTTCCAATAAATTTTAGGTAAACCATTGAGGGTAATTCCTGCGTCTTTCAAAATCTGCGACTTGTATTTCTTGGAATACTTCCACTTTATAAGGAAATAAATTTAGCTGCTTTTTAAAAATAGTGCAAGTTTAATGAGATCTTCCCACTTCTTGGGACAGGCGTCCTATACAATTTGTTGGCGTATTTTGCATTATTTCACGAACGTTTGCAACAAGTTCTTCTGTCCTTACAGATGGTCTTCCTGCTCCTTTTTTGTAGTGTATAGCCACAGTTCTTTTCAGGCAATGATAAGAATCCCCAGCAATAAAAGCAACGTTAGGCAAATGTTCGTGAAAATCGTCCATGCACAAACCCGGATTGTATGGCCACTCACCGTTTACTCTAACCCCGTTTTGAAAACGCTTCAACCATAAATGTTTTGTGCTGTTCCGTAAAGCCCATTGTGTGAATTGTTCAAGAAATTGGAAAAATTAGCGATGAATCAAATTACTTGTAACGACTGTCAAAGATTACGGAATAACTGATTGATTGTTAATTCAGGTAGTTACTGACACCCAACAGGTATTAAGCTCTACGGCAAAGCATTACGTCCTTAGATGCAAGGCCCTCTTTGATGCAAATAATTTTTGCTCGCACGGTATCTATTATTATTTAATTTATTTTTTAATCGTATTTATCATAATTAATTTAAAATTATTATTTTTCCTAGCTCCCTTAACATTAATTACAAATCAACAATAAAAAAACACAATAGACAATAATATTATGAAACATTTCTTAAACAAGCAATAATTTATAAATATTCAAAATGACCGGTTCTGTAAAAAGCAATCATTAAGTTTTTTTTTTGGAACTAACAACAGCTGTTTCAAATTTAGCTGGTGAAATCGACGTTTAGGCATTTTGAATTCCTTCAATCATACTATATTATGTGGTTGGCCATGTTTTATAAACAATGTCTTTAATTATCGCCCACAAGTACAAATCTAGCACAGTTAAGTCTGGCAATCTAGGTGTCAATGGGAACAAACCTCCCTTTCTAATCCAGCGATTTGCGAAACGCTAAAAGTTCCTCTCATCGAAAAATTTCTTTGCACCGTGGCGCCACCTACATCTTGTATAAATCAAACACATTTTTTACACGTTGTGAAGCCAATCATAGAGGCTAAAAACTGGCGTTTACGGAATTTACATGTCACTTTTAGTTTTCGAAATAATTGACCTGGGAGTTTTTATTGAAACACCCTGTATATTCCAGAAAATGCATTTTTGTATGACCATAATAATTACGCCTCCTAGCGATTGAGTACGAATCATAAAAATTATTATTTCCGGCAATTTCTCTTGCCCACTTTCCGTAAGATTTTTTTTCGAAAGCTCTACGATAATTAATTTTTGATATATTATCGTGTATCGTATCGTGCCACTCCTAATAAAATACCCATTATATTGTTTATTTACTTATAGACCTGTTTACCCAAAATGAGGCTTTTTGTGATTGACCAAAGGGATATCTCTTGTTATGATCTAACAATACCCGGCTAGCATATTTTTGGATTCCATGCATATTCCTTGACACCGGGTATAAAATATTTCGGAATTCGAGGAATAACAACATATTTTTTTCCTCGTTTTTTTCTTATAAATTGTGTGTGTGTAGAGATCGAAACCTTTCAACACATCAAACATCAGGCAAGCGCTTTACCAAACATTATTTATAATGCCACTATTTCGAACACGAGTCATTGGGGACCAAGTGAAAATATTCAAACGGACTCCTGTTTATTTATTTTATCAAAGTCTAAACAATTTCATTACATGAGCAAAATTAATTAAACCCTTTTCTTATATAACTTCAATCGATAATATTTAAGATGTTTCTAACACTACATATACAGTTTAGAAATATTTTTTAATATAAATAATTTCTAGAATTAATTTTACATGTACAAAGCGATTTGAAAAAATATTGATAACATAAAAACGTTGCATCACACGAAGTTTTTTTCTAAAAAGCAGGCGTTGTATTTTAAAGCAAATTTTAATTATACATAATATTTATTTGTTGATATAATTTTTTTTTAGTTTCTGCCGTGAATTTTTCCCAATAAATTAAAATCACTTTTTAACCTTTATGGTTATTTTATGATCTTTCCAGCGTGTTATTTATGTACAAATAACTACCTTCATCCAATTTTTAGAAATATTTTTAATATATCCATATTCATCATCGGGTAGGTACTGGATTACAGAAGCTCTGCATCTGACGTCTGCACAGAAAAAAGTAAAAGATTGAATTAACGCAAATAGGTTTGATTTAACCCAATAATCAGTTTAAATAGCAACAACGCAATGATCTGGTTAAATCAACTCTATGAAATGATTAACTTGGTATGATCAAATCAATCGACTATTTGGTTGATTTAAACCACACTAAAGGTATAATATAGCAAATAATATGATTGAAGTAACAATATCATTGGGTTATTTTTACCATATCCTTGTAACCTTGTATCATTTTAAAAATTTGATATTGTTGTTACAACCCATTAGAAGGGTTAAATTTACCATATCATTGGTTTAAATTAAAAATATGAATATGTTAAATTTGTGATATCCGAGGTGTAATAAAAGATATATACCCGTTTTATATAGTAGTAGTTTATTATACAACGTAATGTACTGGTCAAGTTTAAACACAATCTCTTTACTTATACCTAACAAATTACAAGGGAAACAGAACGGTGCGGATCCTTGATGGGCCAGTCTGGTGCAGACTGCCGGTCCGGTCGTGTTCCCACTGTTCCCAACTGTGCCTTTTATGGTTGTCCATGCCTGCGCTTGCGCGTATGTCCGACTCTAGATACCCTCACCCCAGAGTGTTTGGAGATACCTGCCTGAGGGAGAAACCAAATTAGTGTTATGTAATTGACATAAAACCCTTACATATATACTTTTCTGTAAACCAATAATAAAATAACATTATTGTTTTCCTGTTTAATATGATCGGTACCTACCTACATATAGATCTAAAGAGCTGACAGAAAAATATATAGTTCAATCTTTAATATTCGAATACAACAAAATATGAGTTATTGTTCCACTAATAAATAAATAAATAAATAAAGTTGGTGGGACTTGACAGTCCCGTCCCGTTGGTATACACAAAGGGTTAAAACAATTAGGTTATATAGGTTAAGGTAAGCACCTATTAAGAATATTTTTTTGCTTGTAGGTAGGTATACCTAAGGAAAATATTATTAGGTAAGGTAATTATTAAAAAAAAAAACCTGGATTTTTTATACCGACTAATTTTAGGTCGTATTCTATATAGACCATGAATATCATGTCTCTTTTGGCAAATTTTTACTAAAATTTACATATTTATCTTACCTAAAATTATTATCAATTGTAGGCAGGTACCACGATACACTTACGTATACTTACCTAATAAAATAACAAATTTAATGTAGTATTTTTATAGTGCCTACATACAATTAGATTAGGAATAATGAAACAGGTGACACTATATATAATATAATATATTATTATCCTTACCCAAAAATGTTTCCACTAGGTGTGGAAGCCCGCAACAGCTTTTTCAATTCCATTGCACAATTTTCCTACACTTACAAAGAAAGAAAAACACGAGGAAAACCATAAATGAACTCCAGACTCCAGTGCCGCCACAAAACAGATAAGGTTATGTTGTTACTGTTGTTATGCGAATGCCGCGAATGACGAGACACTTACTTGCTGCTTTATTAGCGTCCCTAAACTGAGCTCCCATTGGTCAATTGGCGATGGCCTGACTATCTTTCAAATTTACTAAAATTAACACGTTCACATGCTAGAATCTAACCGACAGTAGGGTTAAATAGAATTTCAAACCGAAGGTTATTAAATAGGTAATATTAACAAAATGAAATGGTTGATTGAACCATACAGTATTGTTTAACACAATATAATGTTTAAAATCAACATTTTGATTAGATTGAATTAACACAGAAAAAGTATAATTAAGTATTAATATTTTTACCATTTAAATGAGCTTGTTTTTACCCAATGAAGGTGATTCTAACAATTTAAATTGGTTAATTTAACATTTTACATTCAACCCAATAAAGTAGTAGAAATAATCGAGTAAAATTGTTTAAAAATACCCAAATTGTTTTAATTTAACCTTTTTAAAAGTAATCCAATGGACTTGCTAGATTCAACATTTTACTTTTTTCTGTGTGCAGTTACAATTTTCCGGTAAGTATAACTGTTTACTGATAAAAGTATTATTTTCTTTATTTTTTTTAATTTGTCGGGCAATACATTTTTTGTTGATTTATAACAATTATTTAAAAAAAAACATTATAGACGTTTTATGACATATAATAATAATAATAATAATAATTTGGAATATTTATTGAAAAAGCCGGAAAATGACATTGAAGATCAAAAAGTTATTCCAATTTTCAAAAAAAACTATAAATTAAAAAAAATTGATGGACGGACAGACCGACAGATGTCTGTCAGACGAACTATGTATAATATAATAAAAGTAAGTTGCTTTTAAACCAATGCACTTTTGCGATCTCTAGCCGTGGCAATAGATCGCATAGTCGAATGGGCACCTTACCTGTTAAAAATCCTTACGAAATTTGTAACTTATTGTGTAAATACAGGGATAAAAGTAGTGTTATATAATCTCATGCAGATATTTTAGGGAGTGATAATACTCGTCAAAATAAGAAAAAAATGCAAATATATGCAATATGCATGGTCTAAAACGCGTTATTTTCGTTATACAGGGTGGCAAAGTTTAAATTTTTTTTCTCGTTTTTTGCGTTTTCTCTCTTATATTCTGCGATAATTGTTTCAAATTTGGAACATCAACCCTTTTTTAAACTCTCTTTAATAAAGTATCAAAATTGTCGGTCGCAGTATACAGGATGTACATTTTCTTGAATCGGCTACAATTTTATCTTTCAGAACTTTTTTTTTGCTCCCTGTTTGAATTCCGGTATAAAATTTGAAGTCTCTGTTCCTTTGTTAAGCGTTCTGGTCTCTTGCACTATTCTCGTATCTGTAACCGTTTCTGATTTATTTGCAAAAATAGCCATCGATGGAAATTAAGTGTAGGCGAAATACCGCAATATACCTTAATATGAGAAAAAAAATAGTAGGCTGGGATAGGCAATTGTTAATTCCGTTTATTGTCCTTCTGACATTTTGCAACAAATATTTTTTTTGTTTGACGTTTCCGGAGTTGTTTTGAACAGGTTAATGATGGTTGAATTCACAAATCAAGAATATGCAGAGATACATTTCATTTATTCTATGGACTTGCCGATGGCAATTATTGTTATGAAGCCAGACGACTGTATGCACAAAGGTATCCAAATCGAATACTGCAGCCTGACCCCAAGGACATTCGCAAATCTACATAATCGACTGTGTGAAAATAGATCGTTCAAGAAATCCACTTATTTAGCAGGAGCAAACAGAATGGTTAGGACTCCTGAAGTCGAGGAAGCAGTCCTGACTGCAGTAGAAAATGATCCTTGTCTGGAAAATTTTAATGGACAACTTCTTCTCCCACGTGACTTTCCACCATATTTTAATTTTTGCCAATGGTTCCTACAAATGCTAGCCCAAAATCTGTTATTTGAAAACACGATTTTTTTAGCGATGAAGCAAATTTCTCAACGAATGCCATAAATAATTTTCGCAACAACCATTGTTGGGCAGAAGAGAATCCGCATGCGATACGGGAAAATAATTTCCAGGAACAGTTTTCAGTAAATGTTTGGGCCGGCATTATTGGAGATTATTTGATAGGAACATTTTTCCTACCAGCAAGGCTAAACGGACAATATTATCGTCAATTTCTTGAAGAGGAACCAATTCTTATCAGAAACCAAATGTGGTTCATGCACGATGCGACCACCGCACTTCAGTATAAAGGTGAGAAACTTTCTCGATTAAATTTTTAACAACCATTGGATAGGTCGAGGGGGACCTCAGCCATGACCCCCTAGATCCCTAGACCTGGATAGCCTGGATTTCTTTTTCTGGGGACACCTGAAAGCATTAGTGTATCAGACCCCAGTCCAGACAGAAGAGGATTTAAGAAACAGAATAATAGCTTCATGCGACATCATCCGCAATAATACTCCTGGAATATTTGGCAGAGTCCGTCAGTCCATGAGACGAAGACTTGATTCGTGCATTTTATCAAGAGGCGGACATTTTCAACAGTTTTTATAATTTTGTTTTATTTTTATTTGATTAACTAATAAATTGTTTTGTTATGCAGCTTTTTACTCTGCGTTATTTCGCCTACACTTAATTTTCATCGATGGCTATTTTTGCAAATAAATCGAAAACGGTCACAGATACGAGAATAGTGCAAGAGACCAGAACGCTAAACAAAGGAACAGAGAGTTCAAATTTCATACCGGAATTCATACAAGGGGCAAAAAAAAAGTTCTGAAAGATAAAATTGTAGCCGATTCAAGAAAATGTAACACCCTGTATACTGCGACCAACAATTTTGATACTTTATTGTAGAGATTTTAAAAAAGGGTTGATGTTTCAAATTTGAAACAATTATCGCAGAATATAAGAAAGAAAACGCAAAATACGAGAAAAAAATTTAAACTTTGCCACCCTGTATAACGAATATAACGCGTTTAGACCATGCACATATTTGCATTTTTTCTTATTTTGACGAGTACTATCACCCCCTGAAATATCTGCATGACATTAATTAACACCCTGTATAGGTAGATTTAATTTTATATAATATTTTACGTTTTAATTATGTTTTTATTGGCTTACTTAAATGTTAAAGTTATTTGGAAAAAGTTGTATATTGCCTGAAGAATCCTGTAAATTCAAAATTTAGAAACGGCGCCGCCGCAGTCTGCTAAAAAATTATACGGCAAAAAGATGATAGTGACCAAATAATAAATTTTTAAAAATGTCAAAATTTAAAAAATATGAAATTTTTGAACGTATTAAGCTATTGCCAATTTTTTTAAATTTATTGATGTCCAACTGAAATTTAGCAGTGTTATTTGCCAATAAACTTAGAGGCTCATTTATAAGAATTATCGCCTTGAAAGAAAATAAACTTATTATTTTGATTACTACGACCCGTATTGTTTTCATTGCTTCGAGATTTTGTCTTGACGTATCGATCAGTGGTAAAGACGGATTATCTTTTTACAAAGATGTTTTCTAGAGTACGCATTTTAAATTATTTAATAAAAGTTTGGAGGCTACGGTTAAAACACATTAAAGCAAAAGTCCTTCATACTTTGGTTTCTATCTCCATATTCGACTAAGTCTTTGTTTATTAAGGATGCTTTAGACTTCAAATTCAACTTTGTGGCGGAACTTTATGCTTTGACTTTGGCAAACTTGAATAAAGGGATAATTTAAACAGTTTGCGCGTCGGACTGTTTAATTTCTAAATAATAGAATTTAATGATTCTATATTAAGACTTAAACTAATCCCTTAAAATATTCTTAGTTTCTAAAATGTTAACGTGTTTAGATTGTCAAAGTATAAACAAACAAAATTACCTTATTTTCTCCCGATTGTTGTGAAGTTCTGTTTATAGGGTTATCAAATTTATTTTATGTTCTGGTTCCATCTCTTAACCAACGTTGGCTCTTATCGTAGCTATCCTGCTTTTGTTGACGGCTACTCTCGGCAATTGGTTTCAAGATATTCCAAATCATCTCCTTAAATTCGTAAGCCAGGATCTTCTCCTGCCTTAACTACGCTTTATACTATTTTGTAATGATGTATACTTTATAATACCGTGCGAGCAAAAATTATTTGCATCAAAGAGGGCCTTGCATCTAAATACGTAATGCTTAGCCGTAGAGCTTAATACCTGTTAGGTGTCAGTAATTACCTGAATTAACAATCAATTAGGTCTTTGACAATCGTTACAAGTAATTTGATTCATCGCTAATTTTTCCAATTTCTTGAATAATTCACACAATGGGCTTTACGGAACAGCACAAAACATTCATGGTTAAAGCGTATTTTTGAAACGCGGTTAGAGTAAATGGTGAGCGGCAATACAATCTGGGTTTGTGCATGGACGATTTTCACAAACATTTTGCTAACGTTGCTTTTATTGCTGGGGATATTTATCATTGCCTGAAAAGAACCGTGACTGTGTTTAAGGAGACAGGTTCTATACAACACAACTGTATATTCTTACTCTGTTAATTTTGTAAACAACAAAAATAAATTTGTATTTGTCTACTTATTTTATTACTCATTAGTTTGGCATATCATTTCATAATATGAATTTAACAAAATTTCAACCTACATTTGGTTAGATATATCGTCTCCATATCTTTGTGATCTAAACCAAGCCCTACGTTTTTTAATCCAAGCCCTCTTTGATGCAAATAATTTTTGCTCGCACGGTATATCTAATTATGTGTGCAAAATATTTTAACTTTTATTTTAAAGCTTTTTTATTAATTCCACTTGTTTACCGATTCTGTGTTAAACTTCAACATTTGTTACCTTTTCACGCTAATATGACGAGGACCCAATTTGTTTTGGGTGTCAGGTATCAGGGCGAGAAGGAGCCTCTAGACTTTCTGTGGGCGTGTCACGCTCTGAGAAGACAGAGGCGTTAGGTCTTTGGCTCGTTGATTTTTTGAGGAGAGGAAGTTATTGCCCTCGCCGTGTAAGATATTCTGACTTTTATAATGTTGGGGGCAGTTGGAGGACAATTTAGGAGTAGGCAAAAAGAATCGCTTTGATCTACCTGCCCGGTTACTAAGCATATCCTCAATAGTAGTACTACTA
Source organism: Polydrusus pterygomalis (assembly GCA_963969555.1). Taxonomy (NCBI): domain Eukaryota; kingdom Metazoa; phylum Arthropoda; class Insecta; order Coleoptera; family Curculionidae; genus Polydrusus; species Polydrusus pterygomalis. The sequence continues at coordinate 82,194,539 of OZ018375.1, forward strand.
TCTTTTCAACTCATGACATTCGTAGTATCTTTCATTTATTTAGATTTCTAATAATACATCTTTAATGAAAAAACTTAGCTCATATTCTTTATACTGATTTCTAATGAAACTAAATATTCATAATAAAAATATTACAAACAAACGCAGATTTTTTATGCTTCAATTTAAAATATCACTCTAAAGAAGTTTTACCTGTAAGGCTAAATAGTTGTATATTTCGATTTCAGGGGAATTTAAGTTAATGTAATATTAACGATTTAAGTTTAAGTATAATCCTCTCCAAGACGCTAGACAGCGCTAATGAAAGCAGCAGCATCTGCTGTATTTGTTACTTTATTTTAAATCTAAGTATGTAAATAATACCTAGATAGTTTCTTAATTAATAAGATAATTTAGAATTCATTAAGTCTTGCATAGCTCTATGCAAATAAAACGCATAGTTTCAATTTATCAAACCAAGACGTCATCTAATTTTTCTTAATTTTTCCAGTATATTTTAATTGGTAATTGAGCAAAGTTGGCGTAGAGCTTTTGCTAAACTTCGCCGTCCTGGGTTATCACGCTCTCTAGGATAATCGTTTTTTTTTTGTCAGATTTACTTAGAGATTATAAAAACTCCATTCATCTTATTACCTATGCCCTGTTATGCAATAGCAAGATCACTTGGAACTTTGCGGTACTTGCGAAGTCGAGATACTTTAAGCGGGTGCCAGTAAAAAAAACTCTCAGTGTTGCTTTAACACATCGGCCTTCTGTTAGCTCTAAGTCAAGCACATGCATAGGTACTGGGCCCCGAGCTCAGTCAATGCTTTAAGTCAGACAGAATAATAAAATACCAACGTTTTTTAATTTAGAATGAAGTTCCCTGCGCTTTGTAATACTGACGTACACATTTCATGGGCTTTTTATAGATGATAATGTTATTTTAATTCAAATCCTAAATAAAATTTCTCAAATCACTTCTGTTATTATTATTTGTTATGAATTAGTTTACCGAAACAAAACAGCTGGTACCGTACCTACTTATACTAACCCAATAGAGTCTTTAATAGGTAAGTACTCATATTATTTTTAAAAAGAAACTTCTTTATCTCCTAGTTTTGTTTATGAAAATAATACCAAAAATAATATAGATTCATCATTCTTAAAAAAATTAACTATTTCATTACAGATCGTTTATTAACGATCACAGAACCTTACTATGAACTTTGCATATATGAAAACGTTTTTATAGAGTTTTGAATTTTAGATTTTTGTGATCTCTTTGCTTTTTATCGCAAACGATAAATCGCAAAGAATGCCAGCGGCCTTAAATACAAAGTCTTGGCGCAATAATCGTATTTTCTTAACATTTAAAATATTGAAATTTTCACAAATATTTATTTTTCTTATTTAGTATTCTTTTTACTTAGGTTAAAATACCGTGCGAGCAAAAATAATTGCATCAAAGAGAGCCTTGCATATAAGGACGTGATGCTTAGCCGTAGAGCTTAATACCTGTTGGGTGTCAGTAACTACCTAAATTAACAATGAATCAGTAATTCCGTTATCTTTGACAGTCCTTACATCGCTAATTTTTCCAATTTCCTGAACAATTCACACAATGGGCTTTACGGAACAGCACAAAACATTCATGGTTGAAGCGTATTGTTGAAATGGGGTTAGAGTAAATGGTGAGTGGCAATACAATCCGGGTTTGTGCATGGACGATTTTCACGAACATGTTCCTAACGTTGCTTTTATTGCTGAGGATTTTTATCATTGCCTGAAAAGAACCGTGGCTGTGTTTGGGGAAACAGGTTCTATACAACACAAAAAAGGAGCAGGAAGGTTATCTGTAAGAACAGAAGAACTTCTTGCAAACGTTCGTGAAATAATGCAAAATACGCCAACAAATTGTATAAGACGCCTGTCCCAAGAAGTGGGAAGATCTTATGGAACATGCAGAACTATTCTTAAGAAGCAGCTAAATTTATTTCCTTATAAAGTGCAAGTATTCCAAGAAATACAAGCTGCAGATTTTGAAAGACGCAAGAATTACTCTCAATCATTTACCCAAAATTTATTGGAAAGAAATAAATGATTTATTAGACCTGACTTTTTTTCGGATGAACCACCTCTCCGGTTATGTGAATTCTCAGAATACATGTAATTATTTTTCTTTTTCTTTCTGTTTATTCTTACTTTGTTAATTTTGTAAACAACAAAAATAAATTTGTATTTGTCTACTTATTTTATTACTCATTAGTTTGGCATATCATGTCATAATATGAATTTGAAAAAATTTTAACCTAGATTTGGCTAGATATATCGTCCCCATATCATTGTGATCTAAACCAAGCCCTACGTTTTTTAATCCAAGCCCTCTTTGATGCAAATAATTTTTGCTCGCATGGTAGATAAATATCGTTGCATTTAAAATTTGTTAGAAAAATAAAGGAATTATGTCAAATAGCGCTAGCTGTCGTAATGGACTTTATGACAATTTATTTATTTATAAAACGATAAAATGAAATAATCCCTATTTATCGAGTTCAAATTTGTCAAATTCTGATAAGCCAAACCAAAGTAGAGAATATTTTTTTGTAGCATTGTATTCTTGTTCAAGATACAGTCGGTTTCCCTTTTGGTTGAACACCCGGTATATTAAAAACTGTTTTTCTAAAAATAAATGAGTACAATAATGATATAAAAAATACTACACGTTGAAACAAAGATATTATTTTTGGTTATTTGTAGTCATTAATAACATACATACATAATTTAATTTTGTTTGCAAAAGAAACTTTATAAACAAGCAACAACTTTATTATAGTAAAAATCTTGAATACTCTCGCAAGATGGGGGCAAAGTCACGTGACACTCTGTCAATTTTGGTCTATTAAATTTTTATAAGTTGGCATGAATTACAGGACCGGACTTAAAAATTATACATGTGATACCTTCTAAAACAATTTATGCAATAGCCTGATCGGTTCTACCGCTTTAATATTGCCAAATAATAAATAATAGGTAATAATTTCTTTTGAAAGTTATGTTTTATAAATATTATAATTTAAGGTAGGTAATAGGTAATAAGCATGAATTTCTATATGGTTTAAAGATAAAGTGTCAAAATAGATTTAAAAAGTTTATAATATTATAAATATCCAAACCTTAAAAATACTAAACTAACTGAAACACAACTTAAAATAGGATTCTGTCACTCATATTTAGAATAGATTTTTTTTTGTTTTATTTGTTCAGATTATACCTATAGGTAAAATGCCTACAGTTCAACATAAACTAATTGAATTTATGGGGAAGAAAGAAAAAACAAAAAGTCTTCCTCCACAAAATTTAATAGAATGATTCTCAAGGGTCTCTACATGTTTCGAACGTAGAAACGTTCATCATCAGGAGACAGAAAATATATTTAAATGGTGCTGATGGTTTTAGCAGAAGAGAAAATGGCGAAGGACCTTAATGGAGCTTTCATGGAATTGAAAATTTTTGATGTGTAAAAGAGCCATAAAATGGAGAAATTAATGAAATTTAAACCATATCTAATATGTGAGAAGTCAGTATAAGTGGTCTAAGATAGATAAAAAATGGGAAGAAGAATAGTCTTTCTAAAAAGAAAGTATCAAAAAAAATTTTCTATTTAATATTTAGAAAACATTTTAAAGTTTTTGTCAAAAAGACCTTGGTGGAGAAAACTTTGTAATAGTTATCACATAGGTGACGAAAACCACATAAAAGAGCTTGGTGGGGTACTGAGGTTTAAGGCCCAGTAACCCCCCCAAAGGTCAATTCAAATGCAGTAGAAATATTCAAAAAATCGCACATCTTATCAAAAATTATTCAAGAGGTCGAAAAAGTTGCTAAACGTCCACGCGCTGGACGCTTCGCCATTTTCTCTTCTGCTAAAACCATCAGCACCATTTAAATATATTTTCTGTCTCCTGATGATGAACGTTTCTACGTTCGAAACATGTAGAGACCCTTGAGAATCATTCTATTAAATTTTGTGGAGGAAGACTTTTTGTTTTTTCTTTCTTCCCCATACTTTTAACTCCACTTTAAGCATGGACTACTTCTTCAAATTAATTGAATTTAAGTTATTACATTCACTGTCAAGAAAATCCCCATATATGACTTACGTAAGGTACGTAGACCCAAATATGGTTTTTATAGAATTTGTTGACTATGGTACGGTTACATTTCTAAACTTGTATGTGGGCTAACATAAAGTTAAAGGCTTCAATATAGCTATTGATTTAATTTTTCTGTCAATGGAAACCCTAATTTAACAGTTTTTGACTTAACGTAGGGTACGAAGACCCAAATACGGTTTTAATAGAATTTGTTGGTTATAATACAGTTACATTCCTAAATTGGTATGTAGGCTAACATAAAGTTAAAAGCTTTAGTTTAGCCAGGGATTAAATTTTTCTGTCAGTGGAAACCCTACTTTAACAGTTTTTGACTTACGTAAGGTACGTAGACCCAAAAGTGGTTTTTATGGAATTTGTTTGTTAAAATGCAATTTATTGATACAGTTACATTTCTAACCTTGTATGTAGGCTAACTTTATGTTAAAAACTTTATTTTATTGTCATACAAACAATAATAATAGTAATATCAAATAATAATTTCACTTATGTAAGGTACGTAGAAATAGAATAGAATTATATATTTGTTCGCTATCCTATTACATACTAATATGGTTAGCTATTTTAACTACTATAGTAACATAATGTTACTTTCTATTACCTTACTATTGCCAAACAATATTAATATTTACTAATAACAATAATGAAAATAATTCCTTCAAAATCAAATAGCTGCTTTTTAAAGGTTAATAATATGGAAAGCTGTTGTGGCATATGGTAGAACTAGGCGATACCCGGTTTTATCAACCTACCCGGTTTTGTCCAACTCTCTCCTACCTACCTAAGTCAGGGAAATACTTAATTTCTACTTATTTTTCTTGAAACAGAAAAGGATACCTGGATAATGTAAAATGCGAAAATTATACATTAGAAACCTAACCTTAACGAACAAACATTTTAAAAACAAAAATTTTACAAACTAACTTTTCGACAAAAACGGCGTTCAGATGAAATAAAACTTATTACTTATCGATGAAATCAACTTAACGAGCAAGGCACACATTAATAATTATGATCCCTAATGAAAAAAAATTAAAAAAATTTAACCTGTATCTAAATTTTTGGTCAAATGAATAATAATTGTAGGTACTTACACAAAAGTAATTAAATTAAAATTTTTAAAATGTAATTAAATGCAACAAAAACGCAATTCATAACTCGGTGTTTGGGCTCATTACGGTCCGCTACAAATCTAGGGATATTATTATGTCCCAATATCAGCTGATCGATGACAAATAACCGCTGTCATCTGTTTTAAAACGATACTATTCGTGATATTTAGTATATCTGGCTTCGTCAATGGAGTCGTAAAGTTCATAAAATCGTGGAGATCTGTGATTTACTCAACCCTGACTATAAACCAAGGGTGTAAATTAAATTTTCCATTCGAGCAACGCCAAGTTGGGTTGCGTTTCATCGAATTGTTTTTATTTAAAAAAGTCAGTATAGCCGGTTTTTTTTACAAAATGTCTTAAAAATATAAAAAATATATACTACCTTTTTTTACGATTTGTAAATTAGATTGCACGAACCGCAATTTTTAGGAGTGAAAAATAGACACTTTATGCACGACTTCCATACAATATTTTTTCTACGATCATAAAAAAACGGCTGTATAGGGTGGTTCAGATTACTTTATATGCTAATACTATATTTGCGGAGCCCGCCTTCAAAATAAGTTATTCTACTTTCATAAAATGTTCAGTTAGCAAAAAAAACCCTTTATATTTTGTATTTAAAAAAAAAGTAAAATTCTGCAAAGGCAATTTTATTTCAACTGGTTGGACAACCAGGATCATAAATTTTTTTTTGAAAAAAAAAATTAAACAATTTTGGGAAATTAACAAAAAATATTGGATGCAACTGGTTTTGGACACAAATAAAACAATTGATGACTTTTTACACTTTTCTAGTTTGTTTACTTTGCAAATTCTTACATAAACACACAAAATAGCTGTTATTATTGCGACTCCCGACAACAACCTAAAAGGCCGACGATTTATTGAAAAAGGTACTCTTGCGAATATATCTGCTTTTGATCCCAAAATGTGCATATAACTAATTTTTTATTCAAAAACCTAACTTTAGCTACCGATATGGATGGTTTCTATTGCGTTTTGATACAAAATGAGAATGGGAATCAATAGACCTCACAAGGATAATAATTAGGAAACCGTCAAAACATGATTTTGTGGAAATAAGTGGTTTTGAACGCGAACTCCTCATTTTAAAAACCATTTATAGCGAGAGCCGCGGTGTATAAAATGTTTAGCCAGAAATTAAGTTTTTATATGCTGTGTTATAGTGTCACGGGGGGTAGTTTTTCGCGCGATCGACGCCTGAGTTCCCCCACTTATTGGTTAACCCGATGGCTGGGATAGAGTGGGGAACTCAGCCGTCGGCCGGCTGGTTCGCGGGCTGCGCGGGGCATCACCTATCTCGCAGCCAAGCAGGTACGACCGCCCAGCGCCGCCGACACCGAAGGTAGAAGCTATTAATTAAAATATAAGACTGGGTTCCTATGTATTTATTTGTATAATTTCTAAATTGTTGTTTAATAAATAGTTAATTAAGTATGATGACCGCCTTTTAATCAAAGAACCCGGTGCCCTCGTTACAATATCTTCTATCAATTTTTTGTAATTACCAAGGTAACAGCGTGGAGAAGAGTAACAACTAAAAGTCCTTAAAAGGCTGTAACTTCGGTCTGCGTAAACCGAACTTAACAAACTATAGATTATTTTAAAAAACGTTTTATCCTGTTTCAACGTTTGTACCAATATTATCAAAAATAATTATTGCGGTTTATAGAGGCAAAAATTTAAATGCAACCACCAAACCATTTTAGCTCGATTCTATAGCTCACTAGTTAGAAAAGAGAACTGCACAAACCGCAAGTCGCTTCCTTTTCTCACTTAATAGTTAACGCAAAATAGCGGAAGAGTGTAATTCGATTTGGGCTTTTAGCAATGTTTTGTAATTTTCCTTTTTGTTATTAAAACAGGGAAATCCTACAAGAGTCGCTTTTTTGGCCCTATTTATTAATCTTAGGCGTTCTGAAATTATAATATTTTACGACTGGAGATACTTACCAGTTGAAACGCAATATTTTAGTTATTTATCTAAAAAATTCAATAATAATCCAAATGTTACATTTTTGTTGTCAAGGCAGCCATGAACAATAGCCATATTAGACATAGTTCCAGGCGGTTGATAAAACAGAAATCATTGCTGTTTACTTTATTTTATAGGTCATTAGTTAGTAAAAGGTATAAATAAGTAATTTATATAATTATAATCATGAAAAACTTTTCTGGAATGGTGAACTCTATGAGGATAACGCATAGCGTATTCTCTTGAAGCCAAAACTGAGTCTTTAAACAAATGAAAATATCATTAAATCATAGACTTCCTTATTCGTGAAAGGCCTTTTTTAAAATCTTTTTGCCCACGGCTCCCTTGGTAATAAATATAACATTTGGAATATTATTGCATTTTTTAGATAAATAGCTAAACAATTTTTTAAACGTTTAAAGTTAATAAAAATATAGTTAAAAAACCTATTCCTGTAGGATTTCAACGTTTTAATAAAAGGAAAATTGCAAAACTTTGCAAAAAGCCGAAATGACACTCTTTCACTATTTTTGCGATGACTTTTAAGAGAGAAGAGGAAACGGTTTTTGCAGTTTTTTTAACTAACAAGTTAGCTGTAGAATGGAATTTAAATGGTTGGATAGTCGCATTCCATTTTTTTAAGAAATCGAAGCTAGAAATATATTTTTTTAAAAGTGGTTATTATCAACCTTACGCAATAATTTTAATAATATTTATATCAACGTTCAATCAGGATAAAACGTTCTTTAAAATAAGCCATTGCTTGTTAAATTCGGTTAACGCAGGCCGAAGTTACAGCCTTTTAAGTACTTTTAGTCGTTACTCTTCTCCACACTATTACAATAGTAACTACAAAAAATTGTTATTACAAAATTTATACAGGATATTACAGAGCATAAGTATAAAAACTGAATTTCTGACCTGCATTGTATTGCAGTTATTAGTAAAAACTAAGGACTTTGTATCATAGCAGCCGATTACCACCCGTCGTGGATCACCCTGTATAAATGACCAAATTTTCAGATGGATTCACCGTAAATCTCCCTGTATATAAGAAAAAATTTTCTTCTTTTTTAATTACCTATATATATTTTAAAACTCGGCTCAAACTAAGATGGTCTGAAAATACTGACTCAACCCGCAATTTAATTTATTAATAAAGTGAAATACTTACTTGTAAATTACCCGTTATACCGCAATACAAACCTTTTTTATATTTGAATAGTAACTCCACTAAACAAGAATCCTATAGATTGTTTCAATATGTGAGTTATTCAACCCCACTGTCCCTATGTCAAGGGAAATAAATTGGTTCTTTTATCCTGAAAACATAAGAATTGAGATGAAAATATAGAAACAGCCGTGATAAATTTAGGGACCGATTGAATGTCACAACCAAAAATGTGACGCGAAATAAATGTATTTGCATTAAAGAATAAAACAATAAATTATCTTTGCACAAAAGAATAATGAAGTTAAATAAACTGTGGTTTTTCAAAAGATGTTTAATAACTATGTTGTTAATAATAAATCATAATACAGTCAATAGAGAAGAACCTGTGGCGGTTTTGGAAAGGACTCGAAATTCAAATTGTATATTGTGGGGTATATTGAGACCAAAAACTCGATTTAATAAGGGACTGCCAAGTCGGTGGTTCGTGCGCCATCTCGAAAAAAATGGATGAAATAGGATTTCCTTTGTATTTCGAATCCTGCAAACTTTATGCAAAAACTATAAAAATAACTTTTGGCCCCAAAAAAAACACTTTATATTTTCCACTCATGCCATGTTTTGACTGTTGATCTAATAACCATAAAAGCTCGAATTTTATATATAATTATTAATTACCTTAAGAATAAAATAATATAAAAAATAAATTTTTTGTATAATAAATGTATAATTTTCAAGTTTGGTCCTGGAACTCATACTAACCTATAAACAAAATTAGCAGAGAGGCACATGCCTTGGACTACCTACACCTTGCAGGAGGAATTAAAAGTTACTATACAACGTGTGTGAAAATATTGACAAGCATGTGGAAATTGTTTTAAATGTCGCCAGAACGCGTACCAAGGGCACGTCAGGGCGTATTTTTACTCTGCGTTGAACGTTTGACGTCATATAGAAGGGTCTGACGCGACGTACTGTGTTTCAGTTTCTGTGTTATTCTTTGACAATATGTCAAGCGATTAAGATGAAGAAGAACTAGTACTTCTATATGCATGGTCACGTCCAGGCTAGGATAACTTAAATGGTGAAGGTCGTCCCCTGTTCGTTTAATTTAGCCCCCCGGTCGCTAGTGGCGCTATTGTAGGAATTTTGTTTTATAAGGTTGTTCATCTCCTAACGTTGGTAGGAACAGAATATTCATTTAGAATGAGCATGGCCAACATTCTGTACCTCTCTCTCGCTCTGTACCTGCATAATATGTGCGAGAAAGATAAAAATATGGCTTGTTGTAACAGATCCTGAAGTCTTACCTGGACTGGTGAAAGATTGTCATTGTCATTTTATGATTGATTTGTAAAATATATAAAAAATAAAGTTATTATTAAATAATTATTCATATATAATTTATAAACTTAACATGGCGCAGTCGGTAGTTTGAGAATCGTAAATAGGTATATATTTAATATGTCGCGACCAAAGAAATCGGGAAGAAAAACCAAGGCAATTAACAAGAGCGTGGAACCTCCTGAAGACTTCATTAATGTCGCCCAACGATTGGAAAGTACAGCGAAAGCTATTAAAGATATAGAAAGAAACTTTACTTCACAACTTAATGAACTACAAGGTACAATAACTAGTTTATTAAATAAAAACTTTGAAAATAACACGGAATTGTTAGAAAAATCTACAGAAAATAATAATATAATAATGTAAGCTGTTTTTTTATGTAAACCATATTTATGTAAATATCTAATATTAATAAATCTTGTCGCCATATCATTGTTATAATTTCCTTTCGTTCTCCCAAATTATTTTAACTTGAATCAGATGTTTCGCGCTTTAAACTTTTCCGTTAAGTTGGAAGCGCGAAAATTTGAATTCAAAGTAATAATAAAATTTAAATTTTTATGCTTGGCGCCTACCCCCACCACGACTATATTTAGTTTTTCCCCCGGTCGCATGTGGCGCTATCAGGGAACCAATTTAGTATGTTAAGTTGCCTATCTATCCTTGAGAGCGCGCAACTCGCTTGTCTATGGTCACGTCCACAAAGAAAAAGAGTATGGGTGCATGATATTAACAAAAAAATTAAATAATTTTTTTCCCATATTTTCGCTTGGAACCAAAGTTTTTATACGAGCTATTCTTTGTATCATGGGTTATTTCTAATTTATATTAATTTTTCAGTCATACTGACATAACAATCACGACATCCCGAAGGAATATCGCTCATAAAAATGTAAATTTCTTTAACGCGATTTACTGACTCTACACTATAGATATTTACTTTTAGATAAGCAAACATTAATCACGAAAGTGACAAATTTATGTCCTCGCGCATTTGACGAGTGGGAAAATAGACAGGTCCAGAATTTAATATTTAAGTTCTTGCTTAAAAAATTGTAAAAGATGACCTCAATTTATTTTTACGTGTAAACAGCTAATAGTTGCCCCAAATTCTTGCCAAAAAATTGGAATTTCTTTCTCAATTATTGATCAAGTTGAGAAATAGGGTGGCGATTTCTGACATTCTGGCAAACCTATCATATTTTGAGGATAGAAAATTGTTTTTAAGGGTTTGTTTCTAAACATTGTTTAAAAATGATTCGTCGTCGTGTTTTTAGTTCAAAAGGAAGAGAACAAGTCAATTAAACCATAAAACTTATAAAATCGAATAAAAAAAACAAAAAAAACAGCAAAATAATCAATCTTCGACGTTATCGCGTACCTAACATTGTCAAATATTAGTTGGTATACAACTTGTATTGATTTTTACAATTTGGCAAAAACTTGGATACGTGTAAAAAAAATTTAAGCACAATTTCCTGTTTGAGAATTTGAAAAAGTTTTTGCCCGAGAACTTAATCCGTGGAATATTTTCACCCGTGGATTAATATAAACATACCTAGGTATTTACTTTTTTTATATAATAATATAAGAATAGAGAAAAAATGTCTTTTAAACTTTTTGAAGCAATATATTGCCGAGAAATATGCGTACTTAATTATTAGATTGCAGGGCTGTAAAAAAATACCAATACATGCATCGGGATAATGTCTTGGTGTATAATAATATTTCTCTTTATTTTCATACCTTGTTTGTGTAGCCTAGGCCTAGTTTGATTTGTTTAAATTGATCATAATAAAATAAAGTTATATATCAAGATACATCACTACTCCATATACTTACTGAAAATACCAAATATTTATAGAAAATACGTTTTTCTTACCAATAAATACAATTAGCACTGCAAGATTTAATTAAAACGCATTTTTAACTAAGTTTAAATGTCAAAATAATAATTTACCTGTAGATCAAAATTCTTGAGCCTTACTTTTAATAAAATAGACCTTAGTTTAATTTTTTTATTGCACAAAATCATTTACATATTATATAGGTATATTATATAGAATAATATTACAGTTTTTTTTTAATTCGTAAATATCAACACTTAAAATCATAAAGAATCAAGAGTTGTATTACGTTAATAAAGAGAAATAAATTTCAAGCCAAGTCGCAGAAAGATGTTAAAGGAAAATTAGCTAACCAGGCATTTTTCTAACAAAAACACTTCTACCAATTTTATTAGTAACGAAATTGTTCGGTAAGCTAACCGAATAACTTCGGTTGTAAAAAAGTAATTCCGGTGACCATATTGTCTTAATATTCTTAAGAGAGCAGGAATCTGATGATTTTTACTCCCCAATATAAAAATATTTTTAATAAAAAGATAGTAATAAAAGAAGGAGGGGAGGAGGAGGGGGAGGAACTAATTTGATATTATCTTACGGGGCATAACATACAAAAGCTATAAGGTCTATTTTTTTCTTTATTACAAGTCCTATACTTTTTGAGATTTACCTAGATAGATAGATAAAAGATATATTTATTACAGCAGAACTACCTAACGATTAAGTTGATTTACAAGGTAAAATATCTACTATTTTGGATCATCTCTTGGGCCTCCTAGCTTAATTATTCCTTGAAGACGTATCTAATAATAAGTTCGCATCACTTTCTTTTTACCAATAGTCTCTTAGGCCGTTTTGTCCAAAAAGCCGATTTCGAAGTAAAAAATACACTATTTTTTACTTAAATATGTAATTTTCTTCATTTATAGGTTATAGGCCGCTAAGGCTTTAATGTTTGTTAGGTATTTTCTTAAAAACAGTTCCTCATATTTTCTAGCGAAAAAGCACTTTACTAGCGGAAAAAATATTTTTTTTAAAAATTTTTGTAAGTATATGAAATAATATAGAATCTAAATAAATTTATTTTATAACTACTATAAACAGCCATGTATGCAGCATTGAATACTAAATACAGCCACTTATAAATTGATGGAAATACCCGTCATAAATTTATTTAAAGTGTTAGCTAGGTCCTGGTAGGTATATACATAATTAAACTTACTTGACCACATAACTTCTCACGTCCAATCTAAAATTTCAAAAAACCATTGGTAAAAAGTAAAAATATAAGTTATAAAATGCTCTAAAAATATTTTTTGAACATAAACTTTGAATATCCTTTATATCATATTACGTTCAAAAAGCTCGAGTCTTCTCCATGCATGGACTTGCCAAAAGTAAGTTCTCGATACAAACTCACATGATTATGATCATAGCCGTCATTCCTAGCCACGCCATTTAGGGACTTTACTGGAGCCAGGTGGGGGGTCTACGAGCGGTGCGATTCACCTCAGGAGGTGTCTTAAAGTCAGCGGCACGGACTTCAACTAAATAATTTGACGTTAGTCGTTAAGTAAGTTTTGCTTATCAAATAAAACCCTTTACTCGATACTGCAACACTATTGTATACAGGGTGTCCGGAAAATATGAAAAAAACACGTAAAAAGAATACCACAAGTTCATATAAACTTCTTTCGTATCGGCCTCCTCTTCGAAGATATGGGCTCCCAATGAGCTCCCATGGAATTAAGTTTTTTAGCACATAATTATTAAACCAACAGGTATATTTCAATTTTTTTTCATATGATGTCAACCAGGTAAGACCCTTCAAATTACTATCCCAGAAAGTGTTGCGAATTACTCACTTACTCTTCATTTATGTCGCTAATCCTAACCGTTTGCGGAAAAATGTCATTTAATTTACATCATGTATTTAGCGTATTTCGATAAAAGATACATTTCGTCACCTGAGAATAACAGGGTTCTATCTGCAATTTTGTTAAAATTGAGATTTTGGAATAAAATGGTTCTATCTGTTAATTATTACCTAATTACAAACTCCTTGCACCATCTGGCAGTTAGTAGCGAAGATATTTATGCTACAAAGGTGTATCTTCACTTCAAAATCGGTTAAAAACTACTGCAGATAGGACTTGAAAATAGAACCTTTTAGCAAGATAATATTTTTAAACAAGGTTCTATCTGCTGTAGATAGAACCTGGAAACATTAATAATTATAAAACCTAAACAAAATAGGTATAGTATAGTTTAAAAGGTTGTATCTACCACATAGAACCATTTTCTTCAAACTTCGAGATATTTTTGAAAAACAAGGTCCTAAGGGAAATTACACCACTTAGTATCTACAATTACGTTCTATTAAGACATTATTTTAAAACTATAATACACTTCTGAAATACCAAAACTATTTTGTTTATGATTAAAGTTTTTATTAAAGTCCGAAACTTTGACCCATCTTTACTCGATTTTAGGGTTATGCCAGATAGAACCCTGTTATTCTCAGGTGACGATTTGTCAAAAAATAAAAATTTAAACTTTACCTGCTTAGTTAAAATCTTCATCAGACTTCGCGGAGCCCATGTTGAACCCACTTACGAAGTTTTTAACTGAGCAGGCAAAGTTTAAATTTTTATTTTTTGACAAAGATAGTTATATCTTTTATCAAAATACACTAAATACATGATGTAAATAAAATGACGTTTTTCCGAAAACGGTTAGGATTAGCGACATGAACGAAAAGTACTTAATTTTTGGTCAATAGTTAAAGGTATGTAAAAAACGTTGTCCAAAGTTTTTATCATACAGGGCGTGAAAAAAATGGGCACATTAGTGTCACCGCTAGTCCGTCCCTGCAGCTGTGAGTAATTCGCATCTGGGATAGTAATTTGAAGGGTCTTACCTGGTATAATATACATCATATGAAAAAAAAATTAAAATATACCTGTTGGTTTAATAACTATGTGCCAAAAACTTAATTCCATGGGAGCTCTATGGGAGCCCATATCTCCGAAGAGGAGGCCGATACGAAAGAAGTTTATATGAACTTGTAGTATTCTTTTTACGTGTTTTTTTCATATCCGGGAGATTTCCCACATTTTCCCGGATACCCTGTATAGTGTTCTATTTCCATGTTATTATAAACCTATAAAGTCGATTATAATACGGCCGATCCAGTAGCAAGAAAGGGAATTGGTGGTTCGCTCCGCTGTGCTCGTTACTCTATTGAGAAGTTATTTTTGGTTTTAAAAAATAAATTATTACACGAGTCGTTGACCTTACTGATTAAAAAATGCATTGCAAAAAAAAATTTCGTGAAATACCTAACAACAACAAAAAGGTACTAGAAAGGTAAAATGAAGGTGTTTATGAGAAAAGTTGAACGTATAATTTTCCGCTTTAATGTAATCACTTTCGGTATGCGGATAGGATATAACATTGAGCTTATTATTCTTGGCAGTTAGCTGTCTACGCAAATCAGAAATAAAGTGCTTTACATGTTAGGCTTCGGAAATAGCGATGGGAAGGTATCGTTAGCAATTTGTTTTTTAAGTAAAGTTATACTCTTTATTACAATATTAACAATAAAAGTCGTAATTTAACTGATGTATATTTCTTGTAGGTTCCACTGTCATCTTGTACAAGTGATAAAAGAGGGAACCGCACATTTTAAAAATATTAGAATATTTTGTTCGTATAAGAAAAAGAGATCAACATAGAATAATGTAGTATTGTTTAAAGCGTAGGAGAGTAAAAAATTATGTAAGGTCTGTTCAATGACCGCTGATCGTTACGTCACAACTAGTGCTTATTTTTTTAACATTCGTGAATTAGGTGACATAGTAAACTTGCGTCAATAATAAATATCGTATAATTTGACCAGTCAAAAAAGGTTTATTGTCATTTTTACAGTAACATTTTTAATCAACATTATTTCAAAAATGTCACGGTATTGTGAAAAAGAACAAGCATTAATTTTAAAATTATTTAAATATTTTCAAAGAGAAAGTGATGCCGGAAAGACATCATATGATGATGACACAAACATGAAAAATATATGGCAATATTTTTATAAATACCTATCTGTTTTAGAGAGTTTCTGATGCTTTGGGAGTTTCGTGTTCCACAATCCAACGAATTAAGGCAAAGGGGATAAAGAAGGATGTAGATTTTTAAAATCGCAATAATGTAGCTATTTTGTCATCCTGTGGTCGACAACTTCACGAAATTCATGAACATACCATAAAAGAGCGTATTTATGAAACGTATATAGGTGAACACATTACTATTCGCTCAATACAACTAAACCTTAAAATCATCGATGGTGTTGAAATATCCACTGGTTCATCAGCGGAGTGTTTAAAAAAATTTAAATTAAAATGGCGTAAATGTACTGTATCAAACAGGCGTTTTTAAATAGAGCAAACCCGTATAGCCCAAAAACGAGTAGAATTTTAAGAAAATTTAAGAATAACAGCAACTCTTAATTTCCCTTAAAACCTGTTTTTCTGGATGATACCTGGATATATGATATATGTAAAGGGGTTTTTAGGCGAAGTAAGCAAGATGATACTCTCCAAGCTTCCATGCTTGTCTCGACCTGAAAAACACTACTTTTCGATCTTGTAACGTAAATTACTATGTATGTCAAATGAACAGAACGCTTATTTTACTATTGCCTAGTAATTAAACAAAAAACACTTTTTTTGCAGGTATTAAAAAAAGATGGCGCTTACGTCAAAACACGCGCTTACAGTCCCAAAATTAGTGAAAATCGATAAAGGCACTTAGAAATTATTACGAAAAAACGATATTAATTTGAGAAATTTAGCGCCCTGTAAACAAGGAGTTGTTGCTTGTAGCGGCAAAACGAAACAACATTGCCTATAGGAAAGTTTACTTAGATTGCCTTATTTTTGGTGAAGGAATTTGTGGTTAAGCGTTGTACAGTCATTTCAAGGATACCCTGTATAACTAAGACTAAGAGGAAATAAAACAGTAAAACTGGAAGTAAATTAAATACCCATTTTAAATTCAAAAGCTACAGAAGTATGTAATGTAAAGTTTTTTTATTATAAAAAGTCCGACCAGATCTTTAACGGTCTGTTACGGTTTACTTTTTATTTACTGAAAATTACTTCCTCTGCTTCTAGTGCTTTATTTACCTTTACAATTAATTTCTACCAATTTGCACATTTTTTTAGTGTTTCCTTTTAATTTGTCAAATTTTCCAGGTAATAAAAACGGTAAAAAGAATTAAGAGTAACCAAAGTTGTAAACATGTTTCCAAGATTAACTGAAAACTGTAAGAAGGATATAGTACAAATTTGATTGATGATGATTTTGATTCTGATTAACACGAAGGCTTTTGTATACTTATTATCATTTGGTTAGGGTATAATATAAGCAATATTAAATTTCGCCCAACGCAAATAGGGTTCTCGAAATTGGAATGGCACAAATTTTCTGCGTATGTTTATATAACGTGTTTTTTTTACTTCGAGACATAGGGCACGCATGGTAATTTTTCAACCCATGTTAACTTTTGGTCTACTTGGCATTTAAAGAAATATTTGTAACAAAGATTACACATTGACTTACTTTCACCAGTGGAGCTAGCAGAGATGTAGCAAATTACAAAAAGTATGATAAAATTAAGATAAATCACCTATTCAACTTTAGAAAGTTTGGGGTTGTTACTAAGATATTTAAGCTATAAAAGGTAAGTTTTTTTGTAAAAACATTGTCTTAGTCGATCTCTTGAGATTTTCTTGAGTTTTTTAATTCAAGCCCTAGGACTGAAATTATTCTATTTTTTTTGACAAGCCGCTGTTTTTAGCACATCAGTTGAAATGAAGACACCTAAGCATGTATTCATATCAAATTTTTGCTTTAGCGGGAACTGTTATTGGTTACTAAGCCAACACAAATTAACCACAAATTCAAAATATACCGGTTGTCCACGGAAGGTGGTTCGCCCCACTAACTTTTTTGTTTTTCAAAATAATGGAATAAAATTCGGGGGATTTGTATATGACAAAAAACTGCAAAACTTTTTTTTCGATTTTTAAATGGGATACCTGGTCATTTTTTTGACTCCATATGACATTCTAAATACAACGATGTGTCACTTGTCACTTTTTGTCACCGTGAAAATACTTTCTTTCCAAATTTATTGTTTTATCTAGAGGGCTATGAATACCTTAAAATCACTTATTTCAGTCCTTTAATCTTGAGAAAAATGCAATTTTACTATGTAAAATTTAATCTTTAAAGTTGTATAACCCATTTTTTTAAACGGCAACATGGTGGCTCGTCGGGTTAAGAAAAAAGAGAATTTTATTACGATTATTTTGATACCATACACTATTAGGTTTTAGAAAAGCTGCCATTAAAAACTTTAAAAAGTTAACTTGGAACTTTTCTAAAATAAAGCATCCTGTGAGTATAAATTTAGATTTAAATGTATCAAGTAGCCTCTGTGACCAGCAAAACTGATAAAACAAAATCATGCCTCGAAGAAAATTGACATGCCAACAGCTTCTGCCAAAGTAAATTAGTTTGTTGTTTAAAAAACATGGAAAATAATAGTTTTACAAGGAGTGAAAAAGTTGATATGTTATTATTGTCTCATTTCGCATTTTCGGACACAGTTTTGGGAACCGTGTGTGCCGGGTTGGATGACGCCGTTTAAAATATCTTTGTGCGTAAAGTCGTGCAGCATGGGTTGAATTATTTCTACATTCTCAAAACACTAATAACATATTAACTTTTTCACTCCATGTAAAACTATTATTTCCATGTTTTTTAAACAACAAACTAATTTACTTTGGCAGAAGCTGTCGGCATGTCAATTTTCTTCAAGGCATGATTTTGTTTTATACGT
Organism: Polydrusus pterygomalis; assembly: GCA_963969555.1. Classification (NCBI taxonomy): domain Eukaryota; kingdom Metazoa; phylum Arthropoda; class Insecta; order Coleoptera; family Curculionidae; genus Polydrusus; species Polydrusus pterygomalis. Next base: position 82,213,073 of record OZ018375.1, read on the forward strand.
TTTGCTGCAGAGGCTACTTGATACATTTAATTCAAAATTTATTTTCAAAAGATGCTTCATATTAGGAAAGTTCCAAGTTAACTTTTTAAAGTTTTTTAATGGCAGCTTTTCTAAAACCTTATAGTGTATGGTATCCAAATAATCGTATCTAATAAAATCTTCTTTTTCTTAACCCGACGAGTCACCATGTTACCGTTTAAAAGAAATGAGTTATACAACTTTAAAGATTAAATTTTATATAGCACATAGCATTGGACCAAAAATAGTAAAATTATATTTTTCCCAAGATTAAAAAACTGAAATAAGTGATTTTACGGTATTCATAGCCCTCTAGATAAAAAAACGAAAAATATACCAGGTGTCCCATTTAAAAATCGAAAGTTTATGTCACTTCCGGTTAAAAAGTTCCATAATGTTGAGGCACCTGTCAAAAAATGCAGTTTTATGTCGTATACAAATCCCCCGAATTTTCTTCCATTATCTTGAAAACCAAAAAAGTTAGAGGGGTGAACTACCTTCCGTGGACACCCGGTATATGCTAACAAAATATTGTAACTGCAATAAGAATTGCCGACTGTAATCTAACAATTTTTTTCTTTACATAATTTTCTGATGTAGGTAGTTTATATAATATCAAGCACTTTAAATGTGGCATTCTCTAGCATTTTATTTACTGTATTTATAATAGCCTATAAGAATATTAAAAATTATAATTTACCAAAAATACCAATCAATAGTTAAATTTTCATAAGCTAGGACGTGTCAGCTTTAAGCTAACATGATTTGGGACACCCGGTATGAGGTTAAGGTATTTTATTTAAAATAATTTGTTAAAAAGTAATTATAACTCCCACTTAGAAGAAAAAATTGATTTGAATACATGTTTAGTTTGCTTGGACGTCGACATTTTAATTTCTTTGTTAGAAGCAGCTGTTTATCAAAAAATTAGAATAATTATCATGATACAAAGATTACCAAACTAATCATTGTATCATATCATTCCACTCATTGAAATAGAAAACTGCCAAAACCGTCTGCAGAGATCGATTAAAGCATAAGAACAATGTTTTTACGAAAGGTACGTAAACTTTCAGGTAAAGCTTAAATATCTTAATCTTAAAGTGGAGTTGAAAGTATGAAAAGGAAAGAAAAGACTTAAAGTCTTCCTCCACAAAATTTAATAGAACAAAAATTTGTTCATAGGTCTCTACATGTTTTGAACGTGGAAACGTTCCATCATCAGGAGACAGAAAAATGTATTGCTAATGGTTTTAGCAGAAGAGAAAATGATAAGTGGTATAAAACCTTAATGGAGCTTTTATGGAATTAAAAATTGGTGTGTTGAAATGACATAAGGGAAGAAAAATAGAAATAAGTTAAAACATACTGAGTATGTGAAAAAGTCAGTTAAAAGGGTCTAAAAGAACCATATAAACCGGGGAAGAAGAAAAAAACAGTTCTAAAAGAAGATGTCAAAGGTTTTTTTTTATATAAGTATGTCTGTAAGATATTGTAAAAATTTAAAACTTGTTATGTATAGAAATTATATATTAAGAAAGTACCTACCTATATGTACCTATTCAAAATAAAAAAAATCTTTTCAAAAAGGGAGACTTGGGGGGCACTGAGAGTTAAACCTTCCTTCTTTAAAAGGATCTTTTGTTTTGAATACTTAAATTATGCTTTCTTAATATAAAATTTCTATACATAACAAATTTTAAATTTTTACAATATCTTAAAGACATACTTATATAAAAAAAAAACCTTTTGGCAACTTCTTTTTAGAAGTGGTTTTGTCCTTCTTCCCGGTTTATTTCGTTGTTTTAGACCCTTTTAACTGAATTTTTCACGTACTCAGTAAGTTTTAACTTATTTCTATTTTTCTTCAAACTATGTCATTTCGCACAACAATTTTATAATTCCATAAAAGCTCCATTAAGGTTTTATACCACTTATCATTTTCTCTTATGCTAAAACCATCCGCAATACGTTTTTCTGTCTCCTAATGATGAACGTTTCTACGTTTGAAACATGATTGGTAGAGATCTCTGAACAAATTTTTGTTAATGAAACATTATATTTGTATTCAGATTTGACGAAACCTAAGCCCTGATGATAACCTTATAATGGGCCGAAAGCGCTAGGCGATAGCAATAAAAATACGCTGAATACAAATATAATGTTCCATTTGTTAAAATACGGCGTACAACCGACTCTCCTTTTCATAAATTTTTGTGCTATTAAATTTTGTGGAGAAAGACTTTTAGTTTTTTCTTTAATTTTCTTAAATATCTTAGTTTTCAACTTTTTAAATTTGAATAACTCAATTAGGTACCTTACTTTTAGTATACTTTTTGTACTTTGTGACATCCGGTAGATATCTGGCAGTAAATTATTTTGTAAGAAAACAGGGTTTTTCTGCTTCAAAAGTTTGCGATTAGAATATTGTGTGGGGCTTCAACGTCGGGAAACCTGTAAACTGGCTTTTAGGCAGAATAAAATTCTTACAGTTTTCGACATATATATATTTGAAGTTTGCTCATATGTTTATAGAGATAAGGCACACGTTTGAGGGTTGCCGACTTAATCATAATTATAATACTAGAGGTCACTTAAGATTGATGTCACCACCTCATCGCACAGCTAAACTATTTAGAGCTATTTATTGATAAACTTTCCTGATAGTTGCAAAGAAGCGTATGCTCCAGAAATAAGCAACCATTTATCAATCATTTATCATAATGGAGTTATGCTGATCCTGTACTAAATTTTTAAAGACTTCTTCTTCTATGTTACAACCGAATATTGTATGATTTCCACTTTATTTGGGCCCGTAACAACTTAATAAAGTATGACACACACAAGACATTTTATTATTTTCTGCAGAGTTTAAAAAACTGTAATAAAAAGTCTGTAAAGTGAACATAGTACCTACAGAATGTGCGGATTTCATAATCGCATACAGGGTATTCCAAAAGAGTTTTTATTTTAACTGTTTTAGATTTTATAATGTCCTAGATAATACCATAAAAGTGGCACCTAATATTAATGTTTTTAAGAGTAGACTTAAAAAGCTGCTGTTTCAAAAAAACTGTTATAGTCTTGAATTTTTCTTGTAGTTACTTCATTTGTCTGACGTTTTTTTCAATTATTATTGTAGTGCCCTGTAATACCTTTCAATTGGAGAAATAAACGATATTATTATTATTATTATTATTATTATTATTATTATTATTATTATTATTATTATTATTTTTTTTTTTTTTTTTTTTGGCAGGGGAGATCTTCAAAAGCGACCACAGTTGTGGTACTGTCGGATTTTTACCGACTAAAACCCCTTCCTCTTCTTCTCAGGGCACTTTGGAACCGTCCTTGACATAATCATCAGTTGTGCCCTATTTTGTCTTATTGGTTTCCTCTCTGTCTTCTTAGTTCATCCTTTTCTTTGTTGCTCATTATATATTTTATCAACTTCTGCACTTCTTTCCAGTTTCTTTCATTTTCAATCATTGTCTCTATAAGGTTATCTGGTGTAATATCATGTCCTAATTTTCGGTAAGTGTCGTTTCTACTTCGCTCCCACTTGTTACAATCAAAAATGGTGTGTTTCACGGTGTCAATTTGTTGGCAGTAGATGCAAGTATCCGAGTCATCTTTTTTAAATCTTTTTGCATATGCACGAAACACTCCGTGTCCTGATAGAACCTGACTTAAATAATAATCGGTTTTGCGATGTTCGCAGTTGACCCATTCGCTTATGCTTCTTATCAGGCGTTTGGTCCATTGTGCTTTATTTGTCTCGTTTTCCCATCTTGTTTGCCATTTCATTAGCGTTATTTCTCTGGCTCTGCGTTTTTTTGTATTTTGATCGTCTTCAGTGTTTTCGTATATATAGCTTCTTTCTGTTACCATCAGGTCTATTGGTGTTATTGTGTTATGCCTGTTATTACCTGTAGTGCTATTCCCGAGGTCGTTTTAAATGCTGACGCCACCCGCATGAGTATGTTTCTCTGGGATCGAATAAGTAGAGTCTTTGTCCTCTTAGCGAGAATAGTTTTTTTCCAGACCGGGGCCCCGTACAGAATCATGTTGTGGTAAGCACTACACAGGACCTCTCTTTTGCAGCTGCTTGGCCCATCGATGTTTGGGAGGATCCTGTTCAGTTTAGAATTTTTTTCCTCTGCCTTATGTGCTGTAGCCTCGATGTGTTTTCCAAAACTTAATCGGTCATCCAACAGAATTCCAAGGTATTTAATGTTTTTAGTAGGGACTATGGATACCCCTCCCAGCTTGAAGCTTATGTTAGCTCTGTTTTGGCTGTTATTATTATTATTATTATTATTATTATTATTATTATTATTATTATTATTATTATTATTTTTTTTTTTTTTTTTTTTTTTTTTTTGGACGATGGAAAACCTTTTATAGGCACCAGGTACTTGTTCAACCTTTCCCCGATAGTGTGAGACTCCTTATACTCACTAAAAACCACCGTTTGTGTGTCACTCAATTGCACTTCACGGAACCATCATCTTTGATATCTCCTTCGTGAAGGCAACGTGTGGGCCCTTTCTCTTACTATATCTCTATGCCATTGTGCTTTTGTATACCATATTTTCTTAGTTTTCGGCTTGGTTTTGCATTAATACTTCTCTGTTTTGTTTGTGTCGTTCTTCGAGTTCTTTAGTTTCTAGTATCTTTTTAAACATTTTTTGTATTTCGTACCAGTTTTCTCTAGATTTAACCATAGTGTCTATTATATTGTCAGGTGTTAATTCAATGTTTACCCTGGTTTCTGTCTCCTCTCTTAGCTCTCTCCATCTTCTGCAGTTGAAGATTGTGTGTTCTGGGGTATCGACCCCATTGCAAAGTACACAGTTTTCTTCTGTGTCTTTTCCAAATTTTTTTGCGTATGTTCTATACATCCCGTGTCCTGAAATCGCCTGAGTAGTATAATAGTCTACGTTTCTATGTTCACATTTAATCCATTTGTTGATATCAGGAATGAGTCTTTTGGTCCATTGGCCTTTCCTTGTGTTGTTGTTCCATCTTTCCTGCCATTTTTCTACCGTCCTGTTTCTTACCTCTGTGTATGTCTCCCCTTCTGCTCGTTTATACATTTCCTTTCTTTCTTCTGCCATGAGATCTATAGGAGGTATGCCTGCGATAACCTGCACAGCTGCTGCTGAGACCGTTTTGTATGCAGCCACCACCCTGAGCAAAGCTTTGCGTTGACTTCTTTCCAGTAGTATATAATTCCTTCTTATCTTTAGCGCTTCTATCCATATAGGTGCCCCGTACAGTAGTACAGAATGCACTACCCCACATAGCACCGCTCTCTTACAGCTGCTCGGGCCTCCGATATTTGGCATTAGTCGTGCCAGTTTGCCTATTCTGTCTTCCGCCTTCTGTGTCACTTTTTTTATGTGTTCTCCAAATTTGCCGCGTGTATCAAAGAAAACTCCAAGGTATTTAATACTATTTTTTGGTGTTATCTCTACGTTCTCTATTTTAAATCTTATTCCGTCCCCTTTTCTTTTCTGGGTCACAACCAGCGCTTCAGTTTTTTCTGGTGCTAGCATAAGTTCGTTTTCATTCATCCACATATTTATTTTCTGCAAGTTTTCATTGGCGATGCGTATTAAGTCGCATTTTTGGTCCGCCGATACTACCAGTGCTATATCGTCCGCAAAACCTATGATCTTAGCTCGCCCCAGCAGTTTAATTTGGAATACGTCATTATTATTATTATTATTATTATTATTATTATTATTATTATTATTATTATTATTATTATTATTATTATTATTATTATTATTATAAAAGAGATTCGTTTTGTTATTGACAGCTAAATTATTATCCTCTAATATCGTTTATTATTGTTTAAGGCAAATTTAAATGTTAATATAAATTATTATTTTAAATGTACGTTTTAATCAATTTTATTAAAGGAATTATTAAGCTGCCTGTACTTATAGACTGTTAAGTGATTTATATTATGTAGATAATAAATTCTTTGGACATTCTGGATAAACCAGTTAGGGTTAACGGTTAGTATAATAATAACCTATTTAAATTTAATGTATGTTACTACATCTCAATTTGGTTGTTTTGCATAGTTTCATCATAAATTAAATAGTATTTTTTGCTATCTAATATTTTTCCGGCAGGTATAATTTTTTAATCAAACAAAAAAAAACTTTATCAAAGGATAATATTTCTTAAGATTTATTTAAAAACTCATCCATAATTTCTCTGAATCTACCTATATCCATGCTCAGTGTGATCGATTAAGGGTGCAGAAATGAACACGACTGACGATTTATGTGATTCGACGAAAAGGTGTTTTTACCTCTAACATAAGAATTAAATAAAATCTATTACCCGTATAATATTCACTAAAGGGTTTTTAATTTAGTTCATCAAAATATTTAGATCTTATAGTCTCGCAGTTGTATTATCTTATTTATTTGAGGCAACGGCAACAGTAACATATTGTATCAAACCCTAAATCAAACCTTAAGTTAGCCGTAACTAAATCCATTAAAAGCGTAAATTGCTTGTTAGAAGATTTATTGCGAGAAATCTTAGATTCAAAATAAATCTCTTCGGGACTATTATCTTCTACTTTTTATTCACATTTAATTTGCTGCCTCGGGCGACCTTTTTTTTTCCTTCGAGACCAATTTCTGCACGTATTTTTCTTAGCATCTCCCTGTCGCCCGCCGAATTTTCCACGTGTCACAAGATCCTTGACAAATAATCTATAAAAGTAGACCTTGCCAACAATATATGTATGGGTAATATACAGGGACTATCGATATATAAAATACAATTTATACAAACTATAACGGCTGAAAATATATCGTTGGGGTCCGTGGATTGGCTACTATGCAGCACTATTACCAGTACGTTTAGCCATGCAGAGTAGGGATCTATTTTTGACTTGTAAAAAATAAAAGCTAATACGATATGCAGTTCTTACCTTAAAAATGGCCCAGTATTTACTTCCTACTATAACTTGATAAATTCTTCTCCTCGATCCATTTATTACATGAAGTAAAGACAAGAGGTCTAAGTGCTACAGGATGTTTGGGGAGGTAAGGGCAATATTTTGGGAATGTGTTCAGAGGGTGAAAATAAGAGAAATAAACCCATATGTTTTAGTTCGATTTTCAACCATTTCTGAAATAATAAGTTCTAAAGTTTTTGTAAGTTAATTTTTATTTTAAAAGCGAATAATTGCAGGTACTGCAGTACAAACTAACTTAAAGAATATTTTCGGCAAAATGATATCTTTTCCGATGAGAAAACTTTTCAGTCTATACATATAATGGAAGGATTCGAGTATAGATTACCAAATTCCCGATATGATGAGAAGTATACTCAAAAAAAGCAAACCAGTGGACGTTTTTCAGTTAATGTATGTGGGCATGGATAAGTGTTTACGGTGCAGGTGTATGCTGGAATATTGGTGGAACACCAAACAGTATCTTCAGATTTTGGAAAATGTTTTTTTTCCTTCTGTCGCGATAGTTTTTAAAGGAAATAACTTTATATTTCAGCAGGATAACTGCTCTGTGCATACATCAATATAGGAAACTGGTTTAGACAAAACAACGTTACATGTCTGCCTTGGTGCTCAAGAAGTCCTGATTTAAATCCAATTGAAAATGTTTGAGGATTGATGGTAAAAAAATGTACAAAATAAATTTTAAACCACAGAATGAAATAGAGTTATTTGATAAAATAGAAAAAATTTGGGAAGGGTTAACTCCTCCGGATTACACCAGAAATATTATTTTGTCAATTCCAAGAAGATTACGATTAGTGTTAGAATCCAATGGCGCAGCAATTAAATGTTAGTATTTTGTTTGTTAATAAATGTACCCTTTTTGGCTTTATACTTTTGTAGTTTTTCTAATATTAATTTTATAATTTTCTTATTTCGCGGCTGTAATTTAAACACAAAAATATTTACAAATAACTATTATTACTTATGGTAAAAAATCGTGCATAGGTACAATAATTTAATGCTATGTATATAGCTAGTGTTCTATCCAGGTATAAGCAGCAAGGTGAGAAACCCGTTTAACCCAATTTTGTTGTAATTAAGTTATGTATAGGTGGAACGTACGAATTTATATATCGTCAACTGTACTTTCATCCCTAAAAGGCGACTTTATAACTACGAAGAATACGTTAAAACGAAAAGTAAATTTAAATATGCCTGATGCGATGACCACTTACAAAGGAGTATCAGTAAATAAGAAAAATAAAATTATCGCAGACCTTGTCCGGAGAATGCCTACAACTAGGGAGCAGTTTTCGGTCGAGCATCTCGAAAATGATACCTCAGTTGACTTAATTAACGAAAATGTTTAATTTGTGATTAAGTTTAGTTTAGTATTTTTTATATTGTATTGTTTCTTCTATTAATTATGGCATTAAAACACTGTTTCGTTAAATATATTGCTATTTTATTTTAACTGTAAAACTGTTTATAACTTGCTTATAATAAATATCATTATTTGTGCTAATTAATTTTTAATTTCAAAAAATAATCGGCTATTTTTGCCGTATTAGTAATTATTAATGCGCTACTCTTAGCGGGATTGGCAGCTAATTTTTCTTAATTCCAATTTAGTAACTCTGATTAGTAAATTATGCAAATAAAAGCTTGGTGGATACGAAAATTAACCTAATCGCGATTAAGCAAATACGAGAATTAACTTATTCTAATTATTCTGTAAATTGGTGGATACGAGCATTAGAGTAGGTAGGTACACAAATTTATAAAAGTTATTGGAAATGATGAAAGGAATACTAGAACGGTGCTCCATTTAAAATTTAGCAAGTTTGAGACAACTTCCGGTATAACCGGAAGTCGCATATTAGTCGCTGTTATTTCATTTATAGAGAGCGTCTCCGAAAACAGGCATGACATGCATCAAATCTGATGAATATTCTAATTTACGGTCACCGTGAAACACCCTGTATAAATTGCCCTTAAGTATATTATTTACTATTATTTGTTTTCACTCTCTGTTTTTTAGGTTAGAATAACTTTGTATATTCACTTTAAGTGTAGTTGGTTGTTTTCAGGGAAAAAGAACGTCAATGGTACTAAATACGTATTGGAAAATAGACAACATTTGGAATTTTTAAGAGCAATCTATAACCTATATTCTTCAGGGCGGAAAAATTAAGCTTTTTGACGATATTTCTGTTCTAAACTAAAAATTCGACGAAAATTTTTTTTTTAAAACCCTTAAAAAACAATAGGGAACTTTCCAATTTTTTTTTTCAATAATATGATTTAGTTAGGCCTAAAAAAATATTTCCCAATTATTACTCCTAAATCAGTACTAATAACTTGGTAAAAATTCTTTTAAGTTTCGCGCGTGTCAAAAGCATTTCAAACGACCTTTAAAGCGCGCCAAGCCCGATGACGTCAGGAAGTATGACTTTTCCGTCATCCGTCATCCTGACCGGTGGCCGAGCTACCAAGTTTGCATTTGGATTGCCGTGTGTTATTGTTATTGTATTGTTGTTTTAAGGTGGAATTGTCAACGTCGCGTCGTTCAATTTATTGCCAACCTATAACCTATTTCGTGGATGTCACACACGAATTATACTGTTTAACAAAAGTGATTGTCGAACCAAACAACTACTCCCCTGGCTATATGCCACGAAGGGTATTGAATTATAGGTCGCCAAACACCCTGCTAGGTAACGGAAATTCCGTTCATACCTCGTAGTTAAACAAAGTAAGCCACCCGGAGCACATCCGGAAGAGACTTGAGCGGAATATATGACCAGATCATCGTCGTTTTAATTGCGTGTCGTGCACCTGATGAGCCTAAACATCGAGAGGCGAAACACGCACCACACTGGGTTAGTGGGTAGTTGTCGTATAACAACGAACCACAACACCTATGTGTGTGGGGGGTACAAATCGGAGTCTTCTGTTATCCAAAAGATTCGAATTTCTTCTCCACTCTTCAAGAGGAACCAAGTCTTTGTCTCTGTAGAGAACGTGTTGCGACCCGCGCACATGTTTTTGTTTCAGAGTGTAACTTGGGAACCGAAGTAGTGTATGAATCACGGATTCCGATCCCTTATTGTTCTCCTGAATGGGGAAGTTCTAAGTCAAACAAGGCCGCTTGAGCAACCTGTTTTTGGGGAATAGTAAAAGTTTTGTATCCTACATACCGCTGGAATGGGTACCAGCCTCGCAAACTGATGATGGTCGGGTCGTATAACCTGTCAGAGTCTATCCTTCAAACTTCAAACGAATTATACTTCTTGACGTCACGACCCGTTTTTACCCGCTTGGGATAATTTGAATTTTGGGGCATTTTTAAATCTTGCTAGCGGTCTTTTGGGACGAAATATGTAGTTTTTTTTGCTGCCATATGTTTTATGACAATATATATTTATGATTTATAGAATTTTTTCCCCATTTAAAATTTTTGTCAAGTTCCCTATTGTGGGACTTTCCACTTTTTTCTATAAACCCATAATTTTTCTAAGGGTTGTGAAAAAAGTTTTTTTTATCTCCAACGTGATTGCAGAGATTGATAGTGACCGAATTTAAAATTTTTATTTTAGAACAGAAATATCATTAAATACCTAAATTTTTATTCCCCGAAGGGCATACAGGTGTGATAGATTGCCCTTAACAGTCATGATTTTATAAAGGCTTTTGAACAAGCATGTTATTATAAAGGGAGACGACATGATGTGCTTATCACTACGTCATATAAGGCTTATTTACGGTTTATAATATTTACTCAGAGTAACCGAGTATCCCAAAACGCAATATTTTCACAGTTTAGGCCAGGGAAATGATAAAAAATCGTTTACTCTGTGAAAGTTGGCTAAGCGTGAAATTTGTATGGTCGATTGGTTGTTAAATGGGCCCTTTTTTTAGGCGAGATCGACTACCCAAAATTAATTCGGTGTAGGTATTTAAAAAACTGGAAATAGGTTATTTCTCTTTGGCAACAACTGGGACGTATAAATTTCTGTTCCGTTTAAATTTTAAAATTTGTAAAATGACGGTTTTACTGTTTTATTTATTGTCTATTTCGCTAGACATAAAATATTTTCGATACGAAAAATGATCCTTATTACTATCATTTACCTAAAATTCTAGTTTGAAGTGGCGTTTTGAATTAAAATTCAAAAGAATATACAGGGTCCTGCACTCTGCACCTCATCTTCGGTATTCTATTGTTTACTTATTAACAAAATTAGGTTAGGCTTTTGATATTTTGCAGACTTTACCCAAAAAACCGTGACGTCATTTAGATTACATGCCATATATTTTCTTACTTAATAAAACGTTTCTTATAGTTACATGCCTATACAATTTTATTGAAATCGGTTCAATAATATAGACGAAAAAAATATAAACTGAAAAAAACAGTTTTGCACCACTGGTTTTAAAACAAAACAAACCCGAACAAACCCAATCTAGGCGGCCAGTTGACAGGTCCAAAACGCGAAATTATTTGCTAACCAAACTGATTTCCCAATAATATTGTTTCGCGCGCTGTGTGTGCCGTGCCGTACCTGCGTCTTGCTGAAACCATAACCACTTGGACTTTTTTCTTTGGGGTTATGTCAAATCAAAAGTCTTTGTCGATAAGCCAGCTACGATTCAGGACTTAAGGGTCCTACAGACACACGTACATGTATTAGTACATGTACGCGCGTTGATGTACGCGCGTTGATGTTCGCCAGTGTGTAGACAAAATACCGACGACAAAACCCACGCACATGTTTACTGTTCCCGCTTGAATTTATGTACGCACGTACATAAACGCGCGCACATAAAATTATTTTCAAAAAATAAATGCCAAAGATTGTTCTTTCAACTCATAATTAAGATTCCACCATTCAATTCCATTTTATGTGTTTTATTTGGAATTAAAAAAAAGGTCTAAATGAATCACCCTATATTAAAAAGTCTAGTTTTTTACTATTATACAGGGTGTTTTTTTAAGGTCGACGAGCGGCCATATCTCGGAAACTACTGGACATAGAAACTCAGGAAAAGAAAAATGATAATTAAAGTGGCCATGAGAAAATTCTGGAAATAATTTTTAAGTTCCGCATTTTGCCGCAAGTAATTGAAAAGTAAATTTTAAAATTTTACATAACTCCGAAAATTCCACATTAAGGTAAATGTTTGATAACACCATTTTAAAGCTTGGACAATTATGCATCATTTTGGTCTTATGCTCATTGGCGTACCGACTTTAATAAGAGTGGGGGAAGCTGTTGAAAGTCTAATCATTTAAATCGCTGTAACTTATAAACGACTTATCCGATTTTAGCAAACTAAAGACTGTTTGAAAGAGAAATGTATGCACTTTCACCAATCGTATTTAGTTGTCCATAATAGTTTTAAAAAAAAAATGCTAGAGGGCGCAATTTGCAATAACAATACATTTTTTTATTTTACTCCGAAAAAATAAATCATACGGTATAATTATGATACCATAATCGAAAAGAAGATGAAGTTTGCTAGAAAAAATATTAAAACCGCAGCTCGATATCTCCGTTCGTTTCAGCGTTATCGCCAATGGAATAATTTTTAACACAAATTGCGCCCTCTATCAATTTTATTAGAAACTATCGTGTACTAGTAGATACGACAATTGAAGGTACTTCCAAACAAGCTTAAATTTAGTAAAATCGGATAAGTCGTTTAGAAGTTACAGCGATTTTAATGTTTACACTTTCAATAGCTTGTCCCGCTCTTATCAAGTGAAAGTGTAAACATTAAAATCGCTGTAACTTCTAAACGACTTAACCGATTTTACTAAATTTAAGCTTGTTTGGAAGAAAAAGGTAAGTACCTTCAATTGTCGTATCCAATGGTACAAGATAGTTTCTAATAAAATTGCTAGAGGGCGCAATTTGTATTAAAAATTATTCTATTGGCGATAACGCTGAAACGAACGGCGATATTGAGCTGCGGTTTTAATATTTTTTCTAGCAAATTTTATTTACTTTTCGATTATGGTATCATAATTATACCGTATGATTTATTATTTCCGAGTAAAACCAAAAAATGTATTGCTATTGCAAATTGCGCCCTCTAGCATTTTTTTGAGAACTATTATGGACAACTAAATACGATTGGTGAAAGTGCATACATTTCTCTTCCAAACAGTCTTTAGTTTGCTAAAATCGGATAAGTCGTTTCTAAGTTACAGCGATTTAAATGATTACACTTTCAACAGCTTCCCCCACTCTTAATAAAGTCAGTACGCCAATGAGCATAAGACCAAAATGATGCATAATTGTCTATGCTTTAAAATGGTGTTATCAAACATGTGGAATTTTCGGAGTTATGTAAAATTTTAAAATTTACTTTTCAATTACGCCCTCTTGCGACAAAATGCGGAACTTAAAAATTATTTCCAGAATTTTCTCATAGCCACTTTAATTATCATTTTTCTTTTCCTGAGTTTCTATGCCCAGTAGTTTCCGAGATATGGCCGCTCGTCGACCTTAAAAAAACACCCTGTACAATGTTTTTTACAAAAATGTGGGTAAAGGATATCCTGGCATGTAGAATCACTAAACTTTTAATAAAATTAACATATGGTATACAGGGTGTTTAAAATTTTAATTAAGACATTTTCAATGTCAGTTATCGTATTTTTTTAAAATAGAACGCCCTGTATTTGACAATTTTGTTGAAAGGAGCTTTAAATTTTCTTTAATCTGATACCAGTATGTAGTATTTTATTTCAAGCGATTTCTAATTTAATCAGGATTTTTTAAAAATGTATTTAAAAAAGCAAACGTATACGGAAACGGGTCCGGAAATGACGATGAAAATTTTTATGGAATTCTACATAAACAGATATGAAAAAAAGTTCATATTAACATAGGTCCAGAAATGCTTCCAGAGGGACCTACAGGCCTTTAAAGATGGTGTCATAAAAGTGGTTTTTATTTAATTCATTAGGATCTACTTACCATACAGGAATTAACTTCTACGTATAAGTTAGAGTGATTGGAGGTCACTCGTTGAAAATATCGGGTGACCCATAATTGCAACCAGTGGCGTGGGAACAAAGGGGTGGTTAGTTATTTAGGGTTATATTTTTTCGCCGAGTGTATTTTCGATATATTTTAAATAAATTATGATTCTTTGAACATTTTTACGTAAAATAGGTTCCCTTGGAATAAAGTCGTATAGTCTACCGTTTTCGAGATAAACGGACTTTAATGCTCAGATTTTTTTTATGGGGTTACCTAAAATCCTTAGTATACGAAGTACCAGTTCGCAGCGCTGAAGAATTAGAGCAGCGGGTGTTTGCTTGTCGTGAAGTTATAAGAAATAAACCTGGTATTTTTACAAAAGTTAGAAGATCTATGAGAAAGCGAATTCGAGGATGCATTGAAATGAACGGAAATCATTTTCAACACTTATTATAAAATTTATAATAACATTGAAAAGGATTTAAAAATTTAGGGACAGCGTTGTTTATTATTTTGTTATTGATTTGTTGGTATTTTTCTTAATAAAATTGTTATTAAAAAAAAAAAATTGTGTGTGCTTAAAACCACATGACAGAAGTGAAAACTTCAACAAGGTTAATTCAGTGCCCACAAAAAAGTGCTAAACGCGCCTAAAGAAGTTTTCACTTTACCTTACTTCACCCTACGTAAATATATAATTTAAAAAATGCCAGAACATACCTGAGACGCAACAAGTGTCGCACACTGTTTCCACGTCGACTGATGCGGCAGCGAAGTCGAATTCGAGCGTAACACAGCCGAACCTGACGCCTGACGGCTCAGTTTAATTCAGTGCCCACAAAAAGTGCTAAACGCGCCTAAAGAAGTTTTCAATTCAAAAAATCTTATCTCGTTTATCTCGAAAACGGTCGACTATACGACTTTATACCAAGGGAACCTTTTTTACGTAAAAATGTTCAAAGAATCATAATTTATTTAATAAATTGCGAAAATACACTAGGCGAAAAAATATAACCCTAAATAACTAACCACCCCTTTGTTCCCACGCCACTGGTTGCAATTATGATGGGTCACCTGATATTTTCAAAGAGTGACCTCCAATCACTCTAACTTATACGTAGAAGTTAATTCCTGTATTGTAAGTAGATCCTAATAAATTAAATAAAAACCACTTTTATGACATCATCTTCAAGGGCCTGTAACTCCCTCTGGGAGCATTTCCGGACCTATGTTAATATGAACTTTTTTTCATATCTTTTTATGTAGAATCACACCTTAAAATTTTTTATCGTCATTTCCGGACACCCTGTATGTAATAAAAACATACTAATGGGCCGATCAATTATATCAAATTCAACTATTTTGCAAATGGTAAACATTATTAGTATACATATTTGATAGTTTTAAAGTATGGCTTCTTCAAGTAAACATGCTAAGTATGAAGTTAAATTTCACACAAGTAGTATTAATAAATATAATTTATGCAATTGGGTTGGTAGCCAGAGCCACCTGATATTTGACTTTATCTAGGTCAATAAAAGCCTCTAAAACATGTTCATTTGTCTTAAGAGCTTTAAAACAATTGTGTTGAAAAACCACATACGAAAAGTTTGTCTGATAAAACTATTATCCCGCCTCGTTAGACTATATTAACTGACTCGACTCTAACAAGGTATAAAATACGGTAGAATTTATTATTTAAAGAAAAGTTTTAAATTGAAGTATTTCAGGACTATTTTTCTAATAGACCCTTAGGACTTCCAAATTGCTTCAATGCTATTAAATTGACTCAATTGAATTTACAGTATAGGTTAAAATAAATTGTTAACTTAATGTAGACCTAGAAGTTCTGTAGTTTTTTTTGTCTTTTTGAATATGGAAATCTTCATATTTTCAGATGAAAATGGATCAGTGGCTGACACAATCAGCGACAGACCTATCGAAATCCCTGAGTTTATGAAATTATGTGATCAACGAAGAAAATTTCCAGTCCTTTTCAAGTTAGAGTTTGAGGTATGTATGCTTAATAATATGCTGCGTTCCATCACGAGATGCAATACATTTCTTTTGGCAATATCCCTTTTTAATTATTTTTTTTTTGTTGGTAAGCTTTTTCAATGAGAATATTTAAAAACGACAAACATTTAAAGATAGGTTTTAGACGAAATTTGATAAAGCCATATCCAGTATATTATAAACTCGATATCTCCCTTGATAGCGGTATTGTACAAAGTTAGATATTAATTCCTTTGAAATACTTAAGAAATATATATTTTTCATTAATACACAAGGTCCTGCAATAGTGCGTCAGGCTTCCATAGCTCCTATACGAATTTGGTTAGGATTTTCATTCATACGCTAACTTATACTGTATCATACGGGGTACTTCAGGAAAATATTTACTATATTTTTATAATATACAGGGTGGCCCAAAAAAGTGTGATCAGAAAAAGTTTTGATTTTTTAAATGGCATACCTACCCCATATTTTTTTGCATATTTAGATTTATGCTGTCGTCCTTTATAAATGCCTAAAATTTTGTTTGATTACCTTTGGTAGTTTAAGGGCAATCAATTAAAAACTAAAAAAAAATTATTTTGAAGTCGTTGAAAAAATATCAAAAAAAAACAATCTAAAATTAGTTTTTCAATCACGGTATTAAGTGAGTTTAATGACAAGCGGTTTAAAGATACTATGAATCGAATAGTATTTATTTATTTTATACAGGATGTTCATAATAAAGTTTCAAAAATGACACATTCCAAACTTATTTTTCTCAACTTTTTTAAATGGAACACCCTGTATATTATTTCGGTATTTTATATAAAATACACATGCAATTCTTTTTTGTAGTTGAAGCATATAAGTTATGTCCAGCCGTTTTCGAAATAAATGCAAATTTCATAAATTATGTTGATTAAACAGAGTTTATTTTTAAAATTAAGCGTAGGTGACTAGACTAATTATTGAAAACTACAGTAATTGTTCAAAATGTCTTCCATTTTGTTCTGTGCACCAACCAACACGCTTTCCAAAAGATCTGTTTACTTCCCTTAACATTTCAGGGGAAATGCTAGCAAACACGTCTCTTATCATTTACTGCATTTTTTTAGCAGTTGTAGGTGGATCATTGTAAACAATTTGTTTTACGTGTCCCCATAAAAAAAAGTATAGTTTTGTAAGATCCGGTGATCTAGTTGGCAGGGGGGTCCGTTTCTACCGATTCATTGGTTCGGAGAGGTATTATCAAGATAATTTCTTATAATTTATTCGCCCGATTTTACACCTTTTTAAAACGAATTAAAGAACTTGTCAAACTAAGTATAAGAATCCATGTTTTATTTCAAAGCCTACTATGGGTTTTAGAGATAAACCTTACTAATGAACCTCTTTGCTGGTATTGCAATTGAAATGTTAAAAATAAAGTACTTTACAGAACTTTTCAAAAACATGTTGGCTTGTGCACAGAACAAAATGGAAGACGTTTTGAACAATTACTGTAGTTTTTAATTACTAGTCTAGTCGCCTACGCTTAATTTTAAAAATAAACTCTGTTTAATCAACATGATTTATAAAATTTGCATTTATTTCGAAAAAGGCTGGAAATTACTTATATGCTTCAACTACAAAAAATAATTGCTTGTGTATTTTATATAAAATACCGAAATAATATACAGAGTGTTCCATTTGAAAAAGTTAAGAAAAATAGGTATGGAATGTGTCATTTTTGAAACCTTATTATGAACACCCTGTATAAAATAAATAAATATTATTTTATTCATAGTATCTTTAAACCTCTTGTCATTAAACTCACTTAATACCGTGGTTTTAAAACTAATTTTAGATTGTTATTTTTGATATTTTTTCCACTCCAAAATACTTTTTTTTGTAATTGATTGCTCTTAAACTACCAAAGCAAATCAAACAACATTTCAGGCATTTATAAAGGACGATAGCATAAATCTAAATATGCAAAAAAATATGGGGTATGCCATTTAAAAAAATCAAAACTTTTTATGACCACACTTTTTTGGGCCACCCTGTATATGAAAAATTATTTTCCTGAAGTACCCCGTATGATACAGGATAAGTTAGCGTATGAATAAAAGTCCTAACTAAATTCGTATAGGAGCTATGGAAGCCTGACGCAGTATTGTAGGACCCTGTATTCAAAACTACAATATTTAGCTCAAACTTAAAATCATTATAAAAATTGCAACATAAAGTTAGTAAATGTATACACAAAGTACCACATCTAGAGCCAACGGTTAATCTATACAGGGTGTAACAAATTCGTTTATCACTACAGGGATCTCGTAAACCGTAAGAGATACGAAGATGGTTAAATGGGGGCAAAGTTGCACAATTTGATGCCTAATCATAATCCAAAAAGAAATTATTTAGATTCCTAGTACTTCCGGAGATATTCGAAAGGAACTGAAAAACTGCCAATAATATTTTTTTCTTTTGCGTCCTTAATGTAGGAGATAAAAGAAAACCAATCACACCTTTTCAGGGCCACTTTTAATCCTTTCTTAGAATATGTAATTAGTTTTGCCATACAACGTTTCATTTTCCTGAAACCATCATTAATTTCACTATCTTAAATACGGACCTGGATTTTTTCCATTTTTCAATAAAAGACATGGGATATCTTTATTCAAAGCCTAGGCTAAATATTAGTTTTAAAAAAGAATTAACGCTCTAATTTAGCTTTTATTAAAATTTGTATTCTAATTCACTCTATTATTAGGTACTTTAAAATATTTCAAAAAATATCAGAAGAATTAATAAACTGACAACTTTTAAATCAAATAAAGAGATTTCAACTAGATTAAATGATTTATATGTATAATTTCCTTTATTGATTTTATATATCAATTAAATGGGATTAAATTCCTTTCCATATTCCATCCATATAACGAACTGTTATCGTTAGTTTGAAATAAAGACATTTTAAAGTAAAAAAAGCAACAACCATTTGAGGGACACTCCCGGCACTGGGATGGATGGGGGATACTATCAGCTTTTGCTGACGATGTTTAAAACTAAGATTATTTTCCGCTGGCATAGGTAATCAAAAACTTTACTAAACTAAACTAAACTAATTTTCTGGTCACATCTAGTAAAATAATTAGATAAATTATCGACGGGAATCTTTGCGTACCAGTACGGTACCTTAGAAAAGGTTAGTCGTAAAGGGGTTATTCTGTAAAAACAGAAAATTTTGCAAGAGCGCTCTCAAAACCGCTCCTTTAACATTAAAAAATATCAGTGCGTCCATAAAGTATTGCACAAATTCATTTAACATTCAGGAATTTACTATTTTTTTAAACGCTCGGACACGTCAATTAGTGTTTTTATTTGCGCATTTTCTAAGGTAAAATGTTGTTATAAAGGATGTCCCACGTAGGAGGTATGACGTCATCGATGATTTTTTCAAATGGAACACCCTGTATATTATATCAATTTTGAATTCTATGATGAAAACTTAAAACTTTTTATATAACCAATCATTCCTCTGTAAATCACGGTTTCTGAAATATTCACAATTGAAAATTTACTTAAAAACATTTAATTATTGAAATAATGCTGATTTATTGGAATAATATTAGAACACATTTAAGTTTTCAAACGTGAAAATTTTAGAAACCGTAATTTACAGAGGTATTATTGGTTATATAAAAAGTTTTAAGTTTTTATCTTAGAATTCAAAATTGATATAATATACATGGTGTTCCATTTAAAAAAGTCATCGATGACGTCATACCTCCTACGTGGGACATCCTGTATAACAACATTTTACCTTAAAAAATGCTCAAATAAAAACCCTAATTGACGTGTCCGAGCGTTTAAAAAAATAGTAAATCCTTGAATGTTAAATGAATTTGTGCAATACTTTATGGACGCACTGTATAGCTATAGGTACAGTGTGACCAAAGTCCGCATCATATGGGATTTTTTTTTATTAATAGCTTTATTGGAAATTTGACTTTGGCATCAAGTTCTGCTTCGATCGAGATAAAAATTAAGCAAAAAAATAGTAGTCACGTGATTCGCATTATCTGTCAAATTTTTATTTTTTTCAAAAAATAATTCAAAAGTGGGGTTATGTCTGAAAATATCGAAAAAAGTTATTAAAGAAAGTTTTTTTAAATGCAGTTTTAGCCCACATGCAAAATTTCAGCTGCATAAGATAATTTTGATTTTTTACCCACCACTAAAATCTATTTTTCACTTATTGAACACTTTACTGATAACACTAACACTGTGTTCTTTTTTGTCTTAATATTATGGTATATTACTTTCAGACATAAACTACGTTTTCAAAAATGCTTATTTTATAAAGTTACCTTATACATGCAGGGTCAAAAACAAATAAACTTAGCATCTGCACATGCGACCAAATTTTAATAGCCCAATTTTGATTTTGTAGAACAACACACATTTAATATGGCGCTACTTTAAAAAAAATGTATCTGAAATAAAGCATTGTCGAAAATAAGAAGTTTTATGTAGGTTGCGTTGAGTGTTATTGTGCAAAAGTGGTGCAATTTACAAAATATTGGTAAAAAATCAAAATTATCTTATGCAGCAAAAATTTTGCATTTTTGGAAAAAATTAAAATTTGACAGATACTGCGAATCACGTGACTACTATTTTTTTGCTTAATTTTTATCTCGATCGAAGCAGAACTTGATGCCAAAGTCAAATTTCGAATAAAGTTATTAATAAAAAAAAATCCCATATAATCCGGACTTTACTGGTCACGCACTATAGAATAAAATGTCGTTACTAAGAAAAATGTCAAGTTAAGCGAACTCAATGTCAAAAAAGGCATGCTTTGACAATAAAATCATAAAGATTTTATTTGTGGCAAAATGTAAAAATTATACAATATAACAACTAAAAATAGCTATTGGTTACAGTAACATAATAGTTGGAGAAAATGTATGCTTTTTTTGTATAATCTCGATACCTACAGTATAATGACTTTAGTAGTTTCGTCCAAAACTTTTACTTTTAAATTAAATATTAGATCAGCCTAACAAGAAAACAAATATTTAAAAAAAAATTATTTTATGTCTCTTAAAAGTCACTAAATAGAGGAAATTTATGCTTTTTTCGTATAATCTCATTACAATACAATAAGTTTAGTAGTTCTGTCTAAAATTGTCACTTTTAAAAATTAAGCCTAACAAGAAATAAATTATGTTTTAATACATTATTTAAAGGGTCTTTAAAGTAACTAAATGGAGGAAATTTATGCTTTTTTCTTATAATCCCAATACAGTACATAGGTTAGCAATTACTATGCAATACATTCCTATAGGTATATTAATTAAGCAAAACTAACATAAAAACAATTTTGAATGTAATTTTCTTTTCCTTATTAAATACTTCTATAAATAAAAAAATATTCTTCGGCGTGCAGACACATTTTCTAAAATTGAAAAAATTTTGTTCCTCTGCCGGGAATCGAATCGAGAGGTTCTGGGTTCGATTCCCGACGCGGGCATATAAAACTTTTTTTTATTAAAAAAAAAATTGTCTGCACACCGAAGAACGTTTTTCATTTAATCCTATATGTTTTTAGATTGCAGAGAAGACGGAACCTCATTCTTGTCGGCATGGTACTAAAAAAAGTAATTTAGAAAAGAACCAAAACCAAAAATGCATTCCTTGTAAGTATTTTAAATGGGTTATGTATAAAAATAATTTTTCCTATATACAGGGTGCCCATAACTAACGGGCCATACAACCAACAGAAGATATTGGACGTAAGAATAGTTCACTTCTTATTTTATTTCTTGACCATTTTCGAGCCTTCGCCAATTTCTTAAAATTAATTTGTACTTGGATTACCATGTATCTCCTTAACCGTGGATATTTTATGATAAGAAATAACGCATAGATTACTTATTTTCAAATCAACTATATCTTGTTGCTGTATATGGGCTCTTAATTATAATAGGTCACAATGTATTATTAAAAAAACAGTATCTACCTAAATGTAAGAAGGGATATATAAAGATTTCGCCCCTTTTATGTAGTTTGTTTTTTCCTTGAGTTTAATAAAGAAAAAAAAATCGTACTTCATTATTTTCCCTTAATTCCTGATGTTTTTGACATTTTTATAGATGATATTTACTTATGTAATTTAAGCAATACTGTGGAGTCATACTTTCCTGCAGAAGCCTCATGCATTATTTTCTTGTATTCTGCCATCAAGTACATAATTAATTTTTTTCAAGTTCACTATCACAAACGCGAACAATATTCAGGACTGTTGTTTTAAATTGAATGGATCATTCACTAAACGTGGAGAACATTTCAAATACTCTTCGGAAACTATTTTTCATGTACTCATAATTGTTATTTTTTTTTAATACCCACTGTAAAATATATTGAAACTAATGAAAAAATAAAATGTCTACTAACATTTTTGACATTGTCATAATTATGTTACGGTTTCAATGGGTTATGCATCATAGCCGTATTTAATTTTAAATGATTTTACAAGAAGGTTTTTTAAATAACTTTTAATGGGCTTTTTAGAAAATAATAAAATTTGGAATTCAAGTCCATCATACCGTACGAGTAAAAATTATTTGCATCAAAGAGGGCTTTAATGAAAAAACGTATGGCTTGGTTTAGATCACAATGATATGGTGACGATATATCTAACCAAATCTCGGTTAAAATTTTGTCAAATTCATATTATGACATGATATGCCAAACTAATGAGTAACAAAATAAGTAGACAAATACAAATTAATTTTTGTTGTTTACAAAATTAACAAAGTAAGAATAAACAGAAAGAAAAAGAAAAATAATTACATAAATTGCTGAAATTGGCCACCGCCATGCTAAAAGCATAAATTCACACGTCTCTTCATATTTTCGAAAGTGTTGACTAGCATCTCTGGAGAAATGTTACCACATTCTTGGATAATCCTTTCTTGTAATTATTCTAAACTTGCAACTGGTGTTTTAAAGAATTCACATAACCGGAGAGGTGGAACCATGCTTCATCCGAAAAAAATTTCATGTCTAATAAATCATTTATTTCCAATAAATTTTGGGTAAACCATTGAGACTAATTCCTGCGTCTTTCAAAATCTGCGACTTGTATTTCTTGGAATACTTGCACTTTATAAGGAAATAAATTTAGCCGCTTCTTAAGAATAGTCCTGCATATTCCACAAGATCTTCCCACTTCTTGGGACAGGCGTCTTATACAATTTGTTGGCGTATTTTACATTATTTCACGAACGTTTGCAACAAGTTCTTCTATTCTTACAGATGGTCTTCCTGCTCCTTTTTTGGGTTGTATAGAACCTGTTTCCCTGAACACAGCCACGGTTCTTTTCAGGCAATGATAAAAAATCACCAGCAATAAAAGCAACGTTAGGAAAATGTTCGTGAAAATCGTCCATGCACAAACCCGGATTGTATTGCCACTCACCATTTACTCTATCCTCGTTTCGAAAATACGTTTAACCATGAATGTTTTGTGCTGTTTCGTAAAGCCCATTGTGTGAATTTTTCAAGAAATTGGAAAAATTAGCGATGAATCAAATTATTTGTAACGACTGTCAAAGATGACAGAATAACTGATTGATTGTTAATTCAGGTAGTTACTGACACCCAACAGGTATTAAACTCTACGGCTAAGCATTACATCCTTAGATGCAAGGCCCTCTTTGATGTAAATAATGTTTGCTCGCACCCTTCAAGAAAACTCAAATATAATTTTTATGTAAAATTACTATGGGAGCCAAAATTTGAGGGTAGCAAAATAAACATGGGATTTCCAATCAGTCCGAACAGAATGACGGTGTCTAAAAATATTTTTCTGAAATTTATTTTTATATTAAGATTTGTGGATTTAAATATATTAAGTAGGTAATTTCCAAAACACCCAGTATTTTACTACAAAGTATACTTTTCTTTTGTTTCAGATGATTATAACAGGGTAGTATTAGACACCATAGAGGGTGAACATGATAGTGATTATGTAAATGCTTCATATGTAGATGTAAGTTTATTAATTTTTTAGATATTTATGTTTTCTGGTAGCAAAAATGTAGGTTTTTAAAGTGAATATCCAAATAACTAAAATACGGTAAACTTTAGAGGTATTAAATAGGAAAGGGCTTTTGAGAAATAAAAAAATATACAGGATGTTCTATTTAAAAAAAAGGAAATTTTTGATTTTGCATATTATTATTAGACTATAATAAATGCACTTATAACAAGTATTTTTTAGAAGAAAGATCGAATAAGGATGTATAGTCTTCCGTCTCCGCTTCCTTGGCGGACCCGGTTCTATAGATATAGAGTAGTTATTTGTACATAAAATATGTTTAGTAGATAATTCAGAAATTTTAAACAGAAAAGCTTATAAAAATAAGTTTTACATACTTAGTGGCTTTTTCAAAAATGAAAAGTTTTCTATCCAAAGTAACTTTTTTGCAATAATCTACAAAGCAAACAAAGAATGTATATATTATTCATGGAATTGCTTTTGGCAACTAGGTACCTCTATACAGTGTGGTTCTTTAAGTGTGCAACATATGGGCATTTTTTTTATTACCGATTTCTCAGAAAATTTTATTCTTGATAAAAGTTGGTGCATGTTCGATAATCATATTAGGTGCACTTGGAATGGTTGCAAGTCAAATGGCGTACAGGGTAGGCTAAAAAATATAAAACTTGTACAAGAATAAAGTACCCTTATTTCAGAAAATTCAGCAAAATGTTATTAAGAAAACTTGTTTAGAATTAAAAGTTATGCATATATTTAAAAACGTGACCTCCTAAAATAAAGAAATATACATTAATAATTTCCCAAAAATTTTTTTTCTATATTCACCATAAAGACCTAGACCTTCATAAATTAATCAAAATCAAATCAATTTTACATATATTTATTCAAATTCAAGCATATTTGTAAAATTTACTTGAATTTTTAATTTATTAGGGAATCACAAACTAGGGTGTTTCAGAATAAGATGCTGATCCTTAACGGTGTGAATCCTTAGGTGATTTTAAGAAGAAAAGTTCAAATTAATATATATCCTTAACCTATCAACTTTCGAACTACAATGCGTTAAAGTTTTAAGAAAAAAATCGTTTTTCTATTATAACTTTAAAAACTTTCTAGCTATTTTTATGAATTTTTCACACATGCCCTCTAAGCATCAATAGCCATTTTTTGGTGTAGAAATTTTTTAAAAAATTTTAACCAGTGGCGTCTTGAAAGGGTTTGGACTAGACATTTTGGAAAAAAATTATGTACGCCACTGCTTTTTCTCAAGATAAAAATTATTTTTAAAATACTCATTCATTTTAGGCCAAATTTAATATCTTGCCTTTTTATCGTCCAACAAACAGTTTCCGACAAAAAAATAAAAAGCATTAAATGCGCATTCGCTATGTGCCTATGGTTTATTTTTAACAATAAATTAAAACAACTAACATTAAATAACGTGTGAACAAAAACGAAAATAATTTGGATTAGCTGTTGAAAGTGGCCACCACATGCAATAATGCATGCTTCAGCTCTTCTCCTCATTGAGTCTCGTACCCTTTGAAAAATTCCTGGAGTATTCCTGATAGTGTCAAAACAAACCATAGGCACATAGCGAATGCGCATTTAATGTTTTTATTTTTTTTTGTCGGAAACTGTTTGTCGGACGATAAAAAGGCAAGATATTTAATTTGGCCTAAAATAAATGAGTATTTTAAAAATAATTTTTATCTTGAGAAAAAGCAGTGGCGTACATAATATTTTTCCAAAATGTTTAGTCCAAACCCTTTCAGGACGCCACTGGTTAAAATTTTTTTAAAAATTTCTACACTAAAAAATGGCTATTGATGCTTAGAGGGCATGTGTGAAAAATTCATAAAAATAGCTAGAAAGTTTTTAAAGTTATGATAGAAAAACTATTTTTTTCTTAAAACTTTAACGCCCTGTAGTTCGAAAGTTGATAGGTTAAGGATATATATTAATTTGAACTTTTCTTCTTAAAATCACCTAAGGATTCACACCGTTAAAGATCAGCATCTTATTCTGAAACACCCTGTATATGTTTGTTGCAACGATATTAAACACAACTTTAAAATATCCTAAAATTTCTTGTTAACAAGATAAAACATTAGTAATGATAATATGCTAATTAAAAAACTATCATTTAAAGTGCAAAATTTTTATTTTAAATGTTTATTAAAAAACTTTATTCTTGTAAAAGTTTTATATTTTTTGGCCTACCCTGTACGCCGTTTGACTTGCGACCATTCCAAGTGCACCTAATATGATTATCAAACATGCACCAACTTTTATCAGGAATAAAATTTTCTGAGAAATCGGTAATAAAAAAAAAGGCCCATATGTTGCACACTTAAACAACCACATTGTATAGAGGTCATTGCAAAGATCTGAACAGAACAGAAAACTCAATTATTTATTTAGGGGAAAAACAAATCATAATTCAAACGTATCCTAAATTTGAGTTAATAAGAAAAAGGAACGACGGATATTTCATATAAAAAATTTGTCTATATAATAAAATTTCCTAAAATTTATATATTTTTCTTTGATATATAATATACTGCCATATTATTATGATTAAAGAGCTCTGTCTTTTCTGTTAGTCTCAGGAGAGTTCCCAATAGAATTGTGTCTCGGTTTTTGTTGCGATGTCTTTGTTGTGATATTATGGTTGGTTAAAGAACATGTTATATTTAATAGGTAATATAAAAAAAATTGATTAAGAACGCTTTGAGAGTAGATAAACAGTTAATACACAGTATGTCGATGAATAGCGGTCACAAGAAGATAAATAGGTCAAAAATTTTATTGTTTGAAGATAATATAATTGTTGGTCCTTTGATTTTTTAAAAAATACGGTATGCGACGAAAGTTTTGACTTTTTTATGCTCAAAAAATACAATAATATTTAATCTTGTCAAGAGTTTCTATTTATTAATTTGTATAATATATTTATAAGTAAATTTTTAATTTGAAAGTAGCTTTAACATGCAATTACGTCTTATAATGTTTAAAATAAACCAAAATGCTATTTATTCGAACATTGCTCCCCGTTTTATACACATTTTTCAAATTACCGCGTTGTCTCAATATTCACTGTTTTAAAATATTGATATTACTTTCAATTGATTGCTGTTACCTTAGTAAAATTACTTAAAAAACATAGGACCAACGTATGTAGGTAGGTGCAACAATACTTGGTTAAATAATATAACACAAAAATAAAAAGTTAAATATTTAGCTTATATTTTAATTTAAAATTTCGGCCTAATCAATTTGCTCTAAATTTTCTTTTCTTATTTTCCTTTTGATATGATTTATCGAAAACTTTTGTATTTTTTGAGCACCCTGTATAAAAAGTCAAAACTTTCTTAGTGGACGGTATTTTTTTTAAAAAGCAGAAGCTTACTAAAAATAATTTTTCCTTAACAATGAAATTTTGCGTCCATTTGTTTTATTGTGTCCTTTATCCGTGGACATCTTATATACTATGTAGACGTTCTAGAGAACTTTAACTAAAGAGCGATTTTTTTATCTTTTTATTATTTTAAATAAATTCTGATATCATTATTATCAATGACAAGAACTTTTTTAAAAAATCCTCATCAAGTTGTTTGGTAAAAAAACATATTCGTTAACAAAGTAACTAATATTTTTTTTTTTTTCAAGAGCCTATTAAAACCTAATGCCTACATCGTAACCCAGGGTCCTACGGAAGAAACAGTAACAGACTTCTGGAGAATGGTGTGGCAAGAAAAAGCAAGCTGTATTGTGATGTTAACAAAAACGTTTGATTTTATTAAGGTATGGAAGACAGTAAAAGCTATAACCATTTAATTTTATAGCAAGATTAAAAATATAATAATAAATCACAAGCAAATAAAAACAAATAATATATAATAACATTAATGCTAAGCTTCAAAGTTTGTTTTATTTTTATTAAAATGAATTGTGAAGATTGTGCATGTATGCAACATGCCATATGATAGGTAAGAGAAACTAAGTATGTTCGGTGCAGTTTTTTTTGATTAACTTATTTTAATTATGATGTATGCAGCCCCGGATCCAGGGGGAGCGAAGTAGTAGTAGTAGTAATTAAGGGGAGGTTCCGAAACCTAGCCAGTAGACCAACGGCAATCCTTTTTGCTACCCCAGAGTATTTTCCCAATCACTCTAATCACCTTGGCCAAATCGTTTCGACCTCCTGATGAAGGTCAGTCCAGGGCCGTGATTTCTTTCTTTTGGAGAGCCGTCGATCCCAGGAGCCGGTGTCTGAGTTTTCCTTGGGTACCTTCGCAGGAGCCCAGAAAGTGCAGCGGGGTCTCTTGTTCCTTCAGGCGTACAGCGCAGATTGGGTCTTCTTCAATACCGATCAGAGCTAGGTTCCTCTTCAGCTTGCAGTGTCCGGTCAGTAACCTATTTTTGAGGTTGAGGGCACGTCTTCTATTTGAAATTCATTCTAGCTTCACCTTGTTTCACCAGGCTATCAAGTATTTTGCTTGTCTGTCGCCCTAAAACCATTGCTTCTTAGAGCGGCGTGCAACCCACTCATTTAGTGCAGTTTGCTGTTTAGTTATTCCTATGGCCGGTTCCGGTTCAAAGGATGGAGTTCCCGCTCCGCGTCTGGCAATCATCCGTTGCTCTGAACCCCCTGGTATCCGGGAACTCAGACAAGGTTTACCTCTTTCCTCCTCGAGAGTCCCTTCAAGGTATCTATATATTCGTGGGCAAGGTTGGTTGTGACTCTAGGTTTGCATATGGCTGTCTTTGCAGACATATATACCTCGCTTCTCACAGTTCCTGACGTCTGCCATACTGGCCAGCATTATGATGGCAAACACCTCGGCTTGGAAGAACGTTGTAAACCGTCCTAATGAATAGCTCTCACGTGTATCAGTCATCTCAATGTATACTCCGGCCCCTGAGAATTCTGTAGGTGCATCTAAAAGCTTAGCTGGTTTCCTCTCAACAGCTTTGCTGAACCTCCTGCCCATAGGACCTCAGCTTAAAGTCATTGCGCTGGTCCCGATTTAGTTCAGAAGCTTCAAGCTCCGGTTCTGTAATTTCCTGCCGGCGACCAATCCTATGCCTTTCTGGTTTGCCTCATACTTTCTCTCTTTATTTTTTCGCCTTTGAGCTTCCAAGGGGGGTGACCCCACTCGGTCCGGCGCCAGTATTTTTTGCGTCTGTGGATCCGTCTAAGCCCGTTTTGGCTAATCGTTGCTGATCAGCTTTATTGGGCCTTTCTGGTTTCATGTCATCTATGTTACTTTTGGGGCTACTGAGTCTTAGCAAAAGTCAGTGACCCAAACAATTTTTTTAAAAGAAGTATTTGTATTTTAACAAAATGATTAAATTAACTATTTAAAAAAAAAATAAGTTATTTAAGTATTTTAAAAGCTCCTTATTAGAAGTGTTATTTTACTTCTCATTCCATTTAGTTAGTTTGGACTTTTCGTTTTTTTAAACAAATAATGATTTAATTACTTTCAATTTTTCTTTACTATTCATTTGTTATACCATGAAAGCTCTATTAGGGTTGTATACCTTTTACCATTTTCTCTTCTGCTAAACCATCAGCAAAGCTTTTTCTGTCTCCTGATGATGAACGTTTTTACGTTCAAAACAAGTAGAGACCTTTAATTGAACCATTTTACTCTAGTAAATTTGTGATGGAATACTTTTAGTTTTTCTTTCGTTTCAATAAAGTATTAATTAGTGTATCATAAAGAGTGTATTTTGAAGCAACAGGAAGTGTCAAAAATATTTTAAAAAGGAACAATGGGTTGAGCCAAGCGTCTTATTTATTTCTAGTCTTTTTGATTCTTTTGTATAACTAAAATTAGATTTATTTACATAATTAACAAAAAAATGTATTTATTTTCAAAAGTTTATTCTAATAAAACTACATAATATTTTATGTATAATTTAAACAATTTTTTTTAAATAAAAAAATGTATGACGAAAATCTACAATACGGACATAAACTACACTATAGCCGTGTAAGAACACTCAAGAAAAGTCGTTTCAATAGAAACTTAAACTGTCAGTTTACCGCTTGAGCCGTGCTTTGGTTTTTTCTTGGGTCTAGTCGTCCCTCTAACATCTGAAATTTTTCCTACAGCTCCTGAAATATAAATTATTATTGTTAAAAATTGTATTTTTATCCATTTAAGGTAGAAGCCTAGGGGCGGTTAACTTCTTTAAAATGTGTACAGGAGTTTGATGTCTTTAGGGATTTTACGGAATTTTTAGGATTTTGCAAGATTTTTGTGGATTTTCTATAATTTTACGGGGTTTCAAAAATACCAAGAGATTTGATGAGTCCCAAATTTGAGAGTATCTCAAATTTGGGACTTATCTCAATTATATATCTCAAATTAGGATATTTATATAAAAAAAAAGAACTAATTTTTGGGCTAGATCTTGTACATGGAAGGACTTTGTTGTCAGAAAATAATAGTACCTAACATTACCTAAGCTATTATTCACCAAAATTTGCATTGCAATTAGCTTACCTTGTTTCTTCTGTCGATTTTAGACTTTGATCAAAAAAACTCTAAACGTAAATAATTGACCACGTGCACCGGTTCACCAAACAACGGCCGATCGGAGACTAAAGTAAAAATGCAACACAGTAATGAATATCTACCTTAATATAAAATAGTGTCTTCTATTTTTACAAGATGGCAGTACATATACTTATTAGATGTTAGACAGCTATCTCAAATTAGGTGCCTATCTCAAATTTGGTGCCCTTTCTCTATATAAATCTTTCGATTGAAATCGTTATATTTTTAGTTTGATCAAAAAAAAAAATGGGAACATCTAATTTATATTCGTATTTTCAGGATGGTCTGCAATTTTCGTACCGGTATTTATTTCTAGAAAATGACGTGCTTTTGACTAGCAGGCCTCAAAATAAAGCCGAAATTGGTCTTTTGTTATACAGAATTTATAGAGATTTAGGGGTTGAGTGCTTTTTAAATGGATGGTTGTTTACAAAAGCTTAGTATCTGACTTGGGTGATTATAATATACTCGCCGCAAGCGGCTCATGTTCTAATCATCCCTGTTTACTATGAACTACATTATACGGTCGTTAAATAATATGCTATGATATTAAACTTATATTAATATTGACTATAACAACGACATAATTTGGAATGGCATGTTTCGGCAGTATTATTACAAAAGGATCTGTTGTGGGTATTGTTAAATACATCAATGTGTGTGAATCTATTTTGCAAATTGTTCTTGTATGACTTTTGTTTGCATTTCAATATAATTTTAATTTTCTATTATTTTAACATAAAAGGAAAACTAGGAAAGTATCCAACTAGCTATGATAGAAACAAGTAACTGGACATTGCCTAGTAACGCTCCATTATTGCGACAACTTTTGTCTACGTAAAATAGGTGTTTGATTAAATTTTAAGTCTTTTATTATTTTCTGTTTCCAAGTTCCAAGATTATTGTTGTTGACCTACAAAAATACTGTTTAGTGGTATCACGTAGTGTTTAGACAGCAAATTTCTCAAAACAAAAAGTAAGTTTTCCTGTGACAGAGACATCATTGTGATCCAAAAACAATCAAACGTGGTATGTCCCAGAGTAGAATCTTATGTCCTCTATTGTTTTCGATGAAATGCATTTTTTTTAGAAAAAACATATTATTCAGGTTAGATCATTTAAATACCTACTACGTAGTACCAAATGCACTACAGGAATTTTTTATAATCGATTGGTTTACTGCATAACAGTTAGTGAAGTAAACCAATCGATTATAAAAAATTCCTGTAGTGCATTTGGTACTGCTTGTGGAGAAGTTTCTCCTATTACTCGTCGTAGGGACACCTTAAGCGGGTCTATCGAGTTGGGTTTAGATTTAAAAACTAAATTTTTGACGTAGGTAGCCCAATTAAAAAAAAGTCCAGTGGGTTAAGATCAGGCGATCTGGGTGGCCACTGTATTAATCCCCATCTACCCATCCGCCGCCCTGGAAAAATTGTAGTTAAGTACCCAATTGATCAAATCAATCAATCAAAATAAGAATAAAAGAACATGTCAACCGACCAGATACGTCTGTATTTGGACAGCACCTCAAATTTAATAATCATACTTTCTCACCAACTTCTAACAGCAAAATTTTAGATCATTTTGATCATAAAAAATTCAGAGAGTTGGACTATCTCGAGGACCTTGAAATCCACAGACGCATTTAATTAAGTATCCAGATTCATGTCTGAATTTAAGACCCAATGAAACTGATAACCGAAATCCAATTTTTAGACTCTTTCATAGCGATAAGAATGTATTCTTCTTAACCTACGCTTGTGGACTTTTGACTCCTCAAATTTTATTAACAATAGGACGGTTTTGTACATTCAGATATCATAATTTAAAAATCCTGTTTAAATTATTTTCTTTTAAACAATTGACGGAGTTACCTGGCCTTTTTATTCAATTTTATTCATTGAGACTTATTTAAAGTTTTATTCCACTATCTCCAGTCATCATTTTATTCCACTGTTCTGTTTCCTAATAAGCCTAATGAATAAAAATTAAGCAATTACTTGAAGCAATTACTTTTTAGTAAAAGCAATTATTGCTTTACTAGCAAATGCTATAGTAGTAGTAGTAATTGAGGGGAGGTTCCGAGAACCTGGCAAGTAGACCAACAGCGATCCTTTTTGCCTACCCCAGAGTCTTCCCCCAGTCACATTAACCACCTTGGCCCCCGCCAAAGCATCCCGACCTCTTTATGAAGTTAAGTATGTCGCTCCAGGCTAGGGCCTTTTGGAGAGCCGCCGATCCCAGGACCTGGTGCCTGAGTCTTCCCAGGGCCTCACAGGTGCCCAGAAAATGCAGCGGGATCTCTTCCTCGTCCAGACATCCGGCACAGATTGGGTCGTCTTCGACACCAATCAGTGCTAGGTGCTTCCTCAGCTTGCAGTGTCTTGTCAATATCCTAATCAAGGGATTTAGGACACATCGTCTTCTGTCTAAAATCCATTCTAGCTTAGCCTTGCTCGGCCAAGCTATAAAGTCCATAGCTTGTCTGCACCCTTGGATCGTCCGCCATTGCTCCTTAGAGCGGCATTCAGCCCACTCCACTCGTTTAGTGCAGATCCTACCTGCTTTTTAGTTATTCCTATAGCCGGCTCTGGTCCTAGGAATAAGGTCTCAGCTCCACGCCTGGCGAGATCATCTGCCATCTCGTTATCCTGAACCCCTTGGTGTCTGGGGACCCAGACCAAGTTTACCTCTTTCCACCTCGAGAGTCTCTCCAAGGCATCGACGCATTCGCTGACGAGATTGGTTGTGACTCTTGGTTTACAGATGGCTTTTAGGGCAGCTTACATATATCGCACGCTCCTCGCAGTCCCTGACCTCTGCCATGCTGGTCTTCATTAAGATTGCAAACACCTCTGCTTGAAAGACTGTTGCAAGCCGTCCCAGTGGGTAGCTCTCTCGGGTGTCAGTCTTTTTAATGTATACTCCGGCTCCTGAGGATTCCGTTCCGGCCATGCGCGACCCATCGGTGTAGCATACCAGGGCATCCTCTGGGAATAGAACCTCTTTTCTTTCCCATTGCTCCTTGGTAGGGATCGTGAGGGAGTACTTCCTGTTCAGCCTTAACGGGTCCTCTGTCAGGGTCGCTGTGAGGTTCAGTATCGGAACCTTTGCTTCCGCTAGTCAGGCTATCCTCGTATGTCCTACACCCACCCAATACCTTTCCAACAGTCAGTGCATCTCATTCTCATATAGGCCGCCATTGCCTCCTTCTGTATCCAGAGTGGGAGCCCAGGCAGCCCAAGTAGAATTTCAAGCGCGGCTGTAGGGGTCGTCCTCATGGCTCCGGTTATACCGAGGCCAGCCAATCACTGCACTTTCGAAAGTTTTACTCTAGCAGTGGTTTTTTCTACCGCGGCCCACCAGACTATCGAGCCATAGGCGACTCTCGGTCTAATGACTGCTGTGAAAAGCCAGTGCATAATGCGGGGGTTGAGACCCCAACTGACTCCCACCGCTCGTCTAAGCTGAAAGAAGGTCGCCGTAGACTTTTTCACTACGTGGTCCACGTGCGCCGTCCATGTGAGCTTATTATTTAGAATAATTCCTAAGTATTTAACCTTCTGCACCAAGTCTAGGGATTTTCCGTAGAGCTGTTGCGCTCTAAACTCGTCTCCTTTTTTTTCCGTTTTGTAAAGAGAATCATCTCAGTCTTACCTGGGTTGACAGAAAGTCCGTTCTCTCTACACCACCTTTCTACTATCCTGCAGGCCAGCAAATGCTATAAGTAAAAGCAATTGCTAGATCTTGATATGAATAAAATTTTGAAGAAATTGCTGTTTTTCTTACACCTCTGTAGCAAATGCTTATTGAACACAAGTTCAGCAGTGGCTTATCCACTTGTTCAGATTATAGATTTCATGTTCAGTTTGCTGCCTAATTTGCATAAGAGTTGACGTAAATACAACAATGTTGGTCTATTTATTTAGAACAATAGTAATCGGTTACGTTTTTGTGGAAAATAGGAAACTTATATTTGTGATATGGCAGACTTCAGTAAAAATGAGAAAAGTGATAGTCGCGATGAAGAAATTAAAGACAAGCAATTGATATTCGTTCACAAATTAAAGGAACATAAATAAATCTCTCTGACCACAACCGATTAGCTTCCACAACAGCATCAGCTTTTGTAGGAAATTTAATAAAAATATTGGCCTTCTCCCAAACTGCATCCATTACAGAAGTGTATGTCTTACAGGCAGTAGTTTGCTGAACACCGAGTTCTTCACCTGCTGACTTTTAAAACCCCGGATCCGCCCGGATCCGACAATTTCCGCAGAAATACTTTAATCTTATTTAAAGGCGACAGTCGACAGTGCACCCCCTCGCCTTTTACCAGTATCAGTCAAAAAATAGTTTTCCAACCACTTAACATTTTCGCAGTCAAATCGATATAACTTTCTGAAATCATCATATCTACAATTTTTACGTACACTGTAGAGTTTTCTTTTACGGACGTTCATATATTCAGCCATAATTGAACACACAAATTAAGAGCAACGCACGTGTATGCCGCGGAGAACTAAAGTTGACTGCTACCAAGCAAATGATGCAGGGGTTGACCTACCTTAAAAAGTTGAAAGCGAATGCTACACTAGAAAAAGCAATTCCTTAATTTATTCATCACATTTTAAGCAAACGATAGCAATCGCTTCTATTTTTTTAAGAAAAAGCATTGACTAGAAGCAATTCCTGCACTTTTAAGCATTTACTGGACGCAAAAGTAATTACTTTAGTTTGTATTCATTGGCTTTCAAGAAATTACTTCGATTTTATAAGAAAAAGCAATTGCTACATTTTTATTCATTAGGCTCATTATTCGTCATTTTGTATAATGTAACTAGGTACTTTTTTATCTGAGATGTCCCTCACCACTTTGTGTCCATGTGTTAAATGTCAGCCAGTTATTGTTTATGAAGTTTGAAACCACTACTAAAGAAAATTTGTTTATAAAGTTTCAAATATCTTATTAATACGTTTCTTGTCTCCTGGACATAATTTGACGAGTAAGTATTCTTACGTAATTTGTTCCTACTGTGTTTTTACTCTTGTTTGTGTTTTTCTTTTAGAACCTAAGCCCTGATGATGGCCTCATAATGGGCCGAAAGCGCTAGGCAATAGCAATAAAATTACGATTAAAACAAAAAAAGAAAAAAAATGTTTTATTTGTTAAAATACGGCGTACAACCGAATCTCCTTCTCCTACTAAAGTGTTAATATTTCGTAAACGGTTGAAGATACGTGTATAGCATGATTTATGAAAAATGTCTAGAATTGATTATAGAATGTAAAAATATACCTGCTTTATGTTTCATACACGTAGCATTTTTATGATCTACCCTGTATAATATATTTAAAAAAAAAATGTATTTCAGAAAAATTGATTTGACGGGTCCGAGCAATTTTTGACTTAGAAATTATTTGATGACCTTTGGATTTTATGTATTGATACTAAGTAGGCATTTACGTTCTTATCAGTATGTTAATATTCTCCCATACTTCCGTTGTAGGTATATTTTATTGTATAAACCAACTTTTTAAATGACCCTTTATTTACAGCAAAAAAAAAGGTAAGAAAGTAAATCTTTCGTCTACACATTTTATCAAAATATGTCATGTTTATTGATTCTCCTTCGAGAAAAAAACATTCTATAAATTATGTTTCGGTGTTACATATAAAAAAATATAATAAATCACTTAGAGCTAATGCTCTTTTTAAACCTCCGTTTCTCCATTTTTCTTTGAGACTTAATTCCTCAGGCTAACTCGTATTTTGTAAGTTGGTAAGATGTAACATTTAAAGCTGCTTTCGTTGAAATTTATGTTTCACAGCTTCCAGATGGCTTGGAAAATAAGTTCTATGCTTGGCCATGTTAAGAACAAGGTTAAATAGAATTTAGTAGTTTTTCCGTAACTATATATTTTATTTTTATTTTGGTATAAGTACTTTTCTTGTCTTTCCTTTCTCCGTTAAAGCTATTGTAAGTATTGTTTTGTTTATATCGTATGTCCGCGGATTAATTTACCAGGAGGAAGAACTTTTTTTTATTTTTGACTTTTCGCAAAAAATGTAATTTTCAATGACATAATATAACGTTTTGCCTCAGTTCTACATCAGGTCGACATACAAGAAAATTATTATAAAACTTTTATAACTAACGTTATTTATTTCTAATTGTTAAGAAAAACACTATAGATAATATTTTTTTTCTAATATCTACAATAAGGATGGTAAATTTGAAATTTGACACTAAAAGTTGTTGGATTTATAAACAAGGAGTTTATCCTTAAGTACATAAAACTATATTCAATACTATTCAAGCACCTTTCTTATGTCGGTTTTCCACTAAACGGACAGTTGAGTTTATGATGTGTT
Organism: Polydrusus pterygomalis; assembly: GCA_963969555.1. NCBI lineage: Eukaryota > Metazoa > Arthropoda > Insecta > Coleoptera > Curculionidae > Polydrusus > Polydrusus pterygomalis. The sequence continues at coordinate 82,250,091 of OZ018375.1, forward strand.
TGTGTTTTTGGAAATTTGAAAAACAAAAACAAAACTGAAACAAACCCAAAACTCTTATTTCCATCAAGCGAGCTACATTGTGTTCGAGTTTTGTTTTTGTTTTCGGTCCTTTACCACTGGTTGTCGCGAGGAAGTCAGAAAACATTTTTCTTCAATAACCGACATGTCTACAGAATATTATTTGTTTATTGTTAGTTGGGGCTGATTTATACTGAAGTCCTTGGAAAGAAAGTAAGTGACTAAGTGTATATGTCGTAGTCTTATAGTGAAATCCGTCTTTTCATGAAGATACTAGTCATATCATGAAGCGTCGGCATATTATGTAAAAACATGAAGCTACACAATCTGCCTAGGCTTTTCAAGAAGAGCCCGTAGCACTTCGGCATATAACGTCGTAACATAACCTGGCTAAATTTAAAGAGCGGCACTGTGTGAAGTACGAGATGTCAATAGGAGGCGATAACTAGAGGAACAAATTCCGTCTAAAAGGTATATTGGCAACTGGTTTTTTCAACTAATATTATTTTATAAAAATAAAATTTAAATTAAATAAAAAAAAATGCTCTGGGTAACAACGAACAAACCGGTTGCCAATGTTTCTCTAGTTATCGCCTCCTATGTCAATGCTTTAAAGCAAAATTGCAGTGTAATTCTCGATGTCACAAAAGTGGTCCCTGTGTTAAATAAATAGAAACAAATGTTTCATGTTATTCTTCTTATTGAAGTCAATTTTTTTCTTGCTCTTCTTGAAAAGCCTAGGCATATTGTGTAGATTCATGTTTTTACACCATATGCCGACGCTTCATGATATGACTAGATTCTTAATGAAAAGAAGGATTTCACTATAAGACTACGACATAATATGTCATATAAATTTCTTATTGTCTGTAACAAAAAAAAACGTTATCTACTTACCTAGGTAGGTATCAGTACAAAATTCGTATTCAGACTAGCAAGCAGCAAGGCGAAAATAAAAACCACAACACGACCGTTTCCACTAAACAGGCTCGAGTTTCGAAACACGCCGAAACCCTTTGATGTACCGCTTTTGAGCAGGACCCGAAAAACAAAACTCTAACTGTCGCAAAACTCGCCAGTCTTCAAAATGTTTGCGAAAACTTGCAGTTTTGTTTTTATTCGACACGAGTTTGTGTTTTGTTTTTGTTTGTCCGTTTAGTGGAAAGCCGGCATTATATAAGGACTATTATTAATTAGTTCTTCCAAAGTAAGTAAAAAATGTAACAGTATGGCAAGAGTTTCTGTCAAAAAATTAAGGTATTCTTGCAGCAATATTAAAAAACCTTTTATTCCTTATAAGAATTCACATACTCTTTATACAACTGTTTAATACTATATGTGACAGAATTGCAATTTTCTACTGTAAGACAACGAAAATTGCTAGACCGTTGTGTCGTGATAATGTTACGGTAATTTAGCCAATAGGAAATAGGAGTTAATGCTACCATAGAATAGTTTGTAGCCATTATTGTTTAAATACTCACAGTAATAATCAAGTTCTACTGGGGGTCTAATCTGGTTTTATATACTGTATTAGTTTCGACTGGCAGTTGTAATGAAACGACGATTAATTAAGCTAATGAAGTACTTACCAATAAAAATCAGTACTGTAGTTCTCAAAAATTTTAATAGCTTCTAGTGTGATATTGTTGTTGTCGTTTAACATTGCATATCATTATTTAGTATGCAAGATGGTTTACTGAGATAGTAAAATTCGTCCATAAATTATAAAGTACAATACAAATGATGGGTTGTGCGAAATAATAATGTTCTATTGCGGTGTCTGACATGCAAAGATTAAAAAACTTAAATACAAAGTAAAAATAAACTAATTGAAACAGGTATTGGTACGATCAATAAAATTCAAATTTAGACAGGACAGCTAGAAGACTCCAAACAACGATATATCCTGAGCAACAAATACGTTGAAACTAATACTACGGCGCCCGGCGATTGCCGATCGCTACGAATCCCCACCCACGTCTTGTGGATTATAGGTTCTAACGGATACAATTCGTTTTTGGGGACGCTGTTCTGCTTTCTTAATTGTAGAAAAAGCAGTTTATTGGGAACAAAATGCGTCGCATTGACAAGATACAATTTATTTCTTAACAAAATTGCTGTATTGAACGTTCATTATTCAACAAGCTGGAACTGGAATTGGGCCCTGTTAAGCAAAAAGCAACCAACACACACATTTTTAAAAAATGAGATAATGTCATATTCTGGTCTAGAAATGTCCATACTACATTCTGCAGAAAGCTACCAAGCCATCCCATACATTTTAACCTTGAAAAATGCTTCCCCACTTATCTCCTGTTCGTTAACAGTACTTCTCAGATTTCGCATAAAACAACCATACCACTTGGATTGTTGTGTGATCAATATTTGTTGATTTAATTCTCAAAAATTACCAACCAAGTGGGTTGGTATTATTGTGCTGAATCGAGGATGTAGATGGTTTTGACATAGAATTGCTTGATTTTGGTATTGAAGGAAATGAAAATTTGTGAAATACATCAATAACAGAATCGATGTGTTCCACTATTTATCTAGGTTTCCTAATGATGATTTTGTAAACAATATAATTTAAGTAAAAATATTTTTTTTAAAAAGCGTATTTTTTTTGTAATTTGTTGAACAGTGAAAAAAAACCAACCCTCAATATATCTAATTTTTTTGGGTGAAAATGTATATTATTTTTTTGATCGTACGATAATATAACTACATTAAAATTCAACTACTGGATAGTTAAGTTATAGTTTTGAAAACATTTATGGAAAATTAAATAATTAGGAAAATGATTAAATGCTAATTTACTCCAAATTTACATATTGAGGGTTGGTTGCTTTTTGCTTAACAGGGCCCAATTGATTTTGAACACTAAACTATGTCTTGGCAAATCTGTTGTATTAAATCATTTTCCTCAGTGCATTATTTAAGGCAGTAATAGTTTATGTAATATCGAAGTTAAAATATAAGTTTACAATATTAATTTTTAGTGGCATAACTTTCCAGAAATATTTTCTATATGGTTCAAATATGACATATTAATTTAAGCGATTTAAAAAACTCATAAATAGAAAGGGGGTTGTAAAAAAAGTATACAAGCCTCGGTTTATGAATCAAGTTTATTGTCAATATTTTTCATACTAAAATATTTTGATATAATAATATTATTAAGAATAACTTTTTTAATTTTAAGGTAATGTGTATGCAGTATTGGCCTGCTTCCAATGACCTAGAAGAAGTGTATGGTGGAATTCATCTTAAAGTGATTCAAGAAGAAGAACTAGCCAACTTTAGAATAAGAACTTTTAGACTCTATAAGAAAGAAAATGAGGTACGTTTTTAAAAATAGGTGTTCGTAAATTGCGTACGTGTATTTCAATCCATATAAAAACATGAAAAAAGTTTATAGGAATGTTGGTCCTTAAATATCAAAGAATCAAATTAATACTGTAATAAGCTACACAATTCGATAATAGTTTATGTAACGATTTAACTTTCAAAATGTCTTTATTCCAAACTAACTTTAACAGTTCATTACATGGAAAGTGACAACATAATATAGAAAATAATAACCATTAAAAAAATAACAATAAAATAAATGGAAGTTAATTCAATTTAATTCATTAATAAAATCGATTTAAAAAAAATAGTATAAATAATTTAATTTAGTAAATATCTCTTTAATTGTTTTTTAAAAGTTGCCAATTTTTTAATTTTTCTGATGTTTTTTGGAAGATTGTTATATTTTATTCAGGGGCGGAGCTAGAGCTAAATAGGCCCCGGGGCAAAACAAATTTTAGGGCCCCTTATTGAAATTACTTTTGATAATACCACAGTATTAATGTCGGGTAAGAATACCAGTATTTTGTTAATGTAGATATTTATTGTATCTTATACCAACTTGTTGGAACAGCTATTACTATAATCTGGCAATCTTCTACACATAGAATCTACGTAAACACCGCGCTCTCATGATATTTTGTCACAAACGCAAGAACTTACAACTAAAAACACTTCTTTCTAGATTTTATAGTGGCAAATTCGTTTATCACTTTATTAAAGTCAATTTTGTGCGCTCTTCGATTTTCAATGGACAATAGCGCTAAATTACTGAATCTATTTGGTCCCATTGAGGTAAGCAAGTAGTTTTTTATCAACTTTAATTTGGAGAAAGTCCGTTCAGCTTTCGCAGTAGTGACAGGGACAGTAAGGAACATCAGAAGTGCTGTGCACACATCTGGATAACTGGACGATAACGACGCATTCTGAATGATCAAGAAACGGGCTAATTCTTTAACATCTTTCATTGAACTTATCTTCCGAAAATGTTGACCATACAGTAAGCAACTGAGAGGAAAAAGAAGGCGATACATCGTCTAAGAAAGTTTTGGACAACAGATCAGCTTCTTGCTCTAACTCGCTTTTCGATGAATTTGTGAGATATTGAGGCAATGTATTCGAATAAAGCTAAATATTTTTCTCTCCCAACCCCTGTCGGGGGCCCCGGGGCGCCGCCCCGCTTGCCCCGCTGTAGATCCGGCCCTGATTTTATTATTTCGTCATATAAAAGCGATTTTTTTCCGAAATTACTTTTTACTGGTATAGTTTGATAATTTATACAACGTCTGGTGTTATGATCATGTAGTGTCTTATTCCCCTGAAGCGTTATGTTTGATTTTTTCTTTTAAAATAATAGAGTGAATTAGAATACAAATTTTTAATTTATAAATGTTTTGAACGTGTAAATACCCTTTCGGTCTATACAGGGTCCTGCACCTTACCTCCCGTCTTTTATAGCTCACTTAGTAATTAAGTTAGGATTTTTATATTTTGCCGACCTTATCTATATCTTGGGGCGCATTTCAGGAAACAAGTTTGATTATGACGATTTTTGCAAAGTTTAGTGTCAAACTTTGCAAACTTTAAAGCAATTTATTTTTCTTATTTCAAATAGGAACCCCCATTTATTTTAATGTCATTCGGTGCAGAATTAAAAATCTGTACAAAACAAATACCAAAGGAGATATCGAGTTATATTATATTTAAATAAGTCGTTTTTCTCCTAAACCAGTCCTATTATTTTTTACAAAAATACCTTTATTGTGTAAAAAAGTCCTCGGACTCATAGTTTTCGGGTAAAATTTTTAAAATGTGTACTAGAGACAAATAAACTAAGAGCCTCATAGAAACTCACCTGACTAAATTTAACCCCAACTGTTAATATCAAAAATTAATATCTCATTCTCAATCATTAATATTGGTTGGTTGGTTGGTTAAAGGCGGGGGTCGGGTTCGACGTGTGGCCCAAGCTTCTTACACTGCAGCCTTCTGGCTTATTGTGCGCCCCAGTATTGTTAGAAAAGATTTGTTCCTTCTATGAGGTCCAGTAGTTTTATTCCAAGTTTGTCGTGCGGGAGGTTATCGCCACGTCGAATGTTTCCGAAGATTTTGAATCTATTACGGTTTAGCGCTTCGCAGCTGTATATGATATGGGAGGCGGTTTCATCCTCTTCGCCGCAAAGTCTACATTCAATGGGTCCATTATAGACTCCCATTCGTTGAAGGTGCTTTCTTAAGTGACAATGGCCTGTTAGTAGGCCGGTCACTTGCTTCATCATTAATATTAGTTGGTGTGCTAAGACGCACATCGGTACCTCAAGCGGTTGCAAAAAAAATAAATTCTAGTATTTTGCGGTAACATTTGGACGACCATAACTTTCTTCATTTAAGGACTTAAATTTGTATGTTTTTTTCCATGATTTATATGTAGAATGTACCATAAGATATACTGGGGGGTGCACCGCCAGAATCCAATGTATCTATTATAATACTCATAAAACAGTATTAATTATTTTATATTTTATTTTTTATCAAATAACTTAAATCTAGTTTTTATTCCGATAAATAAGAACGTAAGTAGTGTAATAAGTATTACAGTTATTATCTGATTATTGAACTATTAAATAACTATTATTTTTGCTGCACTACCCACTTCATATTATTTTCCATCATGCTACTTGCATCTCTGGAAAATTGACTATTTCGTTAATACCCTATACACAATAGCTTTTCCAATAAAGATTTATTGTATTGAAATTTAACCAAGCGAAACAGGAAATTATCTGCCTTGAAAATTAATCTCTAGTTTCACAGACACATTTATTTTAGATATTATCTGACTTGATTTATGCCTGCGATGATAAAAGTAAATTTATTGTGTCTTTTTTTCGGGGTTATAGAAATGTATTATTATTATTTTTATATCCAGTTAGAAATGTTTTAGTTTGTGTAAACAGAGGGACATTTGTTGATTGTAGAGCGTCGGTTTAACTACTGTTAAAAGGTATATAAAAATGATCGTTTAATTTCTGAAGGCAACCTAAATCTACCTATATAATAATAATAAAAGTAATAAAATATTAGACACATTATACAAAGCAATAAAAACCTCTATTTATGAACTTTTTGTATACTATGTATACAAGTACCGGCAAAAAGTTCGCAACCTATACAGGGTGTCCCGAAATTAGCGTGCAATATTTCTAGGGCGTAAACTATATCCAAAAATATGACAAAAATGTCCTATAAACATACCCCGAGAAATGCTCCTTTAGGGGGCTAGAGCCCCTCAAAGATGGTCCGGAAGGAAGTCTTTTTTTATAATAGTATAGAAACCCTTAAAGATAATGACATAAAAATTGGTACGTGCCTTCCAACCGATAAACTGTACATAACAGTTAGTTTAGAATGAAAATATTTCTTCCAGTGGCGTCGCACGGAGTGGGGCTGAGGGTAAATATTATCCTATATTTTTTATTTCTAGGATTTTTTAATTTTAAGTACAATATTTTAAGAACCTCGAGTTTTTTCTTTAAAAAAGTACCCCTTGTTTTATTTCGATAGAAGGCACTGTTTTCAAGTAAAATTAATTTTAAAATAAAACGTATTTTTCAAAAGAAAGGTTAGTCCATATGAGTTCAGGTAAATCCGAAAGTTAGCGTGCAAATTTTCCTAGGGCGTAAAGTACATCCAAAAATATTACAAAAATGTTCTATAAACATACCCTCAGAAATGCTCCTTTAGGGGACTAGAGCCTCTCAAAAGGGGGCAACAGAGAACTCACAGATATTCATTTTGTGTATGAATTTTGTAATGGTAGTTCTACTGCCGCTGCAATAGAGTACAGGAGGCGATTTCCGCATAGTAGAATACCTAGCCGTAGAAGATTTGCTACGGTCCATCGAAATTTAATAGAAAATGGATCATTTCAAAGACTTCATGCTATTACGAAAAAAAAATTTGCCCCCCTTTGAGAGGCTCTAGTCCCCTAAAGGAGCATTTCTGAGGGTATGTTTATAGAATATTTTTGTAATATGTTTTGATGTACTTTACGCCCTAGAAATATTGCACGCTAATTTCGGGACATCCTGTATATGGGAATAAAATTTCGAAAAAACTTCTGCGGTAGATTGGACTATTAATTATTCTTTAAATAAATGATATGACAAAAAATGTTCCGAAAAGAAGTTTCATTCAAATGGGAAAAAAAGAAAAAAATTAAAGTCTTCCTCCAGAAAATTTAAAAGAATAAAAATTCTTTAGGGGTCTCTACATGTTTCGAACGTAAAAACGTTCATCATCCAATGAAATTAATTTTTTATTTTAAATTAACCGCTTGTGGGGTTACTGGGCTTTAACCCTCGGTACCTCACAAAACACGTTTTTGAGAGTATTTTATTGTGATATCTTTATATTAATATGACTAATTTTATCCTTATAATGTCTTACAGATATACTTAAAAAGTTTTATAAACATTTTAAATAACCCTCGACACCTTCTTTTCAGAAGGGTACTTTTCTTCTTCCCCAGTTTATTTGGTTGGTTTAAACCCCCTCTACTGACTTTTTCACACACTCAGTAAGTTTTAACTTTTCTCAATTTTCTTCATATTTTGTCACTTCTACACATCAATTTTATAATTCCATAAAAGCTCCATTAAGGTTCTACATCATTTTCTTTTCTGCTAAAACCACCAGCATTAAAAAAAAATTCTGTTTCCTGATGGAACGTTTCTACGTTCGACACAATATGTAGAGAACCCTAAAGAATTTTTATTCTAATAAATTTTGTTGAGGAAGACTTTTAGTTTTTTCTTTCTTTCCCATGCTTTCAACTCCACTTTAAGCATGGACTATTTTTTCAAATTTTATTCAAATGTTTGCTGATGATACTTTACTATACATAAAAGGTAACGATATTCTTGATTGTATAAAAATTTACATTTTAAATTAATATGTAGATATATCAAATTGGTTAAAAGTTTCAAGACCAAAATTTATAGTTACTGGAAATAACTTAAATTATACACTTACAGGGTGGCCCTTTAGTGTGGCAAAGTACAATAGCTCCGTTACTATTTCAAATACATTAAAAATATTAATACAAAAGTTGAAGGCCAGTAAGTGACTTATAACGTAAAATTATTTTTAACTCTATAGGGTGGCTCAAAAAAGCGGAACAAGAAAAAATTTACTTTTTTCAAATGGAACACCCTGTATATTTTTTCATTTTTAAATTCTACATAGAATTATAATTATTTTTTATTAAATACATTATTAGTCTATACTTTATAGTTTCCGAGATATTGACTCTTGAAAAGTGACATTTTTGAACTTTGACAGCTTCTAACTTTCTAACAGTACGTCTTAGAGCAAAACGGCTTACATGTCTCTATCTTCAATTTTTATTACCTTCCCAAAAAAATCAACTTCCAGTTAAACCGGAACAACTATATTTCCTGCTTTCGAGTAACATCCGGTTTAACCGGAAGTTGATTTTTTTGGGAAGATAATAAAAATTAAAGATAGGGACATGTAAGCCGTTTTGCTCTAAGACGTACTGTTAGAAAGCTAGAAGCTGTCAAAGTTCAAAAATGTCACTTTTCAAGAGTCAATATCTCGGAAACTATAAAGTATAGACTAATAATGTATTTAATAAAAAATAATTATAATTTTATGTGGAATTTAAAAATTAAAAAATATACAGGGTGTTCCATTTGAAAAAAGTACATTTTTTATTGTTCCGCTTTTTTGAGCCACCCTATAGAGTTAAAAATAATTTTACGTTATAAGTCACTTACTGCCCTTCAACTTTTGTATTAATATTTTTAATGTATTTGAAATAGTAACGGAGCTATTGTACTTTGCCACACTAAAGGGCCACCCTGTATATAGGTAAAAATATTTTACCTATTTATGAGGAAAAATTAAAAATTATTAAATATAATTATTTAAAACTGTACCTAAAATTGAAAAAAAAAATTATTTAAAAAAGATTAGTCAAAATTTAAGTTTATTTTCGAAAAAAACAATACAGTATGTGTATAAAGTCTGGAAACGGCTTAATAACATCACAATTTACTGGCCGATTTAAACCAAATTTGGTACAGTTGTGTAAGAGGATCTATCGCACCGAATGACGATATTGGCGTTGTTGCCAGCTTTTTAGTTTGTCTGGAATTCGAACGAATTTTATATTTTTAAATATAACATCCAGTATATTTTTACATTTTTAAATTCCACATAAAATTATAATTATTTTTTATTAAATGCATTATTAGTCTATACTTCATAGTTTCCGAGATATTGACTCTCGAAAAGTGACATTTTTGAACTTTGACAGCTTATAACTTTCTAACAGTACGTCTTAGAGCAAAACGGCTTACATGTCCCTATCTTCAATTTTTATTATCTTCCCAAAAAAATCAACTTCCGGTTAAACCGGATGTAACTCAAAAGCAGGAAATATAGTTGTTCCGGTTTAACTGGAAGTTGATTTTTTTGGGAAGATAATAAAAATTGAAGATAGGGACATGTAAGCCGTTTTGCTCTAAGACGTACTGTTAGAAAGTTATAAGCTGTCAAAGTTCAAAAATGTCACTTTTCGAGAGTCAATATCTCGGAAACTATGAAGTATAGACTAATAATGCATTTAATAAAAAATAATTATAATTTTATGTGGAATTTAAAAATGTAAAAATATACTGGGTGTCCTATTTAAAAATATAAAATTCGTTCGAATTCCAGACGAACTAAAAAGCTGGCAACAACGCCAATATCGTCATTCGGTGCGTTAGATCCTCTTAGGGCCGTTTGCAAAGGTTCCACTTAAGACGTTTTAGGTTGGGCTTAACTTTAAGTGTCACTTAAACTATTATTTTCCGTTGCACAGTCGATCATCCGGCACATAAGCTGGGCTTAAAAATAGACATAATATTAAGCCGAAGATTTTTACGGCTTAAACCGCACCTTAACTGATTCTAACCCCATTTTCTCATTTTTAAAGAATTTTCTGCTGAAAATGGCTTTATTTGAAAGGAATTTATTAATAGTTGAAGATGATGAGCTTGATGAAATAAATTAAGTAATATTTGGAATTCCTAGGAGGATATATAATCGGAGTGAATATTTTTATTCCTTTGATCAACTTACTTTTTTTCAAAAATTTCGCGTTACAAAAACACAGCAGTATTAATTTTAGTTCAAATTGAAGCCGAAGTAGAGTATCCCTATGATTAGTAAGTATTAATACATAAATAAAACCTTTCATATCAAGAATAATAAACAAAGTAAACAAACTTTCCATTCCCCTTGACTTATGACATAAAAATTACCATAAAGGTTAAAATATCCCTAATTAGTTACTATATTTTCCAACGTTGCCGCTTTTACCTATAACTTAGCTAAACTTTCGGTAAGTGAAACCTTAGCAAATCAAATAAACATTAAGGTGCATCTTAGATTTAGGTGCCACTTACGTATGAATAAGATGTAAGTGGAACCTTTGCAAACGGCCCTTACACAACTGTACCAAATTTGGTTTAAGTCGGCCAGTAAATTGTGATGTTATTAAGCCGTTTCCAGACTTTATACACACACTGTATATAACACAATAATTTTACCTAATTTTTTAAAAATTGTTCAACTATTTTAATTACCTACAGCAAATGACGGGGTATTTGGTAGACTGCAAGTTTTGCAAAATAAAGCGTTACTCATAATTTTAAATGTGGATAAATACTCAAAAATAAATTTTATGTCCGGTGGTTAAATGTTAAAAAATTAAGATTTTTTACGATTTGTACTTTCATTTTTAAAATACAACATACCGTCAACTGGGGCTTCTTTGATCAATAAAATTTTAATTTTTGATTGTAGTTAACTAACCAGTTGTGATATTTGGAAACAAAAAAAACATAAATATTTGCGGTCATACGTTTAATCTAAAAACTCTGTAGGCATTCAGTAAACTTTAACAGAAATCAAAAAAAATAAAAAAAAGATCTCATCAAAGTTTTACTTTATTTGGGGCAACTTTGATCGTGCCTTATTTTTGCTCTTAAAATCAATGAAGCCCCGTTCAATATTAATTTAAAAAAAAAAAATTTAATTCTGCAATAGTCAAATTTAAAAAAGTTATTTACATCTTAGATACATAAGATTTTATATAAAATAATAAAAATTGACCCATGATAAAACACTGAGGCTGTGTACTATAGAAATTTCTGAAGCTTTATAAAATCTATAAACGTAAAAAGTAAACATTCTTACCTTGTAGTACGAGAACCGCGGCAAAACGCACCACCAAGTGTCCACTATCATGAACGTGTGATAATTAAAAAACATATGATGTGTTTAAACGCGCCAAGAAATTTGCGCTTGCGCAGTAATTCAAGAAAGTAAAAGTCCAGACAGTTGACGGTACTTAATGTGTTCTTAAAAGATTTTAGAACTAATAATTATGAAAATAACAACTATTCAACTAGGTATTAAAAGAGTATTGTCTAGGTAGGGCATTAAAACATTTGGCATAAAATTCGGTTATCTTCAGAGGACTAAGTAAATATAACAAAGTGTATATTTCAAAAAAATCCCAGAGCTGTTTAAAAATTTTAAAAAAGTCATTAAAGAATTATTCTACTCTTTACTTTATAATTATTTTATAAAATTTGGTAAATTGTAGCAGATTGCTAAATAAATCTTGTTACTACTGCTATTTATTAATAAGGAAAATAAATCTATTCCATTGATTTTAATTCAAAAGGCTAAGTGCCTGAATAAACAATGATCATACGACAGAAAACAGTTTACCCTCCGTTCCTGTCGAATTCAAGTCGTCAATGTAACCGTAATTATAAAGTTTGCTCTCCTGTTTTATTATAGGATATTTGAGTTTGCAAACGATTTTCTAATCATCCATCAAATTTATAAAATGCCTTATCCAAAAATGTAATTAAGTATCCTGAGATAGGATCAATCTTGTTTGTGACCTAATTCGTGTTCTTGTTTTAAAATAAGTTTAACGCGTTTTGGTTTTTTTTTATAATTAATTAATTTAAATAGTGAATATATGAATTTTTTTAAATATAAACGCGAAAAATACATTACTTTTTCTCCAACCAGTATAATACTTCACTGAAAAAAGAATTTATTTGATCTAAACAAAAATGGAGTTCGCCGAAACAAATATTTGTTCCCTATGGCCTGAACAAATAATTATTTGAAATTTTGTCCAAAATTATTTGACTTTTGAGAGGAAAATATATGATATTCAAATAAATATTATTTAAATAAAATAATTCCGTTATTTAACACGAAGCAATATAGGTAACCAACAAATATGTATTTATTTCTATTAAATAAATATTTATTCTGTTCAAATAATCATTTATTTAAATCGCTAACACATTTATTTAATCCAAATCACGAATTGTTTATTATCCTTTTTATTTATTTCTATTAAATAAATATTTATTCTCTCCAAATAATAATTTATTTAAATCGGCAACACATTTATTTAATCCAAATCACGAATTGTTTATTATACTTTATATTTAATTCTATTAAATAAATATTTATTCTGTTCAAATAATTTCGAAATTAGGATGTGTGCTTTTTGGCATTTAATTTAAATAACTTATTGTTTCCTATAAATAAATAATTATTTACTATTGAACATAATAATATATAATATAGTTATTATTAAATATTTTTTGGTAAAAACTATATTTGTAATAAACAATAAGGTATTTAAATTAAATAATTAAAATAGGGTATAATCTCCAAAACTATTTAGAAGAGGAGCTGCAAAAATAAATAAATCATACCACAGTTTTTATATATGTTCTGTTTATTGTTACGAAAAATAACATAACTATATAAGAAAAGAAAACAAAACTGTAATTAACATGACAGTTATTAAACTCGGTCTGCGCCTACGAGAGCATTATTCTCCTTAAACATCCATATTTACTGCAATAACTAAATGTTCCTGTAAAATAACATCTTGTTTGAGGGAAATAAATTAAATTTATCACAAACAATCAAAAATAGTTATAAATAAATATTTGTTTCCCCGAAATATTTATTTAGTTAAAGCAAATAAATATTTATTTGCTTTAAATTTTATTTATTTCACGCAAATAAATATTTAAGGCAAATGAATAATTTTACCTAAAGGGGCTGCAAGAGACGCTTTCGCGACCATCTTGATATATGAATATTAATAATTATATTGAAAACAGAAATCAAAACAATAACGATATGCATGTTTATAAAATAATATAATAATATGGCAAAGACAAATTTGTTAACTTTTTCTATTATATACCAAAATAATTGAAACGTTTTTAAATGGGCATTTCTCCATGGCATGCATGATTTAGTAATTATTATTTTGTATAATATGTTTTATCTGTCTTTTTTAAGTAATAAACATTAAAATAAAATATTACCTTCGAAGGAGGGCCACAGATGTCCCATGTTATGGCCAACTAGCCAATCGCGAACGTCCATTGCCACACAAAATTATATATCACCTTGTTAAAAGACGCTCACTAAACGACTAAACTCTCCAGTCTCTACCTGGTACCTGCCTAGATCTCAAAAAGCAGTGGCGAAATAAAAAGTTATTTGCAGCAAATAATATTTTGTTTGAAATGTAGACGTTTAAAGGCAGAGGAGTAGCAAACAATTTTTTGGTTGGCGCGAATAAGTTTTATTTCACATAAATAAACAAAAACCAAACAAATATGAAAGAAAAGTCAAATAATTCAATTTATTTGTTGCAAACAATATTTGTTTGAGCTAAATAAAGATTATTTGTGACTAACAAAAATAAAGCAAATACATCATTTATTTGGGATGAAACAGACTTTTTTTTCAGTGTTGTAATAGTAAGAGCAACATGGCAACATGTTATGCATAATACATTTCGGACAATTATAATTTCTCATAAAACAACTAGGACTATTATGAATTTGTAATACATGTAACTGGGCTGTAACAAGCCTGGTACCCCAACAGCATTTTACTTTGAGCTAAATGATGCTTTGAATTTTACAAAAACCAATTTTTTATTTTTTCTTTCCCTCTCATTTCACCACTTTTACATGTCTCCGACAAAGTTTAATGAAACTTAAGATTTTTTACTACTTATTCCTAAATGATTTTCACAAAGTCTGTTAAAACTCTCTAATTTTTCTTTCGCTCTCTTCATTTTTCTGCCCAAGACAGGGCCTTTTCACTACCCCTTGACTTTCCAATATGCTGAATTCTTGTCGGTCTTCTGACTATTCATTTTTTACACCTCGTGTAGACCATTGAAAGCTCCATTACGACTCAATCCCATTTATTATTTTCTCTATTGATAACAACATCGGTATTCTACTATTTACTTTGTTTTCCTGATGATGAGTGTTTCTACACTCGAAACATGTCGAATTGTTATGAATTATTCTAGGTTCGGGTTTGTTTCGGTGTTGCTTTTCTTTTCTCTATAATATTATTTGCTTGTTACGGTTAATGAAGCATACACCTACCAATAAAAATCCGTACTGTAGTTTTCAAAAATTTAAATAGCTTCTAGTGGGATATTGTTCCTGTCGTTTAACATTGCACATAATTGTCTAGTATGCAGGATGGTTTACTGAGATGGTGAAATTCGTCCATAGATTATAAAGTCCAATACTAATGTTGGGTTATGCGGCGAAATAAGAATCGTCTATTGCTTTATCTGACATGCAAAGTTTAAAAAACTTAAATACCTACAAGTAAAAATAAATTAATTCTAAACAGGCATTGGTACGATCAATAAAATTCAAATTCAGACAGGACAGCTAGAAGACTCCGATCCGAACAACGATGTGTCCTGCTCAACAAATATGTTGAAAGTAATACTGCGACGCGCCGCGATTGCCAATCGCTACGAACCCCCACCAACGTCTTGTGGATTATGGGTTTTAACGGATTCCATTCGTTTTTGGTGACGCTGTGCTGCTTTCTTAATTGTAGAGAAAGCGCTTTAAGGGATCAAAATGCGTCGCATTGAGAAGATACAATTTATTTCTTAACAAAATTGCTGTATTAAAAGTATTATTATTTATTCATTATTCAACAAGACTGAACTGCTAATGGAACTGATTACTACCAATAAAAACACTGTTCTAGCAAATCTAGAATTGATATAAATCTAAAGCGGGTTTGATACAATATCAATTATTTATTTAATATGAGATAATAAAATATAAGCTATCAATACAAATAATGTCCTAGCAAACCTGTTGTATTAGATCATTTTCCTCAGTGTATAGTAGTATTTCATGTATTTCATAAGTCATATTGAAATTAACTTTACGATTTTTACTAAATACCGTGTTAAATAAATTAGTAAACCTTAAATTAAATATTCACCAAGATTTTAAAAAAAATGTTTTAAACTATATAAATTTGCATCTATATCACACCCATATTATATACCTATGTATATACAATATATTGCCATCGGCAACACCAGCACAATATAAAAATCTTCCCGGCAGTACCTACAATCAATCAATATTTTTAATCGCCATTTATCACATAAAGCTAATATTAAAATTAAATTTTAGATCGCTATTAAGCGCCCCGCACACGATCAATATATTGATCAATACAGGATAATATTGATCAGTATACTGTTCATGTACTAAATATTGAAGTCGATATCGAATATTAACGAAATTTAAATATTTAAAAATCCGGACTTCAATACTGGTACGTAGTGGGGATATTGATCAGTTTATTGAAAGTGTGCGGCCTAACCTCAATATTTTCATCAGTATTTTCTTGTGTTGCCTAGTAAACTTTGTTGATCGTTATAAAAAACAACTCCTACCTATTGCAAAATACCGAAGAGTAACTGCTAGTTTCTCTTTAACAGATAAAGCTTCTCGCATGATGGTATCCTGGCGCTTGACGTGAGGTTCAATCATTGCTACGAGTGTATCAAACTTATATCTGTCCATTTGAAAATAGTTGCAGTAATCGTTTACATCACTTGAAACAATTTTTCTTAGTAAATTCATGTGACAGTAACGTTCCTTTTTTGTTATATCCACTCTTTAACCCATCGCTTACGGTTAACAATATGTTTTATTTCTAAGAGTAGTAAAATAGTAGAACATGCTATTTTCCTCTTATTTCTCATTATTTCAACCCCTCCGCAATACGAACAAACCCGAACAAACGTAGCAGGAGCATGTACGGTAAGAAAACTAAATGAGACTGAACTCTGGACATAAATATTGTCATTAATAGTTAAGGTGTGCCGTGGTAATAATATTGATACGCGGTTTGACAATAATATTGACGATCCTTTAAGCGGCCCTCACACGATCAATAAATATTGTCAATATCGGAGTAATGACAAAATTATTGAACGTGTGAGTGGAAAGATTGACGGATTGTCAATACGTAAAATATTGATGGGCTGGTTTGATGAAATTCAAAATATTTGCACGATTGACAATAAATATTGACCGTCTGAGGGAGAGATTGACAATCTTGGCCATTTTGTTGAGAAGTGTAGTAGCGTACACCTGAACAAATCAGTTTATTATTTGTCGAGTAGCGCATACATAGCTAATATAATGAATTGTGATAGTGAGGCTTTGATAGATGAAACCACTATGGCATTCAAATGATCTACCAGTTGCTAAAAATCGGAGAGTTAATGACAATCTCTCTTCAACTGAAACTGCCTTTCTCATTATTGTATCTTTTCTCACGATGATTGGTCCCACTAGATTCAACAACTCTTCGTAGCAAGCGTTCGTCATGCGAAAGTAATTTTGGAAATCTTTTGGAGTAGTTACGCGTACTTCATCCAACAAACTCATGTGAGAAAACGTGTCTCTCTTTAGAAGCCACTTTCTAGCCCATATTCGCTTTTTCTTCTTCCGTTTTATTGATAAAGCTAAAATAATAGCTACCTACTCAAGCTTTTTGACGGTCCGACATCCTTGACTGTTTGCGCGAAACTAAATAGATTATCAATAAATATTGATAGTGTGAGGCAATTACAGTTTGTCAATCTTTATTGACCATATTGACAAACTTTTACTGAAAATATATATTGATCGTGTGCGGGCCGCTTTATAGATATCCTTTTGTTATTAGTATTCACCGGGCCCTCCTGTTATTTTTTGACAACAATTTGATCAATTTCGATGCTTTCGAAATATGCAATAAAATTATCTCGTAGTTATAAATGCTCTCGGGATATTATAGATGCTAATAATCAATAATATATTAATTATTTTTTGCAGACGATAAAAGAAGAAAGATTTATCCTGCAGTTTCACTTTACAGAATGGCACTGTCATTCGTGCCCTTTTGGAAATGCCCTATTAGAGTTTCGAAGGCGAGTAAGAGCAGTAGTTGGTCATAGGATAAAATCAAAAGAAGCTGGACCCATGGTAGTTCATTGCAAGTAAGTACCTATACATTTTTTTGTTCAGTGCTTTATACTACAAAAATAAATTTTTAAAAATCCGGTGTGTCTGAAAAACTTTAAACCATTTTGTTGATTGGTGCCAATTTTTTCAGTGATTATTTCGTTTGGTAAATACTTTCGATAGAATCGGGAACATATCCAATCAGTATATTATTTAGCCTCCTTCCACTGGTATGCTTTGTGGAAGTAAAAATATTAATTGGAAGTATCTGTTTAACGACTCTTTAAAATCGTAAAAGTGTTGGAAAATGACTGTCCTTAAAATGTTTCTCCTGCGGCGCATTTCTCTATATAGTATAGGTACACAATCTAAAAACCACTGATAGGTTTTTTTAATTCCCAAACATTTCTATATAAGATGTTCTTTTTATTGATCAATAGCACTGTAATATTCCTGACCTTTTTTCATAATGCTTGCTCATGTCAGCACTTTATTTTTGAAGCATCGATAAACTTTCATTTAGATATAAAAAGCACTGATGTTTACTTTGGAAAGAATTTCTTGTGAAATTGGAACGAAACTATTTGTTCTTTTCCCAAGAAGCTTTTGTCTTCTTGATAAAAATTTCTGTAATAAGAAATCATAGAAAAATGATTGATGATAAAGATTTAATATTTAATTTAGTGGCAAAGTCACGGGGGAGAGGGGTTCGGCCCGTTGCACACTTATACGGCCACCGTCCTAACGGCACCGTTTACACGGTTAAGGGATTAGGCAGCATAATATGTGACCTTTCACACGCACCGGCACCGTGTACAGTACACGGTTCAATTCCACCGCGTTGTCACCGTGAGCCCCCCGTACAATTCACGGCGACCGTTACCGTGTTGACGGAGAGACATGCCCAGTAGAGTTTAAGATTTAATTGGTGCTTGCACCCAAAGGCGTCCATAGGGGGGGGGCAAAACGGGCACTTGCCCCCCCTAGGCGCCCACATTACTATTTTATTTCATAATTCTGTATAAATATTGAATAGTACAGCGGTTAGTTAGTAGACCAACAAATCACTAAACTGAACAATTACATAATAAAAACATATCAATAAATTAATACATTAGGAATAAGTTAAATAAATAGTCTTATACAGTGTCACCAGTAAAGTTTGCATATTGGTCCGCATCATATGGGATTTTTTTTATTAATATCTTGATTCAAAATTTGACTTTGGCATCAAGTTCTGCATCGATCGAGATGAAAATTAGGCAAATAAATAGTAGTCACGTAATTCGCATTATCTGTCAAATTTTAATTTTTTTTCAAAAATTAATTCAAAAGTTTCTACTACATAAATAGTTCTAAGTTATATATTTCTGAAAATATCGAAAAAAGTTATTAGAAAAAGAATTTTTAAATGCAGTTTCTAGCCCACATGCAAAATTTCAGCTGGATAAGATAATTTTGCTTTTTTACCTATATTTTGTAAATTGCACCACTTTTGCAAAATAAGACTCAACGCAACCTATACATAAAATTTCTTAGTTTTGACAAGGCTTTATTTCAGATACATTTTCTTTAAACTATAGCGTCATATTAAATGTGTGTTTTTCTACAAAATCAAAATTGGGCTATTACAATTTGGTCGCATGTGATGCAAAGTTCATTTGTTTTTGACCCTGTATAAAGTAACTTCATAAAATACGTATTTTTGAAAACGTAGTTTGTGACTAAAAAAATTAAAAATAAAATAAAGAGATTTTAAATTAAATCGTTGAAAATAGATAAACTTTCCGTTGGGTTAAGCAAAAATGTATTTTCCACTTAATGAACACTTTACTGATGACACTGTGTTCTTTTTTGTCTTAATATTAAGGTGTATTACTTTCAGACACAAACTATGTTTTCAAAAATACTTATTTTATGAAGTTACCTTATACAGGGTCAATAACAAATGAACTTTGCATCACATGCGACCAAATTTTAATAGCCCTATTTTGATTTCGTAGAAAAACACACATTTAATATAACGCTACTTTAAAAAAAATTTATTTTGCATTAGTGGTGCAATTTACAAAATATGGGTAAAAAATAAAAATTATCTTATCCAGCTGAAATTTTGCATGTGGGCTAAAAACTGCATTAAAAATAACTTTTTCCTATAACTTTTTTTAATATTTTCAGAAATAACCCCACTTTTGAATTATTTTTAGAAAAAAATTAAAATTTGACAGATAATGCGAATCACGTGACTACTATTTTTTTGCTTAATTTTTATCTCGATCAAAGCAGAACTTAATGCCAAAGTAAAATTTTGAATAAAGCTATTAATAAAAAAAAATCCAATATGATGCGGACTTTACTGGTGACACTGTATATAAAAAAGTATTGTTTAAGTTTTTGTCTCCCCCTGAAAAACGCTCTATGGATGCCCTTGCTTGCACCTGTACCGCACTTACGAAATTTTCTTGCTTCATTGGCGGGAACATTGGTTTATTTAGTATATTTTATCATAATCATATTACTCGCAATGGCAGTAGATATATACAGGGTGATTCAAAAGTACTTTGACAAACTTCGGGAGGTAATTGCTGGCAATATTTTAACACGAAAAGTTCTTATAAACATTGGTCCTTGGCGACTTCGTTACGGAGATACAGGGTGTTGAAATGTTAAAAGAAATAGTAATAATTTTTAAATAACTCCTTAACGAGTAATTTTTTTTTAATGAAATTTTGTCAACTAAATAAGCATCTAAGGACACTTACTTTTAAAGTAAAACACGTTCGTAAATTTAACCAGTGGCGTCGGTACAAAATGTTACTATCATATTTTTTGTGAAAACTATGCTACACCACTTACTTATTTTATTTTAACTATTTTCTTATAAATTCCCCCTTTATTTAGAACAAAAAAGATGACGTGTGTTTTTTTGATACGAGGGACGGTTTAAGCGTAAATGATTATTTTACTTGAATATACACAAATATTAAAAAATGTGTTTTAAACTGATCAACCACTCAAATATTTATTACAGTATTTTAACGAATACCTACATACATACTTATTAATAAACAAATATGTATATGCCTAAGGAAGGTACTGAGGATGCCTATTTTCTAAGTATAACACGTTTTCAGTGGCATACATATTTATTTATTAGTATGTTATTTTTTAATATTTTGTATTTTGACAAGGCGGCTTTTAAAATGCTTTTTTTGTCGATAAATTAAAATATATTTGACAGTTAGTTACCACTGAGTTTTATTTGTTCAGTTTTCTTATTTTTAATGGTAACTAACTGTCAAATATATTTTAATTTATCGACAAAAAAAGCATTTCCAAAGCCGCCTTGTCAAAATACAAAATATTAAAAAATAACATACTAATAAATAAATATGTATGCCACTGAAAACGTGTTATACTTAGAAAAAAGGAATCCTCAGATACCTTCCTTAGGCATATACATATTTGTTTATTAGTAAGTATGTATGTAGGTATTCGTTAAAATACTGTAATAAATATTTGAGTGGTTGATCAGTTAATACACATTTTTTAATATTTGTGTATATTCAAATAAAATAATAATTTACGCTGAAACCGTCCCTCGTATCAAAAAAATACACGTGATCTTTTTTGTTCTAAATAAAGGGGGGATTTATAGGAAAAAAGTTAAAATAAAATAAGTCAGTGGTGTAGCATAGTTTTCACAAAAAATATGATAGTAACATTTTGTACCGACGCCACTGGTTAAATTTACGAACGTGTTGTACTTTGAAAATAAGTGTCCTTGGATGCTTATTTAGTTCACAAAATTTCATTAAAAAAAATTACTCGTTAAGGAGTTATTTAAAAATTATTACTATTTCTTTTAACATTTCAACACCCTGTATCACCGTAACGAAGTCGCCAAGGACCACTGTTTATAGGAACTTTTCATGTTAAAATATTGCCAGCAATTACCTCCCGAAGTTTGTCAAAGTACTTTTGAATCACCCTGTATATGGATATGCTTGTATCTTTGGTGGAAGCAAGGCCGATCATTTGGGAGAAAACAAGTTCTAGTATGCACTCTCTCATAAATGTATCTTGACGTTGAAGCGAATTTTTTAATCGTTCGTGTAGGTCATCAAAGCTGGATATGGACATCCTAAAATAGTTGAAAAAGTTTTTTTCCTCTTCCCTCAGCTGACCAAATAGTACAAAGAATGCACCGAATTGTTTCCTTCCCATATTGATGGGATGCGATGAAATTCTGTTTCGTAACTTTATTCGTTTTTTGATACACCTGCAAGACTTTAAAATCGCCACAGCACGTCTATGATCCATACTCGAATCAAAATAGAATCAAACTGACGAAAACCGTGCATGTGTGCAAGGATAACACGAACGCGGTAAATCGCGTAAACGCTGCCGTTAGGACGGTCGCCGTGTAAGTGTGCAATAAGGCGAAGTGGTGAAAATTATATTTAAAAAAACCTGCACCTATACCAGAACCGATTCCTGTCTGCGTCACTGATTTAATTTCTATTAAAGAATTAAACATGACAAGATTGACAAGTCATTTTATTCACTTTACTTGGTGGGTACTTTTTAGTACAACATACAGCGAGGACTAAGTAAATTTAATGGGTCACCTTTATAAATATAGTGTTGCTAGGTCTAATTGTCATAACTGAAAATATAACGTTCTGCTCAAAGCCAACGTCGTCACCAACATATTGGCCTTTGAAATTAATTATATTAAGGCCTTCTTTGTGTTAAAATAGATAGGAACGGGTTTTCCATCAGCCAGACCAAAACGATTCAGCACCGGAAAAGGGAAAAATGGGGTTATATCCGTATGGGGACGATTTCTATATGATTGGGATTGAACTTGAACCTTTTTATGCTTTGGTCTTATTTTCCTTATTTATTTATTCTTTTGAACAGGCCACATCAAAGAATGGCATTAAATGAGCTTTTTCTCTATACTCGAATTCATCCTATTCTGCAATGACATCCTAAATTACAACCTCTTGAAAATACATCCCAATAATAAAAATCTAAAATCTTCCTAGTAGTAGTGCTAGTAACATGTTTTATTAAGCAAAAAGCTATGCAATTAAATATTTTTTACAACAGTTTTTTAACACATTTTTATAGATTTATTTTTTAATTTTAAAACGCAACCTTTTTTTAACAAAAAAAGACAGGAAAGTTAAACATTTTGTAAATTGTATCAAATATTACGTATCATTTAGTTTTTTAATTAAATGTAATTTTCAAGTTTTTTTAAACAGTTTTAATAATTTTTGAGATTTAATAGAATTTTCCAAATTATTATATTCTATCAAACCTTTATAAAAAATAGATTTATAAGCTAATGTTTTAGACACTCCATCCACATAAAAAATGTTATTAGTTCTTGTTTTATAATTATTATGGTCATAATTAAAAAAACAAAATCTTTTTACTCAATCAGGCAATAAATTATTTTTAATTTTAGGTATAAAGATACATACTAAATAAAAAATAAAATTTCTAACATTCAACCAATTTAAATTTTTTAACATAAAATTAACTTTTGTATATTTGTCACAATTTAAAATAATTCGCATTGCCTTATTTTGTAAAATTTGTAATTTATTATATATTTCCTCACTAGCATAATATAAAATGAAAGAACAATAAAAAAAATGTGGTAATATAATAGTATTGAATACAGGTTTTTTTAGAAAACAAACTTAAATTAGAACTAATTCTTTTAAAATAACCTACTTTTCCGGCAATCTTCGATATATGATACTTACAAAATGATTAAAAATTTTTAATTTTGAATCAATGATTATCCCTAAATATTTAAAACTGTTTACTAATTCCAATTTTTCACCATCAATTACAACATTTATATTTTGACAATTTAAATTATTACCCATAACCATACATTTAGTTTTTGAAATATTTAATTTTAATTTATTTACTTTTAGCCAATAATTAATAATTCATTTATCTCAGAACTTAGAGTATTTAAACCATCAAAAATATTTAAAACATTAATGTAAATTAAGGTGTCATCAACAAACATTTGTAACTTACACATTTTTAAAACTAATGGCATATCGTTGATGTATAAAATTAATAATTTTGGACCTAGTATACTTCCTTGAGGAACTGCTATATTATTTACTTTTTTATTTAAATATGTTTTTGATATTTTTGTTTTTTGTGACCTGTTACTTAAAATTGTTAAACCATTTATAAACGTTTTCGCGAATACCATACTGATACAATTTACTCAATAATCTAGCCCTGTCAATTGTTTCGAATGCCCGCTTAAAATCCAAAAATACAGCTATAACATTTTCCCCTTGATCAATGGTTATCTTCCACGTCTCAGTCACATATTGAATGGCTGTCTCTGTCGAGTACCCTTTTCGAAAACCAGCTGGAAAGGAAACTAAAATTTTGTTGGCATCAATGAATTCTAATAACTGTTTATATACGACTTCTTCCAATAATTTCTCAATATCCCATAAAACATTTACTGGCCTCATCTCAGTTTCACAACGTTTCTAGAAACAATTAAGAAAACGCCGTGAAAGCACAAAGTTTGAACACAAGCCGACGTCATTTTATTATTAACAGTTAATTTATTTATTTAGCAATAGAGAGGCTAATTACATTATCTTTGTTCCGATAACCTAATTAAAAATAACAGCTTAGAAACAGGAAACAAGACCAGTGAAGATAGTAGTAGTAGTAGTAACGATTTATTTAGCAAAAAGCTACAATTAAATATTTTTTAATACATTTTTTTAAAACATTTTTATAGACTTATTTTTAAATTTTAAAACGCAAACGTCTTTTCACAAAAACAGACAGAAAAGTTAAACATTTTGCAAATTGTATAAAATATTACGTATCATTTTGTTTTTTAAATAAATGTAATTTTAAAATTTTTTTAAACACTTTTAATGATTTTTGAGATTTAATAGAATTTTCCAAATTATTATATTCTATCAAACCTTTATAAAAATAAATTTATAAGCTAATGTTTTAGACACTCTATCTACATAAAAATGTTGATTAGTTCTTGTTTTATAATAATTATGATGGTCATAATTAAAAGAACAAAGTTGTTTAAACAATCAGGCAATAAATTATTTTTAATTTTATGTATAAAGATACATACTAAATAAAAAATTAAATTATTTGTGACATTCAACTAATCCAAATTTTTCAACATAAAATTATTTTTTGTATATTTGTCACAATTTAAAATAATCCGCATTGCCTTATTTTGTAAAATTTGTAATTTATCAAATATTTCCTCACTAGCACAATATAAAATGGAAGAACAATAAAGAAAATGTGGTAATATAATAACTAGACTGGGTACATATCGCTAATCGTCAGCCGAGAGTGCATCTAATATTAGTACTAAAAAAAAATTTACAAAAATTTACAATAAAAAAATACTTTTCTTTTCTTTTTTTCTATTTACTATTGCTTTTTTTGCCTCACCTTCCTGCGGAACGTGAAGGGAAAACATATCGCCAAATTGTCATTATAACAACTGACCAAAACTACACAATGGTGCAAAATTTCCGTTTTCTCGTATAGATAGGTAGTTTTCTGAGACGGCGCCGTATAGGTGCTCTTTAAACTCGCACACCTTTGTGCAATGTGGGATATACTTTCCATATTTGCTCTATAAAAATATGTAAGTATTCAATCGATTAAAACGTAAGCAAAAAATTATTCTTACATGGAAGCTATCAATTATCAGCTAATAAATTTGTAGAAATATTATTGTGCCGAGCCCTTCGGGCACGGCACTGTTCTAGTTCGTTAGTTTAATTATACGAGAGCTGTCACTTCGACAGGTAAGTGTAATTTTTTTTAGCTTTTTCGTAGCGAGAGTTATAGCTGTAAGAATTCGAAATTAAAAAATTTTCAGGTACCTAAATAAGAATGTTTTATACGATAGCTGTCAAATTTTGACAGGTAGGAGTCAGTTTTTTTTATCCTTTTCGTAGCGAGGGTTATCGCTGTAAAAATCCTAAAGTGAAAAATTTTTCAGATCCTAACTAACAAACTTCTATACGACAGCTGTCATTTTGACAGGTAAATGTCAATTTTTTTTAAGCTTTTCTTGTATCTAGGATTAAAGCTGTAAGAATCCAAAATTTAAAAAAAATTCGGTAGTTAAATAACAAAGTTCTATACGACAGCTGTCAAATTTTGACAGGTAAGTGTCAATTTTTTTTTAGCTTTTTCGTAGCGACGGTTATAGCTGTAAGAATCCCAAATTAAAAAAAAAATTCAGTACCTAAATAACAAAGTTTTATACGATACCTGTCAGATTTTGACAGGTAAGTGTCAATTTATTTTAACTTTTTTCGTAGCGAGGGTTAAAGCTGTAATAAAACTAAATTAAAAAAATTTTCAGTACCAAAATAACAAAGTTCTATACGACAGCTGTCAAATTATATATACTTAAATAGTAATTCTTATTTTTTATAATTTGCTACCATTTCTATGCTGTTTAGGTATAGAACAATATATTTGAAAAAAGTAGTATTTGAGATGACCTAAACGAATATCCAAACCAAAAGTATATCGGACGCACCCAATTCGATTTATTAACGATCCAATATGACCCTACATTGATTTAAAAAAAATCAAAAAAATTACTTCCCAACTTTCGATCGCGTTCGCAATCAACAGTGTTTTATAGCCCAACGTCGTCTACACGTCGAAAAAGTTTAAATCGATTAAAATGATTTTTGCCACCTGTATCGCCCTACAACGAAAAAAAACATATTTTTTAACTTTGACTTTAATAACTTTTTTCCGGTACACCCTGTATATTTGAAATTGTTCCCAGAACGTGCCCCGACTATTCCTCTCTACGTCCAGAAAGTTTGAATCGTTTTGCTCTAACCGTTTCCGAAAAAAAAATTCGCGAATATCGAAATGTCGAATAACCTTCTACCACGTGGTGACGGATTATCAATGTCGAAACGCCATCTTTAAAATCGAGATTACAACCATTTCTGAAACATTTTGGGCAAATATTTTGGTCAGTAAAATTAGAAGAAGGTTCAAGGTAGATATTCCACCCGATTTAAAATCTGGAAATATTCTTATTATTCTAGCAAGTCACGCTGAAAACACCCATTTTTCGCCATTTTTGACAGCCGGATTTTTAGAATTAATAATTAATTTAGAAACATCAATATCAAGGCACTCTTAGTCAAAAGTGAATGGTGTTAGAATTTGTAAATTTTGCCTGTTTTCGCACCCAAAAAAGCGACTTTTCTCAATTTTGCGAATATATTTTAATGATTTTGAATATGTAGAGGTGTTGCGAAGTAATCAGCGCATTTTTTGAGAAAAAAATAAAACGGTTTTGTTAAAAATTGAATAAGCTACAGTCGATATAGTAAAAAAAAAGCTGCCGTTTTTTCCGTATTAAAGATAAAGAAAGGAAAAAATATCTCTTAAATACAATTTGACGAGCTCTATCCGCTAAAGTTTACAACGTTTCGATCAAAAGTCGTTTTCAGTACGAAAAAAAATAAAAACCGTGAAAAAATCAGGCCTAACTTTATGATTTCCACTTTCTTACAATTTTCGGCAATTTCCATTCCAGTTAGGTATAGAACGATATATTGGAAAAAGGTAGATTTTAAGATGGCCTAACCGATTATCCAAACCGCATGTCGATTGGATGCACCCAATTCGACTTATTAGCGATCCAAGAGGTACCATTTTCGACCAAATTTTGACTTTAAAAAAATCAAAAAAATTACTTCCAAACTTTCGATCGCGCTCACAAACAATAGGGTTCTGTAGCCCACGGTCGTCTACGCGTCGAAAAAGTTTAAATCAAAAAAACTCATTTTTACGAACTGTATCGAATGCCAACGAGATCCCGATATTTTTCGACTTTAAAAATTAATAACTTTTTTTCGGCACACCCTGTATATTCGAAATTTTTACACAACGTACCCCCACTATTCCTCTCTAAACCCAAAAAGTTTCAATCGTCCCACATTAACCGTTTCCGAGAAAAAAAATCGCAAATGTGAAAATGTCGAAAGAGACGACGGCGGCGGCGACAACATACATACATTTTTTTCACCGAAGCGCCGTATAACATATCGCGGTGTAGCGCGATATGTAACTAGACTGGGTACATATCGCTAATCGTCAGCCGAGAGTGCATCTATTATTAGTACTAAAAATTTGTATTTAAAAAGTATTTTTCTTAGTTTCTTTTTTCTATGTTTTCTATTGCTTTTTTTACCTCACCTTCCTGCGGAACGTGAAGGGGAAACATATCGCCAAATTGTCATTATAACAACTGACAAAAACTAAAAAATAAAAATAACAGGAGCAAAATTTCCGTTTTCTTGTATAGATAGGTAGTTTTTGAAGACGGCATCGTATAGTGCTCGATGTTCCGTTTCCAATGCCGTCTCGCTCGATTCGCTACGACTTTTCGTTACGGAAATATATGATATTTAATATTATAATATTGACATTGAACCTGTCAGCACCGATTCTTTAAAATCGCACAGCAAAGGGTGTAATGTGAGATATATTTTCCAAGTTTGTCCTTTAAAAATATTTATTCAATCAATTTAAACATAAGGAAAAGAAACTATTCTTACATTGATAGCTGATAAATTAGTGAAAATGTTATTGTGCCGAACCCTTCGGGCACGGCACTGTTCGAGTTGGTTTATTTAATTTCATACTTTTGACAAAACCATTTGTTAGCAACCTTTAATTGTTATTGGTAAAGCATTTCAATTCGCGATAAAAAATAAATTTAGTTTCTTCACAATCCCAGTTCGTTTATTTCGTACCGAGGATTGTCACTGTAAAAATCCTAAATTTAAAAAACTTTTAATAGGTACCTAAATAACGAAATATTAAAAAAATAAAAAGACGGGCCTGGAATTGAACCCGGTATCATCGCGACCACAAGTCGTAACCTATTATATACCTACCTTCCACTAGGCCCGACCACTTTGAAAATAAATTATAATATAGAATATTTATATTGCCGTATTAAAAATGAAAAAAATACGATTTATTTAAGCTTGACGAGCTCTTTCCGCTAAGGTACATTACATTTCAATCAAAAGTTGTTTTCCGTACGAAAAACAATGAAAACCGTAAAAGAATTAAATAGTAATTCTTACTTTTTTATAATTTGCACCCTTTACATTACAGGTAGGTATAGAACAATATATTTGAAAAAAGTAGTATTTGAGATGACCTAAACGAATCTCCAAACCAAAAGTGTGTCAAACGCACCCAATTCGATTTATTAACGATCCAACATAACCCTACATTGATTTTAAAAAAATTAAAAAATTGACTTCTCAACTTCCGATCATGTTTGCAAACAACAGTGTTTTGTAGCCCAACGTCGTCTACACGCCAATAAAGTTTAACTCCATTAAAATGCTTTTTGGCACCTGTATCGCTCCACAACGAAATAAAAACATATTTTTCAACTTTCACTTTAATAACTTTTTTCCGGTACACCCTGTATATTGGAAATTGTTCCCAGAACGTGCCCCTACTATTCCTCTCTAGGTGCAGAAAATTTTAATCGTTTTGCTCTAACCGTTTCCGAGAAAAAAATTCGCGAATATCTAAATGTGGAACAGCCTCCCACCACGTGGCGACGGATTATCAATGTCGGGACGCCATCTTTAAAATCGAGATTACAACTATTTCTGAAACATTTTGGGCAAATATTTTGGTCAATAAAATTAGAAGAAGGTTCAAGGTAGATATTCCACCCGATTTAAAATCTGGAAATGTTCTTATTATTCTAGCAAGTCACGCTAAAAACAACCATTTTTCGCCATTTTTGACAGCCGGATTTTTAGAATTAATAATTAATTTAGATATATCAATATCAAGGCACTCTTAGTCAAAAGTGAATGGTGTTAGAATTCGTAAAGATTGCCTGTTTCCGCACCCAAAAAGCGACTTTTCTCAAGTTTGCGAATATATTTTAATAATTTTGGATATGTAGAGGTGTTGAGAAGTAATCAGCGCATTTTTTGAGAAAAAAATAAAACGGGTTTGTTAAAAATTGAATAAGCTACAGTCGATATAGTAAAAAAAAACCTGCCGTTTTTTCCGTATTAAAGATAAATAAACGAAAAAATATATTTTAAATACAATTTGACAAGCTCTATCCGCTATAGTTTACAACGTTTCGATCAAAAGTCGTTTTCAGTACGAAAAAAAATAAAAACCGTGAAAAAATCAGGCCTAACTTTATGATTTCCACTTTCTTACAATTTTCGGCAATTTCCATTCCAGTTAGGTATAGAACAATATATTGGAAAAAGGTAGATTTTGAGATGGCCTAACCGATTATCCAAACCGAATGTCGATTGGATGCACCCAATTCGACTTATTAGCGATCCAAGAGGTACCATTTTCGACCAAATTTTGACTTTGAAAAAATCAAAAAAATTACTTCCAAACTTTCGATCGCGCTCACAAACAATAGGGTTCTGTAGCCCACGGTCGTCTACGCGTCGAAAAAGTTTAAATCGAAAAAACTTATTTTTGTGGCCTGTATTGAATGCCAACGAGATCCCGATATTTCTCGACTTTGACGTTTAATAACTTTTTTCCGGCACACCCTGTATATTCGAAATTTTCACACAACGTACCCCCACTATCCCTCTCTAAACCCAAAAAGTTTCAATCGTCCCACTCTAACCGTTTCCGAGAAAAAAAATCGCAAATATGAAAATGTCGAAAGAGACCACGGCGACAACATACATACATTTTTTTCACCGAAGCGCCGTATAACATATCGCGATGCAGCGCGATATGTAATAAATAGTATTAAATACGGTTTTTTTAGAAAACAAACTTAAATTAAAACTAATTCTTTTAAAATAACCTACTTTTCCCGCAATCTTCGATAAATCTTTCAAAATAATTTTAAAATTTTAATTTTGAATCAATGATTATCACTAAATATTTAAAACTGTTTACTAATTCCAATTTTCCACCATCAATTAAAAAATTTATATTTTGACAATAATTTAAATTTTTACCTTACATTATTATTACATTTAGTTTTTGAAATATTTAATTTTAATTTATTTACTTTTAGCCAATTTACTAATATATTTTACACATCGCACTGAACCCCATCGACGGCCGTCAATTCGTTGGTTTGCGATGACGTCGGTATTAGGTTCTCGCGTGTCATCACTGTCATCAGGGAGCAAATTTTGTTAATTATTTTCTTAATAAGTATTTCAAAATTTTCAAAACCAAAACCGTAAAAAATTAGAAAATTGTATTTTTTCTTGCTCTGCTGTAGGTCAAAATTTAGTAAACAAGTCCATAACTAAGAGGCCATACAGCAACATGAGATAGTAGACTTGAAAATAGGTCATTTATGCTTAATTCCATATGATAAAAATCCACGGTTACAGAGATACAGGGTGATCCAAGTAAACATTAGTTTTGAAAATTGGCGATGATTTGAAAATGATTAAGCCAATATGCATGTAGTTATATTTTTGAGAGCAAAAGAGACGATTTCATAATTAGTTTCAGGATGCACTAGAGGTCGCTATTTACACAACATGAGTTTGGTAAATTCTTGCATATATTTTTTTTGTCTCACATTTCTAACCGATTCTTAAAAAATTATGAAACAGGGTTATTTTAACGTAAAAAAGTAATACTGCAATCATCTCGATATTGCAAAGTTTTTGAGATATTTGCGTTTAAATGCTAAACAGCAAGAAAAATTTAAATAAAATACCATAGGTACCGTGCGAGCAAAAATTATTTGCATCAAAGAGGGCTTGGATTAAAAAACGTAGAGCTTGGTTTAGATCACAATGATATGGGGACGATGTATCTAAACAAATCTAGGTTAAAATGTTGTCATATTCAGTTATGATAAATATGATATGCCAAACTAATAAGTAATAAAATAAGTAGAAAAATACAAATTTATTTTTGTTCTTTACAAAATTAACAATGTAAGAATATACAGAAAGAAAAAGAAAAATAATTACATAAATTGCTGAAATTGGCCACCGCCATGCTCCAAGCATAAATTCACACGTTTTTTCATATTTTCGAAAGTGTTGACCAGCATCCCTGGAGAAATGTTACCACATTCTTGGATAATTCTTTCTTGTAATTGTTCTAAATTTGCAACTGGTGTTTTAAAAATAGTGTTCTTTAAATGAGGAAAAACGAAGTAATCCATAACCAACCGTTAAACAAGGTGATCTAGGTGGGAATTCAATGTCTGATCAAAAACTGATCAACCCGTCGTCGAAAAAATGCGTAAGCAGTTAATAGTTTCGCCGGCTGTATGGGCGGTTGCACCGTCCGGTTGAAAATATCCAAAACGTAGTTCGTCGTCAAGTAATTGCTCCACAAATGGATTCAAAATATTGTCTCTATACCGCTGTGCTGTAACTGTGTCATGGAAAAAAATAGGACCAACAATTCTTCTTCGGGAAACAGCTAACCAGCACCAATTTTTTGAGGGTGCAATGTGGACTCTACAAAAAAATGGGGATTTTCACTATTCTACGTGCGTGTATTCTGAAAATTCACATAACCGAATAGGTGGAACCAGGCTTCATCCGAAAAAAATCTCAGCTCAAATAAATCATTTCTTTCCAATAAATTTTGGGTAAACAATTGAGAGTAAATATGCGGCTTGTATTTCTTGGAATACTTGCACTTTATAACGAAATAAATTTAGCTGATTCTTAAGAATAGTCGTGCATGTTCTATAAGATCTTCCCACTTCTTGGGACAGGCGTCTTATACAATTTGTTGGCGTATTTTACATTATTTCACGAACGTTTGCAACAAGTTCTTCTATTCTTACAGATGGTTTTCCTGCTCCTTTTTTGTGTTGTATAGAACATGTTTCCCTAAACACAGCCACGGTTCTTTTCAGGCAATGATAAAAATCCTCATCAATAAAAGCAACGTTAGGAAAATGTTCGTGAAAATCGTCCATGCACAAACCCGGATTGTATTGCCACTCACCATTTACGTAATTTTACGTAAAATTACGTTTCGAAAATACGCTTTAACCATGAACGTTTTGTGCTGTCCCGTAAAGCCCATTGTGTGAATTGTTCAAGAAATTATAAAAAAATTAGCGATGAATCAAATTACTTGTAACGACTGTCAAAGATGACGGAATAACTGATTGATTATCAATTCAGGTAGTTACTGACACCCAACAGGTATTAAGCTCTACGGCTAAGCATTACGTCCTTAGATGCAAGGCCCTCTTTGATGCAGATAATTTTTGCTTGCACGGTATAATTTATTGAAAATTTTCGGTGGATATTTTATCATAAAAAATTAAGCATAAATAATGTATTTTCAAGTCTACTATCTCCTATATGACCCCTTAGATATGAGACACCCTGTGTTATGAGACAACAAGGATTTCGGATACGGATATGCCGATACCGTCACCTGCCAGCCAATTGAAGCCATCCGCCTGTCATTAATTTTTGATACTATTTATTTAATTAGGTTTGAAAATTCTGTACCTACATCACGTTGAATCTTAAGAAATTAAATAAAAGCAGTAGTTTAGATCTTAATGTAATGACCAAAATCTTAAATTTGCTAAAGTGTGCGCCATTATTTAGTTTACCTTGTAATATGAGGAATCCTATAAATTGTTGATGGAAGGGCGTAACTGACAAAAAAAGGATGTAAAAAATTTTTGCAAAAATATCTACAAAATGGCATATTTTCTGGCCCTATTAGGACTGCCCGCGCCTCCCCCTCTCCTGTATCAGCTACTGACTTACTTTTGTTCAAGAAAAATTGAATTGATTAAGAAATTTTAATCTGTATGTATTCAATGTATGTAAATCAAAATTTTGCTATGGAAAAATGAAAAGTCGGTTTAAACCACAAATAATACCTTTAATAAAATATGGAAAATTCTGCATTACAGTAAAAGATCAAACATATTAAGGCATTTTTTGACCTTAGAGAAGATCATATCAGCGATTGGAGAAAATAATAGTGCGTAATGTCATTGCGTTTTCATTGCAATTACTATGGAAAAGATAAATGTCAACATCAAGATATATAAATACGATGATGCGGGGCGACCGCCGATTGAGGTAGGGCAGCATCGAATGAGACAGACTAATTTGAAATTTATTGAAATGAGCGCTGTCAGAACAAAGCCAAAATGTAGTGTCTCGACTTCAGTTTCTAAAGTTAAATAAACCTTTTGAGCGAAATGGGTTATTTGGGATGTCTACATTTTAGTTTGACCAAAAATACGGGAAATTTCGGTAATTTATATTCGTATAAGTTGGTACTTAATTTTAAAAATGGTCTGCAATTTTTGTACCGATATTCATTTCAAAAAAAATTACGTATTTCTGAGGACATCAAATAAAGATTCAGGTGATACTACAATATCTAAAAATGGTATTTTATTTTTCAAAATTTTAAGAGATTTTGGGGTTTAGTGCTTTTTAAGTGTGTGCTGTAGATAAAGCATAGTATTTGACTGGCATATAATGAACCACAATACACTAGAATGATTATAGACTCGCTGCAAGCGGCTGGTATTCTAAGTATCATTGTTTATTATGACCACATTATACGCTTATTAAATAATATACCTACTATTATTAAACAATAGATCATAATATTAAAGCATATAATAAAACAAAATACAGTAGACTCCCGATTATCCGAGACCCGATTATGCGAACTCCGCATTATCCGAAACGACCCATGAACCGGATTATCCGAAATGATTCTTGCTATTCCTCCGCATTATCCGAAATTTATAAGAAATGTTTTGTTGGTTTTTGTTTTTGCGGCTAAAAATCGACAGACTTTAAAATTAAAACAAGTACCAATTACCATTTTTTTGAATTTATGAATATGAATACACACTAATGTACATACATAAGTATATATTAGAATTTATTATGTATGTATGTACATTTATAAAAGTACATAGATATAGTTACTTTTCCTATAGTTAATGATTTTCCTCAATCTCCGCATTATCCGAAATTTCGATTATCCGAAATCCACATCATTTCGGATAATCGGGAGTCTACTGTATCGGATATACCCACAGTAGGTCGTGTTATTTTTAGTGATGGTGGTGGTAGATCGGGAGTATATTTATCAATAGACGCCAATATGGAGCTTGATGAAGAAGAAACTAAATTTGATGTATTTGGATACTTAAAAAAACTAAGACAATCCAGAATGGCAATGATTGAAAATGTGGTAAGTAAGTAGCGAAAAACAGTGTGTCCTCAATGCGTGAAAGTAAATGATTTTTAAAAGAATTGGTGCTATATTTATATAAGTTTTGGAAATGAGGCATGTTGTATATATTATTATGAATTTTTCGGTAATGGCTATATAAGGTAACTTTTTCTACAAAAATCATATTAAATTAATTCGAAAAATTAATTAAATAAACTATACTATAAATTCAGAAAGTGCCGCACTGTCAAACGGTGGGTGCGGTATGTTATACGTCGCTGGAATTTCTTTTTGAATTTGTTGTATAGAAGAGACCTATGAAAAAAAATCCTATAAATAAATAATTTTTAGAATCCAATTTTACATGAAAATACTGAACGATTTAAAAAAATTGATTTTTACAAAAATTAGTTTAAATACCTACCTACTTTATTAATTCCAATGGGATTTTTAGTGTAGATGTTTTTATGGTAAGTTAAAGAAAACAAAATGAACCTTAATTTAAATTTAAATTATCGATATTAATTTTAAAATATATTTCCTTTCTCAGGGCTCTGAAACAATAAAAGTATTTTTAAAATTTTTAAATTTGGTTCTAATTAAGTATTCTTCCTTTTTCTACTATAAAAATAGAAGTACGGCACTATCAGATACGACTTGGAACAAACTTGCGTATTTTTAGGTAATTTGGTCAAAGAAAATTGTAAATATTTTGAATACCTTCGGAAATATCAGAAAAAAAAACGAAAAATTCGTTTTTGTTCGTAATATTTAGCTAAGGAAAACAAAAAAAAACATTTTCATATCCGGTCATAAATGTTCTACAAAAAAGTGTTATCAGTCCAAAGTTTTTCAAATTTTAACGTTTTGTCATCAAATAACAGATTATCAGTATTTTTTCATAAACAGACGTAGCAATTATTTTTGTGATTCAATATAAAAATTACAGTACAGATCTTAAAACCTATGGTGTTTTTAATAGTTTATTATTTCAATAAAGTTCTCGTGAACAGTAAGATTTTCCATAGTCATGTTCAAGGCAAGGGAAATAATTCATGTTTTTATTGATATTCTTAATAATTTAATTTATATTTAAAACCTTTATCTTAATTTCCATCATTATGACCCTAGACCTCAAAATATTGTAAAACAGAAAAAAGTCACATTAAAAAAAAACAGCAGTTTTAAGGTTAGGGAACAAAATTGTAAAACGCTAATAACAATAGTAACTATCTACTATTTAGAAGACGAGGAAAGTATTCAGCATTTCTTGTATGAATGCCCCGCCCTCGCTAGAAGAAGGTTCAATGTCCTAGGCGAACCATTCTTTAATGATCTGGAGGAAGTGAGCAGCCTGCAACTGGGTCGACTCACTAAGTTTATTAACAGCAGTGGTTGGATTGAATGAGCTGTCAAAAATATTCTACGATCTACGTCGCGTTAACCATCAGGAAGCCAGTGGCGGAACAACGTAGCCACGGGCCCGTGTGCGAAAACTTTGCCGGGCCCCCATTATGATACGGAGTATTATTATTGATAACCCTATTAATTTAGGAATTTTGAATTTTCCTACGAGGTGCACATACTATTTCTTCTGCAATCGAAAAGAAAATAGAATAAATACAAAAATAAAATGATTGTGCCTAATAATAACTTAATTAAAAGTCATTATTCCAGTATTGTTAACCGTTGCTAAGCAATGAGCCATAATATATCGATACGAGAATATTATATTCTCGGCCTAGGCCGGGAATAATATATTCCCGTATCGTTATATGTCTCATTGCGTAGCAACGGTTAACAATACTGGAATAATGAAGTTTTTGGCGTCAAATCACGCCAGAAAGATGTCAGTTTGTGGACAATTGCAGCAAAAATCTTTTTTTCTTGCTTTTGCATGCGCAAAGTTTGAAATCAGATCAGAAATGTCTATTTTTTGAGCTTCCTCATTTTCGATAGAAATTTTTGCTAAAGCTGATAATTTTTTATCGGTCATGCAATTTCTCAAATAAGTTTTAATGAACTTTAACTTGGAAAAAGACCGTTCAGCTGATGCAACCGAAATAGGGATGGTCAAAAAAATAATGCAGGCAGTTACAATTTTACTAAAACTGGAAGATGAATAATAATTTTTTACCAATATAAAATCTAATAAATCAAAAATAGAAGTTAAATTATCTAAATCATTCTTAAAATATTCTCTAAATGAAAGCAATGAAATTGTATCAGCGATATCTAGATATTGAAGATGCAGTGCTTGAATCATAGCGTAAATATCTTTATCGGAAAGAGAAGGATCTCGTATAACGTTGGGGAACAAAACGCGAAAATAAGAATAAATTTTGTAAAAGCCAGAACTTCGATTTTTTAATTGAGGCTGTAATTATATCTATTGTTTTTAAAAACACAC
This sequence comes from Polydrusus pterygomalis, assembly GCA_963969555.1. Taxonomy (NCBI): domain Eukaryota; kingdom Metazoa; phylum Arthropoda; class Insecta; order Coleoptera; family Curculionidae; genus Polydrusus; species Polydrusus pterygomalis. Next base: position 82,287,597 of record OZ018375.1, read on the forward strand.
TTAATAATGGTTATTAATATCCTCAAAAATTTTTTTGGTCTTGATATCCTTTTGTTTTCGAATTTAAAAGTACCTAGTGCCCGGAGTGCTCCATTGCCTAGCCAAAATAACAGCGTCCGTTTTAATTACATCAAAATTATTTCTTATTAGACTTATGATTTCAGTGGCGGTGGTAAACATTTTAGACGCAGCATCAATATTTTGCTCTTTTTTTTGTAAAAGTTTTGACAATGCATCAATATTCTTTAAAATTTTATTTTGAAAAACAATAAGAAAAACGGTTTCAAATTTTTCCGAGTGTTTTCTTAAAGACTTTGCTTCATTAGCTTCCGCTTTATTTGTAGAGGCTAAAATTATTTTTGCCATTATTTTTAAAATATACACATATCTAAAACGAAGAGCTTCTAATGCTTCGTTTCTTGATGACGGGTGTCAATTTTTTTTTTTTATTTGGCATTACTAACATTTTGCAAAAGTGCCCACCGTTTAATGCTTTGTCCAAAAAAAACATAGACACTTTCAACTAAATCGTAGAAATTCCTAATCCTAAAACTAAAAATAAAGGCCGTTTTATGTGATTATTTCATATAAAAGATTTGAGTAGAGTAGTTTTGCGGATACGTTTCCGGAGTATTGCATTTTTTTTTCTATGAGAACATTTTGTTTTGCATTTTTATGTTTTTGTGACTCCGCTCCCGGGCCCCTTTTTAGCCCGGGCCCGTGTGCTTCGCACACATTGAACACCGGTAGTTCCGCCACTGCAGGAAGCTGATGCGGATAGGTTCCGCGGAACACGTGTGGTACCACAACGGCTCTTATAGGACTACGTGTGACTGTTTGGACAATGCCACTCTAACCTAACCTAACTACTATTTAACAAATTAAAAATAAACACTATAGGCACAGAATATAGCTATATAGGTATATTTGGTGTTGTAGGTCTGTGTAATTATAATATTTAGTTCTGAAGAAAACAATATTGTAAGAGACGTAATGGAAAAAGTGATAATTTTTGAAATATTAATGATCTGTTATTTGATAACAAATCGTTACCATTTAAAAAACTTTTAACTGAATTTCAATTTTTAAAGCTTAGAGGTCCCTAAACCAGCTTTTAAAATTTCAGGTCAGTATTTAAATAATTTGACTTGACGTTTTGTATCTAAAGAACGAAACGTCAAATTTCAAAACTAATAATTTCAACTTGTAGAACATAAAAACGATAATATAAAGTGGTTTTTATTTTCTTCCCAAGTCAAAAATAAAGGCGCAAAAAATTAAAAACCAAAACTAAACTTTTCGTTTTTTCTGGATATCTCCGCAGGTATTCTGGATTACTAACAATAAAAAAATTAATACATTACATATAGTTTTGTACTTTTGGAATATATGGATTCTTAACTTAATAAAAAAAATGGGCTTTGCGAGCAGTCACAAAGTGACTGTGATAAAGCCTTATTTCCAGTTGCACCCTCTTCTTTTCATCGTATTCTTTATTGCTTATGAACGACTGGATAAGTCAATATTCATTTCACAGTTATGAAAGAACGGATATTTTCTTATAATTGTTAATATCTTAACGCGAGGTTTAAAAAAATGGACGCTTTTGCACGCGTACTTGGATAATAAATTGTTTTAGCATAAAGCCTATTATATACAGGGTGATAATGAAATTACTTGTTATACCTATTTAAACCCGCATATCCTGAACAGATTGAAAATTTCGCTTTGCTATAATACACAAAAAATGCACACACAAATTCATTGCCTTTCAAAATTTATGCAAGTGCGCTACTGATGAATCTGCATGCATGAAATTACAGGTAGCTTGGTTGTGTAGAGATACCTACGTGGATCCATGATTTACGAAATAATAATTAAACACAAATTAAAAATCAAAGACTGGCCAATGCCTGTTCGTTAAACAAATACAACTAAAATAACGTGTAGAATGTAAAAATGTCCATCAATACTGTTCAAATTCATTAAAAAAAACTCCAAAAAAATTATAACATTATATTATAGTTATTGGCCAATAACTATATTTGTTAAAAAAGTGTGTTACAGTTGTTGATGGCCACGTGAAAATACCGCCAAAATATTTATGACGAGTAGCACAACCTCTATAAATAGGTAAAACGAACCTTTTAGCATGCTATAAAACCAAAAGTTATGGAGTAGAATAAAATACTATCAAATAATCCTTCACCCTAGGTACACCAATTCTTAATGAATCCTTAATATTTGACTAAAATTTGATCAAATTCGTAGAGCACACACAAACAACCGGCTGACGTTTTAATGTCGACAACTAATAAACAAACGCATGAGGCTCTCCTTAGAAATATATTGTCAGATAGTGTTATAATTGTCGGATTTATGGATATTTGTACCGAACCCTTAGTAATTAGCTTTAAAACCAAGATGGCCAATAACTGATGCCTGGCCAACAACTGTACCCTTTACCCCTACCCTTTATTAATTATTAACTATTTTAAATTTAAAATTTAGTTATTGGATTATATTCTGGTTTAAACAACCTCAAATATTTAACACGGTATCTGTAAAACAAATTACCAATTCAATTTAAACAATATGAACTTTTTACTAATATTAAAACATACTTTTATAAATTGAAAATTTTAACCATAAATAATATCGGTTTAAATATTTTCAGGAACAATATAAATTTGTTTACGACACTTTGGAGGAATATATTACCTGCGGAAATTCGTGGTTTAGCGTAAGCGAACTTTCCCAAAGGCTAAAACAGAAGTCTCAAAGGAATCCTATAACCAAATTAAACGAATATCAACGAGAATATATGCTCATTTGTAAACAGACGCCAAGGTTTACGATAGGAGACTGCGCCGGCGGGCATAGAGGAGACAACAGAAAAAAGAATAGGGATGTTCTAATTGTTCCACGTAAGTACTATTTATTTTCTCTTCGACATTTTATTCTTAAAAATTTAGATGCGGCGGCATGAAACCATTTGTCTTTTAATACATAATACCTTAGCTAATTTTAACAATCGATTTTCTGGATATTATTTGAATTGTTGAATGAAAATTTTGTTTGGACTCTATTATTAAAGAAATTGCATCGTTATGGTTCTAGGGGTGTTCCCCTTAATCTAATAAAATTTTACTTGAATAACCGGTACCAATTTGTGAAAGTTAATGAGGCTAAAGGAGCCACTAAGCTGATTTCACTGGATGTTCCCCAAGGATCAAACTTGGGACCTTTTTTCTATATTGCCTATGCGAATGATTTAAGTCCTTATATGATCACCACAGAAAAAGTTAGAGATGTCTGCTATGCAGACGATCGGTCGATACTGAGAGACGAATGTGAGAATGTTTACAGCTATGAGCTGATAAGAATTTTCTAAAACTGGATAAAGAAAAAACGGTATTGCTTTGCTTTACATTAGCAAGACGAAACACCGAAAGTGATTTTAAGTTGTTTGAGGAATCTCTGGACGAACTTGGGTGTCAGGAAAGTAGGAAGATTTTAGGGGTGGGAATTGATTATAAGCTTAAATGGGGATTCCATATTGACAACTTATGTTCAAGATGGCGCAGCACCTGCTATGGACTACACTTTTTGTCTGAGCAGTGTGGCTTACCTACTCTTATATGACACTATATTTTTCTAATTTTCATAGCCACCTTGGATACGGTATATTGTGCTGGGGGTAATAGTAGTCAGATAAACAGGGTTTTTCTGCTTCAAAAGTTTGCGATTAGAATATTGTGTGGGCTTCAACGTCGGCAAACCTGTAAACTGGCTTTTAGGCAGAATAAAATTCTCACAGTTTTCGACATATATATATACTTGAAGTTTGCTCATATGTTTATAGAGATAGGCACACGTTTGAGGGTTGTCGACTTAATCATAATTATAGTACTAGAGGTCACTTAACCCTTTAATGTCCAGAATTATATTTTTTGAATTTTTCGGCTAATTTTTTAAAATGTATAAATTCATGGAAAAAAATTAATTAGGAAAATAATTTTTTTAAGTGTCATTTTTTTGACGTATGATATATCATACGCTGGGCGATATGAAATTAAAAGAAAACAGATGCTTTTATTTTTTTATTTCCAAAAGTTTAAAAGAGAATAAAGGTAACTAACTATGTATTTAGTCCAAAAAAATTATTTTTGGTGATATTGACGAAAACATCTTTCTGAATGAAGTCCAACGTTATTACATTTAAGGCATGAAAACTTCGTGCACTTGCCATATTTGCCGCAAAGCCGTTGTGTTTCTTGTTTATCTGTCCAGTGCTCTTTTCCATCGAAACGAATTTCTGTTAACACGTTTTTCAAGCATTTTGGTTTGTGTTTGAATTTGAAGGAGGTGAACACAGAATTGCCAAAACTATTCTTCTTCGGAATTCCAACAAAGAAATGTACTCATTTCTTGTTTGAAGAGCTCGGCGGTATAAATACCACATATTGACGACAGCTCCATCCAAACAAAATCGAAACAATGGCCAGTACCACTTTTTGGACCTTATCTTCTATACAAGCCCCTCATTTGATCAAATCGATCAACTCCTCCCATTCCTTTATTGTACATGTTTACAAGCGATGGTTGATCGACCTGAACACCAGCTTTTTGCTTTTTGGACCAACGTCTACAGGTTCCTTTAGTTTTGTAAAGGCCTTGTTCCTGTACATTTGATATTACGGTAACTTGGCTGTTGTCGTGCCAACGAGTTAAAGTTGTACTAGAAGCTGAATCGTGGATAGTGTAGTGAGTTCCTCAGTGTTATTTCTTCAAGTTTTTAAGAGGAGCTTTTTGTGTGCATTGTATTCGTCTTCAGATTCTAAACTGTACAAATAAGCTAATAGCAATAGCTCCTCAGCGTCTCGTGGCTTTTCGGGATCAAACAACTTTTTGGTAAAAAAAAAAATTACATCAAAAAAATTACATAATACTTATTTACATTACAGGATCATGTAAAACTGCTTATCATATATTATTCGCTGGGCTAAAGCCGTTATATATGAAAAATAACTAAGAATAAGTTCTTTTTCATAAATACTTGCTTTAGCCCAGCGTATGATATATCATACGATACATTTAAAGTCATGTAGTAAAAAGAAAAAAACATTTTTATAAAACATATTGAACGGCAACTAACACCTACTATCCCAAATCAATAAATTCTACGATAATAAGTTGTAATAACTAATACAATACTGGTGTACATAACTCAAAACTTTCCTGTTACTCATTTTGGATAACAAACTAATCACCTCCAACTTCAAATTGTCCTAGGATCTGGTAAATAACACGTAAACTTAGTTTGAGTAATTTTAACACATTCTGTATACTATTTTAGTTCATATGTGAGCACAACGTAACTGCACGTACCATAACATAATTTTAACCTAACCTAAATCTCAGAAACACAGCAATTATTACACAAAACTGATAAACTAGAGAAATTTTCAGACCGCTGTCAATTAAAGTGACCATCCGTCCCGATTTAGGCGGGACAGTCCCGATTTTGAGCCAAGCGTTCCGATTTAACAGGCGTCCCGCTTTTTAACAAAATGAACTCTTAAAAAATAAACAGTTATTAAAAAAAATCCACGAAAATAACAAATATTCTTCATAATGTTTTTTTTTATTATTTATACCTATTTATAATTTATATCATATTTATGTACCTTAAGATCTTACAATTTAACAGAGAATGTTATTTTTTGTTATTTTTATATTTGTTATATTTTATTATATATATACCTATATAAGTATCTATACTTAAGTTTAAGGATTTTATTTATAAATATCACCGACCCTAGAAAAGCTAATATATAAAATAAAAATATTAACGTTTAAATTTCTTTACATTTCTTTGTTTCTACGTTTTTCACACCATATATAAAAGGCCCTAAAAGAATTTGTAAGTTTTGATAACCCAACCGAAAAGGGGTTTTTGAGCGTGAAAACCGGCAGTTCCCTGTGACGCGTTTTTAGATATCTTGTCCCGCTTTTTGATATTCAAGATCTGGTCACTTTAGTCAAAGTTCAATCTACGTTATACATAGGTATAAAGCATAGACAAGCGAGTTGCGCGCTCTCAAGGATAGATAGGCAACTTAACATACTAAATTGGTTCCCTGATAGCGCCACATGCGACCGGGGGAAAAACTAAATATAGTCGTGGTGGGGGTAGGCGCCAAGCATAAAAATTTAAATTTCATTATTACTTTGAATTCAAATTTTCGCGCTTCCAACTTAACGGAAAAGTTTGAAGCGCGAAACATCTGATTCAAGTTAAAATAATTTGGGAGAACGAAAGGAAATTATAACAATGATATGGCGACAAGATTTATTAATATTAGATATTTACATAAATATGGTTTACATAAAAAAAACAGCTTACATTATTATTTTTCTAACAATTCCGTGTTATTTTCAAAGTTTTTATTTAATAAACTAGTTATTGTACCTTGTAGTTCATTAAGTTGTGAAGTAAAGTTTCTTTCTATATCTTTAATAGCTTTTGCTGTACTTTCCAATCGATGGGCGAAATTAATGAAGTCTTCAGGAGGTTCCACGCTCTTGTTAATTGCCTTGGTTTTTCTTCCCGATTTCTTTGGTCGCGACATATTAAATATATACCTATTTACGATTCTCAAACTACCGACTGCGCCATGTTAAGTTTATAAATTATATATGAATAATTATTTAATAATAACTTTATTTTTTATATATTTTACAAATCAATCATAAAATGACAATGACAATCTTTCACCAGTCCAGGTAAGACTTCAGGATCTGTCACAACAAGCCATATTTTTATCTTTCTCGCACATATTATGCAGGTACAGAGCGAGAGAGAGGTACAGAATGTTGGCCATGCTCATTCTAAATGAATATTCTGTTCCTACCAACGTTAGGAGATGAACAACCTTATAAAACAAATACAATAGCGCCACTAGCGACCGGGGGGCTAATTTAAACGAACAGGGGACGACCTTCACCATTTAAGTTATCCTAGCCTGGTATAAAGTCAAATTAGTCAAAGAACTCGCCGCATCACATGTCATTAATGGCACCCTGTTGAAATTTGGTATATTTTACTTTAGGCGGTTGGCTACAGAAACAGAAACAGGCTAAGTTCTTTTATCTACGCCTTCGCCATCTGTTAAATTTTATAAGGGGATCCTAATATTTTGTAAAGATATAGCGTAGATACTAATTTTATTATTTATAAAATAAAATATTGACAGACCAGTACCTACCTACCAAAATAAGTATGTGAAAACATTATAAAACTGAAGGAAAAGAAGAAAACAATATTTATTTCTTTTAGTATTTATTTATAAAAAGCAAAATAGGTATTTATGTATTTATTATACAAGGAAAAAAGTAATAGATTTTTTGCGAGGTGTAAGCTTTGTGGTGCACGTCTAGTTAAAACACCATATTGGGAACCCTTTTGGTATTGTTACTTTTGTGGGTATTTTATATATGGATATATACAGTGTGCCCCGTAACTAAGGGGTTATACAGCAACAGGAGAAAATGAAATTGAAAATATGTAGTTTAATTTTATTTCTTATAAGGTTAAAGAGATACAAGGTGATCAAAGTAAATATTTTATAAAATTGGCGATGATTTAATGTTAAACGGATATAAATTAAATTGGGTGTAGTTAGGTTTTTGAGGACAAAAAGAAGGATTCCGTAATGAGTTTTAAGATACCTCCTAAAGAAAGGTACACAATATGAGTTTGATAAATTCTTGCATATATTTTTTCTCTCACATTTCTGACCGTTATACCTCAAAACTATGGAAGAGGGATCTTTATACGTAAAAAAGTTGTACCTACTTCATTAATCTCCATATTTCAATTAGGTTTTGGGATACCTAATTGCGTTTAAATGCTAGATTTCAAGAAACATTTAAATAAACACCTTTCGTAACGAAAAAAAAATATTGCAAATTAACCGTGCGATCTTAAGCATAATGACATATTATTTTCAAGTCTACTATCTCCTGTTGCTGTATTTGCCCCTTAGTTATGTGACATCCTGTATATAACGATAAGTAAATGGTTTAACTAGGCACTTTATTGATTTGATAATAGATGGAGTTACCCAAAATGGTGTTTGTACTCACTATTAAACTTAAATAATAAACACCAAGAAAATCTGTCTCTGAAATATATAAAATCCAAAAGTTAAATGTTTAAAACATACTCTACACAAAAAACAGCCACAGAAACACTTAAGAAAACACCAAAATCGAAAGAAAATAATATGATTTAACCTGACGCGTGAGCTTGCTACGGCTACTGCTGATCTGGGAACTTTAACGACGAAACCAGATCAGCTGTTAATGTCAAATGTCGTTGTCTTCTGTCGAAACGCTTTGTTTTAAGAAAAAGTTAACTCTACTATAAATAGTAGATGTATATTATACATCGTTTTTAAACGATTATAACGGTTTATTTTGGAGACTAAAAATCTAAGTTATTCTTGTTAGTTTCAGCAAATTAATAATCAAAATAATAACTCTTTCTGGCTCTTTTCTGTTAAATATGGGCTGTATTTATTGTGGCAAAGGTAATCCAGTAAATAAGCTAATTGGAAATTAAAAAAAAATCACCTTTCTGTAAGGAATTTTATTATCTTGCCCCCAGGTGGCAGGTTTTCTTTTATAAGCCTATAAACGTTTATTTCTCATTTAGTTAAGTATACAGTTTTACAGACCCGTTTAGTTTTCTTGTGATAAAAATTCCTTTTTCTAATTTTGTCTCGAAACAGATCTATTTCGAACTCGCTAGCGCGTTCGAAATAGATCTATTTCGAAGTCCGAATTTTATTATTTAAAGGTTGGCCCTACATGACATGTTTTTTTTCACCGTTTAGCATAGCATTCTAGATAACTAATATTTTTTAGTCCAAATATGCAAAATACTACACGAACCCACGTATGTATGTTTGGTTGCCTAGATCTACAAATCTGTATGTATTGTTTTAGTTCATTAAAAAACACAATATATTAAATAATAACTTTATTGACGGAGAACTATTTTGCTTATGTAGATGCTTCAAGCTATCATTTTCTGCTAAATCCTATCCAAAATTCAATAAACTAACCTTCCAATGTCGATTTTAACTACAACTTTATTTGAATTTTCCATCTTCCCTATACTAAATTGCAATGCCGTGACGTAAAATCACTTCTTTTGAAATTCGAAAAAAAGAAGCAAAATTGCCCGAATTTCCGAACGCTCTGTATATGTACCGAATGTACAAGGATCACACAACGTATTCCGCCCAATTTCAAATCTCATATCGCTAAAATAACTTTAGAATCTTGTGGTGAAAATGGGTCAATAAATCAGGCTACTATGATAAAAAAAATAGTATTACCAACATAAAATTTAGACGAAAGAAAAGAAAACAGTTTTAAGCACTTGTCCCGTTATAAAACTCGCCGTAAGCGGCTCGTTTTTTAACATGGACGCGTGCTATAAAATTATGCTTTATAAAACGTGTACGTTAATATACTATTTCCTGTCAGTTTGAGGCTTAATTTCCAATGTTTACTGTTCTGTATACACCCTGTACATGACGTCTATTTTTTAAGCTCCTTAATGAATGAATTTATCCAGGAATAGGGTTAGGTACTGATGTTACGCCAAAATAAGAGCACTGACATAGTAAACAATTTCGTATTTAGCGTAATTTTTATTACTATTGCCTAGCCCTTTCGGCCAATTGATAGGCCGTTATCAGGGCTAAAGTTTCGTCAAATTATGTCGAGGTGACAAGAAACATAACAAATTAATCAAACATTTCTAAACAAATTTTCTAAAGAGCTGGTTTCTAATTTTAATAAACAATACCTGAGTAGGTACCTAGGTAAAATTGTCATTTTATTAAATTGATTTATGATGCTTATTTTTATTAGATTGTGACTATCCCACTTCCAGGTGGCCAAAGGGCCGCTTTAACTAAAATTGCGGTTGTGAGCCGCATCATACAATTCTTCCTATGCAACTTTACCAGTTATTGTAATAGTATTGTATAATTATTTTTATTTATTCAAAAAATAACAAATATACAAAAAAAAATTAGTGGAACGTTTGGGGATGTTTTTTTTTCACTAACCAGTATATATTTATTGTTGACAAACGAAGCAAGTAAGTGTCTTATCAGACAGGAAACACCTATATTTTGATATTATAAATTTCATGTTTGAAAACCTACTTTCTCAAAGGTACGTGCTTTTCAGCATTGAGCCCATTATATAAAGCCAAAGTTTTGCAAGTTGGGGTAAAGTTTTCCTGAGAGTAAGTTAAAAAGTCCCCACGCACTATTAACTATTAACTCTGCGCGTTCCGTTCGACTCAACCTTTTTATTTGCGCGCGAATGACTATACTCAAATGTTCAAGAAAGGTCCTGCGAGAATCAAGATCTCCAATGTTCCGGTAACTTCATTGCGACCTTCTACCGTGGGAGCAAAAATTATTTGCATCAAAGACGGCTTGGATTAAAAAACGTAGGGCTTGGTTTAGATCACAATGATATGGGGAGGATATATCTAACCAAATCTAGGTTAAAATTTTGTCAAATTCATATTATGACATGATATGCCAAACTAATGAGTAATAAAATAAGTAGACAAATACAAAATTATTTTTGTTGTTTGCAAAATTAACAAAGTAAGAATATACAGAAAGAAAACAAAAATAATTACATAAATTGCTGAAATTGGCCACCGCCATGCTCCAAGCATAAATTCACACGTCTCTTCATATTTTCGAAAGTGGTGACCAGCATCTCTGGAGAAATGTTTACCACATTCTTGGATAATCTTTTCTTGTAATAATTGTTCTAAATTTGCAACTGGTGTTTTTTTTTAGCTGCTTCTTAAGAATAGTCCTGCATGTTCCATATACATGTATAAGATCTTCCCACTTCTTGGGAAAGGCGTCTTATACAATTTGTTGACGTATTTTGCATTATTTCACGAACGTTTGCAACAAGTTCTTCTGTTCTTGCAGATGGTCTTCCTGTTCCTTTTTTGTGTTGTATAGAACCTTTTTCCCTAAACACAGCCATGGTTCTTTTCAGGCAATGATAAAAATCCCCGGCAATAAAAGCAACGGTAGGAAAATGTTCGTGAAAATCGATGCACAAACCCGGATTGTGTTGCCACTCACCATTTACTCTAACCCCGTTTCGAAAATACGCTTCAACCATGAATGTTTTGTGCTGTTCCGTAAAGCCCATTGTGTGAATTGTTCAATAAATTGGAAAAATTAGCGATGAATCAAATTACTTGTAACGACTGTCAAAGATGACGGAATAACTGATTAATTGTTAATTCAGGTATAGTTACTGACACCCAACAGGTATTAAGCTCTACGGCCAAGCATTACGTCCTTAGATGCAAGGCCCTCTTTGATGCGAATAATTATTGCTCGCACGGCATCTATACTATCAACAGTGGCGTTACATAGCCCATGTATGAGTTATTTTTCGTTTCAAGGCTAATTTTTTTTTGCCCGCTCTGTGGACCGTAAAGAATGTCATTAACCCGCGGGCCTCATGTTGGACAGCTCTGCTTCAGACTGTGACCCAGCGACATGCCAGTTAGAAGGGGGGACAGATATATGCCCAGCCCAGTGGAATGCCCTAATACAGCAGATGGGTTTTCTATAAAGGACTTGTGATAACTACATCTTACCTCTCTACCCATACTCCTTTTAGAAAAAAAACAACCTTTTGTCGAGGAGAATCTTTGCATACAGTGTGACCAGTAAAGTCCGCATCATATGGGATATTTTTTTATTAATAACTTTATTCGAAATTTGACTTTGGCAACAAGTTCTGCTTCGATCGAGATGAAAATTTAGCAAAAAAATAGTAGTTACGTGATTCGCATTATCTTTTAAATTTTAATTTTTTCCAAAAAAATAATTCAAAAGTAGGGTTATTTCTGAAAGTATCGAAAAAAGTTATTGGAAAAAGTTTTTTTAAATGTAGTTTCTAGCCCAGATGCAAAATTTTAAGATAATTTTGATTTTTTAACCATATTTTCTAAATTGCACCACTTTTGCAAAATTCTTTCTTAGTTTTGACAATGCTTTATTTAAGATACATTTTCTTTAAGGTAGAGCCATATATATTAAAGGTGTGTTTTTCTACGAAATCAAAATTGGGCTATTAAAATTTGGTCGCATGTGATGCAAAGTTTACTGGTTTTTGACCCTGTATAAGGTAACTTCATAAAATAAGTATTTTTGAAAACGTAGTTTATGTCTGAAAGTAACACACCTTAATATTAAGACAAAAAGAACACAGCGTCATCAGTAAACTGTTCATTAAGTGGAAAATAAATTTTAGTTGTGGGTAAAAAATCAAAATTATCTTATGCAGCTGAAATTTTGCATGTAGGCTAAAAACTGCATTTAAAAAAACTTTTTCAAAAAACTTTTTTCGACATTTTCAGAAATAACTTCACTTTTAAATTATTTTTTGGAAAAATTAAAATTTGACAGATAATGAAAATCACGTGACTACTGTGTTTTTGCTTAATTTTCATCTCGATCGAAGCAGAACTTAATGCCAAAGTCAAATTTCGAATAAAGCTATTAATAAAAAAAAATCCCATATGATGCGGACTTAACTGGCCACACTGTATAACATTAAAAAATTTGTACCAAAAGTATATTATGTTAACTATGCATTGTTCGATTTGAAATCACCAGAATTCGTTTTTATGGCATAGGTATTATAATAATTTAAAATTAAAAAGGTTCGACTAAACTAGACTAAAACATAATATGGATATAAACTGTAATTATACGGATTTTACAATGTAGCAGAAGTTAACGTTCCTAATGGTTTTAAAATAAAAGAAATATTTCTTTATAAAACCAAGATAAATTATAAAAAGTTAAATCGTGTTAGATGATCCGAATTTTGTGCTTCCCCATTAGGTTTTATCGACGCCGACGTGACTGTAAAAAATTATAAAGATTTTATATGCCATTACCGAAAGGAAATTTATCGGGGATACGTTCAAAGTAATGTATCTTTGGATCCGTCTCTGATAGCATACAATTCAATTCCATCGTAGTGGTTCTGTGAAAGATTCCGAAGGGCACTATTACTTAATCTTTTTTTCTGACAATAAAGCAAAAACCCAACGATATTTTTGATAATTTCAATTTTCACTTTGTTGAATTATTTCCGAGAATGTTTTTCAGATCACTAATAGTTTTAAAATTATTCAGAGTAGGTATAGAAGAAGAGAAATTATTTTCTTAAAATATTTTTCAACAAGGCAACAATTTCTGATATTAATTTTTTCTAAGAGCGTGCGAAATGGACACTTTTCCACACGCACTTTCCGCACTAGTGAGGAAAAGTAAGTTTTTTGAAATTTTTAGAAGAAAGCTCTGTTATTCTTAAGATAGTGCCTGGGATCAACCAACTTCTAGTTACTCATTTTTTTGTTTCCTACACAGTTATTTAGTTTAATTAGCCAATCCTTTTTTAATAATTATGTATTACTTATATAGAACCCCTCGTATATAACTGTCTTTTTACTTCCATGTCAATCAAACGAAACTTGTCAAAAACCCGTATTTTTACAAAGCCAGTAGGTACCAACCTACTTGCTCTTTTTTTAACGTTACTTTCTCAAAAAATATGGACACAAGTTCTTATCAAGAAATACCTGTTCCTATTGTGTAAGCCGCTGAAAACGTAACTTTAAACTTATTACCAAAAAAGTCTCGTCATAGATAGGAGAAATAGTCTTCATTATTTACCACTTGGTGCCAACAAAAAACCGTAAAAAGTTTAAAAGCATAAAATATTTCTTTTAACTTCAAAAAACATAATATAAGCCTAATACCTTTTGGTCAAATACCTAATTCATGTAAAAAATGGTTATAAAAGTCAAAAATTACCTAAATAAAGGAACTTTTTTGAAATTAACAGCTTTCCCAAAAAACAAAATGTTGGATTTAGACCGAAAAAAAAACTAAAGTTTTTACCAAAGAGGAAGTTGAAAGACTTCTGTATGAAACCCCAGATGATGAAACTTGCCGCCATTTTTGAATAAGCTGGTGCTTATCGCGGCAGCTTACAAAACGTAACCTTGACGACATTGAAGATAAAGAAAACGTATTGACTATTCGTATTTCGGATTCCAAAAATCGTTTACCAGGATTTTTTTAACAGGAACTATTGTTATCTCTGATCAGATAAATAATGAGGCTTAGGGGAGACCGGGGCAATGCCACGCACCTAAGCAGAATTACTCCTAAATTATTAATTTTGTATAAGGAGTGTTAATACAATACACGAACTATTGCAACATTGGAAATCAAACATTTCTTTTTGTAATGTCCATTAACACAAAAAATAAAAATGAGTGCCTGCGCGGTTTTACCCGGGCATTTGGGGGAATGGCACGCACTGAAGTGTTTCAATACAGTTTAACTACTACTACTAACTAGACTTCTTTATACATAAAATACAGGTATGTACCCAGCAAACACAACTTCGTTTTAAAAACGTACTTGGAACGTTTCTTTGCGACTCACTGAACGTTCTATAAACGTATTGTAACGTTACACAATATTCCTGGAACGTTCCTAATAGGTAATATGTCTACAAATGTAACGTTCCCTTAACGTCCCGCGGAACGTTAAAGGAATGCAATTAAACGGGTTTGAAACATCCTCTGAACGTTCATAGAACATCCTAATTACATTACATGTACGCTCCAGAGACATTCCATAAGTGGTGGTTTTAGGGGCAAAAGGAATTGAAAAAAAAATGTACATATTGCATTTTATATCTTTATTATTTCTCTTACACGTACTGCATATTACATCTTACACATAATACTGTGGCTTCTACATTTAAGGCACTATCTTAAGTTCTTCCCTTCTCTTACGTTCTTGTGCTCTTTTTAGCCAGGCTCCAACAGCTTGTTCCATTTCCTTTCGGGAGCATTTTAAATCAGATTTCTCGGTAGCATCTAAAAATAATACAATAAGTTTCTCATTACCATCTTAGAAAAAAAACTAAGTTGGTTTTTTGACAATAAAGCATATAGATATGTTTATTATTGTATTGTAAATTATTTATGTTTATTTAATTATTGTACCGAGATAGGTCCAAGGTATTGCTGAAAAAGAGCAATCTTACATAAAAAAGTTTTTTGATATTTTTTCTTTTTGACTTTTTAAGTTTTCTTTTTGTTAAAAAATATTTAAATAGTCGACTGTCTGGGACTAGAAAGCTATAGCTTACCAAGTACTACTTTACAAATTTGCAAAGTTTTAAACTGTTGCTTTTGTTTCCTTCCTTGAAAGGAAAATTGCAAAGCAATATCGTCAGCAATTATGGGGGCCAAGCATCTTTTTATTATTTCCGACAAATTGGTTCCTCCCTGTTTTGACAAAAAGTTAACCTAAAACAAGCAAAATCATTAAAAACCTTTACAAAAGTCATAAGTAGTTTTCTCTGAATATTCCAAGGCCATATAGAATTAACTGCCAGTCACATTTAATAATGGTAAAAAAGGAAAAATGGCGAATGCGAACTATAAATACACCTTCGGTTTATTTACTTACACATCTCACAAAAATATTTTTCTGTAAACATAAAAATGTTTGCAAAATATAATTTACTTACCATTGTCACATAATGATCCCTTGTTTCCAAAAACTCATTTAACTTATTTAAATCTTCCATGCTTTTTATAGGGTAGTTGATATTTGTTTTTGCTAAAATATCACATTCCTGCTCACTCATCACCTCACCAGCAGCTGGTTTACTCAGCAGCTGGTCTACTTTTCCATTTAATTCAAGTAATAGATTTCTAATAATGAAAAGACTTTTCTGTCCATTTTTGCAGTAACATGGCTGATCTAAAAAGTGTGTAAAAAAATAAACAAAAACATTACAAGATCTAAAAGATTTTAAGACTTTACAGACACTATTGGATACTTATCTATAAGGTAGGTTATAGGGTAGGCACTTACTTTCTTGGTCTCTTGTTTTTTCCTTGGCTTTTTGAAAGGATCTATCCAGAGCAGGTGTCTCTAAAATTTCACTTTTTGCAGGTGCATAAGGACTCGAGAGCCTTTCTTGTTCTTTTTCATTAGTGTTGCCTAAACAGTTACATAAAAAAAAACATAAGTAACATTTTAGAACATCATTGTGGTGCGACCTTTTTATAACAAACATTGTTTACAAAAATATATTTTTATGAAAAACCTAAATTTAAATTAAATCCCAAAACTTCTGTATCTAATACTTTTTATTTTAAAAGTAAGAAAACAATGTTAAATGGGAGTTGTATTTAATGACTCACCCAGTACTTTAAACAGCTTTATTCATTGCTGTGTTTTATAAAATACTTCCATCACTGATTATTATACTTACAAGAACTTGTATTCGGGAATCCTAAAGTCAATATAGGTGGTTCGGGTAAAAAATTTTTTTTTCTCTTTGGTGTGTCTCGTGGTGTTTCAAACTCGATATCTGATTCTGAAGTAGACAATTGACGAGATTTTCGCACCCTCCTTTTTCCTAAAATAGTTTCTTCCTCATCAGTCCCCAAATCACTTGTCAGTTCCGCCCTTTTAGCTTTTGTTCTTGCCAGATTGTAGTCAACTAAAACAGAAAATATTAGTTCACATGGAACTTCTATACCTACCTATGTCGTGGCTAAAAGTATATGTAAATACATATAGCAGTGTTTTAAAAAGGTTATATAATAATTTTAAAAAATATGTAATTTACTTAATTTCACATTCATACCTACTTGTGTTTAAAATAGTGTTTAAATTTTAAATAACTCTTACCATAGGTGGAATTTCGTAAAATTCGAACTTTATGACTTGGCCAAGCTTTGCTATATTGTCCCTTTCTTAAAGCCACATTTATTCGCTCTCCTGGAAGAGGTGGCCATACACATTGATCCCCATTGATCCACGATGAAGGTACTGCCTGTACCGATTCTTTCTCGTCCTCAGTGGCTTCAAAAATCACCACAGTCCAGGAAGGAGGTGACGTCATTTTACTTTTATTTTATATATCTAATTTTTATGCAAAGTAATAACTATAATAGGAATAAGTACCCCTATTTGGTAATGTTGAATTTGTATTGGTTGGTTACTGTGTAGTGTGTAGAAGTGGAATAATTACAAATTTATTATGGTATTTTATTTTAAAACATTTATAGGTAACATCTGTTAAAGACCAGGTTTGAAGAGCACATTCCTGGGATGCCAAAAAAATATTTAATTTGTTTGATGGACAAGGTAAATCATAAAAGTTTTCCAGGAGGTTAAATTTTGTTCCAATGATTTTTATGTGATTATTATAAGACACTATATTTTTAATATTTACAATATATTTACCCTTTATTGAACAACAATTATTTGCATTGTCAATTGACAATGTGAAGGAATTTAATAAAACTTTTTTGTACTGTTTTGAACCTGAAAAAATTGGAAAAACTGGACCATCATGATGCTCTAATTTTAATTGAGGAAACTCTGAAATATTGGTTCTTAACAAATTATTTTCACTTCTGTGTTGTCGTTCTGCTATTCTATTGACTATTTGCTGTAAAGGCTGGCCACATTTTCGAATCATTCTTTTTAAAAACCTCATATTATTTTCGTAAGGAAAAGCACTGAAATGTTCTGTACTTCCAAACATTTTTGAGTCATCTACAATATGCAACAGATTATGAATGTTGTGTGACACATTTCCCTGGCCATAAATGATTATGAATGTTTCCACAAAATATTTTAATAAATCGTTGGCATATTCAAGTCTTTCACATTTAAAAAGAAAAATAAAAGCTGCATGTAAACATAAAAAATTCTGGTATGATTCTTGACATAGGTAGTCTTTTAAAACAACAGGACCAACATAAAATAGAA
The DNA here is from genome assembly GCA_963969555.1 of Polydrusus pterygomalis. Classification (NCBI taxonomy): domain Eukaryota; kingdom Metazoa; phylum Arthropoda; class Insecta; order Coleoptera; family Curculionidae; genus Polydrusus; species Polydrusus pterygomalis. The sequence continues at coordinate 82,305,566 of OZ018375.1, forward strand.
AAAGCCTAAATTCGGTAGCTTTCCAGCGCCTAACTTCAGAAAGTGACCTTGGTTTCCGAACAAATTCTTGCGGTGTTTGACTTATTTGTACTTCTATAAGTTTTGATGAAATTTGATCTATTTGAAATGTTGATAATTTATAGGGTGGTCTACCAAGGATCCACATATTTAGGATTAACTTTTTTACAACACCCAGACATACAAGATGCATATAATCAAGAGGAAAACTAGATATCATATTAAAATTTGGCAAAGTTTCTAAAATTGATGTGCCATTGTGATGACCTTCCTGCTCTTTTGCCCTAAAACTGGCATCAGTTCTCAACTGAAAATTTTCAAGATCTGGAAAGCAGACTTTATTGTCTTTATATTCACCTTTAATGTTACATTTTGAACAAGACTGGTAACCCGTATGTCCCTTAGTATATTTTATAAAAGATTTTGCAGGCGCATCACAAATAAAACCTTTAATGATAACTAAATAATGTGACTTATTATGTAGTATTCCATTATTTAATAAGGGGATTGCTTCTTCCACAAATTTTTCCAAATATAGGTTGGCATCTTTCGGTTTTTCTTTGCCATAATAAACCCCCACAATTTCAACTACATTTTTGTTGATTGTGAGATTTATTTGTATGGGCCATAAATCACTTCCTGAACTTTTTGACAGAGGCAACCCATCTACATTTACACACACTTCCAAATTATTGGATTTCAGTAAGTGTTTTGATTCCTCAATTAAAATAGTTAAAGCTTTTTGAAACCCAAAATGGTAATATAAGCCAGGGTGTACAACATCAATTTTATTACTTCGTGGTGTTCTCAGTAATGTTCTCGGGTCACTAGGTAAATCCATGTTATGTTTTTTTAGGATACCTAATAAGTCATGTAATGCAGCATGGGTTATATTATGATCAACAGACCATGTATTTAGTTGTGTCGAAAGACAAGTACCCGAGGAATGGCTCACAGACTGTAAGATTGGCTGAGAATTTAAGCCCGTAGGTTCATATTTGGATAAACTAGAGCTCTCGAGACTTAATATAGTCATGTTATCAGGCTCTGATAGCTCAGAGTCCGAAGATGAGGAAGAACAATAGGGAACAATTTCCTCTGTAATTTCAGAAGATTGTTGCAAGTTAATACTACTGCTGTGAGAACAAGACGGAAGTTCTGTTTTAAGCTGTATATTATTATTTTGAGACAAGTTTTGGCGCTTGTACCTTACAGAAACCTTATTAAGTAATTTTCTTTTAGACTTTTGATCCATTATACTAGAAAAAGTAATATTTATAAGATAAAAAACAAACCTGATTCTAACCTATAAGTCAGAAAACTCCTTTAAATGCAGCAAAAAATAATTCTACATACTTTAGTCACCAACCAAAATAACAAGCACAAAAACATGCACTAATAAATTTAAAAAAGACTAAAAATAGTATATTTCCAAATAATATATGGAATCCAACGCAAACGGCAAACCAGACGGAAAGACGCACGAAAGACGGAAACCAAAAAACGGAAACACGAAACACGCCATTTTTTTCGACTCGCTGGAACCACAGAACAGAAAAAGAGTATGCACCACAGACGTCACAGAACAAAAAAGCGTTTGGAACGTATACATTCGGAAACAAATAATAGTATAAAGATAGCGATCTGGCAACATCAAACACGAAGATTGACAAAACCCCTAATTCAATATGGCCGATAGGATGATGTCTTTCTCTTTTTACCAAATAGAATTAAACGAAGCGGACAAATATTTTAGTCGAGGCTGATGCGGCGATGTTGCCAAACTCCTAGCGTTCTGTACTATCTACTGACTGCTAAAAATTTGTTTTAAAACAATTTTGTAAAGGACCTACATAATATTAAAACCAACATCATCATGAATTTTATTCTAATATTTAAAAACAAACTCTGTTATAATGACGTACAAATCGCCCCGTTTTTTCCGAAGTCTGTGGCCCCGATACACCTTTTAGAGCCGATCAGCCAAATATTACATTGTCCCTAACCTAAAATCTAAAATATACACCTTAGGTTTAAATTATTTAGCACCTTTTTAATACGTTCCCAGAAGGCACCCGTGCAACATTCCTGGGACAAATGCTCTGAAACGTTCGATGGACATACCGTTCAGGACTGTAAGAAGCTCATAATTTTCACTTAGACGACTGTTTATATTATATGTTTGAATATTTGATGGAAATTCTCGAAATGTATTACCTTATATATCTGCAAGCGTTTAATTTTGCACAGAGTTTAGATCGCCTACCAAGTACCTTTTTAAAACGTTCCCGGAACTGACCCGTGTAACGTTCTAGGAACTACTGCTTTGGAACGTTCGAGGGGCATACCGATTAAGACTGGAACGTTTCCGACCTAAGGGGACTTAAATAGAACGTTCCCGGAATGAAATGTGTTTATTGGGTATAGATAACCCAAATAATAAAAAAATATAATAGTGAGCAAAGAAATAAAGAAACATTATTGTATACTAACATAAAAAACACATTCCAACAGATACTTAGGTAAAAAAACCAACTGTTAGCAACAGTAGTCACAAAGGTAGACTTTTCCTTTTTTTTTCCACTACAAGCGGCGTGTGCCCACTTTGAGCAGAAAGTGCAACGATACCAGACCTCGTTGTCCCTTCCAAAATAAACAAAATGAACACACAGGGGGTAATACCGCGCAGCGCGCTATTCCCCATTGTTTAGGCCCGGTATTTCCCCGGGAGATATTTTCCAACCTAAAAATTTAATTCAAGAAAAGTACTTACATTTTATTTGTGATCACTTAGGACAACACTTCTATAGGCCCTAGCAAGTGAAAATAAAATATATCTTCTTTAAATATGCACAGTAACTAATAATTATCAACTGATTAATTTGCACAAAAGATAGATCAAAAATCCATCTAGCACAAACACGTTCGCTGTTGGTTAACGACTGCCGGCAATTATTCCAAACTATTGGCGCGTACTTGACATGGCTACGGTAACAATTCGTGATATACACCTGTGCATCCCTGGTTGCAGTTTTTTCTACAGTGGCCTGCGCAGTATTTTTCCGTGCGGGGCATTCCTTTGTCTCCCCTACTTAACCTTATATAAAAATAATAAAATTCGACGACCAATTAACACCTTACAAACGGTCTAAGTACTAGAAAAAACAAAATTTTCAGTGCTGTGTGTGGGTGTAAATACCGTCGGAAATATTCCGTCCGAAATCGCGGCATATCTATTTAGGTTTACAAAATTGCCAACTGTACACTGGACATAGTTTCTGTCGTTCTTCGGCCACTATGTTAGCTAACGCAGGAGAAGGGATACCAAATATTAAAAGATTAGAAGAGGTTAGAAATCAACCTCCGCTGCGGAGGGTTATCTGGAAAAATCTACCGAAAACAAAAAGCTAATGTCCAACAAAATTTTGTCCAACCAACTTTCCACGTCTAATAAGAGATATTGCTCCTCTGGAAGCTGATTCCATCGTGCACAGTATAGGAGCCACATCGGATCCACCAGAACACAAGCAGCTGACTTGACTGCTGACCTAACATCGCTTCGCGTCGTTCGGTCAACGGTAGTCGCGTGTGGAAAAGTATAATTTTTCGCACTTCGCACTGGAAAATAACTATAATCACGCAGGATATCAATAGAGAAATTTTGGAACTCTTATATTAGCCTGTCGTTATCGTTATCCTTATTCTGAGCATGCGCAGTACTAAAACGAGGCAGCGATTCCTTTATTAACGATAACGAGCTTCGTTAATTACGGAGATATAAGGAAGGCTATCGTTATGGTTATTCTTATTTTGCTTAATTTGCCATGTTGCCAATACTTACCTATATAATTTAATAAGAATATATTTCGGACACGATCATTTTTCTCAAAACACTTTAAAAAATGAAATAACTTTATAACTGTAGTTTAGATAAAACCGAACAGAAAAGGTTTTTTTTATACATAATTCAAAATTTTACTTTATGTAAATCATAAAATAACGCTGCGGTAAAAAATATAATTATATTTTTGAAGAAGTAGTCCATACTCAAAGTGGAGTGGAATGATAAAGAAAAAAGAAAAGCATAAAGTATTTCTCCACAATTTTTATTAAAAAAATAACAGGCGAACCTAGAATGATTCAAAATATATAGAATCGACATGTTTTGAGTGTAGAAACACTCACCCACCAGGAAAAACAATTAAATAATAAAAAGGTGATGTTATTAGCAATAGAAAAAATAAGTAGTAGTACTAAGCCGTAATGGAGCCTTTGATGACATGAGGAGTGAAAAAACTTAATATAGCAGAAGACAGGAAATATCACAGCACACTGAAAGGTCAAAGAGCAGTGTTAAGATACTCTGGGTGGGAAATGAAGGTTGGGGTACCAAGCTTGTTACGGCTCTCTTACCCCAGCCCAACAGCATTTTGTTTCAAGCTAAATGAAAGCACTACACGTCTTTTATACAAAATCCAAAAAAAAATTCTTTCCCCCCTTTTTTTGACCACTCCCATGCACATGTCTCCAACCTTACTGAATAAAAAGTAAAAATATTTTATCACATACATTTGGAATGACTTTTACAAAGTTTTTTTAAAAAATTTCTTATTTTTCTCTTCATTTCCCACCCAGAGTATCTTGACACTGTTCTTTGACCTTTCAGTGTGCTGTGATATTTCCTGTCTTCTGCTATATTAAGTTTTTTCACTGCTCATGTATACCATCGAAGGCTCCATTACGGCTTAGTACCACTACTTATTTTCTCTATTGCTAATAACATCAGCTTTTTATTATTTACTTGTTTTTCCTGATGATGAGTGTTTCTACACTCGAAACATGTCGATTCTATATATTTTGAATCATTCTAGGTTCGCCTGGTTTTTTTTTAATAAAAATTGTGGAGAAAGACTTTATGCTTTTCTTTTTTCTTTGTAATTATATTTTTTTTGTAAACGACTTGGCAACATAACTCAGGAATCCAAAATAACCTTTACGTTTTTGTACCTTTTTTCCATGTTGATTGACTCATGTCAAAAAATTAAAGAAATAAAAAAAGGTTATGTTTGCATCTGTCAAATTATTTATTTTTAAGACGTTCAAAATCTATTCTTGTAATTGTCACCGTAATCGTTATCGTTAATAAAATTAACCATAACACTGTGTTTTACTGTTGTTATTTTAAGCGTTCCAAAATCTCTCTATTATCAATTAAAATCTGATATTCTTATTTATTCATAAAAATTTATCAGCTCCAAAAGGACTGGGTCACACAATGTAACCTAATAGGTATATGCTTTGCACTAATTGGAGACAAACAAATTCTTCCTTAATTTGTACAAGTTCGGTGAAAATCTTTCGCCTATAGGGGAGATTGCCCCAGTGGCGGACACCTAAGCCTTTATCTACTTTTTTCAATAACCTTAATACATTTTAGAAAAGTAAAAGTTGTTTTTAATAGGGGGCCATATATGTAACAAGGTGGTAAACATGTTAAACGATCTACTTTTAACATAGTGGCATACTTTTGAATTTACAAAAGTTATGCAATTGAAACCGCTCAAAAAACTGTCCCCAGTACCGGACAGTATATATTTCATAATAAAACTAGATTATTTTACAAAAATATTTTATTCAAATAATAAAGGTACCATTTTAACAGCCTTTCCTTGTCGAAGAGCTTTAACGCGGTCCCCCAAGGACGTTTTGGGCACAGAAAAGTAGGAGGCGGCTGTTCTTGTACTAAACGTTCCAGATATCACACCATCAACAGCTTTTTTCATGCTGGCCTCATCCCATTTCCCTTTTATATTGTTTGGCATTTTTGATAAATCTGGAAAAGATAAGTACCTAGTTTTTTCAAAATATAAGCCGTATTATGCATTGAAAAAGCTATTTATATTCTGTCCGGTACTGGGAACAGTGGCAGTGTCCGGTACTAAGGCACCGCGCCATGCTAGAAAAAAACGTTACTTCTAAAAATACACAAATATTTTCGTAGGTTTGCTGGCATTTTTGCTGCCTCTATTAAAGTAAAATTTAAACTAATCAATAAAAAAATTATTAAACGTACCTTTAGACACACAAAAGGTACAGTGTAGTTTAGGTATGTCAGGATAAAATACCTAAAATTTACAAAATCACTCGCATGTTTATACAACGGCGACAGACAAGCAAATGGCGTGAAACACAATCCGCATGTGTGATGTCACAACAGGATATAATAGTGAGATGCTGCCTTATAGCGCAGGAACCGTCAAACCGGAACTGTCCGGTAATGGGAACCGTCCGGTGTTGGGTCAGTCTCCCCTAGCGCATTTTTTTTTGGTCTAACCATCAGCTTCTGGATTAAAGTCGTTACCAATCACAAGTTAAGATAGGCACAAATCGAACTGGATACATTTACTAACTATTCCCCCAAAAGCCACCGTAGTCCAGATACCTTTCTAAAACATAAGTTTGGAAGCACTATGACAAAAAGTTAAATCCGCTTTAGTCTTTGCCATGCTTAAACCCTTAAGTACAAGTTAATAAATTAACTTCATTAAACCAGATACAACCTCATCCTTGCTGTCTCATTTTACGACCCTTGAAATGTTGCGTGGTATTATTTTATCCAGCCTAAAAGACCCAAACTCCAAGCCAATTAGTTAATTAGTCAACATTTTCTTTTGCCCGATGGTGGAAAATTTAATATTTTGAAGGTCTCACGATTTATAAATTAAATGGAAAATATATAAAGACAAATGAAATTTATTTTCAATTATAAGTTTTTAAATAGTGAAAAGTTACACAGAATGTATCGATTATTCGGTAATAAAATAGCCTTAGAGTAGCATAGGGCAAAACGACGCACTTAAAACTTAAATACGCATGATAACCACATCCCGTATATGAATATAAAACCAACTATCTGTAACAATAAAACAATACTTATTTATAAAAAATAAACATGTATTTCGCTATTCGTATTGCGTTAACAAAAGGAACAAAAAAACTAAAAAAATAACGTAGTGTATAATCGGGGATTTGCCCCACTAGTGGGGCAAAATTCCAATTAGCGTGGGCCAAATTTCCGATATCACTATTGATCCACACAAATATCGCAAATGAAAGGGCCTATAGTTTCATAGGCTGTACATTGTTCGTGCCACCATACTGAACACCTCCCACATTCTATCCAATCTTCTACTGGCGGATCAATGTATTCTTCTTCACAAGCAGGATAGGCGACAATTTTATCAGTCTTCTTTTTTTCTTTTTTCTTATGTCTTTTAGTGTTTTGTTGCTTTTTATCTTTGTCTTCATTCGCCGTTTTAGAATTACTCGTTTGAAGAATATCATCAATGTTTTTCGTCACATTTTTCGATTTCTGCAATTTTTGATTCATTTCAGCAACTAAATTATCTTTGAATGGAGTGCTTGAGAGAATTTCTGACTGTTGACCTTTTCTTTTTCCATCCTGGACTTCTGATCTTCTGGGAAGCGGTAGAATATTTTGTGAACTAGCTCGATTTCAGTACAGTCACGTGATGTGTAGAAGGAGGATACAGATCATCTAATGAAACATTTTCTGTCGTCTTGCTTCCAAATGAATTTTTAGTCCCTTGATGTTTTTCTGGAGTTACTTGATTCGTGATCATTTTACGGACTTTAGATAAAGGAATTGAACATTCTGGATCAGAATCTGAAGACTTATTTAATTCTACTACATTTTCTTGGGGATTTTTATGCCTTTCTGTAACGGATGATGGAAGAACATCCTCTTCGGTAAATACGTTCTTGTTGATTGGATAGATTCCACATTTCTCAAAATATTTTATCCCTTTCTCCATTGTGGAACAACGCTCATAGGCACGACCAAGTAATCCAGCTATTAGGAAATGTGTTATTTGACGTCCTGGGCCAACGGTCACATTCATCTGCATAGAAACCTTTTAAGGGCTTGAAATAGCATCGGTCTAATGGTTGCAGCCTGTGGCTGCTATGAGGTGGGATCGTTAGCAAATGTATGAAATTTCCTTTGCAGTATTCTATAGCTTGCGGTGGGATGAATGATCAGTGGCGGCGCTAGGCGTCGGCGACGTCGGCGACCGCCGACGGCCTCGCGCTTGAGGGGGCCTCGCAAAAAAAATTTGTATAACTTGTTAAGTGAGTGAGTTTCTCGAAAACTAGAAGTTCAGTAGTTTTTGTGCTATGAGCACTTTACGGGCAGAATAGTCTGGCAACACTATGAAAGTTAAACAACTTCGTGCGCGAGACGGGGAATACCCGTGTCGTCTTTGTATTTCTTCTGTGAGCGAAACGTAAACAATCATTCCTTTTGTGAATGCAACGCAACCAACACTCGCAGACTAGGCTCGCATGGACAAAATTTCTTTTTATTGTGTTGTAAAGTCATTTATTGTGTTGTAAAGTCAGTCAGTACCCCGGTGGTTGAGTGATGATTTAGTGGACAAAAGTGTTAATTTATATTGTGATTTCGTTCATACTTCGAAGGTTATAAGATAAGGTAAGTCAATATGAACTTTTATAACAACTTTAACGTAAAGTATTTGTCAACATCAATATAATAATTTTATAAGTCTTAATTGCAATGTATTTCTTTAAGGATATCGAAATTTTAAAAAGTGGATAGTTTATGTAGTTTTAAATTCAAACTGTGCTAGTGTTTTTTTTTTCAAGAACTAAAATTTTTAGCTGTTCGAGTATGTTTACAAGCACGCACGTGCTTATAAAAATATTAGCCTCAAAATTGTCAACAAATTTTTATCGAGTTTTTCTATCGTTGCGCCTAGCTCTTTAGATCTAGATTACTTTGTATTAAAAGAACTCCGCACTAGAATCTGGTGTTGTTTCAGTACAAAATAACGTAAGTAAATAATTTTATTCAGTTGTCTATCAAAAGCATTGGCGTATCTATAGTTTTTATAATCTGCTACACAAAAAACATCGAACTACAGATCGATAGATCTCGTATCGCATTAATATTAACTTTGACGCTATTGGGCGTCACTAATAAAAATTAGTAGTAGTAATAGTAGTTATTTATTACATACATAAATATACCTAATTTATGATTAATTAAATAAACAATACTTCTAATTGTTATTTAATTTCAATGTTGTTGTTTTTATTTTTAGGTCATCATGTCTGCAGGACCAAGTAGAGACAGAGATAAAGGGAGGAAATGGGAATCCGGAGCATTCAAAAGAAAAAGAAAGGCTGAAGCTGTTATATCCAACCAAGCTCTAAGTTCCAGTATGATGAAATTTCTCAAGAAACCTTCTTCGAGTGTCACTGCTTCAGAGTCATCTGATGAAACTTTAGTTTCTGAGCCAGCATCAGAGTCAAATGAATCTTTTTTTGGAAGTTCTGATACAGTTTTACCGGCAACATCGAGCGAACCTACTATGATCCAAATGTCGGAACCCAATAAAGAGTTAGAAAGTGAAACGTTGTGTGACTCAGAAAATCAAGTGGAAGGAGTTCATTTAAAAGAGTCATTTATAGACTTAGATCCAGGGAAGTGGGTATTTCCAGTAAACGATGCGCAGCGTCATGACCTAATTCAAAACGGACCCAATCAAGATCTAGAGAAATCTGATGACAGTTACCCAAAAGACGCAAATAAAAGACATTTTTCTAAATTTCATTTCACTCGAAAATTAAGTAACGGCGAAACGCAACATCGCCGATGGTTAGTTTACTCCATTTTTCAAGATAAAGTTTATTGCTTTCCATGTAGACTTTTTTCAAATTTGCATACACAGATGGTAAAAGAAGGATGTTGTGACTGGAAAGATTTGAGTCGGATATTGCAAAGACATGAACAAAGTCAAGGACACATGGAATGCATGATTAAATGGATGGAATTCTATAAAGGAATCAAACACGGAAAAACAATAGATAAAGATAATGAGAGATCTATTAAAGAATCGCAAAAGTACTGGTATAATTTGTTTGAAAGAATGATTGATATCATAAACTACTTAGCCTCACACAATTTGGCATTTAGAGCTCATCGAGAAACCTTTAAATTGAACGATAGCAAAAACAGTGGCAACTTTATAGATTTATTTAAGTTGTTATCCAAATATGATCTGACACTACGGGAGCACATGCAACGTATTAATGAAAAGCAACTATCTCAACATTATCTGAGCCACGACGTCCAAAATGAATTGATTGCATTTATGTCTAAATCAGTTATTGAAGAAATCATACACAGCGTTAAACAAGCAAAATACTATGCCTTCTTGATCGATTGTACCAGGGATGTCAGCCGCGTTGAACAAATGTCAATAATATTAAGATTTTGCAATTCTTCAACTGGAGCAATAGAGGAACATTTTGTTGGGTTTATTGCCGTCACAGAAACAACGGGAGAATATATAACAAATTCCATATTACAAGAACTGGAAAGAAATGGTCTAGATATCCACAACTGTCGAGGACAAGGATATGACAACGGCGCCAATATGGTCGGTATTAATAAAGGTGTCAGAACAAGAATACTTAATATAAACCCAAGAGCATTCTTTACGCCGTGCGGATGTCACAGTTGGAATTTGCTTTTGATGGATGCAGCTAAGTCTTCTACAACAGCCAAAACGTTTTTTGGCTTCATCAATAAAATCTATGTGCTGTTTTCAAAGTCAAGTAAGCGTTGGGATATTGTGAAAACTAAATTAAAATTGACATTAAAACCTCTGTCTGAAACACGATGGGAGAGTAGAATCGGAGCAGTAAAAGCAATATTTTTGCAATTTGATGATGTTATCGAATGCGTGAATGACCTGAAAAATAAAAGTGATGATTCTGAAACTATCAGCGACTGTGACGCAGTTTTCAATGAAATGTTAACTTTTGAGTTTGTTGTTGCGATACACGTATGGTACGAGATTTTATTACGTGTGAACAATATAAGCAAACTATGGCAAACGGTTCAAGTCAACTTGAAAGTCGCTATTGATACTTTACGGTCATTTTGCAGCTGGATTCAAGAATTCCGTAATACAGGATTTGACAATAGTGTCGCACAAGCTCGATTATTTGTAGAGAAGAGTACTTTCGAAATTGAGACTCAATTTAAAGAAAAAAGAACAGCCAGGAGAAAACGAATGTTCGATTATGAACATATTGATGAACCTATTCAATCTTTTGAAATGCAGTACAGAGTTACCTTTTTTAACACTATGATTGATGCTATTATAGTTGATACCGAATGTCGATTTAAAGCGCTCAATGAATATTTTGAACGATTTGGTTTTATTTATGATATCAGATATTTAAATTCTATATCAAAAGAAGATCTCCTCAAGTGCTGTAATGATTTAGGTACAATACTTCGGGAAGGCGAAAACAACGACATACAGCCTTTCGAACTGTATGAAGAACTCCAACTTTTAAAAACAAATTCACTAGACTCTATCAACGACGCGAAACAACTCATTCAATATATTTTAGAAAATAATTTGGAAGAAATATATCCAAATGTTTATATAGCAATTAGAATCATGCTCACAGTTCCTGTCAGTACAGCTTCCGCTGAGAGAAGCTTCTCAAAGTTAAAATTGATTAAGACCTACTTGAGAAGCACGATGAGTCAAGAGAGATTATCTTCGTTATCAGTTCTATCAATTGAAGCTGAAATAGCGTCTGGTATTAGCTATGACGTAATCCTGAAAAAGTTCAGTGAGGCCAAAAGCCGAAAAGTTCGTTTATTTTAACTTCTATTTATGTAAGTTTTGTCATCATTTGATAAGCAATAAAACTTGTTTAATAGCAATAAAATATTTAATAAAACTTGTTGTTAATATTATTTTAACTATAATTCTGCTTACGTAATTTAATATTTTCTTGATTGGGAAAAAAGGAGGCCTCGCGAACCTAATTTGCCGACGTCCACGCGAGATCTAGCGCCGCCACTGTAGAATGATTGTCCAGTATTAGCAACACTGGGTGTTCCTTATCTAAAATTTAGAGACTGAAACAGAGTCTTAGAATAAAATAGAATAGCATGGGGCAAAAGTCCGCATGGATGGGGTAAAAGTACGCGCGGATTTTTGCCCCACGAAAGAATAGGACATTTGCCCCAAATGTATGGCAAATTTTCAAATTTCCCGCCAAGGGTATGACCTTTACGTACAATACGTACATGCATACAAATGTATCGCACAACTCCTAACATGCCAAGTATACACCAGACTACTTTACGCCAACAAAACTCTACAAATAAGCTCACACAATGTTAAACTGCCTAGTGTAAAAATTACATGCAAACGTTTGAAAACGTGACTTACCTCATGGTGGCAGTCTGTCTCTTCCTTGGCGTTTGAAAACACACTGGATACTAAAAGTCGGTTCGCGTCACGCGTAGGTTTATACGGTATTGCCAAATTGTAGTTATTTTTTTTCTAATTGTAGTTTAGGACTTTTGCCCCGTGCGTACTATTGCCCCACTCTACTCTACTAGCCGGGATAGTCCCTAGGGAGAAAATTGTTTCTTTAATACCAGCGCTGCTGGATTCTTTAATAAATATGAACAGAGTTCCTTAAGTTCTAGCTATTAATTACTACTACGGAATTACGGAATTTTAACGATTTCCAAGAATGTTTTAAATATGTACATAAAATCATCTACTGGGTAAACATTTCAACTTTGGGACATAGAAAATACATGCAAAATTCTAAAAGCGTATTTATTGGCTCTAAAAATATGATAAATCGACGCAAATGTTTAAATATTTCTTTTAAACCAAAATAAATCCCCTATATAAATATTTATATTTTCTGCAAAAATATAGGGGAGACTGTCCTAAAACGGCATACTACTTTTTGTAGACGTTATATTATATACTTTTTAGATAACTTCTAACCAACGGTGAAAGGAGTTTTAGAATTAGGGATTATATTATTTTGCAACAGAGGCAGCAAAATTACTGTACGCTGTCAAAGTTCAAAAATGTAATTTTCCAAGAGTAAATATCTCGGAAACTGTTAAGTATAGACTAATAATGCTTTCATTAAAAAACGTTCAGAATTTTATGCAGAATCCAAAAAAATTATATAAAGTAGGGGTATCCATTTAAGATTTAGAACTTACCCCTTCCCTCCCTCCTAGGGGCTTGAAGTAACAAAATTGACAATATACGCAAAAAAAGTCCCCCTCGAAATAAAAATCCACGGGTCCAAGCGGTTTTCCACATTTTCATTTTAAAGCAGAAAAATCGAGGTGGGAAGTTTTCAAATGAACACCCTGTATAAATTCAACTAATCTTATATAAAAAAAGAAACTGTACAGTGTTATTAATTTAGTTTGTCCCACTTTTAAGAGCCTGTAACTTTTTTGTATTTTGAGTTAGCGAGCTCATTCAAAAAACAAGATGTACCATTTTTAGCCAAGTTTTTATGAGTGTTGTCAAAAATGACAGTAGGTGTCACATGTCACATTTAAAAGCAAAATTTTTTTTTTAAATGGGACACCCTGTATATTAGATGCGCATTAGATGGTCCCTTTTCTTCCAATTTCAAAAATATAACACACATATGCATTATTTTCTTCAATCCATCAAACATTGACAAAAATATGAAAAAATATATTATTGTTGTATGTTTTGAATTGTGTATTTTAACTTACAGTTTAATAAAGAACATTGAGTAGTATATTATTGTTAAAAAGCATCAAGATAGCTATGCAACTGTTTTGGTTGTTAGCTTATATGATCAATGAAACACGACACATTGAAACGGATAAACAATTTTATTATATTAACTAGAAAATAAAAATCGTTTCTACTGAACCATAAGATATAGGCAGCTCTCGTAGTATATCGGGTATATAGATTTGTAGGGAAATGCCCGAAAATAGGCTAATACATTCATTTCCATTTCTTCCGTAATAATTGTTTTCCGCCTAATTATTCGTTTTTTCTTTATACCTCCAGTCTCGAAAAATGTCTTCTTCAGCCGATAAAATATTTTTTTGGAAGGAACCCGTCTATTGGGAAACTGAAGCCTATACCTCCTAAGTGCTAAGGTTGCACTGCCCGTTTGACGAAAAATATCAAACATAAAACTTTTCCTCCACTGAATAATAATATATCATGTTAGTTAATTTATACAATACAAAATAAATTTTCTATAATATTCGAAACGATTAATAATGCTGTGAATGACAGACTGAAATATAAATGAAGGGAAAATCCATAGCAACCAAAACAGTTGCATAGCTATCTTGATGTTTTTTAACAATAATATATTTTTTCATACTTTTGTCAATGTTTGATGGAATGAAGAAAATAATGCATTTGTGTGTTATATTTTTGAAATCGGAAGAAAAGGGACCATCTAATGCGCCTCTAATATACAGGGTGTCCCATTTAAAAAAATTAAATTTTTGCTTTTAAATGTGACATGTGACACCTACTGTCATTTTTGACAACACTCATAAAAACTTGGCTAAAAATGGTACATCTTGTTTTTTGAATGAGCTCGCTAACTCAAAATACAAAAAAGTTACAGGCTCTTAAAAGTGGGACAAACTAAATTGATAACACTGTACTGACATGGTAAAGAGAAAATGTTTAAGTAAATAATTTATCAGAAACTAACTTAAAGAAGCGCCCTTAACAAGAAGTAAGTAATTTTAAATATGATAAGGGCAATATGGCATAGTTATACAAAATAATTGACGCATACGTGGCGTCATCGAAGAAGTAACTTTATTGCAAAAATTTGTAATTTATGTTGCTTTTTATACGCACTCCTAAAATACTTTGTAATTAAAATAATAAAAAAAACTACGAGCAATGTCTATCAAGGCGTGTGTATGCCATTTTACACCACAAGAGACGCTTAAATAACCATAATCTTTTTGCCTTTCAGTTAATGTTTTCAATTATTCTACACATCAAAAAAGTGTCAAATGTGATGTTGGTATTTTAGAGTTTACCTATCAAATTTAATAAAAAAAAAACACTACATTAAAAATATTTGCAATTTACCTGCTGATTAACAAGAACTTTTGGCGGTGTCGGACCATACAAATTAAATTTATCACATAACTGACTAATCTGCGGCGTTGACAATTTTGTGGGTATTCGTAAACAGTGTTTTACAATGTTGGACCATGTTGCCGGTTTTTAATTTAAGCGGTAGATTCAAAATTGCTTGTATGCCATTTTAGCCAGATATGCCGTGGATGCCTGGATTTTGTAAATTACCTATATTGTACCTTATTTAATTTTTAAATCCTCTGTTGGATTTTCTCGTTATTGTAACCCTTCCACTGTTTTATTTACATCTTCAATATTTTTATTTTATTGCACCCCCTTTTTATTTTCACCTTTTATTAAATCATTGTCATCTGACGAAGCTACAGTGTTAGCGAAACATGTAATTTTTTTTGTTAATATAGTGGAAATTTACAAGTTCAACTTTGTTTTACTGTATACCATAATACTATGAAATTATATCTTAAGTCAGCGTAATGGGCCCAAAGTTTCGATATTTTAGGAAAATTGCAGTTTGTAAATGTTTTTGTAAGTATCTTAACCACAAGGAATTAGGGTAACTTGGGCTGCCATTTAAAAAAATTATCGATATAGGTAGTTATATTCCTAATTTGGGATACACTGTATGAATATTTTTTTCTTTAAAAAGACCACAACGTCAGATGTTAATACGTACGCAAGCATTTTCTAAAGTTGTAAAGTACCGGATTTACTGAATTTATTCCAGGTTACAAACTCGCACTGTATACTATTTCTTTAAATTAGACTGTTGTAAAACGGGTTCCTGTCGTCATCAACATTTAAAAACAAATAATAACCTAGGTACTAAACACAAACTGATATAATAACTTTAAATAGCCAATGTATACATTCAATAGATTGTAAGGAAAACAGAATCTGAACATCTTGGGGAAAGAAAAAAAACTATAACTAAATATTAATATTAATATACAGGGTCCTGCAACTCACTTCCCGTCTTCTATAGCTCACTTAGTAATTAAGTTAGAATTTTGATATTTTGCAGTATCTTGGGCGCATTTCAGGAAAATATTCTTTTTCATACAGGGTGTTCCAAAAAAATTTGACATCATAAGGATGTATTTTTTTAGATTACATGCTATATTTTTTTACCTATTTGGGTGCCTCCTATAGTTACCTACATAACCCTAAAATTTTATTGAAATTGATTCAGTATTATAGGCGAAAAAAAATAAAAACCGAAAAATATCAGTTTTGCACCACTGGTTTTAAAAATTAATAAAAAATAAAAGTAATCCCTCATTAATTAAATTATATAAATGTAGTTATTAAATACAGTCTAACAGTCTCGTTAACCAAGTTTGATTATTACGAATTATACAGGGTGTCCAAAGTTTAGTGTCAAACTTTGCAAACTTTAAAGCAATTTATTTTTCTTATTTCAAGTAGGGACCCCTGTATATTTTAATGTCATTCGATCCAAAATTAAAAATCAAACATTTGTCCTAATTACAACCCTATCGCAATTTCTAACGCATCAAAACTTATTTGCAGAAAACTCATTTTATCAACTATTCCAACAGTCATTATTAGATATGAATAAATATCGAAGGTGGCTTTCAATAACAATTTATTGGTATTAAAGTTTATTAAAGTGACAAGAGACCATTTTGACTTTAGTGATCTAAAAGTTTCAAATATTTTTAAATTGTTAGTAGGTAATTATTTAAGCTGTTATAAGTACTTTATATTGTTTTTTGTGATGGATTACGACCAAGAAGAGCTCGTAGATATGATTTTTATATTAGAAGCATGCGAAAATAACTCTTTTTTGGCAAGCCGAGTTTACGCACAGCGTTATCCGCCTGCAAAACATATTAGAGAGGTTTGTACAAACGAGAAATGTAAACAACCCAAAACCAGTGAAAAATAAACCGGTCGGAACTAAAGAAATTCAATTGGCTGTGCTAGTATCTGTCATAGAAAAACCTTCAGCTAGTCAACAAGCAGTCGCTGATGCCGTAGATGTAAGCGAAAGAATAGTTTAATGAATTTTAAAGGATAACCATCTCCACGATTATCATTTCCAGTTAATAATTACTAACAATTGAACAATATTTGAAACATTTAGATTACTAAAGTCAAAATGGTCTCTTGTCACTTTAATAAACTTTAATACCAATAAATTGTTTTTCAAAGCCACCTTCGATATTTTATTCATTATAATGACTGTTGGAATAGTTGATAAAATAAGTTTTCTGCAAATAAGTCTTGATGCGTTAGAAATTGCGATAGGGTTGTAATCAGGACAAATGTTTGATTTTTAATTCTGCATTGAATGGCATTAAAATATACAGGGGTTTCTATTTAAAATAAGAAAAATAAATTGGTTTAAAATTTGCAAAGTTTGACACTAAACTTTGGACACACTGCATAATTCGTATTAATCAAACTTGGTTAACGATACTGTTAGACTTTATTTAATAAGTACCTTTGTATAATTTTATTAACGAGGCATTCCTTTTATTTTTTATTAATTTTTAAAACCAGTGGTGCAAAACTGATATTTTTCAGTTTTTATTTTTTTTCGCCTATAGTACTGAATCGATTTCAATAAAATTTTAGAGTTATGTAGGTAACTATAGGAGGCACCCAAGTAGGTAAAAAAATATATAGCATGTAATCTAAAAAAATACATCCTTATGATGTCACACTTTTTTGGAACACCCTGTACGAAAAAGAATATTTTCCTGAAATGCGCCCAAGATACTGCAAAATATTAAAATTCTAACTTATATACTAAGTGAGCTATAGAAGACGGGAGGTGAGGTGCAGGACCCTGCATAATATAATAATAATTTTAAAATAGAGAATATTAATGTTTATAAAAAAAGAACATTTTCTCCAAATTAAATTAACTTTTAAAATGAATGATATTTTTTTTTCTTTGCAGCTGATAATTTCAGGCCGTATCTCACTTCATTCCAGGGTAATAGTTTTACAGACTATATTAATGCTGTTTTCGTTGATGTAAGTATTTATGTATTCCCTACAACCAAATTAACATTATTTTTAAAATAATTGGACTTCACAGGTCTTGTAAATTAATTTAGCTATAAAATCACTCACATTTCAGAAAATAAATTTAGTCATTTTCAGAATTACCTAATTTAAGCATTTGTAATATTAAATTTAAAGAAAATTAATGTTACGAATGTTACGCATACTAAGCAAGACCAGGGTTTTGTTATCAGACCACTTAAACACAGAGGTGACTTAGATGCTTCGGTGATTAAGTCATGCATATTGTGTAGGGCTGGGCGATATTGAAATTCCAATATCGAATATCGATATTTAAAAAAATATCGATATAGTCGATACATCAATAATATCGATAAATATCGGTAAATATCAATAAATACCGATAAATATCGATAATATCGGTATAGTCAATATATTGATAATATCGATAAATCGATATTTTATTTTTTAAATATCGTTATTCGATATATCGATATATACCGAATTTTTGCCCAGCTCCACTTATATCTATATCAAATTAGTGTTAGGCGATAATAAATATTATTATGTGTATTGATACACTGACATTTTTACTACTACTACTTAATGTTCTTTATTAAACTTTAAGTTAAAATATACAATTTAAAACATACAGCTCAAATGGCCATTGACCGGGGTCCTTCAGCCTCTGACATTTATATTAAACCAAAAGATTGACTTTATTAAACAGAAGACACACGTATAAAAATTCATTAGTGACAGTCGAAAATGACATTAAACACTAAACCAATCAGGTAAAGGCGTAAATAAAGGATAAAAATGAATGATTATCGCATTCTTTTCTCCTATTTATTATCAATGATATTTATCCAAATATTTAGGCGACATTCTTAGACCAACAAAAAATCGAAAAATCGATGTTATCGATGTGATCGGATATATTAATAATATCAATAAATATCAATAATATCGATAAGAATCGATAAATATCGATAATGTCGATAAATATCAATAATATCGATATAGTCGATAATGTCGATCAATATCGTTAATATCGATATTTTATTTTTTAAATATCGTTATTCGATATATCGATATATCGATAAAAATATCGATATATCGAATTTTTGCCAAGCCCTAATATTGTGTATGTTTGGAACGGCAGTCTTGCTTTGTTCGGCTAACGAAATACACCCCACTAAACACAAACAGATAGCACATGCTAAGATTATTACTCTAGTAGATTGAAACATTCAAAGAATGCTCTCTAAATGGTCTAGGCGCATCCATAGAACATGCTATAAATAGATTACAGCAAGGTGTTTTCACATGATTTAAATGTGCTTGGAATGTAAAATCGTATATTCTTACTACATGCATATCATATTTTTTGAAAAAATTCTTAATGTCGTTTCTAGGAATATACCAATGAATATTCTAGGAGCAATTACAGTACATTCTTCGGGGCGGGTAGGAAATCTTACAGGAACAAAAAATGTTCCTACCATATTTAAAGGGTAATATTCTAGGAAAGAACGGATAATATATATTCTTAGTATATCATTATTAGAACTTTTTTACCGGCAATACAGAAAATGTTCCGGGGAATGTTATAAGAATGTGCATAGAGTATTTTTTTTAATTGCGAACATTCTATGAATATATTTGGGAGTGAGAGTATTTTTCAGACCTGCTGTAGAATGTGAGAAGAAAGTGTAGGAATAGCCATAGTGCTAAACAAGAATATTCTATTTGCGTACCAGGAAAGTACATTTATTTTTAACACTCTTAGAACATTCCAGTAAATATACAGAATATTAAAATAAAAATATTCCAAGAATATTCTATAAGGACATTTCCAAGAATGATCTATTTATATACTACGAAAGCAGATTTCTTTTGAACATTCGTAGAACATTCCAATAATATTATAAAAAAATAAGCATGTATTTAATATACTTACTTTAGAATATACTTAGAATTTTTGTCATTTTCAGGACTTATAGAGAACATTCTCAGAATGTCAATGTTCTATTTGTGTTTAGTGGGACCGTTCATATCAAATAAAGTAGTTTTGTTTTAAAGCAATAATGAGTTTACGTTATTAATCACGAGTAATCTTTAGTTTCCTACAAAAGCATATTTAAATAATACTGACGATGGAAAATCCCATGTAAATTTTGCTACCTTTAAATATTGCCTCCCCTATCAATTCTACATCAAATTGTATTAGATTTTTTGAAGGTCCTTGCTTGATTGCGCACCTAATTTCATTATTTTTCAGTAAAAGCCAATTAAAAGTAATTTAAAAAAAGCTCTTCCTAAAATTCTTTAAAATTAATTTCGGCTCGCATCCATTTCTCAATAAAACCACCAGTAACAATTATGATAATAGAAAAAAGAAAAGCACAAAGTCTTTCTCCACAAGTTTATTAGAATAACTATATGCGAACCTAGAATAATTCTTAATAATTCGACATGTTTCGAGTATAGAAACACTCATCATCAGGAAAACAAAGTAAATAGTACAATGCTGATGTTGTTATAGCAATAGAGAAAATAATAAGTGGGATTGAGCCGTAATGGAGCTTTCAATGGTGTACACGAGGTGTAAAATATGAATAGTCAGAAGACCGACAAGAATTCACCATACTGGAAAGTCAAGGGGTAGAGAAAAGGTCCTGTCTTGTGCAGAACAGTGAAGAGAGCAAAAGAAAATTAGATAGTTTTAACAGACTTTGTAAAAATCAATTAGGTATAAGTAGTGAATTGAGGGAAATAAAAAATCTTAAGTTTCAATAAACTTTGTCGGAGACATGTAAAAGTATTGAAATGAGAGGGGAAAAAAAATTGGTTTTCGTAAAAGTCAAAGATTATTTAGCTTGAAGTAAAATGCTGTTGTGTGCAAAATTAATAAATTTAAAAGATTTTAAAAAACAATTTTAATTTTACTAGAACATCCTAGAAAAAGTAACTTTTTCTTTGTTAAAGAAGTTCAACTGCAAGCAGCACGTGTCACTGATTTTGCACACAATGTGATATATAATTTGACTCCTGCCCGGGTAACTGGGTCGTAACAAACCTTGTACCCCAACAGCATTCTACTTTAAGCTAAATAATGCTTTGACTTTAACGAAAACCAATTTTTTTTCTTCCCCTCTCATTTCACTACTTTTACATCTCCGACACAGTTTATTTAAACTTAAGATTTTTCTTTCCCTCAATTCACTAATTATACCTAAATAATTTTCACAAAGTCTGTTAAAACTCCCTAATTTTGCTTTTTTTCTCTTCATTGTTCTGCCCAAGACAGGACCTTTTTACTACCCCTTGACTTTCCAGTATGTTGAATTCTTGTCGGTCTTCTGACTATTCATATCTTACACCTCATGTACACCATTGAAAGCTCCATTTCGGCTCAATCCCACTTATTATTTTCTCCATTGCTAACAACATCAGCATTGTACTATTTACTTTGTTTTCCTGATGATGAGTGTTTCTACACTCGAAGCATGTCGAGTTATTAAGAATTATTCTAGGTTCGACTAGTTATTCTAATAAACTTGTGGAGAAAGACTGCGTGCTTTTCTTTATTCTATACATTTAACTTCACTTTGAGCATGGACTACTTCTTTAAAATTATGATAATGTTTAATATTACTAGACTATTTTTCTATTAATTTCAACATGTTTTACGGTATTCAAGAAAAAATAATGATTGTACCAATTTAATGAACGCAAAGATTTAAAACAAAATAATGTGAGAAATTTATTTATTTATTTCAACATTTGAACACGAGTGGAGAAACAACAATTGAAAAAAATACCTATTCAGACACTTTTCAACATTATTCAAATAGAAACCTAATGTTTTTTAATCAGTTGCTCAAACACTGCGGTCAAAAATTTCAGTTCCTACATTATTAAGTTGATGAGCAGAAATTCAATTGCATGCCATTAAATTGCAATCTTTAATGCTTCCAAATATTGGTAACGTACATTTTTATAAATAACCCCATGGGAAAAAGTCGTGAAATATCAGGATCCTAGCTGGTCAATGTGTGGTATTTTTTAACCTTATTTTGTGTTCATCGAAAACATTTTGGACAAATTCCGTTACTTCTAGAGCGCAGGAAACCAAATATTTTCATTTTCATGAGCAACTTGTTCTAATGCAGGTGCAATTAATGATTCTGTAATGGTTTAAAAAATATTATTTTATTGTTTGTTTTTATTTTCTGTACTCCAATATACAGGGTTAGTTGAAATAACCGGAACAGCTAATTTTTTTCAAAACTACCAAAGCTAAATCAATGAATTTTGGTACAGGTGGATAACTTAAAAAATTGAATTGAAAATTGACAATTGCGACGGTGCCAGATTTTTAGTTTTTTCTGTAACTCAAGAATTTTTTTTTTTAAATATAACACTACTCTTTTTTTCCTTAGATTCCTACCATCAACATTACCTTTTCCTGATAGTATCATTTTTATCTCAAATAGTTCTATAGGGAAAAAGTTAATAAGTTACACTAAAAAAATCCAATCTATTTCCATTTAAAAATGTTTCAAATAATGCGATAAGAAAGGTTAGTAGACATTATGTATCTAATAGCATCGATAACGATAATAACAACGCAAACAACTACTAACAATAACATAGCTAGTAAAAATGCAGTAGTACATTAATTTGATTATGAAACCTATTCATGAATTTTTCTTCACACAAAATTGTATTATGTACTAACTTTTGACCTACTCAAATTAAAAAGTTAGTTCATATTTGTATTTAAACTCACTAAAATAGTAAGTAATAATTATTATTACTCATTAACTACTTAATAATAAACATTTGTCGGAACAATTACAAATATTTTTAATACATCGCGTGTGCCATGGTTAACGCAAAATCAAAAGTGGTTATTTTGTTTGTAAAATATCGAGAGTGCCATGGCTCCAGATTTGTTCGACAGAATTTTAAATGTTAGTTATTGCTGTGAGTTATTGTTAGCATAATATTATCATATTAATATTATTATTTAAAGTAATCGTTTAATCGTTACTCATACTGTCTTTACAATGGTCTTTCATCTCTCGGAAAAGCAACGAATAGAAATTCTAATTTTTCGTAGATATGGAGTAAAACAGAGGTCCTATAAAGAAACAGTAAAAAAATACAGATGTCCTAAATAATAATAAAATTGGTTTAGAAAAATCGATAACCTGAAACTGCTGAAACTTGACAACCTTACAATATCGTTGTTATATTGGTACGCCCAGTAATCTACATTTCGTGGAAATAAATTTGTAATGTTGATGGAAGGAATCGAATTCAATAGAGTAGTGTTACATTTAAAAAAAAATTCTTGAGTTACAGAAAAAACTAAAAATCTGGCAACGTCGCAATTGTCAATTTTCACTTATAATATCACAAGAGCTTAAATTATTTCCGGAAATTTTCTTGAGGGCACGAATATTTTGAATATTATCAAGAGTCGCGGAGCGACGAAGGATAATGTTCTTGAAATATTCGTGCCCGAAAGAAAATTTCCAGGAATAATTTAAGCTCGCGTGGGATTCGGTAAGAAAATTTCACACCACTTCACACCATAATTTGGAAAAAAAATTATTAATCAAACTTGACATTTTAAACTAATTTCACTGCTTGTCAAGTTGGCCAGGGTATTTTGACATAATATGTTGAATTGTCATTGTGTTTAACCGGTTCTGTCACAAAGCTTAATAATAATTACTAGGTATATAGTTTAAAACGTCTGTACGTTGAGTGTTGAGTTTAATAAGTGTATAGCGAAATGTCGCGATTTGGTAAAGAAAATCAACAAGTAATTAGACAAGAAATTCAAAATATAACACCAGATAACACCCGAATATCAAAATCAAGTGTATGGAAACAGTTTGTTGAATTTTGTGACGAAAAGTTGTATAATATTCATGAGTGTCTAAGTGTAGTACAGGTGGCTACTATACTGGAGGACTATGCATTTAATATGAAAAAGCAAAATTTTGAAGATTATAAGGAAAGTGTGTTCAAAGTGATGGGAAATGTTACATAATTCAGATATTTTGCATTATTCACAGGTATATGTACATCATTTAATGGTTGTAGATCATATGTTTACCTTTTCAACTGTCAAAAAATTTCCACTTAAATATCGTGGCGCCTCGAAAAAATTTCCGGAAATTCTTTTAGTTGCCATGGTAACTAGTCATAATGAAGGTATCTCATTGGTTAAAAAGTACAGGTGTGAAATTTTCAATACAATTTCTTAAGTTATCCACCTGTAGGTTTCATAATCAAATTATGTACTAAAAATGTACTACTACATTAATTTGATTATGAAACCTATAATATGTAAGTAATTTTTACTAGCTGTGTTGTTGTTAGTAGTTGTTTGTTGTTATTATCGTTATCGATATTATCAGGTATATTATGTCTACCAACCTTTCTTATCACATTATTTGAAACATTTTTAAATGGAAATAGATTGGATTTTTTTAGAGTTAGAGTTGTAACTAATTTACTTTTTTTCCCATAGAACTATTTGAGATAAAAATTTGATACTATCAGGAAATGGTAACGTTGATGGGAGGAATCGAATTCAATGAAAAAAAGAGTAGTGTTACATTTGAAAAAAAAAATTTTTTGAGTAGAGAAAAAACTAAAAACTGGCAACGTCGGAATTGTCAATTTTCAATTCAATTTTTTAAGTTATCCACCTTTACCAAAATTCATTGATTTAGCCTTGGTAATTTTGAAGAAAATTAGCCGTTCCAGTTATTTCAACTAACCCTGTACAAAACTTTGAATATTTGGTTCACCGTTTAGGGGAAGGTTGCCTATATTGAACCGCTACCTAAATTTGACCACAGTACATTTCTCCGAAACTAAACAAGTGCCATATCATCTGGCAACACTTTAACATACTTCCACCCAGAACCTTTGATCGGCAACAAACTCAACTAGTTGGCCGTTAGTGCTTGGCGTGTACAGAGCAAAACGTACTTTACACAATTTTAATGTAATATTTTTAGGATTCTCCTAAGAATTTACCTTAGAACCATAAAACTCTAAGCAAAATCTTTTTTATGCAAGTTATCAAGTAATTTATCTCTTTCTATTTCTCCTATTACCATGCCATATTTGTTTTTTCTTGTTTCTTTCCTGGGTGGTTTTGTAAAACACGTGGTAGTTGCTTAAATTGGACCACTGGGTGATTGCCAAAATTGAACCGGTCCAATTTAGGCAATTTTTTCAAATTGTGCAAAAATAATTTTTCTCTTTAAATAAGTTAATGTTATAAAGTAACACCATTTCAATATTGCTAAAATCTTTTTTCTTTGAGGTAAAAAATGAAACTATGACTGGTCCAATATAGGAAACTAATAGGTATTTTTTTTTGCATTGGGATGTCTTCTACCGAAATTTTGATTTTAAATTTGATGTTTTTTTGAAATATAAGTATAAAACTTCCTATACCAACAATTTTATTTTTTATTTATTTATTTAACATACCTAAAAGCTTCCGATTTAAATCATGTGGTCCAATTTTGGAACCCCCAGGTGCAATTTAGGCAACCAGTTTCCTATATTGAACCACTTGCAGAGGTTTTTTTTATAGCCTGGTATATTATAGATACTTTGAAATAAAATTCTGCAAAAAATTCTGCAGTTGAACAACATACTATAAGGTATAGCTTCAAGATCGATTTTGCGTTATTATCGGGATATATGATAAGAAATCTGGAAATTGGTCCAATATGGGCAACCTTCCCCTATGAAGTGAGAATTCTCTATCATTATTTACCCTTTCCATAACTTCAAAACAAAACTTTGCTCTTCGTATTTTATCACATTCCCTCAATGTCTGATGTTTTCTGTCTGATATTTATGCGGATTATATTTATACTTATTTAATTTGTTTATTACTGCTTTCCTACAATTTTATTAAGAAGCCTGGTGCTAATTCCATCATTTTCTTTAACATGTAGTAGTGTAGGACCTTCAAAAACTCTTATACAATTTTTAATGTAGAATTAATAGGGCAGCCAATATTTAAGGGTAGCAAAATTTAAATGGTATTTTCCATTGCCGGTTTGGCGATGCACCACCCGATACATTAATATGCACCCGGTATATTATCTTTAATTTTGTTTGTTTGAAGGTGGTAGACAATGAAGTAATATCAAAAAAATTACCTTGTCGGACTTTCATTGTCTTTATTTTGTTACTTAACACTACGTTTCTGTTAGTTAGTATCTCTAACCGTTTTCAAGTGAAACTATGTACATGTACAACTGTACATGGAATGGTTTGAGTCACACGCTATTAACACTGCCAAGATTAAACCTAAACTTTGGCTTAGATATGTTGATGATACCTTTATTATCTGGACAGGCAGCAACGAAGAGCTGATACGGTTTTTGGAACATATTAATAATATAAGACAAACCATAAAATTTACCATGGAAACAGAAAAACATTCTATACTCTACCTTTTCTCGATGTTCTCGTCAAACGAAATGCTGAAAACATAAAAACTTCAGTGTACAGGAAACCCACTCACACAGGGCAATACCATAATCACGAATGGAATCATTCAAACGATATAAAACAGGGCATAAATATAAAAACAATCCGGAAGACCTTAATATTGAAATTTCAAACATCAAAAAAGATTTAAAACAGAATGGCTACCCTGAAACCTTTGTAACTAATACCATCTCAAAATTTAAAAATCGCGAAGAAAAAACTAATACAGAAACGAAAGAGCAAGCATTCCTTACAATACCTTATGTCAAAGGGATTTCTAAAAAGATTAGAAGGATAACCAAAAACTATAATATCAAAACAGCCTTCAAATCAGGAAATACACTTAGAAGCTTTCTTACAAAAGTAAAACCCCCTCGTCCGTAATGAAAACACAAAAAATTGTATCTATCAAATCCCTTGCGAGTGTGGCGAATCGTAAATTGGAGAAACAAAAATACCACTTCCCGTACGAGTTAAAGAACATCTGAATAATACTCAAACAGGTGAAACTTCAAGATCAGGTATAACGGAACATGTATGTACTAACCAGCATAATATACAGTAGTCAGAAGCCAAGGTTTTGGACACGGAACAGCACTAGAGAAAACGAAAGTTCAAAGAAGCAGCTTTCATGAATCAAAATACCCATATATTTAGTAAACCAAGTATAGATATCCCCAAGATCTGGAAGCCTCTTCATGTCCAAAACTAAAAGCTCAAACTTCACACTCCAATAAGCACGTAGGCGGACTCATCAAGCTTCATTGCACATGGATAGTATTTAAGACAGTAGCCTTTGAATTGTAATTTACACTTGAAAACGGTTAGAGATACTAACTAACCGAAACGTTGTGTTAAGTTACAAAATAAAGACAATGGAAGTCCGAGAAGGTAATTTTTTTTATCTTTAATTTTATTCAAAAAACTTTAAATAATATTTAATATAAACGACGAAATAACTAACAGTTAAAAATTAAACTTTATGTTTATTATCTATTATTCCCTAACATATTTCCGTGTTAATTAGCCTTCACACAAGTAATAGAGAAAATTTACTGGTAAGCTCTCCATAATGCTCCCTTTATTTGTTTTAGGGATACACAAAACCACGGGAGTACATTGTCACTGAATGGCCATTAAAATCCACCCTTGGGGAATTTTGGTCTCTTGTTTACGATTATGAATGTTCAGCTGTTGTTGTTTTATGTGTTCCTCCCCATAACTCGGTAAGATCTATAAGAACAAGATTGTCTTTGGATTGTTAAAATGTCGGAAAGAAATATTAACTTTTTTTAAAATAATATTTTATTGTATTGTTTTGAAGTGATCGTACATTTATCAGTTGTAATTATACAATTTATTATTTTATGATACACATCCCTTTAATTACAATAATATAATTTAAACAATATTAAGTCCAGGAGTAAGAGGTGTCGAATAGTCCAACCTGTACGGGACGGGCAATTATATTGCACTCATATCACATGAGGCCTCTTTTATTAACATTTTGCATTTATTTAGGTATTGTTATTCCAAAGTCAGTGTGATGACATTCCATACGGCGGTAAACAGTATCAAAGAGACCGACGTTTACCGCCGTATCGAATGATTGGAATGTCATCACACTGACATTGGATAAATTATATAATGTACTATTATTCAGAGCAGTTGTACTCTCGATGGCAGTATACTATGGTTTTAGGTTACGCGTAATTTTAATTGACAATGTGTATCGCCATTCAGAGCATGAGTTTGTTTTTAACGTGCTGGAACACAGTATACTAAAATTATATGGCTTTTTGCATTGGGTTGGTTTCTGAAAATATTTTTTACCAAATTATGCTTCCGTTTGGCTGTTGTTTTCAATTCCAAATCTACCTGACTGAATCAGTTTCCTTCCAGATGTGAGGCCATTTCGGTTCCTTGTTCTGTTAATAGCTGTAGGCTAAATCACTATTTGTTTTGAAAAACGTCCTTTCCTTAAATTGCAAAAGAAGCTTGCGAGTTGCGTTGATGTTGTAATTTTTTTTAATTCAACATTAGCCTTAATGATGCAATTCGTAAAATTTGCGGTATTATTTTCTGATGCAATTTTTATTAGCCTCTGAAAATTTTCTTTTAGACCTTCTACTACAGAACTGTGTTTTCTGTTAACGTCTGATTCCTTTATCTCTGTTTCCAAAATGGAATCAACCTCGGCAACCTGTTGAATATTTCCTTGTGGACTTTTATTAATATGTGTGTTGTGGAAATGGCTTCCGGAATCGTCTAAGTCCGTATTTTCGAAAAAAATTTTGAGGCGTCAAAACCGAGAGCTAACTTTCGGATCAGGTGTTTTCAACAAGTGTGGGGTCTGAATCGCAGTATAAATTGGCCGAGACACACGTCTTTATTTAGAGCCATTAATATACTGCGTTCCAGCACGTTAAAACAAACTCATGCTCTGAATCGCGATACACATTGTCAATTAAAATTACGCGTAACGTAAAACCATTGTATACTGCGATCGAGAGTACAACTGCTCTGAATAATAGTATAGTATACCTTTACGCGGCCGGTACAGTTAATAAAAGTATGCACTTCCAGTTACCTTCTCTTAAACATTTTGTTTTATTTGAGACATCAATGCGAACATTGGCATGCAGGTAAGAAGCAAAAGAAGAAATCCTTTTGTCGGCCTTTATTCACCCGGCAGTGGTTGCAGAAAAGGATTAACTCTTACCTACAACATTTTTCGACATCGCCAAACAACTTGAAAATTTGAATGCAAGTATATCAAGAATTTTAGACAAAGTTTTGGTCATTTGTCAGCCGTTTTCCGACCGAAAGGCACTTCTACCACTGAGTTTGTGTTTCTTTAAATTGATTAGTTATTAACTCGGTTTGAAATATGACTATAAACAACGACTATAAATTCAAATCAATCTAAGAACTCGTCGCATCACCTGTCATTAATGGCACCCTGTTGAAGTCTGGTGTATTTTACGTCAAGCGGTTGGCTACAGAAACAAAACCGTACTAACATATTTTGTTATTTATAAAATAAAATATTGACAGGCCCGTATCTACCAAAATAAAAATGTGAAAAAACTATAAAACTAAAGAAAAAGATAATTTTAGAACATTTATTTCTTTTAGTATTTATTTATAAAAAGCAAAATAGGTATTTATGTATTTATTATAAAAGGAAAAAAGTAACGCATTTTTTGCGAGATGTAAGCTTTGTGGTGCATCTAATTAAAACATCGTATTGGGAACCCTATTGGTATTTTTACTTTTGTGGGAATCTATATATAGAAATATATAAAAAGTGTCCCATAACTAAGGAGCTATACAGCAACAGGAGATTGTGGACTTCAAAATATGTCATTTAATTTCATTTCTTATACGGTTAAAGTGATCCAAGTAAATATTTACTTTATAAAATTGGCGATGATTTGATGGTAAGCGGATATGAATCTCATTGGGTGTAGTTATGTTTTTGAGGTCAAGAAGGAGGATTCCACAATGAGTTTTAGGATATCTCCTAAAGAACGCTAGCTACACAATATGAGTTTGATAAATTCTCGCATATACTTTTTGTCTCTCACATTCCTGACAGCTTTACCTTAAACGATGGAAGAGGGATCTTTTGAACGTAAAATGGTTGTACTCCATTAATCTCGATATTTCAATTAGTTTTTGAGAGAGATAATTGCGTTTAAATGCTACATGGCAAGAAACATTTAAATAAACACCTTTCATAACGAAACATATTTATTAAAAATTAATCGTGCGTTCTTAAGCATAAATGACATATTTTCAAATCTACTGTTGCTGTATTTGCCCATTAGTTATGAGACACCCTGTATATAACGACTAGTAAACGGCTTAACTAGGCACTTTATTCATTATAATTTTATAATAGATGAGTTAGGTAACCAAAATGGTCTTTATACTCACTAATAAACTTAAATAATAAATACCAAGAAAATCTGTCTCTGAAATATATAGAATCCAAAAATAAAATGTTTAAACACACACTATACAAATAACATAATAAAAGTAATAATAATAATAATATGACGCAACCAGACGCGTGAGCTTGCTACGTCCCACTGCTGATCTGGGAACTTTAACGACGAATGCAGATCAGCTGTTAATGTCAAATGTCATTGTCTTTTGTCGAAACGTTTTGTTTTAAGAAAAAGTTAACTCTAATACTGAAAGTTCCATAATTTAATTTTACCCAAATAGGGGTAAAATGCAGGGTATTTCGAATTCTTGAACTGCAATGATTCTAATTAGATACGTTTATTTTCCTTGCAGTATATTGCTTCAAAACGTTTAAAATATACTTTTTTCTAAATTTATATTTATCAGAAAAAGTAAATACATATGTTTATATTAATCCAAGTGTGAATCAATTATTTTATTTAAAATTATTAATCTAGAGGTATTTAGGCATTAAAATTATACAGGGTGTGTCAACAAGGTATTCGCCTTCGATAGCGCCCAAACTATAAGAGATTTATAAAAAAAAAAATATATAAAAGTTATAGGGTTTACAATGGAACATAACGTCAAATTAGTTTTTTGATATACAGAATGGCTCAAGAAGTTGGAACAACAGAAAAAACAATTTTTTAAATAAAACACCCTATATATATTTTCTTTTTCCGATTCCGCTAGAACAAAGCTCCACAGTCATATTTATTTTTTTGACTTTGATTACGACGTTGCAAAGTTATTAATTATGTTCTCATATTTAAAAAAAATTAGGAGAGTTATTAAAACAAACTTGTCTGTGAAATCAATAGAATTAAATAAAAATTTTACCATAAGTACCTTAAAGTACATAGTATGTAACCATATTACTAGTTGTTCTATTTATTATACAGGGTGTTTGTATAGTCTTGGCAAATCTCGCCAATTTAAATATGTAATATTTCAATTTTCTTAAATTGAATACCCTATATTTTTTTTACAAATAAGGTGTACACGAAAATGAATAATTTTATTATTTTAATCAGAAACACCCTGTATAATAAATAGAACAACTAGTGAAATGGTTACATACTATGTACTTTAGGGTACTTATGGACAACTATGATTGTTTTAATAACTATATACCATATTTTTTTTTAAATACGAGAAAATAATTAATTACTTAGCAACGTCGCAACCAAATTCAGAAAAGTACTGTAATGTCCGAATGGAAGGCTATTTCAATGAAACCACATTAATCTATTTAATTATTTATTGGACACTAGAACGATGGCGAGTTATCACGTTTAACATAAAATCCGTACTACCGGTACGTTGTGACACTATCAAGTCCTTTTAGCTACACTTGAGTACGGTAAAGTTCTAGAGACGCAATAGTAAGAAATACCCTAAAATATACTACAATTCCTCCACCTTAAATTAGAAAACTTTCTTCCCTTAACAATCAAGACTACTAATTATCATTATTACACTTATGCCGCTGTAAACTAAAAATGTTACCTAACAAATAACCAGAATTTTACTTTAACTAGGAATAAAGCGTTGTGGTGGACGCCGCTTTCTTTTAGGCCTAGAAGTAGGTGATCCAGCCGAAAAATCTCCAGAGTCCTCGTCACTAATTTCTATAACCTCAAGCGCATCGGATGAACTATCATCTGTCACGAATTCATCGCTGGATTCACTAGAACTACTTTCAGCTGATTCCCTTCTATTAGCCACTGATAGATTAGCACTAATATCTACGCTTTTGGTATGCAGGGGCATAATATGGTTCACGTGACGTTTCCATACTAATGATGTATTAGGAATTCGTACATAAACAATATTTTTACCAACGGTTTTTGTTACCACACCCATTATCCACTCAGGTTTTACCTTTCTAAAGTCCTTTACTAAAACTTTTTGTCCTACTTTGACAGGTTTGCGACATCTATGCAGATACCCACTCTTATGTTTCGTTTGCGCACACCTCAAATTTGCTTTAACCTCATGAAGGGACTTATTTTCCCTAAAACCAACATTTGGTGGTTTTAATAAATCTAGCCTAGTTTTTAATGGTCTACCAAGCATTAAACGAGCGGGCGATTCTCCTGTACTGCAATGTTCTGTATTGCGGTAAAGAATCAAAAAGGTATCTAAATCTTTCTGTGTTAAATTTTTAGGTTTTGAAATGTTATTTAAAATATCATAGGAACTTCTTAATTCTTTAAGAAGATATTGTTTGACGGTTTTAACACTGTTTTCAGCGGCCCCGTTTGATGCTGGGTGGTATGGTGGTGACGTCACGTGATCAATACCATTATTTTTTAAAAAAATTTGAAATTCCGAAGACACAAACGTTCTGCCATTATCTGACACAATTAAATCTGGTAACCCATACCGAGCAAACAACCCCCTTAATTTTTCTATTGTTGCAGATGCGGTAATATTATTCATTATAAAAACTTCCAACCATTTTGATAAAGAATCTAATAAAATGAAAAAAACCTTACCGTTAATGGGCCCTAGAAAATCAATATGAAGACGAGACCATACTCTGTCAGGTATTGGCCAGGGCAACAGCTCGTTCTTAGGAGGATTCTGTCTACAACTTAAACAAGCCGAACATGATTTACACATTTCCTCAATGTCATTATTTAAGGAAGGCCACCATACATAAGACCTAGCCAAAGACTTACATTTTACTATGCCAAGATGTGTCCTATGTAACTCGTGTAAAACAATACCTCGCAGCGCCTCCGGCACAATGACGCGGTAACCCCAAAGTACTATATCGTTTTCTATTCCTAACTCGTCTTTCCTTCTTAGGTATGGCGAAATTTCGGCAGCTACCTTTTTAGGCCACCCGTTGACTATACCGGGTGTCCACGGAAGGTGGCTCGCCCCTCTAACTTTTTTGTTTTTCAAGATAATGAAATAAAATTCGGGGGATTTGTATACGACATAAAACTACATTTTTTGACAGGTGACTCAACATAACGGAACTTCCGGTTTAACCGGAAGTGTCATAAACTTTCGATTTTTAAATGGGACACCTGGTATATTTTTACTTTTTTTGACTCGATATGACATTCTAATTACAACGATGTGTCACTTGTCACTTTTTGTCACCAAGAAAATATTTTTTTTCTAAATTTATTGTTTTATCTAGAGGGCTATGAATACCTTAAAATCACTTATTTCAGTTCTTTAATCTTGGGAAAAATACAATTTTACTAGTTTTGGTTCAATGCTATGTGCCATGTAAAATGTAATCTTTAAAGTTGAATAACTCATTTTTTTTAAATGGCAACATGGTGGCTCGTCGGGTTAAGAAAAAAGAGGATTTTATTACGATTATTTTGATACCATACACTATTAGGTTTTAGAAAACCTGCCATTAAAAAACTTTAAAAAGTTAACTTAGAACTTTCCTAAAGTGAAGCATCTTTTGAGAATAAATTTAGATTTAAATGCATCAAGTAGCTTGTGACCAGCAAAACTGATAAAACAAAATCATGCCTTGAAGAAAATTGAAATGCCAACAGCTTCTGCCACAGTAAATAAGTTTGTTGTTTGAAAAGCATGGAAAATAATAGTTTTACAAAGAGTGAAAAAGTTGATATGTTATTTATATTAGTGTTTGGAGATGTAGAAATAATTTAACCGATGCTGCACGACTTTACGCACAAAGATATTTTAATCGGCGTCATCCAACCCGGCACTATTAGGTACCTATCCAAAACTGGTTCCGAAAATGCGAAATGAGCCTGACAATAATAACATATAAACTTTTTCACTCCTTGTAAAACTATTATTTTCCATGCTTTTTAAACAACAAACTAATTTACTGTGGCAGAAGCTGTTGGCATTTCAATTTTCTTCAAGGCATGATTTTGTTTTATCAGTTTTGCTGGTCACAGGCTACTTGATGCATTTAAATCTAAATTTATTCTCAAAAGATGGTTCACCTTACACTTTAGGAACGTTCTAAGTTCACTTTTTAAAGTTTTTTAATGGCAGGTTTTCTAAAACCTAATAGTGCATGGTATCAAAATAATCGTAATAAAATCCTCTTTTTTCTTAACCCGACGAGCCAACATGTTGCCTTTTAAGAAAAATGAGTTATACAACTTTAAAGATTAAATTTTACATAGCACATAGCATTGGACCAAAAATAGTAAAGTTGTATTTTTCCCAAGATTAAAGAACTGAAATAAGTGATTTTAAGGTATTCATAGCCCTCTAGATAAAACAATAAATTTGAAAAAAAAAAATGTTTTATTGGCGACAAAAAGTGACAAGTGACACATCGTTGTAATTAGAATGTCATATGGAGTCAAAAAAAGTAAAAATATACCAGGTGTCCCATTTAAAAATCGAAAGTGTATGTCACTTCCGGTTAAAACGGAAGTTCCATAATGTTGAGTCACCTGTCCAAAAATGCAGTTTTATGTCGTATACAAATCCCCCGAATTTTATTTCATTATCTTGAAAAACAAAAAAGTTAGAGGGGCGAGCCACCTTCCGTGGACACCCGGTATATGTTGCGACAGAATTTAAAATTTTATCCTTACCGGTTTCCGTTTTTACTAAGTCTAAGTCGATCGGTAAATTATCTTTCTCTGTAATATAATTTAACGTTATATTAACCTCAGCATTTTCGTTACCAATATTTTTTTCTACTACCGGTAATCGTGATAAGAAATCAGCATAATTTTCCTTGCTATTAACGTATATAATATCAAAATCATAAGAGCACAAGTATAATGCATATCTTTGCAACCTGTTTGTGGTCATAATTGGCAACCCTTTTTTTGGACCGAAAATAGAAATCAATGGTTTGTGATCGCATTTTAACAAAAAATGTTTTCCCCATAGATACGAACTGAACTTTTGTACACCATAAACTATGCTTAATGCCTCTTTGTCGATTTGAGAATATCGCTTTTCTGCCTCTGACAACGTTCGCGATGCATAAGCAATGGGACGTTCTACCCCATTGTGATATTGGTGCGCCAGGGTTGCTCCTAAGCCATACGAGGATGCATCCACTGTTAACACCAAATCTAAATTGGGGTTGTAATGAGCTAAAAACTGATCTGACGTTATCAATTTTTTTATTTTATTAAAAGCATCATGACAATCCCTAGTCCAAATAAATTTATTTTCCTTTTTGAGCAAGTTATATAAAGGGTATAAAACATTGGAAATGTTAGGTATAAACTTATGGTAATATTGAATAGACCCTATAAACGACTTAAGTTGCGAAACGTTAGTTGGCTCTGGAATGTTTAAAATAGCATCAATT
This sequence comes from Polydrusus pterygomalis, assembly GCA_963969555.1. Taxonomy (NCBI): domain Eukaryota; kingdom Metazoa; phylum Arthropoda; class Insecta; order Coleoptera; family Curculionidae; genus Polydrusus; species Polydrusus pterygomalis. The sequence continues at coordinate 82,341,428 of OZ018375.1, forward strand.
TTTTGTTGCGACTTATGCAACCCATTCTTATCTATAACGTGACCCAAGTATTCCACGGAATTTTGAAAAAAATTACATTTTTCCCTTTTTATGGTCAAGCCACAGTCCTGTAATCTTTGTAAAACTTGCTCCAACCTATCCGCGTGAATTATTTTATTTTCTCCCGTTATTAAAATGTCATCAAAAAAACAACATACGCCCGGTATTCCTGACAAAATCTGCTCCATGGTTTGTTGAAAAATTCCGGGAGCGCAAGATATCCCGAAAGGCAATCGGGTGTATACATAACAACCCTTATGAGTCGAAATGGCTGTTAGTTGTTTTGACTCTTCATCAAGAGGTAACTGTTGATAGGCAAAAGCCAAATCTAATTTAGAAAATTGTTCGCCCCCTGTTAACTTGGAAAATAGATCATCAATTCGTGGAATTGGGTACCTAAGTATTTCAATATGTGGGTTTAACGTGATTTTAAAATCACCGCATATACGTACGCCTCCATCATGTTTTAAAATTGGAACAATGGGGGTTCCCCAATTCGTATACTGCACCGGTTCCAAAATACCCATACTAACTAATTTATCAATTTCTACATCTACCTTTTCTTTAATTGAATATGCTATTGGTCTAGGTTTTAAAAATTTAGGTACGGCTCCTTCCTTCAATCTTAATGACAACTTGCCTTTGTTAAATGTGCCCAACTTATTAGCAAATACCTCCCCATATTTTTTACATAACGTATCAATGACTTTATTTTCTGCAATGTTAACAAAATTTAGTTTGGTAAGCCCCAGGTTAAACTTGCTTACAAAATCTCTGCCTAACAACAAACTGGCCCCTTCGCGAATTACATAAAAGGGCAGGTTCTCGACTTTACCTTGAAATTCTACTTTTGCAATAAAATGACCCACAGGAATAATTTTACTACCAACATAAGTGATAAAGTTTATTTCGGTTTTCATAAGTTGAGAATTTTGAAAATATTTTTTCCATAATAAGTCTGACATAACCGATTTTGCAGCCCCTGTATCCAATTCAGCCTTAAAATATAAATTATTTATTTTAACATTAACAAGAATAGGACTTTCATTAACGGATCTTAAACAAAAAAGCGGTAAATTAGTATTATCCTGTTGTGAGCTTTGTTTAAAATCGGTATAATTATTATCCAATTCGTCTAAATTCATATTTTCAAAATCTATATAATTAAACGACCTTCTGGACATTTGTTTACACATTTTGCGTAAATGCCCCTTTTCCCCACACACATCGCAAATATAACCACGATAAAAACAGCGAGAACTATTGTGATTGTTTCCGCCACATACCATACACGCTGACGTACCTGCTTGGGAGGTTTCCCTTCTACCCCCACTTACTCCTGCATGTCCTAGCGCACGTGTCTGACTATGGGACTGAGTGCCTTGAAACTGTGCAGCGTCGATGACCCTAGATGTTGAAGGGCGCTGGACTGGGTTTTGCTGACCATACTGTTGAGGCCGTTGCTGCCCCCTCCTGCTACCTCCTCGGCCGCGTCCAAACTGAGATGCGGATGCACTTGTGCTTCGTGAATTATGAAGATGTAACTGATTTAATTCACCCTTTATCTGTGTTACTGGTAAACCATAGCTGTTCTCTGCAGTTTCTGTCGACAAGGCCAATTGAATAGCTTCTTGGAATGTTAAAGAATCAGTTTTAGTAAAAAATATGTCCAATATTTTTCCACTATCGAAGCCACAAATGAATTTGTCGCGTAACACCGTATCCAAAATATTTCCAAAAGAACAGTGAGATGCTAACTTTCGTAATCTCACAGCGTATTCCTGAATTGTTTCGGAAAGTAGCTTCTTTGTTGCATAAAAAGCATATCTCTCAGCAAAAACTGCTCTATTTGGTTTATAAAATCCTTCCAGTAAGGTTACAAGATCCTTATAAGGGATCGCCTCCAACGTATTAGGTACCGCTAAATTCTCTAAAAGAACAAAGGCGCTTTCCATTAATCCGTTTAGAAAAATAGCACGTTTTTTTTTTATCATCCGTTATCTCATTGGCCACAAAAAACGATTCTAATCGCCTTTTAAACACGGTAAAATCATCTACGTCAGGGTTAAATTCCATCTGAATACCCACGGAAGCCATTTTAATTTCTCTCTTTTGTTCACATAAACACTATAATAATTATGATATTTTGTATAATTATTTCACTATAGTCCCGTTTAACACTATTTTAACCGATTTACTCGTCGCCAAAATGTAATGTCCGAATGGAAGGCTATTTCAATGAAACCACATTAATCTATTTAATTATTTATTGGACACTAGAACGATGGCGAGTTATCACGTTTAACATAAAATCCGAACTACCGGTACGTTGTGACACTATCAAGTCCTTTTAGCTACACTTGAGTACGGTAAAGTTCTAGAGACGCAATAGTAAGAAATACCCTAAAATATACTACAAGTACATATGACTGTAGAGCTTCTTTCTAGCGGAATCAGATAGAGAAAAAATATGTAGGGTGATTTATTTAAAAAAAAATTTTTATGTAGTTCCAACTTTTTGAGTCATCCTGTATATCATAAAATATTTTAACGTTATGGTCCATTATAAATCCTACAATTTTTATATAAAACTTTTTTATAAATCTCTTATAGTTTAGGCGCTATCGAAGGCGAACACTTTGTTGACACACCCTGTATATCAGCATCATTGAAATCGTCCTAGAAAGGTTAAGGCGGGTGGGAGGGGATCTTATCAAACCAGGCTATATTTTATATAGTTGTGGGAATATTGTAAGTTAAATTTTAAAGCCCGGACCTGTCTATTTTCCCATTCGTTAAATGAGAACGTTGCAGTGCGCATGCTCATGTAACGTGCTTTATTTCCATGGGCAAGACCATAAGTTTGCCAGTTTGATAATTTTATTATTGTTTGCTGATCTCGGTATGTCTATGGAATAATAATAATCCGAATTATTAATGAAATTAGCATTTGCGCGCGGCAACGTTTAAATAGCACGCAGAAGTGCCTTCTGGACAAAAACAGACCGGCAGACATGTCATTCCCTATTAACAAGCATTCAGGGGCTCAATAATAAGAGGCCTTATGTAACTATTTTCCCGGTATAGGCTGGACGTCTGTAACTACTAGAATTTAACCTTCTTGATTTTTTTTTGCTAAAGCTTGACTACGTATGCTCTGCTGCTTAATATTGTTTAATATTAATTAAGTTTTTTGACGAATTTTCTGTTAATAAAATAAATATAAAATGTTGCCACCAATAATATCTGGCGCTTCATCTGTGAAGAAGGATAACTAATGCAGTCACAGAAATTAAGAGTGACCGAAGTTATTTTCTTTTAACCTTTGTGAAATTTGTGAACATCAAATTCTAGAATTGCGATGCGTTCACGCTCACACAAAAGTTAATTTCGTGTAATCAATTCATATAATTTATAATAAATTAAATTTATTTATTCTGCCGCTCAAGTTTTTCTAGACACACAAAAGTAATGTCACGAGTTTTTTCCCCTGGGTGAACGATTTTGTCGCTGATGCTTCCGAAACATGTCATGCGAAACATCTATGCTGGAATAAAACTAGTGAATTATACTGATATCGAGATACATAAATATTTCAAAGAATAATTAATGTTAATTTTAATAAATTAATAACATTGGCAATGATATTCTCACAATTAGAGCGGCGCGGTTACAATACTTATTTATTCACTAGTCAGGCACCTTCGTGAGTGAATAATATCTGCCAATGTCATTTAGATCACAGTCAAAGTTGCCTGGTTAGTTAATTATGATTTAAAATCTGGGGTTACATACACCCGGCATAACTATTTTACTTTCCTGTTATTTATTTTACTCTACTGAGAAACGAATTACTTTTAAAAAGAAAAGTTTTTGAGCCGCGAGGGCAAGTAGGTGTATACAGATAGGTAGATAATAAAAAATGCATTAAAATGTGTGCATTTCTTTTTAGCAACAATTTCCTTCCTTCTGGCCCGAAGGGCGTACTCCAAAAAAATATGGACCAGTTTTTACAATAGACCATATTTCGCACAGTCATTATACAAATATAAAAACATGGGTCTTCAGAATGAATAAAAAGGTAAGATGCATAAAATGAAAAATCAAATATTTTTAAAATTACAGTATTAATAGCAACAATTGGTGTTTTGAAAAATTTTTTTTTTAAAACCGACCAGAAAATTTACACTTTCTGGACAATTTTTCGTCCAGAAAATAACGTTTTTCCGATCGCAAGACCGGAAAAGTGACATTAGAGTCCGGAAAAGTGACATTAGAGACCGGAAAAATCTTTTCCGGACTCTAATGTCACTTTTCCGGTCTCTAATGTCACTGTCACCCAGTTTTTTGTTTTTCCAATCGCTCTTTGATAATACAAGATACCTTGATTTCGTTATTATGACAACAACATTTCGATGTATTGTCGAGTGACAGTTCGTTGATTTTTAATTTTGTTCTTTATGTCAAACTTGTTTCGCGTAGATTATAAAATATATCGAAGTGTCGGTCTTAAAAAAAATGTTGTACGTCACGCAACCGAAAATTAGTGTTTTCCAGGTCTCTCCAAGCTTCCAGGACTCGCCTATGGCTCGCCCTGGAAATGCTTGTCTCGACCTGAAAAACACTACTTTCCGGTCTTGTAACGTAAATTACTATTTTAAGACCGACCAGAAAATGTACACTTTCTGGACAATTTTTCGTCCAGAAAATAACGTTTTTTTTAAACCGACCAGAAAATATACACTTTTTGGACAATTTTTCGTCCAGAAAATAACGTTTTGTCGATCAAGATCGGAAAATTGACGTTAGAGACCGGAATAGTATATTACGTTACAAGACCGGAAAGTACTATTTTACAGGACGAAGCAGGCAATTTCCAGGGCGAGCCGCCAGGCGAGTCCTGGGAGCCTGCGAGTCCTGTTAACGTACTTTTCGGTTGAGTGACGTACAATATTTTTTTTACAATCGACACAAGACACCAGTGGCGTGCGAGAAAACGTTAATAATAGCTTACTATATGGGTATAGTTTTAGCAGAAAACTCTAATAGTTGGGAAAATTATGTTTAATAATAAATACAATTTGGTACAAATGTTCTTAATTCTATTTTATCTATTAATATCTATTTGTTAATTGTTATATTGAAAGTACAATTTTGTGGTGTATTAAATTGTAGACATGACGGGAAATTTTTTGATTCATCTTTATAGGATGTTTGTGAAGTTATATCCACTTTTGATCCTCCGGCTTCCTGAATTCTACTGGCTATATCAATCTTATTTTGTAGAGACTGTTCAATGTAGCCTTCGGCAACTTGGGATGATTTCCAGCCGCCATGTCGTTTTAAATTAAGGATATCGCCTCCACCTTCAACTAACAGTGTCGCCGAACTACGTCGAAAACAGTGCCCTGTAAATTGCTCTGGGTTTGGTAATCCCAAATAGGATGCTATTTTTGATGGCGCTTTTCCTACTGAATGCAAACCTACTGGTTGAATAGTGCATTTTCCTTTATTATAGAAAAGAAATAGCCTGCGATGTGGAACACTAGGCGGACGTAAAGAAATATATTTTCTATATATATTTAGGTTTCGTTCCCCAACAACTATAAATGACCTGGGTTGGTATGTTTTTGTATTTGGAATTTTTACCGCCAACATCGATTCGTTATCTTTAACATCGTCAATTGTCATATTGGTCAATTCTTCACGGCGACACGCTCCAGCCGAACCCATTATTAGTAAAAGCTAAAAAAAATAAGAAATAGTTTAAATATATTTTTTTTAAACACAATATAAGAAAAGAAGAACTTTAAGAAAACTCGTATTATGTATTTAAGTACTTACTTTGATTAAAAGATAATCATTATCAGGGGCTTCCAGCAAAAATTTGTCAATGTCTTCTCTGGTAAGTACGTTCGATTTTTGGGGAATGTATCCAACAGATTTTCTCTTTATGAATGCTATCAGTTTATAATATTTGCTTATATCAATGTTTTCTTTTAAATTTAACATAGATTTGATCATTGAGTACAAGCTCCACAGTGTAGATGATTTTAATTTTTCGGATTTTTCAGCAAAATAAGCTAACAAAACATCCTCAGAAACATTTCTGACATTTTTTTCTCTACACCAATTTTTAAAGACGCTAAACGTTTTTTCATACCGCACTCTGGACTTATGCGGCAACAAATCGTCTGTAGCTCTAGCAGCTGCCTCTGTTATTTCAACTGGAACGTCATTTTCTTCCCAATCCAAATTAAGTTCCATATCTAAAGTCTTCCACACAATTTTATAAAGCCACAAAAGTTTATTTATCAAAGTCAATATCGTACCTGACAGTTCGTTACTATGGAAGCAAGAAAACATAAACATGTCAAAGCCTACTTATAAATGAGTTTGGTTAATTTTTTTAAATTGGGAGCGGAACGCAACAAAAATTGACCGGTAAAGTACTTTACCGGTCAATTTTTCATTACTTTCCGGTCTAGACCAGCAAAGTGATATTTTCCGATCAAAAAATTGTCTAGAAAGTGCTTGCTTTCCGGTCGATTGAAAAAAAAAGATTTTTCCGGTTCCTGTTTTTTGTTTTTCCAATCGCTCTTTGGTAATACAAGCTACCCTGATTTCGTTCCTATGACAACAACATTTCGATGTATTGTCGAATAACAGTTCGTTGATTTTTAATTTGTTGTTTATGTCAAACTTGTTTCGCGAGTGCGCAAATGTAACAATATGAATTCAGATTTTGAATTATCCGACACGGAAAATGAGATTTCAGAAGAAATTTTGAAAGCAGCAAGGAAAGCGACTTACGATATATTGCCAGTAAAATCAAAATCCCGTTACAAGAAGTCATACGACGCATTTAAAAATAGTATAAAATAAAATAATTTAATGTAAGTATATCGAAGTGTCGGTCTTAAAAAAAATTGTGAGTGCTTAAGACCACTCGACAGAAGTGAAAACTTCAACAAGGTGAAATTAACAATATCAAATACACGAGTGTCTAGACAACGCACACTGACTGTTTCCACGTCGATACGTCGATACTGAATGCGACCGATGGCGGCATGCTCTTTCATATAACGTTGATATAGCAGTTGAATTCGAGCGTAGCACACCCAAGTCTGACGCCTGACGCGTGACGGCGACGCGTGACGGCTCAGTTTAATTCAGTGCCCACAAAAAGTGCTAAACACGCCTATTTTCACTTCAAAAATATTGTACGTTACGCTACCGAAAATTAGTGTTGTGCAGGTCTCTCCAAGCTTGCCTACCTGAAAAACACTACTTTCCGGTCTTGTAACGTAAATTACTCTTTTTCTGCAATCGTCCACAAACTGACATCTTTCTTGCGTGATTTGACGCCAAAGTTCATTATTCCAGTATTGTTAACCGTTGCTACGCAATGAGACATATATATATTACAACGATACGGGAATATATTATCCCCGGCCTAGGTCGAGAAAATAATATTCTCGTATATATGGCTCATTGCTTGGCAACGGTTAACAATACTGGAATAATGACTTTTATTTAATTTTTTATTAGGCACAATCATTTTATTTTTGTATTTATTCTATTTTCTTTTCGATTGCAGAAAAAATAGTATGTGCACCTCGTAGGAAAATCATATTCTCGGCCTCGGACACATACTAGACTCGGCTGCGCCTCGTCCACCAATTGTTATCCTCGTCCGAGAATATGCTATTTTTCGTACTTGATACACAATATACTATTTGTCGATCAAGACCAAAAAATGGACGTGAGGGACCGGCAAACGATTTTTCCGGTCCCTGTTTTTGCATTTTTCCAATCGCTCTTTGATAATACAATCTACCTTGATTTTGTTACTATCATAACAACATTTCGATGTATTGTCGAGTGACAGTTCGTTGATTTTTAATTTGTTGTTTATGTCAAACTTGTTTCGCGAGTGCACCAATTTAAAAATATGAATTCAGATTATGGATTATCCGACACGAAAAATGAGATTCCAGAAGAAAGGCTCAGCAAGGAAAGCGACTTACGATATATTGCCAGTAAAATCAAAAGCCCGTTACGAGAAGTCATACAACGCATTTAAAAATAATATAAAATAAAATAAAATAAAATAAAGAATTAAATGTAGGATCGAAGTGTCGGTATTAAAAAAAATAATGTACGTCACGCAACCGAAAATTAGTGTTTTGCAGGTCTCTTTAAGCTTCCAGCTTGTCTTAACTGTTTATTAGATATTTAGATAATATTATTACAAAAAATTTTCTTGGGAGGGTGGTATGAAAATAATGTATAACCTAGAAGTTTAAAATTTTACGTTCTTTATTATTCAGTTTTTTTTGATTTCTGAGCATCCTTTATAAATGAAATTTTTTCGTTTGGAGAAAAAGCACTTTACTAGTGGAAAAAATAAGTTTTTTGTAAAATTCCAAGGCATACTTTATTTTTTTAATTTGAAAAAGTATTCCATGCTTAAAGTGGAGTTAAAAGTATAGAAAAGAAAGAAAAAACTGAAAGTCTTCCTTCACAAAATGTAATAGAATATATAGAAGTTCTTTAGGAATCTCTACATGTTTCCAACGTAGAAAAGTTCATCATCAGGAGACAGAAACTTTATATAATGCTGATGGTATTAGCAGGAGAGAAAATGGTAATGAGCTTTTATGGCATTGAAAAATTGAAATGTAGAAGTGCCATATATAAAAAAGGTTGAGGAGAGTTAAAACAGGCTGAGCATGTGGCGAAAGTTAGTAAAGGAAGTCTAAACAACCAAATAAAATGAGGAAGAAGAAAAAAGCCTTCTAAAGAGAAGGCGTCGAGGACCTGTGGTTTCAACAGGACGGAGCTCCACCGCATTATGAGATACAGGCCCGTAATGAATTGAACGAATTGTTTAAAATCAGGTGAATTGGTCGGGCTGGTTCGGTAAACTGGCCTGCTAGGCCCCCGGATTTGACCCCCCTTGACTTTTTCCTCTGGGGTTTTATAAAAGACAAAGTGATGGCGGCTACACCTACAACTTTACATGATATGAAAGACCGAATCCTCGTTACATGCTTATTAGTGAGACCTGAAACGTTAATCTTTTTAATATCATTTCAAATCGTTACCATTATTATATTTCCTTCTTTCTCACAAATACGTTTTAATATGGACCTGATGTTAAATTATTACATTTTAGGTTATCTCACTAACCGAACTCATGGCTGGAGTAAAGGCACCGCCTCGGACGGTCCAACTGTTCCAGCTGATGTGCTGGCCCATGGGTCACAAGGTTCCAACGTCAACCAATTCATTGGTGGAGCTTATGAATATGGTTGAACGGTGGAGACAGAGAAGTGAATATGGACCAGTATGTGTAGTCTCTCCGTAAGTACCTACTTAAGGGTTTATAATTTAATTTTTTTTTTCTTGAGCAATAAATTACTAGTAATATTAGTGCTACAAATTTATGTGCTTACATAGAGATCTTAAAAATTGTGTGACTATAATAAAAAAAAACAATTACGCATTCTCTAATGGTTTTCCGCGTAAAAGACAAATTTGATGTGGAAAAATATATTTATTTATTTATTTATTCAAAAAAAATGTGTGTGCTTAAGACCACACGACAGAAGTGAAAACTTCAAAAAGGTGAAATTAATAATATCGAATAAATATATTTCCTAAAATTGAACAACCCTTAAAAGAAATGCCAGAACATACCTGAGACGCAACAAGTGTCTATCTTGTGATCTTAAACACACAAACAACGCACACTGTTTCCACGTCGATACTGAATGCGACTGATGCGGCATGCTCTTTCATATAACTTTCATTCGGGTCAGTTCTATAGGAGTCGAATTCGAGTGTAACACAGCCGAGCGTAACGCGTGACGGCTCAGTTTAATTCAGTGCCCACAAAGTGCTAAACGCGCCTAAAGAAGTTTTCACTTCAAAAACATTAATCCATAATACATTAATAATTACAAAATAGCTTTAAAACTTTTTACAACGATGACAGAAAAGACGCCATATTAGATTTTTTTTGAATGACGGTCCTACTTTATAATATCAAACTGTATTAGATTTTTTTACCAAACTTTAAAAATATTAGGTATGTGGATGATTATAAATCTTTATTTTCAGCCGTTATCTGGAGATACCAGGTTTTAAAATTATTGATTTGGCTCTGTAGGTCTTACCCCTTTAGAAATTGATCTTTTGAGAGTCAATACCATAGACAAGCGAGTTGCGCACTCTCAAGGATAGATAGGCAACTTAACATACTAAATTGGTTCCCTGATAGCGCCATATGCGACCGGGGGAAAAACTAAATATAGTCGTGGTGGGGGTAGGCGCCAAGCATAAAAATTTAAATTTTATTATTACTTTGAATTCAAATTTTCGCGCTTCCAACTTAACGGAAAAGTTTGAAGCGCGAAACATCTGATTCAAGTTAAAATAATTTGGGAGAACGAAAGGAAATTATAACAATGATATGGCGACAAGATTTATTAATATTAGATATTTACATAAATATGGTTTAAATAAAAAAATAGCTTACATTATTATATTATTATTTTCTGTAGATTTTTCTAACAATTCCGTGTTATTTTCAAAGTTTTTATATTAATAAACTAGTTATTGTACCTTGTAGTTCATTAAGTTGTGAAGTAAAGTTTCTTTCTATATCTTTAATAGCTTTCGCTGTACTTTCCAATCGTTGGGCGACATTAATGAAGTCTTCAGGAGGTTCCACGCTCTTGTTAATTGCCTTGGTTTTTCTTCCCGATTTCTTTGGTCGCGACATATTAAATATATACCTATTTACGATTCTCAAACTACCGACTGCGCCATGTTAAGTTTATAAATTATATATGAATAATTATTTAATAATAACTTTATTTTTTATATATTTTACAAATCAATCATAAAATGACAATGACAATCTTTCACCAGTCCAGGTAAGACTTCAGGATCTGTCACAACAAGCCATATTTTTATCTTTCTCGCACATATTATGCAGGTACAGAGCGAGAGAGAGGTACAGAATGTTGGCCATGCTCATTCTAAATGAATATTCTGTTCCTACCAACGTTAGGAGATGAACAACCTTATAAAACAAAATTCCTACAATAGCGCCACTAGCGACCGGGGGGCTAAATTAAACGAACAGGGTACGACCTTCACCATTTAAGTTATCCTAGCCTGGTCAATACCTTTATTTTATTATAGTTACATTATTTTTATGGCCGAGCTAACTACTTCATTGTTAAACACAGAGGCAGGCTAGGATAACTTAAATGGTGAAGGTCGTCCCCTGTTCGTTTAATTTAGCCCCCCGGTCGCTAGTGGCGCTATTGTAGGAATTTTGTTTTATAAGGTTGTTTATCTTCTAACATTGGTGGGAACAGAATATTCATTTAAAATTAGCATGGCCAACATTATGTACCTCTCTCTCGCTCTGTACCTGCATAATATGTGCGAGAAAGATAGGTTAGGTTAGGTTAGAGTGGCAGACCTCTGGCATTGACCAAACAGTCACACGTAGTCCTGTAGGACCGTTGTGGTACTACACGTGTTCCGCGGAACCTATCCGCATCAGCCTCCTGATGGTTAACGCGACGTGACGTAGATCGTAGAAGAATCTTGACAGCTCATTCAAACCAGCCACTGCTGTTAATAAACTTCGTAAGTCGACCCAGTTGCAGGCTGCTCACTTCCTCCAGATCATTAAAGAATGGTTCGCCCAGGGCATTGAACCTTCTTCTAGCGAGGCCGGGGCATTCACACAAGAAATGCTGAATACTTTCCTCCTCCTCTTCATCTCTGCAACTTCTACAGAAATCGTTAGTTGGTACTTGCATACGTTCAGCGTGTCTACCGAACAGGCAATGTCCGGTGACTACGGCAGTGATGTTTCTTAGGTCCTTCCGACCGTGTTGTAATAGCACTGCGGTTTTCCTGTCGTCAAGTAGGGGCCACAATTGCCTGGAGATGCTACAAGTTGCCAGCCCTGTCCATCTGCTTTGTGCAAGTTGTTTAGCTATTTGATCTATATCCTCTTTGACTGATCCCAGTGGTCTAGCCACAGTATTCTCTGCTAGTTCGGCAGACCTGCTTGCGCCCTCTCTGGCGAGCACATCAGCAGTCTCGTTGCCCTGTATTTTGCTATGTCCAGGAACCCAACACAGGGTGATTCGATGTTGAGCACCAAGTGTGCAGAGATTATTGCGACAGCGCCTTACTAATTTTGACTTAGTGCTGCTGGAGCAAATTGCCTTTATGGCTGCTTGACTGTCTATATAGATTGCTATAGACGCAGCTGCTTTCAAGCCAGGGTGATCCCGCAGGGTGTTAACTGCTTTATCCACTGCAAAAATTTCTGCCTGGAAAATGCTGCAGTAGTCAGGGAGTCTGTACGACCTCTGTATTTGCATGTTCTCGGAGAAGATACCAGCTCCAACCCCGACGTCCATTTTTGAACCGTCAGTGAAGATCGAGTGATCCGCCTCCATTATTACTTGATTGCCTTCCCACTCCTCCCTACCCGGAATGAGCATAGAAAAGCCCATTCCAAAGTCTGGCAGCGAAACAGTGTAATCGGTCGGCTCTCGCAGATTTTGGCCTGGATATATCCTTAGTATGCTACTGTGTCCGTAGTTGGTGCTGGTCCAGCATTTCGACTCTTTCAGTCGCAGAGCACTTTTTGCAGCCACACTTTTTCCGTAAATATCCATGGGTATCAGATGCAGCATCACTTCCAGTGCCGCCGTCGGTGTTGAGTGAAGGGCACCGGTCACTCCTAAACAAGCTGCCCGTTGTACCTTTGTTAGTTTCTTCATGTTTATTGCTTTTTCCAAAGCAGTCCACCAGACCATGACCCCGTAGGTTAGTATAGGTCTTACAATGGCTGTATAAATCCAGTGAACTATGTGGGGTTTCAATCCCCATTTCTTACCAATAGCTTTTTTGCAGGCATAGAACGCAACTGACGCCTTTTTAACTCGTTCTTGTATGTTCGTGCCCCAGTTAAGCTTGGAGTCTAGTATCAATCCTAGATACTTTGCCTTTTCTTTCAGCACTAAAGTACTGTTGTCTAGGACTGGGAGCCTGAAGTTCTCAATCACCCTTCTGCGTGTGAATAGAACTAGCTCCGTTTTTTCTTGGTTGATTCTCAAACCGCATCTCGCAGTCCACCGTTGGAGTTTTCGTAGCGCTGTTTCTGTTAGATCGCTGATGGTATTCAAATATTTGCCCGACACGAGTATAATCAAGTCGTCGGCATATGCAATCACCTTAAATCCAGCCCTTTCTAACGCTATAAGAATTTTGTTCATTACTCTTAGCCACAGAGTTGGCGACAGCACCCCGCCTTGCGGGGTTCCTCTTCCGGCAGTCCTGGCTATCTCGCTGCTTCCTAGTTTAGAGCAGATTTTACGGCTTTTTAACATCCTGTTAATCCAACGGCAGATGTAGTTGTCAACCCCTGATTCTGTTAGGGCGTCGTACACTGCCTCGGTCGTGACATTATTAAAGGCCCCCTCAATGTCTAGGAAGGTTCCAAGAGTATACTCTTTATTTCTAATTGATTTTTCAATTACGCCTACAACCTCATGTAGCGCTGTTTCCACTGATTTGCCTTTAGTATAGGCGTGTTGAGACGAGCTCAGCCCTTCCTCTGGTACCGAATTCTTAATTTGTATATCTAGCAGCCTCTCCAACGTTTTTGTAAGAAACGAAGATAGGCTAATCGGTCTGAAGTCGTTGGCAGTCATGTGGCTGCTTTTGCCAGCCTTTGGTATGAAGACTATTTTAATCTTGTTCCAGCTTGCAGGTAAATACGTATAATACAAGCTGCTTCTGTATATCACCAGGAGCCAAGGTATTAGGATCTTTTTTCCTTTTTGTAGCATGGCGGGCATTATTCCGTCTAGTCCTGGTGATTTATACGGGTCGAATGAGTCAATCGCCCATTCAAGCTTCTCGCTAGTGACCACCGATTTAATGCTGTTTAAATCCGGAGGTTCTCCTTGATCAATGAGGGCTTCCTCTGCCGGTGTATTTCCAGGAAAATGGGCGTCTATTAGCAGTTCAAGGGTTTCCTCGCTGCTCTCTGTAAAGGCCCCATCGTTTTTCTTTAGGAAGGAAGGAGCGCTCGGCTCCTTCGATAAAACTTTTCTGAGCCTAGCGGCCTCGTTTGTGCTCTCCACTCGCTCGCTGTAGTCTTGCCAGGAATTCCTTTGAGCTTTTCTAATAGCTTTCTTATACGTCTTTAGAGCCTCCCTATAGGCGCTCTCGTCTTCCGTACGTCTGCTCTTTGCTTTGTTAAACAGCCTTCGCATGTCCCGTCGTAGCCCACTCAAGTCTGCGTTCCACCATGGTGGATATGACTTCTTGGCTGGTCTGCTTATCGGACAGCTTTTGACAAAAGCTTCCATAAGACTTTCGGTTAGCTTATTGACCGCACTATCAATTGAAGCAGTATTAGGCATCAGATCCTCAGGTGGATCTGCTAGCTTATCAGAGATAATTCTACAAAATTTTTCCCAATCTGTTTTCTTAGGATTACGAAATGGTTCCGGAGCATTCGTGGATGCGCCGACCTCGAACAGAATCCAGCGATGGTCCGAGAACGAATTCTCGCTGGACACTCTCCAGTTAAATACCTTTAAATCGCTAGATTCATTCGCAAACGTAACATCCAGAACCTCCTCCCTATTCGCAGTGACAAATGTGGGTGTATTACCGTTATTACAGATATTTAAGTTAGATGTGATTATAAAGTTAAAAAGAGACTCACCCCGTTCATTAATGTCCGTGCTTCCCCATAGTGTATGATGGGCGTTGGCATCACATCCCAGGATTAGGTTTACTCCTTCAGTCCTGGCAGATTCCACGATATTTTGGACGTCCGCTGATGGTATTGGAGCGTCATGGGCCATGTAAACGGATGACAACGTTATTGGTGCCCCTCCTTTCCGTTCCCATTTGACCGTTGTTATGTCTTGATCGCTAAAATTAGGCATTAAGAACATTTTGTTTTTATTATTAGCTAAAACACAAGTTCTTGGCTTACCTCTGCCCCTAGAGTAATACAGGGAGTAATTTTTTAGCCTTAATCCATGTATGACGTCGTTTTTGACCCAAGGTTCCTGGATTAAGGCGACGTCGAGGCCCTTCTCTTCCATTAGAAGCGCCAGATGGCACGAAGCCATTTTACTGTGGTGGAGGTTGATCTGCACCACCCGCAACATCGTTAAGCGGTGTTGGAACCTCCACCTCCATCACAGGAGCCGGTTCTACGACCAGTACCGCGCCCTGCTCCACTTCCATTGCAGATGTCGTTGTGGCATCCTGCTTGGGTTCAGCTGGTGGTACCTCTTGGCTTCTCTCCGAATGTTTGGGAAAGCCCTTGTACACATTAACTGTAATTGCGTTAAACCCACAGTGAAGCTTGAATTGGGCTTCCTCTAGAGCGGGTAGGGACTCATCCGTGAGTTGTAGGATGACGCTTCTCCCTGTCGGTTTTGGGTCTTCCATTTTTAGAATCCTCCATTCCTTGCAGGGAATCTTTGGATTCTGTGCCGCCAGTAGTGGCAGTAAATTCTTTTCGGGGATCACAGGCACCGGCAGCCAAATCCTCGCTCTCGGACACTCTGGTGGTTCCGAGCGAGGGATTACCTGCAGGCACGCGTGTTCCCAGGGTTCTACGATTTTCTTGACACTCTCGTTCAAGAACCTTAAGGAAAAATCATCCGTACAATTGATAATCTTGATTCCCCTAGTCCATCCCGAAGTGTCATATTGTGGAATCTGGCGAGTAGGATTGGCTATTAGAAACTCCATAAGGATTTCTGTAAGCCTCTTCTCAACCAGAATCCAGCGGTCTGACGTAATCTTCCAGCACTTGTTGCCGGCGTCGATTACTGCAACTTGAAGACTGCTGCGAGACGCTTCCGCCATCGTTCTGTTGTCGGAACGCTCTCTAATACCAGCAGTCTTTTTCTGACTTCGTCCACTGCTGGGCGCAGCAGAACTCTTCCCTTTTGAGGCCGCCACGGAACCTTGTTTGGTCTCCGTAGCCAGTCTCCTTGAAGACGTTCCAGCTTTGCCCTGCTGTGGAAAGGGTTTTCTCTTTCTTTCTCTTGGGGTGCTCTCCTCATCAGTAGAACGTGTCCTTTTTTCCGCGACACTTCTCTCGAGGGTTGCACCCGGTTTCTGGTAAGTGTAAGGAACATGGTACGGGTCGCGAGCCAAGAGTTCCCTTGCCCACTTTATAGTACCCTGATCCTTACTTGTAAGATCAGCTGGATTCTTGCTCTCCAGTATTCCCAGAAGATGCCTTGCCTTTTGGCACAGTCGCATCTTCTTTGCTCCAGCTGAAATCTTTCTGCGAGGCTTGCTGTCCTTGAAATCCGCTCGGGATGAGCCAGGCAATCTCAGCAGCTTTTCCTCCTCGCTTTCATTCACGCTTTCTCCATGTGAGCTGCCCTCGATGACCGGATCATCTGTTGACGGCTCAAGCCGATTGCTTTCGGCGGTCTTTATGGTTTTTTTAATTTGGTCCATATAAGTCCCACGAGTAGCTCGGAAATAAAGGTCGATCCTGGCAGAGCCGGCATACCAGGACAAGGCGCTTATACTATAGTGATTGCCTGGTCCACTATAGGAGCTCGTTAAAGCTGATTTTACCCTCAGCCTTCCATCCTTGGCACGGTTGCTCACACCACCTCGGATTTAGGTCCTCACATCCATAACTGAGCGAAGGCAATTGATGTGCCAGACTCAGTTTTAGCTGACTAAGTCATTACCAGCGGGCGCCCGCGAGGAGGACACGGAGTGAGGATTTTGCCCGCCGAGAAAGATAAAAATATGGCTTGTTGTGACAGATCCTGAAGTCTTACCTGGACTGGTGAAAGATTGTCATTGTCATTTTATGATTGATTTGTAAAATATATATAAAAAAAGTTATTATTAAATAATTATTCATATCGTCGGCCTAATAAGCAAATTGCCTAAGTCACAAATTCAAAATTTTACAGGAGAGACAAAAGATGTCTTAAAAATGGAAATGCGAACTTTTAAAGTATTTTTTGACATTGTTTATTTTAATTGCTAAAGAGCTTCAGTACCTACTACGCTTTTAACGGAAATTTATATTTTTTAGTTTTATAATGGACTTAAGCAATTTGAGTATTTTTTTATTGGGACATAGGCAGTTTTACTTATTTTTAAGGATGGTAATAAAATACTTTATAATACATTTAAAAATATGTTTTAATTAATTGTAATAAACTCAAAAAGATAAACTGAAATAACAACATAAATAATTAAAATAGGAACGAAAAAAAATTATTAAATGTTAACTAGGTTGGTAGGTACTACAAAACAAGTGAAATCAAAACTATAGATGAGGCAAACTGTCATAAAACGAGTAATACACTTCATTTAATGATACTTTTATGTCCATTAAATGTTTATATTTTTCACTTTGAACTGGTATAGGGGCCGCATATAACTGGAGAAGAGCATCATAACTCAAAACATCCGTTTTTTTTTTCAGTCGGTATGGCAAGGCCTCCCACTGCTCGGAGTGTCGGATTTTAAACAATATTGAACCATCATCACTGTACCTAAGAGCTCTTATATCGGTTACAACCGGATCACCCACAGTTCTTCCTGGACAAATTGAGTTTATTATTTGCAGCTGCTCAAAATTTTTAAAAAATTTGTAATCCAACTATTTTACAACATACGGTCTTGGATTTATTCGTGCCGATTCACAGGCTTCCACGTAGTCAGTTGGAACGTTAATAGGTTTGTTTTTAAGTTTACGCTCTATGGTCGAATGCATGGAATCGCATTCCATTTGCGTATGACCTTTTTCTAGATATTTTTGTTCTATTGTGATTTTCATTTCTTGGGCTATGCACGAGAGGGCACTTGAGAGTGTAGCATTCCTGTTTTGACAGGTACACCCATCACTGTACAATATAACTTTGGTTAAGGTTTCAGAACCTTGCACAATAATATGTTCTCGGAAGAAACTATACAATATCGATGTAAATATGTTGGCCGTAAGTCCTCCATTACCCTCGTGCCATAGATAACAAAAACCATCTTTTGTTTGTAGATTGTAGAGTGTAAAATTGTGGATAACTAGCTTTGTCTTATAGTACAATAACGAAACATTGGATTTTGGGCACATTAATACTGATTGTAAGTCCAATGTATAAACATTACAATTTCGGTCTTCTTTATCATGGTCTTTTTCGCGTCTTGCGTCTTCTTTTTTGATCTGGTGCTCATCATACTTTTCCTGACTAAGATTACCGGCTTTAAATGCAACGGAAACGGAATTTCGGAGAAAAAAGTGCGATATTTTCGTCATCAATCATGTTGGAAAAGGTAGCAATAGAGAGAGGCAATAGGCTATTTTTCGGGCACCACTTAGTTTTATAGAACCTATAGAGTTCTGATTTTGATTTCCAAATTGGTTCCAAGTAGAGTTTGCTGGTAGATTTCCTACCATAATGCGACTCAAGCTTTGGAAGGCTACTTAAAAATAACCTGATACCTTCTATTTGATCATTCATTTTTGTCCGTCTTGTGTTCATATTAATCTGATTTTCAATAATTGGATTACCATCAGTCTGATTACGCTTTGCATCGTCTATACTATTCGTATTATTTTCAAGAAGCCAATAGGAAACTGTTCTTTCTGGTAAAACAAATGTACTGCAAAACATTTTTTTGCATACTCTTACTCTACTATCTTGCTTAATAAAAAAATAGGAGTAAGAATATTCTCTTCTTGACTGACCCTCTACCTTTCTATTTCTGGATCGCTTTGTTTTGGTTTTGTATACTAATGTGGTAATATATATTTGCTTCTCCGTCCATGAAAGTCGCCAAATATGTTCGAAAAGTTTTTTTCTGTCCTCCTCTGATATTTCGTTACATTTTGTACCAGTTTTTCCATTACAGCTACATCTATATTGTAGAGTTTTCGGTTTTTTATTAACTGAATATTCCCATTTTGTATCTGTTTTGCGTTTTCCAGAATACTGCTGGCCTAACTGTCGCTGAAGTTTCTGAGAATTTTGAAACCAGTCGTATTTGTCTACAAGACGTCTTTTTTTTCTACTTCTGCTATTTTCTTGTGTTGTCATGGTAGTTTCTAGTGGTTCCTCATTATCAGTATTTGTCGCTGGGGCTCCTAAGCGTTCTTCTTCCAAGTCCGAACTGCTAACGTCTTGGTCGTCTGGAATATAGTTCGGATCATTTGAATTAGAATTACTGTCATTATTCTGCTCTAGCATGAACTGATTTCCTAAAAAACACCTTTTTTGTAAAGCAATTTTACAATAAAAATATGAGAGCCTTTATTACCTTGATTAAAATCATCATTACTAGAGTTCTGATAAATAGGGATAGCCCGTCTTTCATCAGCTAAATTGTTACTCGAATCAACTACATTTTGTTTCAACAAGTTTCTTTTCTCTAAAAAAAATAGAATGGAGGTAAGCAATGCATACATTTTTAAATCCCAGAAAATATTTACCGTGAACAAATATATCGTATTGAGAAAACCCAGTTTTGTTCTTTTCGTAAGTGCTAAGGCTGTCTAATGACCTGAACAATTGTGGTTTGGTTTGGTAGAGATGATCGTCCATTGTATTTTGATTTTCCTGGTCAATTTCTAAAAAAAAACACTTCCTTGTAAAGCAGTCACATTTAAATACTTGTATATTTACCTTGTTCCAATATTATTATATCAATTGAATCCGGTACGTTTTGATCCAACAAGTTTTCGTTTTCTAAAAAAAAATTGAGTAAATTATTAACGAATAATTCAAAATTTTAAAAAACCCTATGCATACCTTTACAAAGTGTTGATAAATCCTGGACAGCTTTATCAGCAAGCTGAAGTAATAGTTCATCATTAATTAACGCATTTTCAATTGGAAGAACTTCGGGAAAAACTAACTCTTCATTTATAACTCTAATGCCGGTGACGTCTCTGTCCGCTGATACCTGCTGTGGTGTTTTTTTAATTGGCAATATACCAAAAGCAGACAACATTTTTGAGCCTCTGGACCGCGGATCCATTCTGTAACCTTCCCAAAAAAAGTACTATTATGTGGAACCTACTTATAAATTATTACAATTTTTTCAAATTATTCTCCCGCTGCGTTACATTTTAAGAAACTACATAGGTGCTTATTTTCGGGAACAAGATTTATTTACGCCCCCCCCCCCCCTAATTTATATTAAGCGTTTATTTTTTGGTGTAAGATGTTAAACACTGTAAAGTTGCCTAACTCCAAAATATAATTAAAAATACACAGAAGAAAATTGCCTAAGTGCAATTAATTTTTAAAATGCAATAATTTAACACAACCTTTATTTAAAGTCGCTTTATTTATTAACTAAAGCTTTCTTTACATGTCTAAATTACTACTAAAAGCTAAATGATAATATTTTACTTACCTTTTTAACTTATTTTGATGAATATATCAGCCACGCATAATAATGTCTGCCACTACACGCAACCGCTTCATAAAACAATGGACATCGGCAAAATTCGTAGGAACTTTTAAGCACCTGGACTTCGGCAAAATTCGCACAAGTAGTTTTGGCGGGAAATTGAGCAGTTTGGGTTACAGGGATTTGTAGTAAGATACGTTGTGTTGCTTAACGTCAGATGGCACCAATAGTCAATTTTTACCAAAAAGTGGACTTAGGCAATTTGCTTATTAGGGCGACGATATATAATTTATAAACTTAACATGGCGCAGTCGGTAGTTTGAGAATAGTAAATAGGTATATATTTAATATGTCGCGACCAGAGAAATCGGGAAGAAAAACCAAGGCAATTAACAAGAGCGTGGAACCTCCTGAAGACTTCATTAACGTCGCCCAACGATTGGAAAGTACAGCGAAAGCTATTAAAGGTATAGAAAGAAACTTTACTTCACAACTTAATGAACTACAAGGTACAATAACTAGTTTATTAAATAAAAACTTTGAAAATAACACGGAATTGTTATAAAAATCTACAGAAAATAATAATATAATAATGTAAGCTGTTTTTTTATTTAAACCATATTTATGTAAATATCAAATATTAATAAATCTTGTCGCCATATCATTGTTATAATTTCCTTTCGTTCTCCCAAATTATTTTAACTTGAATCAGATGTTTCGCACTTCAAACTTTTCCGTTAAGTTGGAAGCGCGAAAATTTGAATTCAAAGTAATAATAAAATTTAAATTTTTATGCTTGGCGCCTACCCCCACCACGACTATATTTAGTTTTTCCCCCGGTCGCATGTGGCGCTATCAGGGAACCAATTTAGTATGTTAAGTTGCCTATCTATCCTTGAGAGCGCGCAGCTCGCTTGTCTATGCACAGAGGTCAAAAATTGACAGATACGACGCCATCTTGAATTTCTTTAAATCTCAAGCTTTGTCCATTGCCACGCCCATACACGGCATTTCGAGGTCAGATTTTAAAAATATATGTACCTACATTGTCCGCCGAAAAATCTGCACCATATAAAAAACTTTTCTATGCGTTTTTTTTTTGAAAATCTATTATTGACATTAGGTTCTGCATGACCCAAAACAAAAGAAAAGTTTAAAACTTTTGACCTGTGACGTGCGTTATACCTGTCAAATGTAATTTGGTAATTTTTTTAGAGATACGGAAATAGTTTATAATAATATAATATTGCTTGTCATCATATTTTGAGTCTATACCCAAATTTTTGTAAAAAAATTTATTATATGTAAATTTTTAGGAATTTATCTTTTTGTTACTTTTTTTACTCTTTCGTGTCAGTTTATTTAAAATACTTAGTTTGGTTGAATTAAACTATACCTGCAGATTAAAATTTACGATGAAAGCCATTTTATAGCAAAAAAAATTTTCTTCGAAAATTTAAGGCGCCTCTGGACTATTTGTCTTGTTTGCCTAGGGCAAAACTATGTACTAAATAAAAGCTATTATGTATTGAAAGAAAAAAATGTTAAGAAGTTGTTTAACTTTAAATTTATCGATGAACGATGCCTTTTTTGCGAGTGAAGAAACAGAAATAGATGTTCTGGCATACATACAAGTAAATGTCAATGCATCACTCAGAGAGATCGCGCTAGAATGTGACATTTGTAAGTCTTTGGCAGGTCAAATTTTAAATAAACTATAAACCACTTATATCAGGGCATCTTATTGATTTTATTTTATTCCTCTTGTTGGTCACAAGCTACTTGATGCATTTAAACCTTATTTTATTTTCAAAAGATGCTTCATTTTAGATAAGTTCCAAATTTACTTTTTAAAGTTTTTTAATAGAAGCTTTTTTAAAACCTAATAGTGTGTGGTATCAAAATAATAATAATGAAATCCTCTTTTTTCTTAACCTAACTAGCCACCATGTTGCCGTTTAAAAAAAAATGAGATTATAACTTTAAAGATTATTTTACACAGCAGATAGCATTGGACCGAAAATAGTAAAATTGTATTTTTCCCAAGATTAAAAAAATTAAATAAATGATTTACAGCTATTTATAGCCCTCTAGATAAAAAAATAAATTCGGAAAAAATTTTTTTTTTGGTGACAAAAAGTGACAAGTGAGACATCGTTATATTTAGAATGTCATATGGAGTCAAAAAGGGAAAAATATATTAGGTGTCCCATTTAAAAAATTAGAGTTCATGTAACTTCCGGTTAAACCGGAAGCTCCATAATGTTGAGTCACCTGTCAAAAATGCAGTTTTATGTCGTATAAAAATTCTACAAATTTTATTCCATTATCTTGAAAAACGAATAAGTTATAATATAGGGGCGAACTACCTTCCGCAGACAACCGATATTTCTAAAAGTTTGAATAAAAAATCTAATGCGACGGTCTTATTATAAGTAGGGTTGCCATTTAAAAAAAAATCTCGTATGGCGTCAAATTTGTTAACCTATATATTTTTTGACATTAAATTTGGCTTCTACGCAGAGAATTATTAGGGAATTCGGTAAGCACTTAAAAAAATTTCTCTGTACAGTAAATAAATTCAATTATGGTTAATCGTTTTTAAGTAAAAGGTTTAAACGTGAAAATACCCAATTATTTTTCCCTACGTTAAAAAATTTTTCTTAAAATATAGAACTTCCAAGACAACTCTTTTTGTTCGTTTATTAAAATTTAAAATTTACTTATTAGCGCAATATAAAATAGACAAACAATAATAAAATAATAGTATTACCGTTTTTTTTTAAACGTGTAAATAAGAACTTTTGCCTATGCAATCTTAGAAATTGTCCTTCCAAAATAACTTAAAACCTTTAATTTTGCAATAATATTGTTCGTAGATATTTTAAACTGTTAACTATTTCCAAATTTTTCACTATTAAAAATAATAAATACGAGAAAGTAATATGAAAATTTTTAATTTTTCCTTTTTTGGTTTTACTTATTTTATAATAATAACAAAAAACGTATTCATTGCTTAAACTAAACAACTTATCAGACCTATTATAGTTAGACACCAAAATTATTATTCCAGAATACAATTAGGTATTTTTTCTAGTAAGTATTTCTTTTGTAGTAGAATGTAAATATGTATTTCATATTTTTACAGAGATGGCAGAAGTCGCTGTGGAATATATTGTTCGGCAAATGCGTGTATAGAACAAGTGATACAGCATGGAGAAGTTGATATTTTCCAGGCTGTTAGAACTGTAAGAAGACATAGACCGCAATTAATAGAAAATATTGTGAGTATACAATATACATACTACTTAAATAAATATTATTTGCATCCGTCTCAAATTGCATTAATTTTAAGTTTAATTGATATATTTGTACTATATTAATTTGTTGGTTACATTGGTGCATATATATAGCACTTCTAAACATCAATTGATCAAAATAAGTATCAGATGTAGGAGAAAATCACTTGCAAAAAAACTGAGCTTTAACCCTCAGTACCCCATTAAAGACTTTTGTTGAAATGCAATTCTATTGTGATTCCTTCATTATTTCGACTAATTTTTACCCTTACAATGTCTTACCGACATAAACCTAAAGATGTTTTGTAAAAACATTTTTAAACAATTTTAAATAATCTTCGACACCTTTTTAGAAAGACTTTTCTTCTTCCCCATTTTTTTGGTTAGTTAAGACCCACTTTACTGACTTCTCACATACTCAGTATGGTTTAATTTTCATCAATTTCTTTCATATTATGTCTCTTCTCTACTTCAAGTTTTAATTCCATACAAGCTCCATTAAGGTTCTACACCACGTTCTCTTCTGCTAAAACCATCAGCACCAAATATATTATACAGGGTGTCCGGAAAATACGTGTACAACGTTTGACGACAGACTCCTGACGCCAAAATAGGTCGATCTAAGCCGATTTAGTTATATCCAAAATTGTCTCGTTTAGTCGGTAGAGGGCGTCAAAAATTTGTAAAAATATTGGTTTTTCCTAAATTACGTGAAAACCTGCTAATCGATTTTAATGATTTTTAGTATGTAGACTAATACTATAAAATGACGTTTTCTAGTAGTATAGTCACCGGCTGTAAATAAGTGGAAGTGTTATAAAAGTGATATAATACGTCA
Organism: Polydrusus pterygomalis; assembly: GCA_963969555.1. Taxonomy (NCBI): domain Eukaryota; kingdom Metazoa; phylum Arthropoda; class Insecta; order Coleoptera; family Curculionidae; genus Polydrusus; species Polydrusus pterygomalis. The sequence goes on from OZ018375.1 coordinate 82,366,079, forward strand.
ACATTTCTCCTCATTTTTTATATGAACGGCGTTATGACAACCCAGATATTTTTGTAGAGTGACTGGATGTATTTGGAAGCTATTTTACCTCTTTAATATTTTTCGTTGAATGAGCTCATCAATTATTAACAATAAAAATAAAACAAAGTACAACAAAGTTGAAAGTATGTATTGTTAGAAACTAAGTAAAACAAAAACATTACTTAAGAAAATGTGTAAAATGACCGCCATCTTGCTGAATACACTTATTAACACACTCCTTAAAAAATGATATTGGACCCTATCTAATGTCTAGGGGTTATTAAAATGGTTGCCTGCATTTAAAATCCGCTGCAATAAATCATCGCGTGTGTTTACCGGAGTCTTGTAAACTTTTGTTTTAATAGCGCCCCACAAAAAGAAGTCACACATATTTAACTCAGGAAAACGCGGTGGCCATTTTACTGGTGCATCATTGCCCCTTCCAATCCATCGGTTGGGATATTGATGATGTAAGTATTGCCGAACGGCAACGGAAAAATGGGGGGGGGGGCACCATCATGCATATACCACATTTCCCTCCAAAGTAAAAGGGGCAAATTGTCCAGAAGAATTGGTAATGTGTCTTGCAAAAAAATTAAATAAATATTTCCAACTAACCTGTCTGGAATAACAATGGGACCAATAAGGTAGCGATCAATAATACCTGCCCAAATATTTAATTTAAATTGATGCTGATGATGTGCAACTTTAATGGCATGTGGATTTTCATCGGAATAAATATGTTCGTTGTGCAGATTGGTTACTCCAGATCTTGTAAAGCACGCCTCGTTAGTAAACATAATTGTTCTACAAAAATTTGGATCACGGATTCTCTTGTTTCTAATAATTTGACAAAATGTAAGCTGCATGGGGGGATCAGTGGGTAAAAGTTCCTAGACTTTTTGCACGTGATAAGGATGTAACAACTGTTCTTTTAAAACCTCATTGACAATCGTTTTAGGAACATGTAACTCACGTTCTAAGCGACGGGTACTGGTACTTGGTTCTTCTTCAACTCTTTCCAGAATCATCTCTTCTGTTTCCACAGTTCGAGTTGTTCGCATCCGACCCCTGCCTTCAAAGTTTTTCTCAAAGCTGCCCGTTTCCCGAAGATGACGCTCGATATTGGTAAATGTTTGGTGGTTTGGTATTCGACGGTTAGGAAACCTCTCCATGTAAACCCTAACACTCTGACGCCCATTTTCTTGACAAAACCCGTATACCAGGAGCATGTCAACCTTCTCAGAGTTCGTATAATTTTCCATTTTTAATGGTAAAATGAACTTGTAATTCAAGAATGTTGATCGTATACTTGAGTAAATTTCATAGACTGGTGACAATTTGTCAATAATTGTCAAATTATTAAATGCCATAGCAACAAGGTCACTTAAAAAATTATTGTTACAGGTAATTTGATTTTAATATTATTACTAATATTAATACTAAATATTGTAAATATTTTCTTCTGGCAAAACAGCTCATTCAACGAAAAATATTAAAGAGGTAAAATAGCTTCCAAATACATCCAGTCACTCTACAAAAATATCTGGGTTGTCATAACGCCGTTCATATAAAAAATGAGGAGAAATGTTGACGTATTATATCACTTTTATAACACTTCCACTTATTTACAGCCGGTGACTACACCACTAGAAAACGTTATTTTATAGTAAAGTCTACATACTAAAAATCATTAAAATCGATTAGTAGGTTTTCACATAATTTAGGAAAAATCAATATTTTTACAAATTTTGGACGCCCTCTACCGGCTAAACGAGACAATTTTGGATATAACAAAGTCGGCTTAGACCGACCTATTTTGACGTCACAAGTCTGTCGTCAAACGTTGTACATGTATTTTCCGGACACCCTGTATATACAACTTAACTTTCGTTTGCGCACGGGATAAGCTCTAAGGATCTAAAATAATGTCCATGGTTAGGGTACAAAAACCATGAAGAAGAAGATTTTTCCTTTCATTTCGTCAGATCCATCCTTTGACGCGTTTCGCCATATCATGATCCAACAGTAAAGCTAGGATCTGACAAAATGAAGGAAGTCAACTGGTTTTCAAAAGTAATAAAAACCGTAAGAAGCAGAGGATATTTAGAGGTGCTGGTATGCTTTAAGAGTGTAGCTACAAACATATGTTGAACATATATTTCTTGCTTTGCATATAGCGTATATACCGGATGTTTCTCAAAAGACGTTCACCACTAGAACTTTTTTATATTTATACAGGGTGTCCCGAAATTAGCTGACAATATTTTAAGGAGATAAAGTACATCCAAAAATAAGACTAATACCCTCTATTAATATAGGTACCTTCAAAAACGCTTCGTTATGGGGCTAGAACCCCCGAATTGGAGCTATGATAAGCAGTTTTTTCACAATATCTCAAAAACGGATTAGGGTATCGAAACAAAATTTGATAAATGTTTTACCCATGACAAGACGCAATAAACGATTTAGTTAGCTTAACTTTATTTCTTCCAGTGGCGTCCCACTGGGTAGGTAGTTGGGAAAATATATTGAATTTTTTTATTTTTAGGATTTTTTAACTTCAGGTACAATTTTTAGAAGCCTTGAAGTTTTTTGTTAAAAAAATGTACTCTTGTTTCGTTGAGGTAGGATTTATCATTTTCCAGTAAAATCGATTTTAAAATTTTCGGTTTTTTGAAATCCGATGAAAAGGCTAACTTTTTTTTTGCATATCTCAGCAAACACTTAATATTAAAACATGAAATTTATTAGAAGTTCTACTAGCGACAAGGCATATGTATTAACGGATGTTACTTTAAAATATTTTTCCAGTGACGTCGCACGGGGTGGAGCCTTAAGTAAATATTACTATTATTTTTTTTTTAATTTCATAGTTTTAATGTAATTTTTTTTTAATTTTAAATTTTTTGTTAATAAAACCTTCTATTATTGTAATTTGACAGAATGTAACGTTTTTAAATTAAACATATTTTTAGATTCCTTTGTTTTTCAAATATTTATTTTCATGGAGATTTTAAGAGAGTTTTAAAATAAAACAAAAAAGAATAACAAATTGCAAATCAAATTTGATTGTGAACAACACGGGAAACTAATTCTTAAGCAAGTACTAGTCATGTGTCCCCAAAAATAATAATCAAGGGGATTTAAATTAGGTGATCTTGGTGGCCAGGCTATGGCTACCAATCCGCCTGGTAATTTTCTGCAAGCCAATTCCTCACTTGATATCCGTAGTGAGTTGGTGCCCCATCATGTTGAAAGAAGTGCCCTACACGTAAATCCAGTGGCACATTATCTAATAAATCCCCAAGTTGATCATGAATTATTATTATTTGTCGCTAGTAGAACTTCTAATAAATTCCATGTTTTAATATTAAGTGTTTGCTGAGATATGCAAAAAAAAATCTTAACCTTTTCACTGGATTTCAAAAAACCGAAAATTTTTAAATCGATTTTACTGGAAAATGGTTAATCCTACCGCAATGAAGCAAGAATACGTTTTTTCAACAAAAGACATCAAGGCTTCTAAAAATTTCACCTAAAGGTAAAAAATCTTACAAATAAAAAACTTAGGGCAATATTCTCGCAACTACCTACCCAGTAAGACGCCACTGGAAGAAATACAGTTAAGCTAATTAAACAATTTATTGCGTCTAGCTATGGGTAAAACATGTATCAAATTTTGTTTTGATACCCCAATCGGTTTCTGAGATATTGTAAAAAACTGCTTGTCATAGCTCCAATTCGGGGGGCTCTAGCCCCATAGCGAAGCGTTTTTGAAGGTATATTAATAGAGGATTTTAGTCTTATTTTTGAATGTACTTTATCCCCTTAAAATATTGTCAGCTAATTTCGGGACACCCTGTATACCTACTTATAATAAAATTAAATTTTGAGATTATGCATAAGAGATGTCTGCATTTATTGGCATAATTTTCAATTTGTGAGCACTTCCGGTTTGACCGGAAGTGACCTTGACTTTGGTACGGTAAATGGGACATCTTGTATATTTTTACTTATTGGGAATCAGCATAACATTCTGAGTAAAATGACACCTCACTTGTCATTTTTTGACGTGTTATAACATTTTTATGTTTTCTTTTAATTTTCGAACTAGAGTGCTACAAATTAATTAAATCTGTTAATTTATAGTCAAGTAGTATATGAAAATTAACCTTGACTTTGATATTTTAAATGAGACATCTTGTGTATTTTTACTTACTTGGGTTCAGCATAACATTATGAGTGAAATGACACTTCAGTTGTCATTTTTTGACGTGAACATTTTTATGTTTATTTTTTAATTTCAATCTAGAATGCTACAAATTAATTAACTTTGTTAATTTATAGCCAAGTAGTATATGAAAATTAAAATTATGTTATAATAATTGACTTTCTAAGTTTCATAAGCGTTTAAAAATAAAATTTTGTTTTCTTGACGTTTACTCCATTTTTCTATATGGAACGATGGTGATTCACTAGGAAATTTAAAACCAGCATTTTTTTTCAACAATTTGATACCATACACTCCTATGCTATTTTAAAATTGACACTGTAAAATTTGCCTTAAATCCCAATCGCAAATTTAAAAGCATTTTGCATTATTACCGCCCTCTCTTTGCTAAAGACATATAAAGGCGGCTTTGAAAAGAAATATGGCTTTAATTTAAAGTTGTAATGTCATTAGTTTATAAAACATGCAATACATACAATCTTGCGGCTTATTCAGAAGAATTTTTCTGGTCACTCCAAAAATTAGAAGCATATCAATTTGTTCATTTCTAGTAAAACTAACCCATTTTATCTGATTTACAATGTAAGTTTAATAAACGAATGAGTTTACAATTTTAAATTAAAACCATATTGGTTGTCAAAACCATTCCATTGCTTTTTAATAGAAAAGACATGGCCGCAATAACGCTTTTAAATTTGCGACTGGGACTTAAGGCAAATTTTTTCGTGCAATTTTAAAATAGCATATGGTATCAAATTGTTGGAAAAAAAATGCTCGTTTTAAATATATTCTAGTAAACTATCATCGTTCCATTTGGAAAATGGAGTAAACGTCAAGAAAACAAAATTTAATTTTGTAAACGCTTGTGAAACTTAGAAAATAAATTATTATGACATAATTTTAATTTTCATTATACTACTTGACTATAAATTAACAGATTTAATTAATTTGTAGCACTCTAGTTCGAAAATTAAAAGAAAACATAAAAATGTTATAACACGTCAAAAAGTGACAAGTGAGGTGTCATTTTACTCAGAATGTTATGCTGATTCCCAATAAGTAAAAATATACAAGATGTCCCATTTACCGTACCAAAGTCAAGGTCACTTCCGGTCAAACCGGAAGTGCTAACAAATTGAAAAGTATGCCAATAAACGCAGGCTCATCTCTTATGCATAATCTCAAAATTTTATTTTAATATCTGTGAATACAGAACAGTTATAGGGGTGAACGTCTTTTGAGAAACACCCGGTATATATATTTGCATATAACGCCTCCTGCTTGGCGAAAAATATAGTTACATCATGTAGTTATGCAAAACACTTCTCTCATATTTGTTACATAGGTAGTACACTTTTTCATAAAAGAATTTATTTAATTTTTAGACTGAATACAAGTACTGCTACGACGTCGTCCTACATTACGTCCTCCACTATCTTCATAAAGAAGAAATTAAAACGAAGCCTAAATAATGCAGCTTAGATACATACGTCCGCACTACAACAGTAGCTAAATTATTTGGTTTTTATATTATTAATTATATACTTAGTCTATAATATATACACACGTACCTACTATACTTAAAATGGTAAAGTTCAAAATTGGCAAAAAATTGTAAACGTTCTGTTATGATTGCATGTATCCATTTGATGGTATAGGTAGGAGAAAGGAAAGAACGTTGAGAAAAGGAGCACATATGGAAAGTTTAAAAATTTGCGTCAAATGCTCTCCAAATTAGCTTGTCCACAAACGGTAGCGATATACATTACACGGTGTTCTAAATGATATGGTCAAAAATTTGGTAGATTGGTTAAAAATAAAGTTAGGTACTTCATATAAAATTGTGTCCTATGTTCACTTACGTACTATGAAGCTACAGCCCCCTAAAGGGGGTACTTTGAAGATGGTTTTTTCTAAATATTTTCGAAACCTTTGTACATACAAATTTAAAATTTATGCAGTGTGACCAGTAAAGTCCGCATCATATGTGATTGTTTTTTATTAATAGCTTTATTCGAAATTTGACTTTGGCATCAAGTTCTGCTTCGATCGAGATGAAAATTAAACAAAAAATAGTAGTTACGTGATTCGCATTATCTGTCAAATTTTAATTTTTTTCAAAAAATAATTCGAAAGTGGGGTTATTTCTGAAAACATTAGAAAAAAAGTTATTAGAAAAAGTGTTTTCCACACTAGTGCGGAAATTTTTTTGTATATGTACAGGGTGTCCCAAATTAGAGCCTCATCATGGGGATCTCGGAAACTATAAGATATACAGCATCGGTTAAATTGTGGCAAAGTTGCGCAATTTTGTACTGAGCAATATCGCAAAAAAATATCTGAGCTATCTTTTTCAGTTTTTGAATTTTTTGCAAAAAACTAAAATTTTGAGTTTCTGTTTTTTTAAATTGCTCGACTTATTTTATCCGCTACAGAAAAACAAGCACAACATTGTTAAGGCAACTTTTTACGCTCCATATTGTGACGTTTTTAGAATTTCGTTACAACGTTTCGTTTTTGTGGAACTATTACAAACTTAAATTTTTTAAATACGGACCTGCATTTTTTATTTCATTTTTTGATAGCCCTTTAAGCCCTGAATTCAACCATGTACCACACTTTATTATATTTAGACGTTTTGATGTCATTATTACATCTTCATGAATGTGATAATTATTTTTAAATACGGCCCTGGTGTATATTTGACTCTTGGTTTATTAAAACTACTATACTGGGCTAAATTAGTATCAAGCGTAGCAAAATAACTATAATGAGGCTGCAAGCGTTCAGGATAGTCCTGTAAATAACGGTCACAAGAAATTTGTGAATTCCTATTGAAAGAATAATAAACTCGTAACATATCGCGCTTTTCTAAAGCAGAAAACATAATTTTGCTGAAATATTCAGTATAAATGGTGACTGCAGTTGTCAAGATAATTAAGGTGGAAGTATCAACATGCTGCCAACCTATAACCTATTTCGCGTATATTTATTTAATTTTTCTAGCTTTTACACAAAATTTAAATAAAATCATTATCGTCTTCATATTTTATAGGTAATAATTGACATATTAAATAAATATCAAGGAATTTCATTAAATATTTTAGGAGAATTTTATAGCGAAAAATGTCGGGAAAGATTTTTTTAAACATTATTATGTCATTCTTCTTTCACTATACAATTCTCCCAAAATTAGCAATGAAATAAATTGATATTTTTGTAATATTATGTCAGCTATTACCTTAATATTGTACCGACGATATTGATTTGATTGAAATGTTAGTTAATCAAATAATAAACTAAAAAAAGCAACGCGAAATAGGGTATAGGTTGGTAAAAGATGAAATGATGTTGAAAATTCCACCGTAAGCCAAACAATCAAGTAAAAGTTCTTGTCATAGCAACCTTAGTTTTGTTTGGTTTTATTTTTACTTTGTTTCAATTTATATAAAAATTTAAATATAGTAAATTATTTGTATAAAATTCCGGATCCTTTTACATATTGTATGTGGTAAAAAAATTAAGTAACTAACACCTGGGCCGTATTTAAAAATAATTATCACATTCCTGAAGATGTAATAATGACATCAAAACGTCTAAATATAATTAAGTGTGGTACATGGTTTATTTCAGGGCTTAAAGGGCTATCAAAAAATAAAATAAAAAATGCAGGTCCGTATTTAAAAAATTAAAGTTGATAATAGTTTCATAAAAACGAAACGTTGTAACGAAATTCTTAAAACGTCACAATATGGAGCGTAAAAAGTTGCCTTAACAATGTTGTGCTTGTTTTTTTGTGGCGGACAAAATAAGTCAAGCAGTTTAAAAAAACCAAAACTCCAAACTTTAGTTTTTTGCAAAAATTTCAAAAACTAAAAAAGATAGCTCAGATATTTTTTTGCGATATTGCTCAGTACGAAATTGCGCAACTTTGCCACAATTTGACCGATGTTGTATCTCTTATAGTTTCCGAGATCCCCATGATGAGGCTCGAATTTGGGACACCCTGTACATATGTACGTGATTGTTATAGTTAATTAAAAATTATTAAATTTCTTTGAAATATGTTTTACTTATTTCCACACGTCTGTAGAAAAACTATTGTAACTGACACGTGCGGAAAATGTTTTCCCTGCACTCGGCTGCTTCACCGAACTCCGCTACGCGTCGTTCGGTGAACGGCAGACTCGTGCGGAAAAATTCATTTTCCGCACTTGTTAGGTAAATAGCTATTTTAAATGCCGTTTCTAGCCCACATGCAAAATTTCAGCTGCCTTAGATAATTTTAATTTTTTAACCATATTTGCACCACTTTTGCAAAATAAGACTCAACGCAACCTACATAAAACTTCTTAGTTTTGACAATGCTTTATTTCAGATACATTTTCTTTAAAGTATCGTTATATTAAATGTGTGTTTTTCTACAAAATTAAAATCAGGCTATTAAAATTTGTTCGCATGTGATGCAATGTTTATTTGTTTTTGGGGGTTTTAAATTAAATCGTTGAAAATAGAAGTTAAACTAAAATTTATTTTCCACTTAAGGAACACTTTACTGATGACACTGTGTTCTTTTTTGTCTTAATATTAAGGTGTATTACTTTTAGACACAAACTACGTTTTCAAAAATACCTATTTTATGAAGTTACCTTATACAGGGTCAAAAACAAATAAACTTTGCATCACATGCGACCAAATTTTAATAGCCCCATTTTGATTTTGTAGAAAAACACACATTTGCTACTTTAAAGAAAATATATCTAAAATAAATCATTGTCAAAACTAGGGTACAAAATTAGGGTAAAAAATCAAAATTATCTTATGCAGTTGAAATTTTGCATGTAAGCTAGAAACTGCATTTAAAAAACTTTTTCTAATAACTTTTTTTATATTTTCAGAAATAACCCCACTTTTGAATTATTCTTTGGAAAAAATTAAAATTTGACAGGGAATGCGAATCACGTGACTACTATTTTTTTTGCTTAATTTTCATCTCGATCGCAGCAGAACTTGATGCCAAAGTCAAATTTTGAATAAAGTTATTAATAAAAAAAATCCCATATGATGCGGACTTCACTGGTCACACTGTAGAAATAATGTAAAAGCATTACTGTTCCCTATAACTCAAATTGTCAAATAAACAATATAATTGAAAATAAACAAGAAATTAAAAAACAAGCAACCAATAGGTTTGTGGGTTCAAATTATAACTTAATAAAGAAAATAATTTTTATTTTAAAAATTCGACTGCAAAAAAACAACTGTTTCACCAAATAATCTTTGTATCATGGTAGCTACCAGGTATTTTATAGGTAGCCAGATCTCGGGCCCGATTCTACGTTGCCTAGATGAAATATTTTTCGTACTCTTAGAATATTTTAAACAGCCCCGTTTCGTGGGTTTTAAAACAAATGTAGCAGATTTTAAAACATATTAAAACATGCTTGTGTAGTAAAATTTATTTTTTTAGCTTTCGAATAATTATCCATAATTTGCTTGATGTACTTACTTAAAATAGAGCATAGATAAGTGTTTAGAAAATGTATTGTAAAGCGTTTATACAAGGTCGGTGATAACTTTAAGGTTAACTCTGTGATGTTGGACGTCCATATTTTTAACAATTTTTTAAGATACGATAAGAAAATATTGGTACAGAAAAGATCTAAAGAATGTTGACTATGTTTTTTATATTAATGTTACGTTAGTTAAGAATAGAATTTTTCAGTACGCCTATGGCTATTTTTAATATGTCTGTTCTATTGTTTGCTTTTGGATACTTATCTACCCTAGTTTAATATAAATGAAGTAATAAATAAGTAATAAGTGTTACCCAATAATTATAACAAAATTTCAAACCTTTGAACTTTACCAGTAGACGTTAAATGTAACAATCTAGTCCAAGGAAGATACTTTGAGGCCAAATACATCTGTGACTTTTCTAGTTTATAATAAAAATGACCTATTTTGTGGTAAACTGTGTTAATTACATGTATAATAATAGTTATATGTATATTTTTATTACTTTGTTCTTATTTATGTATACTTCTGTATAACTGAGAAAAATATATATTCATAGGTACCTAAATTATTATTAATAAAAGTGGCTTTCATAATAAATTCGCATTTCCAAAGTTATCAAATTAATTTTTCCTATTTCCTGTTTCGTAAAAAGAGAACCATAACATTATTGCTTTTAGCGAAGTTAGTAAAATTTACTAAAATCCATATGGCATTTTTTCTATAAGATGAATTGCTAGAAAGTGTCTGTTAAAGAGACGTATAGGTATAGGTAAGTTTATTTGCTTGCCAACCGATAACCTATTTCGCATAGATTTATTTTTTCTAGCTTTTATACAAAATGTAAATAAAATCTATGTCGAAGGCATATTCTATAGGTATCTAGTAATGGACATGTTAAATAAATCAATAAGGACTTTCATAAATCATTTTAGGAGAATTGCATAGCGAAAAATATTGGGTAAGATTGTTGTCTAAAAATTAAGAATGAAATAAATTGATATTTTTGTTATATGTCAGATATTAGGTACCTAAACACTGTATAGACGATAATGATTTTTTTTTAAATGTTAGTGAATGAAATAATAAATTAAAAAGAACAACGCGGAATAGGTTATACTAGGTTGGCAATAGATTGCATGACGTTGAGAATTCCACCTCAAGTAAAACACAGTATCTGTGGTAAAACTTTTAAAAAAGGGGTACCTACCTATTTCAATTGCAAACACAAAAATTGTTTGTTATTGTGAATTATTACGTTCAATTCCTTTAAAATGAAACCACTGGATCGTAACAATGTGTATAAATATATATTCGCTAAGTTGCTTTTAACATAAACTCAAGAAAAATACCGATACGTTAATACGTTTTGAAAGTCTATATTTCTATCACGTCACAAAAGTGTCATTGTCTTGCCCAGGTTACAGGTGGAACTTTTTCGCTTTGTTACACCTAAGCAGTCTACTGGTCTCCCATAAAACTGGTAATGTTTGAAATTACAACATCCTCCCCCGGCGCGAAACTACGTATCACCAGAGGATATAACTGTATGGGCGTTTCGTTTCAGTCGCGTTCCTTCGCTCGTCACTACTTCACACGCTCGTGTTTTACCATCTCGTCCTTGAAAAGTCTGTACATGTCTGAACCAGTACTGCTCTGCTTCATTCATTTCTTCCGTTTTCAATTTTCCAAAAATCTTAATATTCTGTTTATTGGCGTTATTTATAAACCGATAAACTAAGGCGGTTATTCGTAAAACCCTCTCAAGATTACTATATGTCTCTATACATAAAATAGCTTGAAATTTACTATTTTCGTTAGTTTGCACTACATCTATAAAACAGGACAGGACCTCGATCATTAATAAATTCAGGTGATTCTTCTTCCACCATTTCGTCGTTAGGCCAATTGGTTGTCTCTAACTGCAGCCATGGCGGTCCATGAAGCCACAATTGTGATAGTTTCAAAAGTTTGGCAGATGTGACACCTCTAGTCAATAAATCAGCAGGATTGTCTTTTCCTGGACAGTACTTCCAAGTCACATGCTCCATAGTTCGTATCTCAGTAACTCTATTCTGTACAAACGGTTTCCATTTATCTTTTCTTCCCTTTATCCAATACAACGTTATTTTGGAATCTGACCATAGAAAAACTTCTGCTATGTTTAGCTCAATATTTTCTAATATATACTTTTGTAATCTAGCAGCACAGAGCGCTGCAGTTAATTCTAGTTTCGGTAACGTTAGTGCTTTATTCAGTGGCGCAACTCGATTCTTTGACATTAAAAATTTACAATTACCACTCAATAAACATTTTAAGTAGGCTACCACACCATAAGCTTGTGGGCTAGCATCTGCAAAAATATGTAGTTCGGTGACCTTTTCTTTACTTCCAAGCATACATCTGGGTATCGAAAAGTCCTTTAAATATGGCAGATCATGTAACCATTGTGACCACTTCAATTTTATCTCAACTGGTAACATGTCATCCCATTTAAAATTTAGCTTCCAGAGATTCTGTAATAAAATTTTAATTATAACAGTAAATGGCCCTAAGATACCAAGAGGATCGAAAATTCTGGCCACAGTTTGTAAAATAATACGCTTAGTTGGTTCGTTAACTATAATTTCATCAACAATATTATGTAAATCTACCACCAGTTGATCAGTAACAGTAAACCACTTTATTCCCAGGACTTTTTGAACATCAGTTACTTTTAAATCGTCTGAATCGTTAAATATTCGTTTCATTACTTCTGGATCGTTAGAACACCATTTTCTTAGATTCATGTTGGCGGCACACATAAATTCTTTTGACTGCTCATAGACTTCAATGGCTTCTTTATTTGTACCAACAGCTATTACAAAGTCATCAACATAAAATGAGTTTAGCATCTGTTGTCCTTTTTTTCGGTCAGGATAACTAAGAAGATGTTTTCTTAAAACAGCTGCTAATAAGAAAGGACTAGTAGTCACACCAAATGACACCCTGCACATCCTAAACGTTCTTAGCTTCGGTAACTGTGTAATTGAAATCATGTCTTCTTTAATGGGCTCGTCATACCAAAGATACCTATGAAAGTCTCGATCATTTTCATTTAGTGAAATTTGCAGAAAAGCCTTTTCGATATCGGCTATTAATCCAACGTTACCAATACGAAAATTTAACAATATTTTCGATAAGTCTGGAACTAAATTTTCGCCCGTTAAAAGTTTATCATTTAATGAAGGCATACCCGGTGCATGTGCGCTCGCATCAAAAACTACACGTACTTTGGAAGTCTCTTTATCCAGTCTATACACCGGCCTGTGCGGCATATAATAGGCTTCATTACGCTTCACATCATCAGTCTCGTTAACTAGCTCCGCGCATCCTGAGTTTACATATTCGCGTATGGCGTTATCGTATTCGATAATTTTTTCTTGTTTACAGAGTTTTTTTGTTAAATTTCTTGCGCGTAAGAATGCACCCTCGTAATTTGAATCTAGTTTATTATCCGACTGCCACGGTAGCGAAACTTGGTATCGGTTATTTTCAAAATGCACGCTCTTATCAAGAAAGTTCTCAGTAAAACCATTTGTAGTTTTTATTTCCGAGGCGTTAATTCCAATAGTCTCTAAATCCCAGAATTTCGTTAAATCTAGCTCTTTAGAGAGTTCAATATCATTTTCTATAACTTGTGCGTGTAAAATAGTCGCTGCGTTAAAGTTTATAGAAATATCCGTATTAGTACCATGAGTTCCATGTAGCGTCCATCCAAATTTTGTATTAATAACCGTTAATCGTTCCGTTAGATGTCGCATTTCATCATTTACAATAGACCAGTAATTATCGGCTCCGATTAGCAACGAAATACCACTCTTGTCGATTCGTTCTACGGCAAAATCAGCTAGAAGGTTCTTCAGAGAAAACCTTTTAATGACTGGATCGTTTTGTGAAGGAGGTTTTATAGAATCAAAGCAAATCTCAGGAGCTTCAATAGCATAAATCGTTATCAAATCGTTATTAAATTGACTCTTCAAAGTAACTTTAACTTTATTGCATAACTTGGCAACACCTCGTTTCGTACTTCCAAAAGAACAAATTGAAATTTTATGTGTCCCTACAACAGGTAAGTTAAGTTCACGTGATATGCATTGTTTTATAAAGGTAAGCTGACTACCTCCGTCAATTATTGCTCGTACTAAAATGTCATTATTGTCATCGTTTGTGGATTTAAGATAAATACATGCAGTTTGCAGATATACATCTTCGATACGTCCACTTGCAAATGCTGATACGGTTGTCTGTTCTATATTGCGTTCATTTGGTTTATAACTAGGATCATGTAAAGCGGTAACATGCCTACCCTTACATTTTACACATGAAATGTGTATTTTGATCTGTGATTTACACCGGTACAGCGAAAACAACGTGAATTTTCTTTTAAAATCTGCTTCTTATCGTTAATTGAAACAGAATCATCTTTACAGTCTTTAGTGTCATGGTTTCTAGTTTTACAAAACAAGCAAAAGTTTTTTGACACTGTTAGCAATCCCTGTGCAGTTATAGTATTGTCTTTTAGCGATTTAAACCCATGTTTTGGTTTCTGATAACCCTTATCCTTATTTTCGTTTGAAACGTCATGGGCATGCTCTAAAGAGTCAACTTCAATCTTAATAAATTGCAATAAATCAGCTAACTGCTTATTATAATCAAAAGTTACGTCAATTGAACTGTGTTCAGAGCTATGAACCGATCCAGTATCAATTTGAACAATATTAAGTTTATACTTGTTAAACTGAACTCGTAAATTGTATGGTAATAGTTTAAATATTATAGATTTTACCGTTAAGCCATATTGCTCGGCTGATATACCAAGAGTTTGCAACGATCGCGTTATGGAGGAAGCCGCGTTGTATAGTCTTCGTAAAGCAATTGAGTCTTTATCATATTTTACCGGCGGTATAGACCACAATTTTTGCACATAACAGTCCACTATTCGTTCAGATTGTCCGTATTCAGCTTTCAGAAGTTCGACTGCGTCGTTGTATGCATTCTGACTAGACGTTAGGCCAGATATCGATACTGCAGCCTTGCCCGTTACTTGAGATTTTAAATACGTAAATCTAGAATTATCATCTAAATCCGGATTATTATGAATTGCCTGACTATACTGTTCCCAAAAGGCTGGCCATGATTCTAGGTCCCCATTAAATTTTAACAAATCAAGTTTAGGTAATCTTACCGTTCTCTGTTGATTTCTGTTACCTAAATTAACTGAGTCATTCTGCTGTGGCAATGGCAACGTGATTTCGTCATTCCCTGTATATCTTATCGCTCCATCATCGGTAATAGCTTGGCGATTTCCATACAATTTCTTCTTATTTATGCACACGTCCAAATTTGCTATTGCTTCCATGGCACTACAATCATATTCGGTTAATTTTTCACACTTAGCATCGATAGTTTCGTCCGTGAAAGTTTGTGTTAGTTTTGCGTTCTGTTCGTTCAGAGTTACTCGTAATGATTTTATTCGTTCACATAACACTGCGAGCTCATCGATAGAAATTTCTTCTGTAAAAATGTCTTTAACTTTAATACAAAACTTCGTTAGTTAAGATCGGTAATTTTTTCTTAGAGCTAAAGCAACTTTTACTTCCGGGTCTGTCATTATTCTTCGTTAAAATCGTTAAAACAGCGATACCGGCGTACTAGCAAATATTTTCCAAACTTTACTCCGTTACTCGTAGAAATTATTCAACACATTCCCGGGTTTCGGCACCAATGTGAATTATTACGTTAAATTCCTTTAAAATGAAACCACTGGATCGTAACAATGTGTATAAATATATATTCGCTAAGTTGCTTTTAACATAAACTCAAGAAAAATACCGATACGTTAATACGTTTTGAAAGTCTATATTTCTATCACGTCACAAAAGTGTCATTGTCTTGCCCAGGTTACAGGTGGAACTTTTTCGCTTTGTTACACCTAAGCAGTCTACTGGTCTCCCATAAAACTGGTAATGTTTGAAATTACAACAGTTATGAAATTCTTCATCAAATTGAAAAATGTTCCATTTGAAAAACTTAAAAACAATTAATTTAAAGTGTTTCATTTTTGAAAACTTATTTTGAACAGCATGTACAAAACAGATAAAATTTACTTGATTTATAGTATCTCTTGACCCCTTGCTATTACTCTCATACCGTGCGAGCAAAAATTATTTGCATCAAAGAGGGCTTGGATTAAAAAACGTAAGGCTTGGTTTAGATCACAAAATGATATGGGTACGATATATCTAACCAAATATAGGTTAAAATTTTGTCAAATTCATATTATGACATGATATGCCAAACTAATGAGTAATAAAATAAGTAGACAAATACAAATTTATTTTTGTTGTTTACATAATTAACAAAGTTAGAATATACAGAAAGAAAAAGAAAAATAATTACATAAATTGCTGAAATTGGCCACCGCCATGCTCCAAGCATAAATTCACACGTCTCTTCATATTTTCGAAAGTGTTGACCAGCATCCCTAGAGAAATGTTACCACATTCTTGGATAATCCTTTCTTGTAATTGTTCTAAATTTGCAACTGGTATTTTAAAAATAGTGTTATTCTTTAAATGAGGAAAAACGAAGTAATCAATAACCGTTAAATAAGGTGATCTAGGTGGGAATTCGATGTCTGATCGAAAACCTGTCGTGAAAAAAATTGCGTAAGTAGTTAATAGTTTCGGCGGCTGTATGGGCGGTTGCACCGTCCTGTTGAAAATATCCAAAACGTAGTTCATCGTCAAGTAATTGCTTCACAAATGAATTCAAAATATTGTCTCTATACCGCTGTGCTGTAACTGTGTCATGGAAAAGAATAGGAATAGGAACGGGAAACAGCTAACCAGACACCAATTTTTTGAGGGTGCAATGTGGACTCTACAACAAAATGGGGATTTTCACTACTCCACATGCGTGCATTCTGAGAATTCATATAACCGGAGAGGTCGAATTAGGCTTCATCCGAAAAAAAGTCAGGTCAAATAAATCATTTCTTGCCAATAAATTTTGGGTAAACCATTGAGAGTAATTCCTGCGTCTTTCAAAATCTGCGGCTTGCATTTCTTGGAATACTTGCACTTTATAAGGAAATACATTTAGCTGCTTCTTAAGAATAGTCCTGCATGTTCCATAAGATCTTGCCACTTCTTGGAACAGGCGTCTTATAGAATTTGTTGGCGTATTTTGCATTATTTTACGAACGTTTGCAACAAGTTCTTCTGTTCTTCCACATGGTCTTCCTGCTCTCTTTTTGTGTTGTATAGAACCTGTTTCCCTTAACACAGCCACGGTTCTTTTCAGGCAATGAGAAAAATCTTCAGCAACAAAAGCAACGTTAGGAAAATGTTCGTGAAAATCGTCCATGCACAAACCCGGATTGTATTGCCACTCACCATTTACTTTAACCCCGGCTCGAAAATACGCTTTAAACATAAATATTTTGTGCTGTTCCGTGAAGCCCATTATGTGAATTGTTCAAGAAATTGGAAAAATTTGCGATGAATCAAATTACTTGTAACGACTGTCAAAGATGACTGAATATCTGATTGATTGTTAACTCAGGTTGATACTGACACCCAACAGGTATTAAGCTATACGGCTTAGCATTACCTCCTTAGATGCAAGGCCCTCTTGGATGCAAATACAATTTGCTCGCACGGTACAATAACGTAATTAAAAGCATTCTTTTAGATTGTTTATTTGATTATTTTTTCCAGGGCTGCAAAACTTTTTTTTAGCTTTTAACTTATAACACCTAAACTACTTCCTCTAATTTAATTTAATTATAAACAATTATAAAGGGTACTAATATACGAACCTTAAAATATAAAAAATACAGGTCGACCCATTTAAAAAAATTCAACTCTATGTTATCACACATTTTTGGGCCACCCAGTTTATGCAAAAATACTTTCCTAAAATACACCCTCTGAAACAGTATAAGTCAGCATAAGAATGAAATTTCCAACTTAACTCGTATAGGTGTTAACACCTAAACTACTACATCTAATTTAATTTAATTATAAACAATTATAAAGGGTACTAATAGAACCTTAAAATACAAAAAATACATGTCGACCCATTTAAAAAAATTCAACTTTATGTTATTACACATTTTTGGGCCACCCAGTTTATGCAAAAATACTTTCCTAAAATACACCCTTTGAAACAGTATAAGTCAGCATAAGAATGAAATTTCCAACTTAATTCGTATAGGTGTTATGGAATCCTATAGGTATACAATAATTGCATTTTGCAATTTTTATTATTAATTTTACGAAAAAAAGTTGTTCTTTATAAAAAGTTCTGCATGGTCTAAAATCTAAAATGCAACCTTTAGATATTAAATTTTTTCAGTCGTACACGAGGTTTCCCAAAAAATATGAATTTGGCTGAAGAGTAACGTTTCAAAAAGTTTTATTTCTAGTTGGCCGCGATTAAGTAAATGCATTTTAAATCAAATTGCCCTGATATTTTATCTGCCTTTAAACGTCAAATAAAATTAGTTAACATGCAGGTGATATTTAGTGTGCAAGAAAGAATAGAAATTGTATAGAAAAAAGAAAAGCACGAAGTCTTTCTCCACAAATTTTATTGTTCGAATAACTAGGTGAACCTAGGATCACATCGACATGTTTCGAGTGTAGAAACACTCATCATCAGGAAAACAAAGTTAAAGGTAAAATGCTGATGTTTTTAGCAAAAGAGAAAATAATAGTGAGATTGAGCCGTAATGGAGCTTTTAATGGTGTACAAGAGGTGTAAAATTGAGTAATCAAAAGACCGAAAATGAAGACTCCAGCATACTGAAGAAACTAGCGTTAGTGCAAAAGCACACTGTGCCGTGCGGAAAATGAGGGGAGTAAAAGAAAAAATTCAAAAAGTTTAGGGAGTTTTGAAAAACTTATCTGTAAAATTCATTATTACAGTACCTACTGAAAAATCTTGAGTTTTATTAAGCCCTATCAGAAACATGTGAAAGTATCGGAGTGAAATTGAAAGAAAAAGAAAAAGGTTGTTTTTTATAAAAGACGAAGCATCTTTTGGTTTAAAGTAAAATTCTATTGGGGTACCAGGCTTTTTACGGCCCAGTTACCCCCACAGTGGTCAAATCATATACATTTGGTGCAAAAATTAAGTGATTTTAAAAAAAATTAAAAAATAAAAATAAAATTTGAGTTCTCGGAGAAGTTCCACTGTAACCAGCACGTGGCAGATAGAAATTGTGTTAATCGTTGGTGATAATTATAAAACTTATCGAGAAGCAGCTGAAATATTTAATAACAGTCAACCAGGGAGAAATGTACAATATCAGTAATGAGATTTATGAAAAAATTTAAATCATGTGATGTTAAAAATAAATTTACAAACAAAAGTCAAAAAACTATTGCAACTGATCCGATGAAGTTAAATGTTATGTTATCTACAGTGGCAAAACATAAATTATCCCTGCAAAAAAAGGCATCTTTGCTTCCAGATCAAATTGGTAAAGAAGCAATATCAATAATTTGTAAAGAGAACAAGTTTCATTTATACCGAGTGTTTCACAAAAGACGTTCACCTCCATAACTTTTCTGTATTTATAGTTATTAAAATAAAATTTTGAGATTATGCATGCGTCTGCATTTATTGGCAAAAATTTTAATTTGTAAGCACTTCCGGTTGGACCGCAAGTGCCCTTAACTTTGGTATTTTAAATGGGACATCTTGTACATTTTTACTTATTGGGATTCAGCATGCATAACATTCTGAGTAAAATGACACCATACTTGTAATTTTTTGACGTGTTATAACATTTTTATGTTTATTTTTATTTTCAATCTAGAGTGCTACAAATTAAATAAATCTGTATTGTCAAGTAGTATATGAAAATTAAAATTATATCATAAGTTACTTTTTAAGTTTCACAAGCGTTTAAAAAATTAAATTTCGTTTTCTTGACGTTTACTTCATTTTTCCAAATAGAACGATGGTAGTTCACTAGGATATTTAAAACGAGCATTTTTTTTCAACAATATTATACCATACACTCCTATGCTATTTTAAAATTCACACTGAAAAATTTGCCTTAAGTCCCAATCGCAGATTTAAAAGCGTTTTGCATTATTGCCGCACTGTCTTTTCAAAAGAAATATAAAGGCGGCTTTGAAAAACAATGGAATGGTTTTGAAAACCAATATGGTTTTAAATTAGAATTATAATGTCATTCGTTTATTAAACTTACATTGTACCTAAATCAGATAAATGGTTAATTTTACTAGAAATGAAAAAATTGTTATACTCCTAATTTTTGGAGTGACCAGAAAAATTATTCTGAAACCGCAAGATTATATGGTATATTTATAAACTAATGACATTACAACTTTAAACTAAAGCCCTTTTGCTTTTCAAAACCATTCCATTGTTTTTCAAAGTCGCCTTTATATTTCTTTAGAAAAGAGAGGACGGCAATAATGCAAAACGCTTTTAAATTTGCGATTGGGATTTAAGGCAAATTTTTCAGTGTCAATTTTAAAATAGCATAGGAGTGTCTGGTATACTTCATACGAAGTCAGTTGAGACAACGTAAATATTGGGGGTACTATCAATTTACTGCATCACACACTGAAACTACAATACAAATATAACAAAATTTGTATTGATCGCTCCCTATACAGATGTTCGAAGATAGTCCACGTGAACTTGACAAGTCTGTCAATATTTTTGTTTGACGAAGCTACATTTACGACTAATGGAACAGTGTCTTCGCAAAATTGTCGATGGTGGACTGACTCCAATTCTCAGTTAACGATTCAAACTCGCGATCAATATTTTTTTTTAAATTAACGTTTGGTGCGGCATTGACAAGGATAAAAAAAATTATATCAACGATATATACATTTTTACATAATCAGTTGCATGATTTTCTTCATGGCCCACCAATACATGAACGGCAACAGGTATGGTACCAGCAGGACGGCGCAACATGTCATAGTACGATGGAAGTAAGGCAATACCTACCTTCAAATTATCTTTAATTCATCGATATTCCGAGATTTTTTGGCCAGCTAGGTTGCCAGATTTAACTCCATTAGATTATTTTTGATGGGGTTACTTAAAAGAAAAGGTATATCAATACAGGCCATTCCCAAACGTCGAACATTTGGATAGAATTATTACGGAAAAAATTTAGGGTATAACTCCGAATATAATTAGAAATGTATTGAGAGAATTTATTTCTAGAACGGAAACCTGTATTGTAAGAGAAGGCGGATACGTCGAAACAAATACCACTGACCTACGCCAGCTATTTTTTTTTTATCGACAACAAAGCATTTTATATCAGCTTTCCCGACTATTAACTCGAATGCAAAGGTAAATGACCCTTATTTTAAATTAATTAAAAAGAAACAAGTCAATAGAAACATAATTATTTCGGTATTAACTTTTTTTTAAATGTTAGTTAAAGATATACAGAATCAGCAGATAAGATACGAATTATAAATTTTGGAGAGTTTAAATGTATAAAGGAATATTTTTTGGACAAATTGGCAATAGTGTTGGTATCAAAAAATTTAGGTTGTTAGGGAGTTAGGACTTGCATAATGTTTAAACATAAAATCCAAACCTATTCTTTTATTTACACATTTGAAGTTCAGATAATTTAATAATTTCCTCGGTCATCTTCCACAATTCTGTTGGTAAGTTTTCTCCTCGAGCAGTTAAATACTTTGGAACCACATGACAGTCATGAAAATGCTTTCCCGAATATTTCTCGATGTCCTTGGCCACTGCACAATATATTGAAGTCTGAGCACCTTCGACCGAATCCTAAAAAAGTATATTTTTCTCTAATTTTTATACTAATGCAAGCAACTATGTCCCTAAAGTATTAACTTACAAGCAGCAAGTAGCGCAATGAAAATATCATACATACTTGCAATGTCAAACGTTAACCTGTATAATAAATTGACATAAATAAATTAATAATATATGAGCGCCTGACATAGATATTGACATAAATTCTTTGGAAACAACACAGTTGTAAAAATAATTGTTTTGATAGACCTTTAAGGAGAAAATGAACTTTTTGCTAAAAAAGTACTTACTGATGCTGGTAGGATGTTTTTATCTGGTGCTGGAGGTCGTGGATTCTAAACCTAATTCGAACCATTAACCATCTTATAAATTTTGTTATGCTTTTTTAAAGTAAAAAACAAAATTTTGGCAATTCTGATACATAATTTAATGATTTAAGATGTCCCATACTAACTAAACTTATTCGAAATAAACTAAGATATCACTGAGGAAAATGATCTAACACAACAGGTCTGGTTTGCTAAGACATAGTTTGTATTGATTGATTATTTTTTATTAACCCGTATTAAATAAATTGCTAGTGCTTTAGTAACTTGATAACAGGAAAACCACAGCGCTATTACAGCACAGTCGGAAGGACCTAAGAAACATCACTGCCGTAATCACGGGACATTGCTTGTTCGGTAGACACGCTGCGAATACCAACTAACGACTTCTGCAGAAGTTGCAGAGATGAGGAAGAGGAGGAAAGTATTCAGCATTTCTTGTGTGAATGCCCCGGCCTCGCGAGAAGAAGGTTCAATGCACTGGGTGAACCATTTTTTAATGATCTGGAGGAAGTGAGCAGCCTGCAACTGGGTCGACTTACTAAGTTTATTAACAGCAGTGGCTGGTTTGAATGAGCTGTCAAGATTCTTCTACGATCGTGTTAACCATCAGGAAGCTGATGCAATAGGTTCCGCGGAACATGTGTGGTATCACAACGGTCCTATAGGACTACGTGTGACTGTTTGGTCAATTCCAGAGGTCTGCCACTCTAACCTAACCTAACCTAGTGCTTTAGTATTATATCAGTTCCAGATAAGCTAGAACAGTGTTTTTATTAGTAGTAATCAGTTCCATTAGCAGCACAGTCTTATTGAATAATGAACTAATTTTAATACAGCAACTTTGTTAAGAAATAAATAGTACGTATCTTCTCAATGCGACGCCTTTTGCTCACAGTAAAGCGCTATCTCTACAATTAAGAAAGCAGACCAGCTTCCCCAAAAACGAATTGGATCCGTTAGAACCTATTATCCACAAGACGTTGGTAGGTGTTCGTAGCGATCGACAATCGCCGCGCGCCGTATTATTAGTTTCAACTTATTTGTTGAGTAGGTCAGATCGTTGTTAGGAGTCTTTTAACTGTCGTGTCTGAATCTGAATTTAATTGATAACACCTGTTTCAATTAATTTATTTTTACTTTGTATTTAAGTTTTTTTTAAATTTTGCATATCAGATAAAGCAATAGAAGATTCTTATTTCGCACAACCCATCATTAGTATTGGTCTTTATATTCTGTAATATCATAATCTATAACAAATAATTATGCAATGTTAAACGACAAGAACAATATCACACTAAAAGATATTTACATTTTTGAGAACTACAGTACTGATTTTTAGTGGTAAGCCATATGCTTTAGTAACGGGTAGCTAGTAAATATTATTACAATTAATGTCAAGTTTCATTACAACTGCCAGTCGGAACTAATACAGTATAATAAAATCAGATTAGGTACACCCACAATAGAACTTGATAATTACTTTGAGTATTCAAAGCAATAATGGCTGTAAACCATTCTATGGTAGAATTAAGTCATATTTCCTATTACCTGAATTACCGTGATATGAACTAGCGATTTTAGTTGTTTTACAGTAGGAAAACGCGTTGCTGTCACCAGGGCCGTTTCTGAGTGGTGTGCTGGGAGTGTCCCCGCACAAGGGCGGCCATAGTTATAGGGCGGCGAAAGCCGCCTGCAGTTTCACAGAAAAAAATGTTAGACGTAAAAAAAAATTCTAGGAGATTTCATAAATATGAAGGGTCAAATAAGAATGGTAAATTCAGTTTTCAAAAAAAAATTATGCAGTAGCTGTCAAGAATGAGGCAGCCGCCCTTTGTGTTAATTAGAGATTTCTTTTTAGATATACAGGGTGATTCAAAAGTACTTTGACAAACTTCGGGAGGTAATTGCTGGCAATATTTTAACATGAAAAGTTCTTATATAAACAAATATGTATATGCCTAAGGAAGGTATCTGAGGATGCCTATTTTCTAAGTATAACACGTTTTCAGTGGCATATATATTTATTTATTAGTATGTTATTTTTTAATATTTTGTATTTTGACAAGGCAAATAAATATGTATGCCACTGAAAACATGTTATACTTAGAAAATAGGCATCCTCAGATACCTTCCTTAGGCATATACATATTTGTTTATTAGTAGGTATGTATGTAGGTATTCGTTAAAATACTGTAATAAATATTTGAGTGGTTGATCAGTTTAAAACACATTTTTTAATATTTGTGTATATTCAAATAAAATAATAATTTACGCTTAAACCGTCCCTCGTATCAAAAAAA
The DNA here is from genome assembly GCA_963969555.1 of Polydrusus pterygomalis. Classification (NCBI taxonomy): domain Eukaryota; kingdom Metazoa; phylum Arthropoda; class Insecta; order Coleoptera; family Curculionidae; genus Polydrusus; species Polydrusus pterygomalis. The sequence goes on from OZ018375.1 coordinate 82,390,324, forward strand.
CACACGTGATCTTTTTTGTTCTAAATAAAGGGGGGATTTATAAGAAAAAAGTTAAAATAAAATAAGTCAGTGGTGTAGCATAGTTTTCACAAAAAATATAATAGTAACATTTTGTACCGACGCCACTGGTTAAATTTACGAACGTGTTGTACTTTGAAAATAAGTGTCCTTAGATGCTTATTTAATTCACAAAATTTCATAAAAAAAATAACTCGTTAAGGAGTTATTTAAAAATTATTACTATTTCTTTTAACATTTCAACACCCTGTATCTCCGTAACGAAGTCGCCAAGGACCACTGTTTATAAAAACTTTTCATGTTAAAATATTGCCAGCAATCACCTCCCGAAGTTTGTCAAAGTACTTTTGAATCACCCTGTATAAGTATCGGAAAAATAAAAATAATTCTCAACGGAGGTGGCCGCCCTGAAACCCACGTCAATTACATTTTGTCTTAGGTTTACTCAAAAAATTAAAACTAATTGATATTATTTGAATAATTATGTAGGTATAGTTGAATTCACATAAACTTTTAATGCCGTGACATTTCAGTTATGTCATACTTGTCAAATACTGCAAGCACCTCATAAAATATAAATTTCTAATGGCTAAATTTAATTAGTATAATTGTACTGCACACAAAGTATGTCTATCTTGTATTATTTCATACGATTAAAAAGAGAGTTGGCCGAACAATTCCAGAAAAGAAAAAGAAAAAACACTGAACAATCTCAGCTGTATAAGAAATTTAGTAAGTTGGTGCAATCTAAAGTAACTAGACAATGACAAGTCTTGACATTTGGCATTAAAACTTTATGTGAATTTAACTATAGGTCTTATTAATTTGGTAGTAGGGTAGGTGGGGGCACAAATACTCAAAGGGCAAAAGAACGCACCCTATTTAAATTTGCCGCCGATGTCCGGTTTCAAATGCTGTTACAAATAACTTTTCCGACGCCGAAAAAAAGTACCCAGACATTTTGATTACGAATTAAAAGATGACCCCATCGTCGAGGCCAAACAGAGTTTCAATGTGAATTTTTATTTTTCGATTTTGGATATATTTTTTTTTTGCCAGGGAGGAAACCCTTTGTGGGCACCGGTTACTTGTTCTTTGGATATTGCGATAGAATCAATTAAGGAGAGATTCGTTTCACTTAATAAGTGTAATGAAACTTTTGGGTTTTTGTCGAACTTTTATGAAGAATGCCATAAATGACGAGAAATTGTTAAAATCCTGCAAAGATCTCAATATAGCGCTTCAATAGCAAGGAAGTCCCACAAACAAAGATATTGATCGCTCAGAGCTCGACCAGGAAATTTTGTCGTTCCGAGAAATTTTTCCAATAAAACGTTCAAAATAATAATTGTAGATACGCTAAAATTCATAGCTGAAAAAGATTTAATCTCATCATTTCCAAATCTTTGTGTTGCGCTGAGAATTTTTATTACTCTGCCGGTTACTGTTGCATCTATCGAACGTAGTTTTTCAAAGTTAAAATTAATTAAAAATTACTTGCGGTCAATTATGTCCCAAGAAAGGATTAGTGGCTTGGCCCTTATCGCCATTGAAAGCCAAATTGCTGAGCCCCTCTGTAGGTAAGTATGAATAAAAGAAAAATATTAAAAATAGGCACCTATTAAAGATTTATTTTTCTGACAATTGCTTTGCGCCATAATTTCAGATAGGTAATTGTAAAATAGTAACTGATTTGATTTGAAGGGCAGCCGGCTCATATGTCGCACAAGGGCGGCCAACAGGCCAGAAACGGCCCTGGCTGTCACATAGATTATTGAACAGTTGTATAAAGATTATGTGAATTCTTATAAGGAATAGAACGCTTTTTTCTCAGTATCATAATTAATTATACAGTTTTTTCAGCAAAGTGAGTAAATAATACCGTGCGAGCAAAAATTATTTGCATCAAAGAGGGCTTGGATTAAAAAACGTATTACTTGGCTTAGATCACAATGATATGGGTACTGGGGACGATATATCTAACCAAATCTAGGTTAAAATTTTGTCAAATTCATATTATGACATGATATGCCAAACTAATAAGTAATAAAAATAAGTACTTAGACAAATACAAATTTATTTTTGTTGTTTACAAAATTAACAAAGTAAGAATATACAGAAAGGAAAAGAAAAATAATTACATAAATTGCTGAAATTGGCCACCGCCATGCTCCAAACATAAATTCAAACGTCTCTTCATATTTTCGAAAGTGTTGACCAGCATCTCTGGAGAAATATTACCACATTCTGGGAATACTTGCACTTTATAAGGAAATAAATTTAGCTGGTTTTTAAGAATAGTCCTGCATGTTCCATAAGATCTTCCCACTTCTTGGGACAGGCGTCTTATACAATTTGTTGGCGTATTCTGCATTATTTCACGAACGTTTGCAACAAGTTCTTCTGTTCTTACAGATAGTCTTCCTGTGCCTTTTTTGTGTTGTATAGAACCTGTTTCCCTAAACACAGCCACGGTTCTTTTCAGGCAATGATAAAAATCCCCAGCAATAAAAGCAACGTTAGGAAAATGTTCATGAAAATCGTCCATGTACAAACCCGGATTGTATTGCCACTCACCATTTACTCTAACCCCGTTTCGAAAATACGCTTCAACCATGAATGTTTTGTGCTGTTCCGTAAAGCCCATTGTGTGAATTGTTCAAGAAATTGGAAACATTAGCGATGAATCAAATTACTTGTAACTGTCAAAGATGACGGAATAACTGATTGATTGTTAATTCAGGTAGTTACTGACACCCAACAGGTATTCAGCTCTATCGCTAAGCATTACGTCCTTAGATGCAACGCCCTCTTTGATGCAAATAATTTTTGCTCGCCAGTATAAAGAATAAACATTTAAGACAAAAATAACGAATTTTAAATAATTGAATTAGTGAAATCGTATCAAGAAATCCTGTAATAAATTGGTAACTAAATATGTCTGGTACCGTCAATATTAAGAGGGATGACGTGATCGGCTTAAAAAACTTAGCTGTTGTAAATTTCGCCCGCACAGCTCTTGATATCATCATTTTTAGTGGTGACATGCGTATTCGAGTTAATACTTTGAGTGAAACATTGACATTACATTTATAAATTATACAGAGTAATGTAAGCAAAATATCTTGTTATTATCGGTTTTTTTAAAAGTCAAAAAAATGTAAGAGAAACATCAAAGGTTTTAGAGAGATCGATTTTTATATTCGATTGTTAATCAATATCAATTTCAATCGAATTTTAAATTTGTTCGATTTCTCAACACTAATAGTTATGAGGGAATCAGGAAGATTCTTCGATCCCAATTCTTCGACCACAATAATTCTTCTCCCACAATTTTTCGAACACAGTTTTTCGACAGCACAATTCATCGATTACAGAGTTATTAGTCCACACTTTTTCCAGAGGAATATTTTTCGACGGGAAAAATAAAATAAGTTGTGTGTGTGATTGTGGTAAATATTAGTCGTAAAATACTTAATAAAACAATAATAAATTATAATTATGTTAGGTACTAATTCTTAAATTTTAACCTACCGTGTCCTGCCTACCCACATTACATACTTCAAATTTTAATTAAAATTGCGCTGTGAAAAGTAAGCCTTGTAGTAAATATTGGTCATAAAATACTATTATTAATAATTAGGTACTAATCATTAAATTATAAATATTTACTTAATTTCTGATTACCACCACCACCGATAACTCGGTGGAAGGCTGGCATAGCGGATTTCAAGATCAAGTTGCTGCGATGCATCCAAACATTTGGAAATTTATAAATTGCATAAAAAACAGCAAAGCTTAAATGAAGTAAGAATTAAACAATATATTAGTGGTGTTGATCCACAACAACCAAAGAACAAATACCGTTACTCTGCACAACGTGTACAATAGTAAGCCAATTTGATCCCAACAATGTAATTAATTTTTTAAGGGGAATAGCTCATAATATATCATACTAAAGGAAGGTTATCATTTTTGAATTTTAAATTAGCTCTGTATTTAAACATTTTAGATTTAATTATTAGTACCTACCTAATATATTATTTTCATTTATAATTGTAAGTATTTTACAACTACTTAACTCCAAATAAAATTTTGAAAATCAACTAGGTATATTGCATTTTACTGCAACCAACACAAGTCGGAAAATATTCCGGACGAAAAATTGTGGAGCAACAATTGTGTAATCAATGAATTGTATCGTCAAGGAATTGTGGTCGAAAAATTTTCCTAGATTCGTTTTCTGGATATGGCCTGGCTTACCTTAAAGAACCATTTAATACCAAAATCTCCAATTACTTTAAGAAATGCGGGTATGTTTCTGGTAAATTCAGTGGCAATAATTCCAGGATGTAGAGAGTACGTTGTTATTCCAGTTTCTTTAATTCGCTTATCCAATTCAATAGTAAATAATAAATTGCAAAGTTTTGATCGCCCATAGGTAAAAGCTCTTGGTAAAAAGAATGAAGTATTATTTAAATTATCTAAATATAAAGGCGTGTATGCTCCGGCTACAGAGGAAACGTTAACTATTCTACTTGGACTTGATTTCTTTAGAAGATCTGCAAAAAGAATGTCAAAAATTACTAGTTTAGAAATTATGGTAATCAAATTAGGTATAATAACTTTTAAAACCCCTAACATTGTCTGAATATTGTATACTTAATATTAATGCCAGTTGTGCTGTTATTTAATATTTTTAAAAACTATAACTATAATGAGGTAATTATTGAAACGAAATGTAAGCGACCCGCACACGGTCAATATGTTGATCAGTATAGGATCGTCAATATTGTTGTCAAACCGCGTATCAATAATATTACCACCGCACACCTTAACTATTATTCACAATATTTTAGTCAATATTTATTTATTTCAGAGTTCAGTATCATTTAGTTTTCTTGTCGTGCATGCTCCTACGTTTGTTTGATGTTTATATTGCGGAGGGGTTAAAATAATGAGAAATAAGAGGAAAATAACATGTTCAACTATTTTACTACTCTTAGGAATAAAACGTATTGTTAACCGTAAGCGATGGGTTAAAGAGTGGATAACAAAAAAGGACGTTACGGTCACATGAATTTACTAAGAGAAATCGTTTCAAGTGATGTCAACGATTACTGCAACTTTTTTCGAATGGACAGATATACGTTTGATACACTCGTAGCAATGATTGAACCTCACGTCGAGCGCCAGGATACCATCATGCGAGAAGCTTTATCCGTTAAAGAGAAACTATAGCAGTTACTCTTAGGTATCTTGCAACAGGTAGGAGCTTCGCAGATCTTAAGTATTCAGCATTGATGGGTCCACGGTCAATAAGCTACGCAATTATGGAAACTTATTGTGATGCATTAATATATGTGTTAAAAGATTACCTGCTTCACCACGTTTTCTTTTATTTTTATAAGATGCATTGCGAGAATCCCACAATATAGGCATCGTTTCAAACGTTTCAATAAAACTTCGCATCACTCGTTTTTAACATCAACTTCACTCATGGCGACAACCCTCAAAAACCTGTTTTTCACAACAATCAACAAGGTTCACTAGGCACGACAAGAAAATACTGATGAAACACATGGACAATATACTGATCAATATTATCCTGTATTGATCAATATATTGATCGTGTGCGGGCCGCTTTTATATCACACTATATATGATTAAGAAGGGTTTAATGGAAAAGCCGAAGAATGACAAAATTTGAAAAATGTAAGCCAATTTACATACTTTTAATGTTCGTTTCTTTTGCATTTCTTTTACATTGAAATGGTTTTATGTGAAACTCATGAAATTGAATTTTTCAATAATTTTTTTTTAATAAGTTTAATTCCAATAGAGAAATGTTAGATAATTCTAAAGATTTAGTTATTTTTTTTTCTTGGTTAATATAATTGATCCTTTCTTCTTAGTCTGATTCATTTCGTATGTTCCTTCAGTACAATTAGTTTATTTCTCTTTTAATAACAGTATTTTTACATTGATACATAGCCTCCTTCAATGCTAATTTTCTGCATGGCTTCCTGTTGGACTGCTTATACTTTAGGAATGACCTCCCTTATTAAGTTTATCATTACAATATTTTGCAGTTAGGTTTGAAGTTTTTTCAAATATCTTAGCACGTAACCTTGTTTGTACCTTTTGTATTACTATATTTTTTCTTTTTCTCCACTCTCCTGAAGATGAATGTATATGTATTCGAAACATGTAGAAAATTGACCTTCGTTAAAACTTTTTACCTTAATATACCAACGAATGAAGACCTAAAGTGTCTTCTTTCCCTTCAAATATTGAATTTCACAATACTTTTTTTTAACCAATCCAATTTCAATAGATATAGAAAAGGCTTTAGATAATTCTAAAATGGGGGGGGGGGGGGAAAGCGCTCTACTCCTAAATACAGCTTTGCTGAAAAAACCTTACCTAAAAGTAAATTAGTAAGTAAAAAAGGCCCAAAATAATTAGTCTGCATGACAGGTTGAAGACCATCCTTACTAACAGTATTTTCGGGAACAGTGTGTAAGCCTGCGTTGTTTATTAAAATATCCAGCCTGTCTTCAGAATCGTTAGTTTCCTCTGCAAATTTTAGTACAGACTGAAAAGAACATAAATCTAATATTTTATAGCTTATGTTTGGGTTATCTGTTGTATTTTTTATTCGTTCAACAGCTAGTTTTGCTTTTTCTTCATTTCTACAGGCTAAAATTACTTTGGCCCCTCGTTTCGCAAGGTCGCTTGCAGTTTCATAACCAATACCTAAAAATAGAACTAATACAGGGTGTTATTTAATTATGTGGCCAAACTCCAAGGGGTGCTTCTTTAAGTGATTTTAAGAAGAAAAGTTCATATAAACATGGGTCCGAAAATGCATAGTTTTTACGATACAGGGTGTCAAATTTAAAAAAAAAACGGATGTTGGTAAATATCTCAATACTCTTTTATTCGAGTTTGTTAAAATTTGACAAATTTGTTTGTAATAACAAGAGGATAATTTAGCCTCAATTAGATTAAAATTATTAAGTCCAGTGGCGTCCCGGAAGATAGTCCAACTAATATTTTTGACAACAAAATTGCGCGCCACTGATTTTTTTTTAAATTATATATTTTTTTCGAATGAAGCAACTACAAATACAACTATTTTATCTTCTGAGTTTTTTTTCATATCTTGCTTTATTTTCGAGAAAAAAAAAATAAAAAAACCACTTTATTGCGTCATCGCCCTGATTGTCTAAATTAACCAGGGTCTGCCAATGCGACGCGTCCTGCTATTCAAAACATTTTTTTTCTAGAAAATGTATTGTTTTTGTACATACCTACTGTGATGAAAAAATATAATATTACAGGTTACTATAATAAATCGAAACATAAATAATATACAATATAATTAATGGATTTTTTAAATTATTACCTATAATTAAATAAGTAAACGTATATAATAGTGCGCCATTTAGTTCCTGGCAGCTGGATTCATAAGCTATGGGCGTTTATGCAAAAGTAATTTATTGTTAGGATTTTTTGATTTGATCGACAGATCCATTTTATATATTTGGATATTTTTATTATAGTAATATTTATAATGCGCATGCCTGTGTCGTCGCAATTGCACAAGCGTCTAAAGTCTGACTATGGACTTTTCAACAGGCCAATCATAGGTCGCCGTCTTAAAGGAGGAAATTTTAAGGTTAAGTGCTATAAAGCCGGTTGTTGTAAGTTAGGAACATAAAATGCTTTTTATTAATATCAGTATACAGGGTTCCCCATTTAAAACGAAACAGGCTAAATATCTGGTTCCACCTTAGTTTAAAAAAAAACGCTCGGACCCGTCGATTTTTATTTCGAGGGGGACATCTTTTGCGTATATTGTCAATCTTGTTACTTCAAGCCCCTAGGAGGGAGAGGGGGGGGGGGTAAGATCTGAATCTTAAATGCATACCCCTATTTTATATAATTTTTTTGTATTCTGCATAAAATTCTGAATATTTTTTAATAAAAGCATTATTAGTCTATACTAAACAGTTTCCGAGATATTGACTCTTGAAAAATAAGATTTTTAAATCTCTTTCCAATAGTGTCTTCCGGTTAAACCGGTTGTAAGAAATATAGTACTTACGGTTTAACCGGAAGTTGACACTATTGGAAACATAATAAAAATCGAAGATAGGGACATGTAAGCCGTCTTACTCTAAGACGTACAGTTAGAAAGCTAGACGCTGTCAAAGTTCAAAAATCTCATTTTTCAAGAGTCAATATCTCGGAAACTGTTTAGTATAGACTAATAATGCTTTTATTAAAAAATGTTCAGAATTTTATGCAGAATCCAAGAAAATTATATAAAATTGGGGTATCATTTAAGATTTAGATCTTAATCCCCTCCCTCCTAGGGGCTTGAAGTAACAAGATTGACAATATACGCAAAAGATGTCCCCCTCGAAATAAAAATCGACGGGTCCGAGCGTTTTTTTTTAAACTAAGGTGGAACCAGATATTTAGCCTGTTTCGTTGTAAATGGGGAACCCTGTTTAGGTTTCTCTGAAACGTCGCGTATGCCAAAATACACTCCTTTTCAAAATTCTCAAAAGTTCATCACACAAAAAAAGTGTTGTGAATATAATAAACAATTCAACAATAAACAGTGTCTTTCAAGGAATGAAAGGAAGCTACATAACATTACATACGATAAAAATAATCAAATTTACAAGTGTACATACTACAAATATCAGCACTACCGAATAAATACAATACTTGTCCATTTAACAATTATATGTCATAATTTGAATTTAATCCCAGAAGATAATAATTATACAGTTTCAATGCTGTTACGTAATGAGAATCGTTTAATAAAAATATTTACTCTACGCCAGTGCCATTATGACGTATTTAGCATTATCATTTAGATGTCATTATGACCTTTATAATAGCACTCAGTGCCATTATGAATTCATAATAACATCCAAATGTTAAGATACAAAAACAAAAAGAAAGTCGGCGCAAACTATTTATTTGTTATTATTACTTAGAAAAACGGATTGCATTTATTTATTGTAAACATCCGAAGGGACACTTTCGGATTCAGAATCTCCCATATTTAAATTATTTTTGGCCAACACTTTGCATACAATAGAAAATTAGACGGCAATAATGACGTTGTCAAAATCGAAATTGAAACAATCAAAAATGCGGTTACCATGATATCGACTAATATGGACACCTGAAAATTTTGAAAATTACGAAAACGTTATCTGATATCTATGAAATTTAGACGAATAAAATCTATTTGCACTGTCGTAGATTACATTTTGAATGATACACGTTCGATATGAACTTTGTTAATGAAACTTGTGCAATTTTAACTTTGCACACGTTTCATTATAGTGTTCATATCGAACTAGTATCATTAATAAATATTAAAAGAAACCGAAAATTGTCATGTGGTCCTTTTTTTGTTTTATTAATTATTTTGTATTTTGCAATAAGATTTCTCAAAACAAAAAAAAAATCAAAACTTGTAAAAGTAGTAAGTACATTATTAACCTAGGTAAGTATTAGATTTAGTCAAACATAATAGTCACACTCGGAAATTTTATAACATCACTAATCTAAACCGTTCTTAAATATATATTTTTTTTCCAATCTAAACTATTCTCTTCAAAAACACATCCACATAGGAAATATTTCCATATTCACTATTTTTTTTTCGTCGGCGAAAATCAAGGTATAATTTTTTCGCCTCAATTTAATAGGAAATAATACAACGATTTATGTGGGCATTCTACCTTTATTTTTAAGTTTCCCGCGCTTTATTGCGAACGTTGATTGGGCGGTTGAAAAGTCCACAGCCAAACTCTAGACGCTTTCGCAACTGCACCCCCATCAAGCGCTGAGCCATGTGCGGAGTTAGTTAGTTAGTTACAGCCTGAACTTCACATAAAAATGTGTTGCTTCCTTGCTGCTTATTCATAAATAACATTTAGGAACGTCGTTTTAAGTTTGCCCCAAAAATTATTATGCAAATTCCTTCGAATGAACTAGAATAATTATTTTAAATAATCAGGTTCTTCTGTATGGTAAATTTGATAAATAATACATAATAATATATTACTTACCTGTATTACCCCCTGTGATAATAACAGTTTTTCCACATAAACACACTTGACTCGTACACCACCCAGTTGTTAACTTTATATATAGTTTTATGGATATTAAAATAATAATTACGATTAATAATGCGTATAAGAAGCTAAACATTATTTAACAGATTATCTTGTTCTTTAAGGATGTTCAAACTAGTATTAGTTCACTATCACAGTGCTTTGTCACTGATAATTTTCATTCCTACCACAAAATAATAGGAAATTGCATTGCATTTACATTATTATGAGATAAACTTAAGTTTAAAATAGAATATTGACAAACCCTTCATATGTTTCATTACAAAGTAGTTTCCACATCAGAGACAACAAATGAATGAATATTCAAATACTATATACGAGTAGCACCAGATGCATCGCGTTGCATTGCATTCCATTTGCGGTCAAGGTAACTTTCGTTGTAGGTATACACGGTCAATTTATAACATTTAGTCCGATGACCGTTGCACTTACGAACAAACATTTTACAGGGTCATTAAAGCAGCTTATAAATAATAAGACCAAATAACACCCTTTTTGGGACAAAGTAATTAATTTGTTATAATTATCATAAGTATTGACAAATTAATATTTAATATGAAAAGGAAAGAAAAACACAAAGTCTTCCTCCCCAAAATTTAATAGAATAAAATTCTAGTTAGAAAGGTCTCTACATGTTTCGAACGTAGAAACGTTCATCATCAGGAGACAGAAATCTATTTTATGCTGATGTTGTTAGCAAAAGAGAAAATTAGAACCTTAATGGAGCTTTTATGGACATAAAATTTTTATATAGAAAAACATTTTAAATGTAGAAGAAACATGGCTTGAAAAAATTGACAATGGTTGAATACTGAGCATTCAAAAACGTTGTTAGAGTAGGCTTAAGCCAACCAAACTAAATGGAGAAGAAGAGAAAAGAAAAAAAAACCGGGAAAAAAGAAACTTTCTTAAAAGGTGTCGGAATCTATTTAGTTTTAATTCTTAAAATTTATATCCAGAATAAGTAACACATTATGAGGATAAAAGTGCAGTAGCACAATAATGTTGTTAGGAAAACGTAAAGTTTTTGGGGTACTGAGGATTTACGTTTTTCTAACAACATTATTGTGCTACTGCACTTCTATCTCCATGCTGTTACTTATGCTGGATATAAATTTTAAGAATTAAAACTAAATAAATTCCGACACCTTTTAAGAAAGTTTCTTTTTTCCCGTTTTTTTTTCTTTTCTCTTCTTCTCCATTTAGTTTGGTTGGTTTAAGCCTACTCTAACAACGTTTTTGAATGCTCAGTATTCAACCATTGTCAATTTTTTCAAGCCATGTTTCTTTTACATTTAAAATGTTTTTCTATATAAAAATTTTACGTCCATAAAAGCTCCATTAAGGTTCTAATTTTCTCTTTTGCTAACAACATCAGCATAAAATAGATTTCTGTCTCCTGATGATGAACGTTTCTACGTTCGAAACATGTAGAGACCTTTCTAACTAGAATTTTATTCTATTAAATTTTGTGGAGGAAGACTTTGTGTTTTTCTTTCCTTTTCATACTTTCAACTCCACTTTAAGAGGAAGTTACCCCTTTACCACAATGAAAATTGCCGAACGTTTTGCTGGTCAAACGAAAAGAAAAAATAAAAATTGGTATTTAGAAAATAAATTCTACTTTAAATACCCCATCCAGAAAAGTAAATGACGATCGAAAATATTCCCAAAATTTTTTTTATTTTTAGTAATTTTGTAATATCTTAAACAATTCTTTATTGGTCAAAAGCAAAATTACTTTCCCGGGTGTAGAATGTTGTACCAAACAATTTTTCTTAAAGCCATTTTTCAATATCGGCCTTACTTTTTTCTCAAAAAGTTTGGGCGCGTAAAGTGAATTTAAGCGTGTAAAGTGGGTTTACGCGCCCAAACTTTTTGAGAAAAAAGTAAGGCCGATATTGAAAAATGGCTTTAAGAAAAATTGTTTGGTACAACATTCTACACCCGGGAAAGTCATTTTGCTTTTGACCAATAAAGAATTGTTTAAGATATTACAAAATTACTAAAAATTAAAAAAAATTCTAAAAAAAATTTTGGGAATATTTTCGATCGTCATTTACTTTTCTGGATGGGGTATTTAAAGTAGAATTTATTTTCTAAATATCAATTTTTATTTTTTATTTTCGTTTGACCAGCAAAACGTTCGGCAATTTTCATTGTGGTAAAGGGGGTTACTGCTCTTAAGTATGCATGGACTATTTCTTCAAATTAATATTTAATAGAAAAAAGAAAAGCACAAAGTCTTTCTCCACAAGTTTATTAGAAAACTAGGCGAACCTACAGTAATTCAAAATAATTCAACATGTTTCGAGTGTAGAAACACTCATCATCAGGAAAACAAAATAAATAGTACAATGCCGATGTTGTTAGCGATAGAGAAAATAATAAGTGGAATTGAGCCGTAATGGAGCTTTCAATGGTGTACACGAGGTGTAAAAAATGAATAGTCAGAAGACCGACGAATCAGCTGTTGCTCCTTTAGCGACATAATCTGAATACACTTTAGAACCGTATCGTATGGGGTTTTTTACTACCTGATAATATAAAAGACTTCAGCATACTGGAACATTAAGGGCTAGTGCAAAAGAAAAATTGTTTTTTTTTTTTCTTTCCCTCCCATTTCACCATTTTTACATGTCTCGACAAAGTTAAATGTAAGATTTTCCACTACTTTTACCTAAATGATTTTCACAAAGTCTGTTAAATCTCCCTGATTTTTCTTTTACTCTCTTCAATTTTTTGCCGAAGACAGGGCCTTTGCACTAGCTTTCCAGTATGCTGAAGTCTGGTCGGTCTTCTGACTATTCATTTTTTACACCTCGTGTACACCATTGAAAGCTCCATTACGGCTCAATCCCACTTATTATTTTCTTTATTGCTATAACAACATCAGCATTGTAAGTTACTTTGTTTTCCTGATGATGAGTATTTCTACACTAGAAACATGTTGAATTATTATGAAATACTCTAGGTTCGCCTAGTTTTCTAATAAACTTGTGGAGAAAGACTTTGTGGTTTTCTTTTTTCTATACATTTAACTCCACTTTGAGTATGGACTACTTCTTCAAAATTAATATTTAATAGTATTTTATTATACAGGGTGCTAATAAATGTCACGTAGATGTTTAAGGAAGTAAGAGTGCTCCTTAAGATTGGAAAAAAAGACTTATACACATGCGGTCAAAAAGACTTCATTTTTAATATGAGGATGTAAAAGTTTTAATTTATTTTTTTGTTTTTTTTTGTTCGTCTCACACATTTCCCGAGATAATTGTTCCAATTTGGTACACCTATTAGTTTTTGGAATCTCTACTCTAAGAAAAGGTCATTTCCTGCAGATCTTATACTTTTTTTAGTTTGTCATGTAACGTTAAAATTAAATTGTTAATTGTTAGCAAACTATATTTTTTTCAATTTAGTTTCCTCGATTATACTTGATTTGCATCGACGTTTATTTTCGTAAATAACTAGAAAACAAGGACAGATATAATAAAAATGAAAGAAACCAAGAAGAATAAGAAAACAACGAGGAATCAAATTATGATATCTGAATTTACACAGGGTATTCCAAAAAAAAGTAGAGGTTAGTGGAATAAAATTGTCGATAGTGCAAAAAATATAACACTCTTTATACTGCATCAGAAATTTTCTTATAGAGATTTCAAAAACTAACAAGTGTACCAAAGTCGAATTAATTTATCGGAAAATGTCTAAAAAAAATAAAAATAAATTTAACTTTGACATACAGGGTGGCCCCTTAGTGTGGCAAAGTACAATGGCTCCGTTACTATTTCAAATACATTAAAAATATTAATACAAAAGTTGAAGGGCAGTAAGTGACTTATAACGTAAAATTATTTTTAACTCTATAGGGTGGCTCAAAAAAGCGGAACAATAAAAAATGTACTTTTTTCAAATGGAACACCCTGTATATTTTTTCATTTTTAAATTCCACATAAAATTATAATTATTTTTTATTAAATACATTATTAGTCTATACTTTATAGTTTCCGAGATATTGACTCTTGAAAAGTGACATTTTTGAACTTTGACAGCTTCTAACTTTCTAACAGTACGTCTTAGAGCAAAACGGCTTACATATCCCTATCTTCAATTTTTATTATCTTTCCAAAAAAATCAACTTCCGGTTAAACAGGATGTTACTCGAAAGCAAGAAATATATTTGTTCCGGTTTAACTGGAAGTTGATTTTTTTGGGAAGATAATAAAAATTGAAGATAGGGACATGTAAGCCATTTTGCTCTAAGACGTACTGTTAGAAAGTTAGAAGCTGTCAAAGTTCAAAAATGTCACTTTTCGAGAGTGAATATCTCGGAAACTATAAAGTATAGACTAATAATGTATTTAATAAAAAATAATTGTAATTTTATGTGGAATTTAAAAATCTAAAAATATACAGGTTGTTCCATTTGAAAAAAGTACATTTTTTCTTGTTCCGCTTTTTTGAGCCACCCTATAGAGTTAAAAATAATTTTACGTTATAAGTCACTTACTGCCCATCAACTTTTCTATTAATATTTTTAATGTATTTGAAATAGTAACGGAGCTATTGTACTTTGCCGCACTAAAGGGCCACCCTGTATGTATATCAAAATTAAGCATTATTGACCGCATATTTATAAGCATTTATTTCCTATCTCGAGGAGCACTACCACTTCCTTAAATATCTACATGACATTCATTAACACCGTGTATAATAATAATAATTAATATTTAATGCCTATAAAGGCCATCATGCAGTGTGACCAGTAAAGTCCGCATCATATGGGATTTTTTTTTATTAATAGCTTTATCCAAAATTTAACATGGCATCAAGTTCTGCCTCGATCAATTAAGCAAAAAAATAGTAGTCACGTGATTCGCATTATCTGTCAAATTTTATTTTTTTCCAAAAAATAATTCAAAAGTGGGGTTATTTCTGAAAATATCGAAAAAAGTTATTGGAAAACGTTTTTTTAAATGCAGTTTCTAGCCCACATGCAAAATTTCAGCTGCATAAGATAATTTTGATTTTTTACCCACCACTAAAATTTATTTTCCACTTAATGAACACTTTACTGATTACACTGTGTTCTTTTTTGTATTAATATTAAGGTGTATTACTTTCAAACACAAACTACGTTTTCAAAAATATACTCATTTTATGAAGTTACCTTATACAGGGTCAAAAACAAATAAACTTTGCGTCACATGTTACCAAATTTTAATAGCCCAATTTTGATTTTGTAAAAAAATACAGATTCAATATGGCGCTACTTTAAAGAAAATCTATCTGAAATAAAGGATTGTCAAAACTAAGAAGTTTTATGTAGGTTGCGTTGAGTCTTATTTTGCAAAAGTGGTGCAATTTACAAAATATTGGTAAACAATTATTTTCTGGAAAAAATTTAAATTTTACAGTTAATGCGAATGACGTGACTACTATTTTTTTGCTTAATTTGCATCTCGATCGAAGCAGAACTTGATGCCAAAGTCAAATTTCGTATAAAGCTATTTAAAAAAAATCTCATATGATGCGGACTTTACTGGTTACACTGTATAGATTTTAATCGCATATTTGAATTAAAATAGTTTGAGCGATTATTTAGTGAAGTCTAACAACGTTTAACAGTGGAAAATTCCGAAATGGTTAAAACCACCAAAAAGAAACCTTCTGCTCTTTACACTTAATACAATGTGTCAATAATATAGGAAGAATAAAAAAGATATAGTAACTTGGATATGTGTAAAAAGGCCCCATCATAAATGTAAAGGAATGATGAAGACAAGGTAGACAGAAGGACTCGAAGTTAACCAACATCCGTGATGTGCTAATGTAGCTGTCTTAGAAGTAAATATGGCTATGTATATTTTTAAAAAGATAGCCCGAGGCATTTACAGGCAAGAATTCCAAAAGGTATTTACAAAAGGGCTTGATTTTGTTACTAACGTTCCTGTGTATGTATTACGTAAGTCAACCCTTTGTTAAATGAGACAGTTGCAATATGGTCCCAGGCTAGGACCAGCAGTCCTTCAACGACTAAAACATTAGCCACAGTCACTTAAAAGTTTACTGCCATTTGTTCTATTAATGCAACAATCCTCTATTGTTTTTGGTGTAAATAGATGCAATTTACAGAAGACTAATTAAGAGAAGTGTTGTGTTGATTATGACATTGTAGAAGATACAATTGTATGGTATTTGTAACTTCTTGCTTACAAGTACCGTATTAAAACATCAGTTTATTCTTATGAAGCTCATTTTTATATTATATTTTCCAGTAAAGGAGAAGTTTATCCTTTAGTTTCATAATGGTTGATCTTACACTTAACCTTAAGTGGTAATATGCACCGATGCGACCGAACAAGATACCACTAACTAATATAAATGATCATAAATATCCTTTATATTAGAGTGCATCAGTGCATATGAAAGAGAAAATATAACAATAAGTTTAAGATGTAGTAACTTTAAAAAAAAAACAGAAGTCTTACGTAAACAAAAAAACTATAATTTCCAAAAAAAAAACTTAAAACAAAAGGTGATTATAAAAAAGAAACATCCTCCAAGTTTTAAAAATAAAATCGCCTAATATTACTAATTACGTATGTACGTAGACCTTAATGGCTAAGCTAAAAATAGAAATATTTAGTTATTATTTTCCTTAAATTGATTTTTTAACCTAATAATGTTTAAAAATTTTATTTATACTATTTTCAAATTTAACTTTTAAATTTCTACTAAACTATCCCTAAATATGAGCAAGCAAATACAAAATAAGCACCTGGTATTAGGTTTCAACCTCTTCTACTTTTATATTTAAAGGGCTTACTATTCCATATAAAAGCTTACTTCCAAAACTCGCGTCTGGATGATGCCAGGAGAGGTTAAAGTTTCTTATTACCTAAAATAAAAATGAAACTAAAATATATTGATAAACCAGTCGAATATCTATACGAATAGGGGTGAGCTTCCGACTGTGCTGTAATAACGCTGCGGTTTTCTTGCCGTCAAGTAGGGGCCGCAGTTGTCTGGAAAAGCAACAGGTTATCAGCCCTGTCCATCTGCTTTGCGCAAGTTGTTTAGCTATCCGATATCCGATCCATCTCCTCGTTGACTGATCCCAGTGGTCTAGCCACAGTATTCTCTGCTAGTTCAACAGACATGTTTGCGCCCTCCCTGGCGAGTGCATCAGCAGTTTCGTTGCCATATTCATCGTTAGTTTGGACTGTTCTTTAATCAAATGTTTTCAATTATTTTTCTACAAACTCGCTGATAATTTTTTTCTTTACGATTTATATGTTACACCAATACACCACTACATCTTTTATACAGTGCGAGTTTGTCACTTGGAATAAATTCAGTAAATCCAGTACAGTTTTTTTTGGAAAATTATTGCTTGAACACGGGTATTATTCTTTTAAGTTGTGGTATTTTTATAAAAAAAAAAAACATTGATACAGTGTGTTCCAAATTATAGATTTGACAATATCAATAATTTTTTTAAATTGCAACCCTAGTTTTTATTGACTAATTTTAAAGTGCATATTAAGTACCAAATTTCAAATTTTTAGTCCTTATACGAAACCGGCAAGTGTTGAGGACTTGAAAAAACGAATAAGACATGAGTGTAGGTTAATTTCTTGGATGAATGGGCTGACCTACTAAAGGCGGAATTTGGAATATTTACAGACGGCTCCAAAACTAAAGAAGGTATTGGAGCCGAAATATATGGCAAAAACCCAAAAATAGAACTAACCATCAGCCTGGGAACTATGACAACCATATTTCAAGCAGAGGTTTATGCAATTGAAATGTGTGCAAGACTGCTGATAGATCGACGGTATCAATCAAGATATTTTCCGACAGTCAAGCTGCATGAAAAGCTCTTGAATCGAGATGGTGTACCTCAAAAACGGTGTGAAGCTGTCACAAAACACTATCCGAACTAAGTATGAACAACAAAATAACCTTAATATGGATACCGGGACACATGGGTCTGGGGGGTAATGAGGCTGCCGACAAGCTCACTAAGAGAGGTGCAGCACTAAAACTCACAGGACCCGAGCCGGTAATAAGTATATCACATGCTACTGCCAAGAAAACAATACTAGCTGAAGCAAAAAGTAAATGGAAAAGACACTGGTTAAATTTACTAGGTCTAACACACTCAAAAGCATTTATAAACAGCCATATAAATCATTAGCTAACTGACAAACAACTAGTGCTAAATAGGTCATGCCTTAAAGCACTAGTGGGTAGTGGGATTGTACACCGGCCACTGCAGACTGCGACACCATATGTATAAAATTGGAATAGCCCCAACTGATGAATGCCGGCTTTGCATGGAAGATGCAGAAACAGCAGAACACGTAATCTTCGCTTGCCCCGCAGCAGGAAGAATCAGATTCGCCCTATTTGGCGAGGTGACTCTGCTGCCGGATGACATGAAAAATGTCTCTTCCAATACCATCATTAACTTCATCAAAAAATTGGACCTATTTGGAGAAATATAAATAAGGTGTGAGCAACAATAGACCACATGGTCGCAGTGGAGGGTTAGCTGTAACCCACTCACTTTTAACCTAACCTATCTAGGTTAATTTCTTCCGAAGTAATTAGAAATGTTCAAAACTAGTTTTACTCGCGTTTAGGATATTGCCAAATAGTAAATGAACTACAATTTGAGCAATTATTGACGAAAAAATATTAAAAATGGATGGATTTTTTTTTATTTTTCTATTAAATTAATTTTTGTTTGTTTAATATTTTATAAATGGCAAGGGATAAAAAATTTAAATTTGATATTTATGTACAACTTAATATGCACTAGGGACACACTGTATCAATATTTTTTTTTATAGAAAATACCACAACTTAAAATGTTAATAAACATGCCCGAGCATTTTTGCCAAAAAAAAACTGTACTCACACAAACTCACACTGTATAAGCTCCATGATGGTTGGATACAATATATCATTTTCTCTTCTGCTAATACCATTAGCAAAACTTTCTCTGTCTCCTGATAATGAACCTTCCTACATTCGAAACATATAGAGATATTTGATAGAATACATTTTTTATTCTAATAAAATTATGTTAATTATATATTATACTTCTGGGTTTTCTTTCGTTTCCGTACTTTTAATTCCACTTCGAGTATGGACTATTTCTTCAAATTTATTATCAATATTTGAGGTGCTATCCACCTTGGAGAAGTCAGTTTTCTCAAGGTGATCATTGAAATTATTAGACACTTGATTGATTAACGTCCTTAACATAATGTGGTAATTTCAAACTAAATATTAGATTTAAACAAATACACCTTTAAAAGGAAAGAAAAACACAAAGTCTTCCTCCACAAAGTTTAATAGAAAAATTATTAAATCACGGGTCTCTACATGTTTCGAACGTAGAAACGTTCATCCTCAGGAGACAGAAAATTTTATTTTGTGCTGTTGTTGTTTAGCAAAAGAGAAACTTAAAAATAGAACCTTAATTGAGCTTTCATGGACTCAAAACATTGAAGTTTAGAAGAAACACGATATGAAGAAAATTGGTGATGGTAAAACCATACTGAGTATTTAAAACATTATTAAAGTGGGCGTAAACAAACCAAGTGAAATGGGGAAAAAGAAAAACCTTGCTAAGAAGGTGTCGAAGATTATTTAAAAAATCTTTCTTCAAAAATAAAACATATCGAACATAACAAGTCTTTAAGACATTGTGAAGGTGAAATTGTGGTATCATAATGATATATTTCGTAGAAAAGTGTTTTTGGGGTACTGAGGCCTACGAAATATATCATTATGATACCACAACTTCACCTTCACAATGTCTTA
The DNA here is from genome assembly GCA_963969555.1 of Polydrusus pterygomalis. NCBI lineage: Eukaryota > Metazoa > Arthropoda > Insecta > Coleoptera > Curculionidae > Polydrusus > Polydrusus pterygomalis. The sequence goes on from OZ018375.1 coordinate 82,410,360, forward strand.
AAGACTTGTTATGTTCGATAAGTTTTATTTTTGAAGAAAGATTTTTTAAATAATCTTCGACACCTTCTTAGCAAGGTTTTTCTTTTTCCCCATTTCACTTGGTTTGTTTACGCCCACTTTAATAATGTTTTAAATACTGAGTATGGTTTTACCATCACCAATTTTCTTCATATCGTGTTTCCTCTAAACTTCAATTTTTTGAGTCCATGAAAGCTCAATTAAGGTTCTATTTTTAAGTTTCTCTTTTGCTAACAACAACAGCACAAAATAAAATTTTCTGTCTCCTGAGGATGAACGTTTATACGTTCGAAACATGTAGAGACCCGTGATTTAATAATTTTTCTATTAAACTTTGTGGAGGAAGACTTTGTGTTTTTCTTTCCTTTTAATACTTTCAACTCCACTTTAAGTATGGACTATTTCTTCAAATTAAATATACCTTTGCTAGGCCTACTTCCAATTCCAAATTCGCTAATCGCTTTCCTATACATGATCTGGGCCCAAATCCAAATGGTAAAGAAGCGAATGGATGAGAATTTTTATAGGAATATTCATCATCGGTTGTTCGTAACCACCTCTCTGGCATAAATTCTTGAGCTTTATTAAAATATTTATCTTCTAGTGAGGGTAATAGATTTGCGCTTAGAATGTCCGTCTAAAAAAAATTGATTTAACGATAATAAAATTTTAATTCTAATTTGTGATTAAACGATGAGATTTATCAATTCTGATAAAGAAATAATAATAGTAATAATAATAATAATAATAATAATAATAATAATAATAATAATAATAATAATAATAATAATAATAATAATAATAATAATAATAATAATAATAATAATAATAATAATAATAATAATAATAATAATAATAATAATAATAATAATAACAATAACAATAACAATAATAATATTATTAATAATAATAATAATAATAATAATAATATTAATAATAATAATATTAATAATAATAATAGGTTTATTAAAAATTTAATAATATAATAAATATGTTTATGTTGTCTTCTATAAACTTATTCTTCAATCCCCTGAAGCTGAGCTTGTTAGGGGCAAATTTTATTTTTTGTTTTAGTATGTAAAATCATAAATCATAAATATGCATTAAAAATTAAGTTTTAAAGTAAAAATGTTAATTTATAGTATAAACGCAGTTATTTTTCAAGAAATATATTACATATAATAAAATTATTAATTTATAATTTTTAACTAAAAAATATTACTTAAATAAATTATTCAGAACAATATTAATTAATTAAAGCATTTCTAAAAATATTTTCAAATTGTCTGTTTTTAATATCCATGTTTTTATTTCGACTTAAAATTTTTTTAATGAAATCCGAGATGAAATCAATTTTTTAATTTTTGTTGGTAAATAAAATATTTAAAAAAATTTTGTCCTATGGACTTATTTATTTTAGGTTTTATGATTATTTCATTTTTATGACGTGTATTATGATTATAATAATAATAATATAATAATAATAAAAAGTTTATTCAGTATATAGGTACATATAATAAAATATTTGCAAATTTTAAATTATAACTTTGAATAAACTAAAATGAAATATAATGAAACTCACGAAGTCTTACTTGTAGTGAGTAATAATTATGGTATTATAATTTCATATCCATGAATATAATGAATTTTATACATATTATGTATCACAATAATATAATATAATATAATATATCACAACAATATACGCAATCATATACAGTGACCGGCAAAGAGTTCGCAACATATGGGAAAAAATATAGGGAAAAGAAAACCATAAAGTCTTTCTCCACAATTTTAATTCGGTAGCTAATAAGCTAGAATCGACATGTTTCGAGTGTAGAAACACTCATCATCAGGATGTTAAAGTAAAAATTATGAACAGCTGATGTTGTTAGCAAAAGAGAAAATATAATAAAGTTAAGGTGGAACTAATCCATAATGGAGCTTTCAATAGCACGCATAGGGAGTGAGAAAATTTGTTTGCAGTCAAGAGGTGAAAATCTATCAGCACGCTGAAAGGTCCGGGACCAGTAAAAAAGCCACTGTGGGCGGGAAATGAAAGGAAAAACAGGACATATCAATATAATTCCATGTCATATGAAGTGCTTTGTGGAAATCAGTTCAAGTGTGTGTGATAAGAATATTAAAATTTGATTTGATTTGAAAAATTCATCTGTGTCGAAGAGGTGTGAAAGAAAAAGTCAGATATGAAGGGGGGAGAAAGAAAAATTGTGTTTTTTATATTTAAGTATAGTTGCTTTCTGTAAAAGATAAAGAAAAAGGGATGTAATGAATGAAATGTAATAAAATAAGTTAGATTAGCTTACCATTTAGCTTGAAGAAAAATGCTGTTGGGGTACTAAGCTTGTTACGGCCCAGTTACCCCAGCAGGAGTCAAAACTGACACATATTGAAGAAAGGAAATAAAAGTTTAACACATTATCAGAGTAAACTTTTGATATTTTTTATAAAAAAAATTTTGAAATTTTTTTTTTTTTTTTTTTTTTTTTTTTTTTATAAAAAATATCAAAAGTTTACTCTGATAATGTGTTAAACTTTTATTTCCTTTCTTCAATATGTGTCAGTTTTGACTCCTGCTGGGGTAACTGGGCCGTAACAAGCTTAGTACCCCAACAGCATTTTTCTTCAAGCTAAATGGTAAGCTAATCTAACTTATTTTATTACATTTCATTCATTACATCCCTTTTTCTTTATCTTTTACAGAAAGCAACTATACTTAAATATAAAAAACACAATTTTTCTTTCTCCCCCCTTCATATCTGACTTTTTCTTTCACACCTCTTCGACACAGATGAATTTTTCAAATCAAATCAAATTTTAATATTCTTATCACACACACTTGAACTGATTTCCACAAAGCACTTCATATGACATGGAATTATATTGATATGTCCTGTTTTTCCTTTCATTTCCCGCCCACAGTGGCTTTTTTACTGGTCCCGGACCTTTCAGCGTGCTGATAGATTTTCACCTCTTGACTGCAAACAAATTTTCTCACTCCCTATGCGTGATATTGAAAGCTCCATTATGGATTAGTTCCACCTTAACTTTATTATATTTTCTCTTTTGCTAACAACATCAGCTGTTCATAATTTTTACTTTAACATCCTGATGATGAGTGTTTCTACACTCGAAACATGTCGATTCTAGCTTATTAGCTACCGAATTAAAATTGTGGAGAAAGACTTTATGGTTTTCTTTTCCCTATATTATTCAACTCCACTTTGAGTATGGACTACTTCTTCAAAATATGGGAAAAAATTTTATTAGCGGAATATTGAAAAATCTTTTTTGGGGGATTGGATGTGCATGTCCCATAACCTTAAAATCGATTTTGACATACGTCACGTGACCAATGGTACGGCGGGAAAGTTGAAAAAACCAATATGAAATCATCATAAATCAGATAAGTTGATGAGATATCGAAAAAATTCCAAGAATAAAAAGTGTTTACAATTCCATTAGAACCTTAAATACAGTGTTTGGGATATCTACTTAAAAAAAACATAAAATCGAATATTTTTGTAAATATTTTTTTACCGAATTAAAAATTTTCATATTTTTTCTTTCTTAAAGCTCCATTAAAGTAAAACTAACATCTGGTGACCACAACTAGAAATATTCTTTTGTTTTTCTAACAATTTGGAGCAATAATTCAAAAAATTCGTTTACACTTGGATACCAGCTGTTGCAATAGTCTATTTCTAATAACCTTATCGATATTTTTTATATCGAAATATTCTATTATGTTAAGAAATCCTTAAATTCATTAATCCAAAGAAAATTTTATTTATAACCGTAAAAAATAATTTTGAATTTCGCAGAAATCTATAAAAAAATCTAAAAATTAATAAAAATTTAAATTATTTTTTACGGTTATAAATAAAATTTGCTTTGGATTAATGAATTTAAGGATTTCTTAACATAATAGAATATTTCGATATAAAAAATATCGATAAGGTTATTAGAAATAGACTATTGCAACAGCTGGTATCCAAGTGTAAACGAATTTTTTGAATTATTGCTCCAAATTGTCAGAAAAACAAAAGAATATTTCTAGTTGTGGTCACCAGATGTCAGTTTTACTTTAATGAAGCTTTAAGAAAGGAAAAATATGGAAATTTTTAATTCGGTAAAAAAATATTTACAAAAATATTCGATTTTATATTTTTTTAAGTAGATATCCCAAACATTGTATTTAAGGTTCTAATGGAATTCTAAACACTTTTTATTCTTGAAATTTTTTCGATATCTCATCATCTTATCTGATTTATGATGATTTCATATTGGTTTTTTCAACTTTCCCGCCATACCATTGGTCACGTGACGTATGTTCAAATCGATTTTAAGGTTATGGGACATGCACATCCAATCCCCCAAAAACGATTTTTCAATATTCCGCTAATAAAATTTTTTCCCATATGTTGCGAACTCTTTGCCGGTCACTGTATAATATATTTTATATTTTAAAATATTTATCCATAATATTATTGAAAAAACATCTTTGATTTTTTATTATCCATAGTTTAATTTCTTGTTTGTATTTAATCATAGATTTAATTGCTTTAATCGATTTTGGGAGAATATTAAAAATATAAGGAATTATGTTTAAAAAATGTTTTTGACCTATAACTTTGTTGATTTTATTTTTTAACGTTATATTGTTTATATTTCTAGTGTTATATTTATGAATATTAAAATTTAATTTATTTTTATTTTTAAAAATATAGATTAATATGTTATAAAAAAATAATTGTCGGGTATCCATTTTTTTGCTTTCTTTATAAAGCATATCAGAAGAGTATAAATATTCTTTATTATAAATAATTTTTAAAGTCCATTTTTGAATAATTTCATTATTTTTATTTATTCCACCCCAACCTAGTATTCCATAATTTATTTGCGTTTGTACCAATGAATAATATATGGTTTCTAAATGTTTAATATCTAAAAATTGTTTAAGATGTTTAAATTTTGGTATAAGTATTCTCAATTAGGATTTGAGGGAAAAAAATATATTTTCAAAAAAAGTAATTTTTTTTTAGCAAAAAAGTGCCGTTACCGTATGGTAACTCTAGCCTAATATGGGATACAAAATTATTATTTGGTATAAAACGTTTCATTGCATTCTATGCATAATCCTACATCACATTTTCGGCATTTTGTACGTACGCTGGATGTACAATAATGTACATCCTTCCCCAGCGCATCTTCTCCTATTTTTGTTTTCGGTTGGCACAAGTAAATGATTGCGACCATCGTATCGTAAATCATCCGACACCCTATTTAGGGTAACACTCGAGCCTGATGTTGCTGGTCTACCCGATCCTTTTGGGGGCACTCCATATCTGATGAGATAAGTTTGGACAATCTGTCTTCTAAATTGTAACTGGGTTATAGGTTCGTATTGCCTGTAAATAGTCCAAGCATTGACAACGTACACATCTAACATCCAAGTAAAAATAGACCACCACCATGTCTTTCGCCTGATACTTATCCTAAATCTAGAAGTATTTTCATCTGGGAGGTCGGTTCCTCAATTGAAGTCTCTCCCTGGTAATTCAGCATATCCGGTTACAATAAGGATTGCAAAATAACATTTTATTTCATTAACTGTTATTTTAGGATCCGAATCATTCAAAAACAAGGCATATTTATTAAACTCGTTGACAATAAGTTGAAAAATATCGTCATCTAAAAATTTTTCCAATATTTCAGTAGGACACAAATGCATATAGCTAGTAAGATTCTGATTTAGAAATTCTCTTTCTGTAGGAATTAGGTCCCCGTCGATCCAAGTTATTTTCTTTTTACCGGGCCTCTCTGGTAAATTAAATCCTCGGGCGGGAACAGTGGTTTGAATTGGAGTGTCTTCTATATCATTGTTATCTTGTTTGTTTGTATAAGTTCTTATTTCAACGTGAGCTGAGAGCTGCTTCCTATTTAGATTGTCAATCAATGCGCCTTCATCCTCTTCACCTGAATCTTCGTCAGGTAAGATGTTGGGATCTGGAGACTTAATAAATATTTGCTCAACATTGATGTCGTCATCATAGACGATATTTAGAGCTTCTTCTAACGTTAATCCTTTTCTAAAATTAAAAACAAAAATTGCTTACCTATTCGGCTAGCGTTACCATATGGTAACACCAAAAAAAAAACACGCGACAGAGCAACAATGGTAAATATTTGTATAAATCATATATATCTAATGTAAAAAACAATATTTTAGAATCACTTTGTAGCATAAAAAAATTAAACATGCTTTTAAAATGTACATCTGACAATACTTACTCTAATTGAAAGTCTACAGGTTGACCAGACATAATAAATATTTAACTTTAGGGCACTAGTACAAAAACCAAATAGTGATTTACGCAAATTACCCGTTTGGTGCTTATTCTATCAACAATTGTTGGATAAGTAACACAACCTATACGCATATTTTGTATTAAGGATGGGGGATTTCGATTAAACTAGAGGTGAGTGTAGTTGTTACCACACGGTAACACTAGCCGTTGAAGGGTTAAGATGTTATAAATGTAAAGTTGTCTTAATTATGTTCAACTTTTTTGTTTCTGCATATAGGTAATTCTTTTGAAAGATAAAGATAATCTTTATTAAATATAATTTTTAAAAACTTTTTTTGTAGTATTTCTAATTTTTTAACTGAAGTTCTATTTATTCCTCCCCAACCTAAAATTCCGTAATTTAAATGAGTTTTAACTAACGCGTAATATAATATTTCCATATGTCTTACATTTCAAATTTTTTTAATATTTTTAAAAATCGGTAGTAAACTTCTTAATTTTTTAATTAAGTAAGTATTCTAAGTGAATATTCCAATTTAATTTACTATCAAAAATAATTCCCAAATATTTTATTTTATTAACTTTAAAAATTTAAATGTCTTCATTTACCTATTTGAATATTATTCATATTTCGTGGTAGGTTATTTAGGTTTAAAGTAAAAGGAATATAATTTGTTTTATAAAAATTAATTGTTAACAAATTGTTATCAAACCAATTTTTTATAATTTTAAATTTTTTCTTTAATTTTATGATTTAAGTTTTCCCAATTTGTATCGGTATAAAAAATTGTAGTATCATCATTTATATAAAATTTGGTATTCAGTTAAAGTGCCATCTGGTGGCACAATAGAGCAACAATTTTATAGCGGAAAGATTGAAATAAAACATTAATTTGATTGATAAAAAAATTGTTTCCGTATGTAAAAATTAGAAAAAAAAATTTTTTAATTTGATGGGCTGTAACTTGGAAAATATTGAGATTTAGATTTTTTGTTAAATGACTCCTTTTATTTTGCCACGTGGAATAATCTGTATCCCAGTAAGCAAGGTAAGGTTGTATTAGGATTGCAAAAACCTACCCAGAATAGGTGTAAAAAAGAAACTTTACTTGTAGTAAGTTTCCTGCAAGCTTGTTACGAACAACAAGTTTTTCCCCCATTGTCGTTTCATTTGTAAAGTTTTCTTTTGTAAACTTACCGCAAGTCTACTTAACGGTATTTTATATTTGCAAGAAAGTTACTGATGTTAACTCACAGCAAGTAAAAAGTGTCCATGGACGTTATGTAACGAAGCGGCGGTAAAGTTTGGAATTGCATTTGGTGCATTCCGTCTGATTTTAGGGTCTTACCCAACTTCCTAGACTAAAGTCGGTTTTTAAAAAAGTATTATTTGAGTATTTCCCTAAGACCCAGGACACTTGTTTATGTAAATACAGTGTGACCAGTAAAGTCCGCATAATATGGGATTTTTTTTATTATAATAGCTTTATTCGAAATTTGACTTTGGCATCAACTTTTCAATCGAGTTGAAAATTAAGCAAAAAAATAGTAGTCACGTGATTCGCATTATCTGTCAAATTTTAATTTTTTCCAAAAAATAATTCAAAGGTGAGGTTATTTCTGAAAATATCAAAAAAAGTTAAAAGAAAAAGTTTTTTTAAATGCAGTTTCTAGCTTACGTGCCAAATTTCAGCTGCATAAGATAATTTTGATTTTTTACCCATATTTTATAAATTCCACCACTTTTGCAAAATAAGACTCAACCAACCTACATAAAACTTCTTAGTTTTGACAATGCCTTATTTCAGATACATTTTCTGTAAAGCAGCGCCATATTAAATGTGTGTTTTTCTACAAAATCAAAATTGGGCTATTAAAATTTGGTCGCATGTGATGCAAAGTTTATTTGTTTTTGACCCTGTATAAGGTAACTTCATAAAATAAGTATTTTTAAAAACGTAGTTTGTGTCTGAAATAATACACCTTAATATTAAGACAAAAAAGAACACAGTGTCATCAGTAAAGTATTCATTAGGTGGAAAATAAATTTTTGTTTAACTTAACGTAAAATTTATCTATTTTCAACGATTTAATTTAAAACTCCTTTATTTTATTTTTTATTTTTTTACTTTCAGACACAAACTACGTTTTTAAAAATACTTATTTCTAATTTTATGAAGTTACCTTATACAGGGTCAAAAACAAACAAACGTTGCACATGCGATCAAATTTTATTAACTCAATTTTGATTTTGTAAAAAAACACACATTTAATATGGCGCTGCTTTACAGAAAATGTATCTGAAATAAAGCATTGTCAAAACTAAGAAGTTTTATGTAGGTTGGTTAAGTCTTATTTTGCAAAAGTGGTGCAATTTATAAAATATGGATAAAAAATCAAAATCATCCTATGCAGCTGAAATTTTGCAAGTGGGCTAGAAACTGCATTTAAAAAACTTTTTCTATTAACTTTTTTCGATATTTTCAGAAATAACCCACTTTTGAATTATTTTTTGGAAAAAATTAAAATGTGACAGATAATGCGAATCCGTGACTACTACTTTTTTGCTTTTTTCATCTCGATCGAAGCAGAACTTCATGCCAAAGTCAAATTTCGAATAAAGCTATTAATAAAAAAAATCCCATATGATACGGACTTTACTGGTCACATTGTAGGTATATAAAAAGCTTCGAGTTTCTTAGAAGTGTAGGAAATAAACTTTTTTGTATTTATAACATAATATGAGAAAAAAAATTGGTAAAACATTATCAAATTTAAAAAAATTAGCTTTACGTAAAAATGGTTCTAATGGGCCAGTATGCCAGACTAAGAGGAGGCCGAACGAGTAAAAAATCCTTCTAATTCTATCTATCTGCAAGATAACATAAATGGTAGAGAACTTACAAACGTGTTACAGATTTAACCTAGAAAACTTATAGAATCTTACCCCCTTAGGCACTTGATATCCTGATAACACCAAATCTTTAACACTCGTTCTTAAAGATCCAATTGAAACTGGTGACATTCGAGTTGTTTCTTTAATAATAGCTTTTAAGTATACGGCTTCCCTGAGCATTTCTTTTGTAACTGGTGAATTCTTATTTGGCATATATTTCTTTAATTCTTTTCGTAATTCATGCTGGGTTTCAGGATGTTTTGCTAGGAAATAAAGTGCACTACCCATGGTTCGTCCTGTCTAAAATTTTAAAAAATCGGTTGAAAATATTTTAGCGTCAATCAGATGAAGTATTTTATGAATTAGAACTGTTTAAACAATTGCACTGCGTTAAGGAGAGACGCTTTAATGAATGGAAGTTTCTGCATACAGATGTTCAGGGTTTAGTTTTTCGCCTACACAGAATCGAAAATTTATTAACAGACAAGGTTTAAATTTACTTGTTAAATTAATGATTTTTTATAATTTAGAAAGAATATAGGTAAAAGCTTTTCCCGCGTTGACACCAGACATGCATGACCAATAAAATGAGCAATTTTTATATTACTAACAATAACGTCCACAACAATGTTGAAATGTATTATTTATTCATTTATTTAATCAAGCTACAAACAATAGCAAAACAGCCAATGGATGTATAATATATTTGCCTAAAATTTTAATTTAGATCGTAAGTAAATAAATAGGTTCAGTAAGCAACATTTAAAACCATAAAAATCTTTAAAATAATTATACACAGTGTGCCCATGGATAGAGTTTGGAAAAACTTTTTTATTAGTAGGTATAGAAGAAAAATTAATTCTTTATAAAAACGTCTGCTTGTGCTGAAACTGCAATTTCGAATATCAGATTTGCGATTACTTTTTCACTGTTACTTTTCAAAATTAATAAAATTCAGAGGATCCACACACACACCATTCACCACTTTTTTTACCAGGTTCTAGGAAAGATTGTAGCCCCCTTCTATGCCTATTGTGCTCGTATTATAAATATTTTTATTAATAATATTTTTTTTAAATCAGATTAGACATAATGTTTCATATAGGACTATAAAATAAATAATTCAATAAATCCAGGAACCACATACATTAAAACAAAAATATACAAAAGAATCAAATGACCAAAAACAGTAGAATAATATGTTCTGGGAAATCGAAAACGATTCAAGAAAATTATAATTAACACAGATCAAATTACAGTAACACCACCAACCAAAGAAGACTTAACTATACTACGTTCTGGAAATCTATTTCTAGTAACCCAGTCCTGCGCAATAATACAGTGACATAAAGAACGCACATACGCACACATTAACACAACTTTGCAAGTGCAACAACAACGCATTTAGACATTGCACAATAAATAATACACATATCTGAACAGCATCAGGAATTGCCGTACTACAAAACCTCTGGTACAAACATGCACACATAGGTATATTGTCAAATGCATAACAGAAGCAGCGTCCGGTCTATGGAAGCGGCATCACTTCCACTGCTAGCCATGATCCATCCTCCTGTAAATACTTACTGTATCTACTCCAGCAATAATCATGTCCGTAGTCATAGCAACGGCCACTTTTTTATCTTGTTTAGTTAGTCTTTCCAAAACACTTCTCTCGTGATCTGGTATATTAGGGTTTGGATCAGCATTTGCCAAACATTCCTCAATAAATTTTTGATTAACACTAAATAAAAAAATATTTTTTTAATATAAATTCTAAAAATGTCGATAACTATTGGAAATTTCATGTAACTAGCTCAGATTGGTTTGACAATAGTCGCGACGCACTATAAAGTCTGTTCAATGACCGCTGACCGTTACGTCACGACTAGTGGTTATCTTTCTAACATTCGTGATCTAGGTGAGATAGTAAATTTGCGTCAATAATGAATGTCGTATAAATTTACAAGTCAAAAAAGTTTTATCGTCATTTTTGGCAGTGACATTTTTAAGCAACATTTCAAAAATGTTACGGTATTGTGAAAAAGAACCAGCATTAATTTTGAAATTATTTGATTATTTTCAAAGAGAAAGTGATGCCGGAAAGACTCTATATGACATAACGCAGTTTACGAGCAATAATAAACATGAAATATATATATGGCAATGTTTTTATAAATACCTATCTGTTTTAGAGAGTTTCTGATGCTTTGGGAGTTTCGTGTTTAACAATCCAACAAATTAAGGTAAAGGGGATGGAGAAGGATGACGATTTTAAGAATTGATGGGGTTGAAATATTCACTGGTTCATTAGCGGACTGTTTAAAGAAATTTAAATTTGAATGGCATAAATGTACTGTATCAACAGGCGTTTTTTTTTAATAGAGCAACCCCATATAGCCCAAAAACGAGTAGAATTTTTAAGAGAATTTAAGAATAACGGTAACTCTCAATTTTCCTTTAAAACCTGTTTTTCTGGATGACACCTGGATATCGACGCTTAAGAAACAATACCTCGTATCTCAATTTTCATTGAAAATGAGTTTGTTATTTTAAAACAATATACACTCTAATATCGAATAGTTCTCAATAGCTCGTACGTCCAATATTTATAATAACGTCTAAAAACGAGGTCAAAGAATACCTCGTATCACGACAAAGACCGGAATTACTCGTATCTCCATAACCTTCAGAAAGTTTAGAGATACGTGCTATTTTGGCGGGAAATGGTTGCACGTGGAAGGGATATACGAGTTATTTTGTCAGTCTAAATCTAACAGTTGGGAGCAAAGAAAAATTTTCGTCTCATTCCTAGTTGACTGTCACATTGGTAGAAGAAAGAGAACAGAAGAAAAGAAGAAAATAATTCACGACGAAGTACAAGTTTAATATACAATTTAAAAATTGGGGGAAAAAGAAGTCAAGTCTGCAAGAAAACTTTTTTAAACACATTTGGTTTAGGTGAATGGTCAGTCAGAAAGTGGGTGACTGAAAAAAGGATCATGCTGGCATTCACATCAGTAGAGAAAATAGAAATGAAGAGAGAAGTGAAACTTTAAGAAAACCTAAAAAAAAAAAGGAAAAAAAAAGATAATCTAATAGCCTATTTAGAATCCATTCCCAAATTACCGTCTCACTATTGTCGGAAACAAACTGACAAACTTTATTTGGAATCAATGTTTACCACTATGACACAATTTTTTAATCATTATCAAATGTCCCATTTAAGTAGGCAAGTATTTGATACCGTTGTATCAGAAAAAATAATCTCCATATCACCCCAAGAAAGATACATGTGACAGCTGTATAAAGTACAATATTAGTTTGAAAGAGGAAGAATATAAAAAGCACATTGATAGCAAGCAACTAGCCAGGCAAGAAAAAGGTGAAGATAAAAAGAAAGCTGAAGATGGTCAATGCATTGTAGTTATTGCAGACGTACAGGCTGTTAAATTGGCTCCCTTTTTTAATGCGTGCACTATACTACAAAACAAAGCTGTGCGTTCATAACTACACTTTATATGATTTAGCTACCCATAGTGCTACCTGCTACTGGTGGAATGAATCACAGGGTGAACTCGTAGCCTCAGTTTTCGCTAGCTGCCTCATTGATTATCTCAATAAGCACAAAGATTCAGGAAAACCTATTGTGATTTGAACTGACGGCTGCACCTACCAGAATCAAAATTCTGTGATGTCAAATGCCCTACTCATGTTTTCAACAAATAACAACATTATTATAGAACAAAAATATTTAGAACGTGGACACACTCAGATGGAATGTGACTCAATACATGCAGTAATTGAAAATAAGTTAAAAAACATTCATCTTCCCTCAGATTATATTGCTGTTACAAAAGAAGCACGACAAAACCCACCCTTATGACGTGAAATACCTATCATTTGATTTTTTCTCAGATTATGCAAGCGAAAAAGTTTGTTCATCAATCAGGCCAGGTTTGCTCACAGTTAACGAAATACGATGTCTGAAATATTTGCCAGAAGGTAAAATAATATACAAGGGTGTTTTTTCTGACAAGTACAAGGAATTGCCTCCAATGAATAAAAAACTTGGAAAGCCTAAATCAGGATTATTTGCCACCAAATTTCTATAAAAATCCGATAAAAATAAAAAATACAAAATGGCAACAGGTCCAACAATTTTTTTTAAAAGCAGTTTTACCAAAAGAATGTCACCATTTTTATGACAGCCTGCCGCATCAATAAATGTCTCCTGTCATTAATTTTAGGTGCCATTTACATTTCAAACAATCTATGTTTTTTTTTTAAATTTTGGGTTGTACCTAGTTAGTTTAAATTAAATAAATAACATCAAACGTCAACTTTATGTAGTTCTTATTTTATGTAATACCTCATATCGTTGTATTGGGCAACTTGTTGAAAAATAATACCGCGTATCTCCATTTAAAAACGACAAAACAATTAAAGGTTGATATTTTCGTTAAAAAAGTATGTTTCAATGCAAAAAATATAGACACAAAAAATTTAGTGTTTAAATTTAAATGCTTAGGTGTGTAAATCAGTTTTTTCTATCTCCTGCAAATTTGTCATTTTGGAGATAAGAGGTATTGTTTCTTAAGCATCGATATACAATAAAGGGGCTTTTAGGCGAAGTTGGCAAGATGATAGGTACTCTTCATACAGTTAAAAAATAATCGTCAGAGGGTGTACGGTATGTTATTCTAAATGCTGGTTCAGAAAATGGATTTGTGAATAAGGCAAGTTTTGATATTCAAGTCTGGCCTCAAATCTGGTGATTATCATGACTCGATGAACAGTGAAAACTTTGAAAAATGGTTTAAAGAAAAAATTGTTACCAAACTTGGAAGAACCGTCGCTTTTTATCATGGACAACGCCACCTATCATTCTGGATTAATTGAAAAAAATTCGAAATAAAATTTGGTCAAAAAGATTACTTATTGCATGGTTAGATCAAAGACAAATGCCGGTTTCACCATTTGCAATAAAGGATCAGATATGGATAATAGTGGCACTGCATATCCCATCCAAACATTACAAGTAATCTGGAATGCGCTATTTAATTTATTTCTTAATTATTTTAAATTTTATTTTAAAAGGTTGGACGAGCTAGCATTGCAACATGGACATCAAGTTTTACGACTACCTCCATATAATTGCCCCTTTACTCCTATTGAAATAGCTTGGTCGGAATGTAAGCGCTATTATGATGCAAAAATAAGTTCTATGCATCCTGTAACAAATGACGTAGTTTTGGTTTTGTGGAATGAAGCCATAGAAAATCTAATAGGAGAAAAATGAAAAAATTATGTAACACACACTAACAAAATTATAAAGAATGTGTGGGAACGGGAAATATTTATCGATGCTTCAGATACTCTTCTTATTATTAACTTGAACGAATCTGAGGATACTTGCGGAGATGATTTATTTTAATTATTAAAAAAGTATTTTGTTGTGTTGTCATTTTTTATTATATTTTCCCCTTTATGAGTTTATAAATAAGATGAAAATATTTGAAACAAAATTTATGGACTGATTTTAAATTTTATAGCTGAGTTTTATTAATTTTCAGTAAATTTGAATTAATAAAAAATTTCATATAGTCGGATCTGGTCTTATCGTGCGGGTCATACGATTCAAGAAAGACATACTCTCAGTTTTTGTTTTCTTTACTTGCGTTTAATTTTACCCTCTAAATAAAATACGTAAGATAAATGACTTATTCCATTTTGACATTAAAAAAAGGATATGTATTTACTTTCCAGCGATTCCAAAAAAGCTTTTAATAGCACCAGCTACATTTTATTTTAAATATGCTAGTTTTGTGATTTCGACAGTTTGTGATAAAATGAAACAATTTTCTGCGTTTTTGCATCCCCAATCAAAAAAAATGCTACTTAATCTGATAAACTATTTCGAAAAAGAAAGAAAAAGTGGAAATTCGCCAACCAATATTCAGGAAACAGTAGCCAAAGCACTGGGAATTAGTTTAAGGACTGTGCAGAAAATTGTGCATGAAACAAAACATAACATAATTCCCAAGAATACTAAAAAGTGTAAACGAAGAAAGCCAAAGACTGAGGATTTAATCGAAAATATTAAAATGGGAGTTCGAAATGTGATTTACAATTTATACAAACCAAAAACCAATGTAACTCTTCCAGTTTTACAAAAAACATTAAAAATTCGGGGTGTTTTGGAAATTGGACTTGAAGCGTTATCAAAATTAATAAAAAATTTAGGTTTTCGCTATAAAAAAAGACTGTAACCGAAGATTTTTATGTGATCAGCCACAGATAGTGAGTCAGCGTGTTCAGTTTTTAAAAAAATATACGGACAATTACAAATCGAAATTTAGAAAAGTGGTATTTTTAGACGAAACGTGGATATTTTCGAATGGAAGTGGTTCAAAATCTTGCCAAGATGAGTCTCTAAAAAGTGTTAAAAGGAAAAAGGGGTGCGGTACGGGAAAGCGTTTTATTATTTTGCATGCAGGTTCTGCAACAGGATAATATATTGCAGGTGCGAGTTTAATTTTTTCTTCAACATCAAAAAGTGCTGACTATCATGATAATATGAATTGCGAAATGTTTGAAAAATGGTTAGAAGTTCAATTGATACCAAATTTGGATGCTCCGTCTTTAATTGTATTCGATAATGCAACATATCATTCAAGAATTTTAAATAAACAGCCTACTTCATCTTGGAGGAAAAGTGATATTTATGAGTGGCTGGAGAAACACAACCAAAATCCTTTACCAAATATGCTTAAATCGGAACTCCTATCAATAGCAAAGTCTCTTAAAAAACCCAAAATATATGTGGTAGATGAAATACTGAGTGAATATGGTCATGAGGTTCTACGCCTGCCGTCATATCATTGCCAGTTTAACGCAATAGAATTTATATGGGCTGGTGCAAAGTCTTATTATGAAAAACATGTAGGTGATGGTCTTAAATCCGACCAAGTACAAATAGTTTGGCAAGATTCGTTAGATCATATTACACAAAAGTACTTGAAGAAATCGGTGGAACATACAGAAATATTAATAAGGGATTGGTGGGATCGAGAACAAGTACTAGATGTCGAAGTCACGCCAATGATAATTGCTCCATTCGAAGACGACTCAGACGACGAGGACTTTTCAGATTTTATAAGTGACGATGAGAGTTTTTAGGCTATAATTATAAACGGTGTTTTTCGTTTACATTTTTTAGTATTCTTGGGTATTATATTATGCTTTTTTTTCATGCTCATTATTCTGCATAGTCCTTAAACTAATTCCCAGTGTTTTCATTACGGTTTCCTGCATATTGGTTTGCAAATTTCCACTTTTTCTTTCCTTATTGAAATAGTTTATCAGATTGAATGCCATTGTATTTTTAGGTTTTAGTAGTAAAATTGTTAAAATAAATTGCACTGTTTATTATTGTCGTTTTTAATTAAAGGGTACAGTAGGTATATAATTAACGATTATATAATTTTTTTGTAACTTTTTCAGCTCCCCTGTACATAATTTTTACAAAACTAATAATATTAGGTATATGGGGCTATCTTTGCGATAGCTAAAATAATGAAACTATTTTTCCTTCCTTCGGTATATTTGTAAATAATCTCACAACATTTTGATAGCCTCTGTGTTGTCTGATTTGACGCATATGATCAGTGACCTTTGGACCCGCGCGTTAAGACCAGATCTGACTATATTGATTTTCATAAACAAAATGTTTCATCCCACGATACTTTTTACCCAAAATAAACTACTTATTTCTGACTTCATTAACAGTATAAAAATAATAATTAATAATTTGAAGAAACGCTCTTGTATTTTACTTGTTCACATGCATCCGTCTTTATGTAGATCAAGCCTAAGAATCAGAACATTCACCACCTGGGGAAAATCTGCAATCAGTAGGGAAAAAGGGAAATTTTCTATAATTTAGGGAATTTTTATTCTTTTTTGATTTTGTGATAATATATGATGTAAAAAATATATGAAGTAATCACTTAAAATCGATTGACCCATGGCAAAAACGCTATCTATATATATATACACACGATTTTTAACTAGAAGCCTTACTCTGAAGATATAAACAATTTTTTATTACACTTCAATAATCAAGCACATAAAAAGAACAGGCTGTTGTTTCTTTGGAGCAGGCAGGAGGGAACAGAGAGCAGTGAGAGCACACACGCGGATGCAGCGGTGTTCTGTGTTTGTTCGCTAACTCTAATTCATAAATGACCAATCATTGCGGCTCTACAGAAACTAGTTGCTTTACGGAAGTGGCGACCTTTTTTTTTTTTAGAAACGTAAAATATATTGAAGTGAATTTAAAAAAAAAAACCTTTTTTGTACTACTTTGTCGAACTTTTTAACTGAAATACTCGTTAGTCGATTATTAAAATAACCCGATTTTTCCCATCACTACTTTTTTCTTCAAATTAAAAGATCTGGGGAAAAGTAACGATTAAACGATTAGCGTTCATTAAACAAACTTTAGCACTAACAAAGAATAATAATCGCGCTTAAAGCCTATATGATGACAGATTTAGTATAATATTGAAAATTTCAATTATTTACTTATTATTAAGATATTTAAATTATATATAGGTATTTAAATATTTGCTTACTCAGTTAGAAAGTCCAAAATTTTTACGTATGTTCTCCAATTTTTTGTACTTATTATACGCCATAAAGAAGGCAGAACATCCAATTTAAACATAAGTTCAATTAATTGTACGCTTTCATTTATCATCTTTTGACCTGTTTCATTTTTGCTCTCTCTATCTAAGCAACCTAAAATGATAAATAGAATATTTAGTAAAGGAGTGATACATGAAATGTATGTACCTACATGGTATGGTGGATGACGACATTTAATTCTTTTTGGTAAAACATTTTAATATTACGTCTCATTTCTGCACTCCATTTTCAAACAAGACGTAAATCGTATAGGTTAGTACACCATAGTACCGTGCGACCAAAAATTATTTGCATCAAAGAGGACCACCGGCGTAGCTAGGGGGGGGGCATCGGGGCATTTGCCCCCCCCCAAGAGCCATGAAAAAAAGTAATTATCAACAATATTTCAAAAACAATATTTAAATTTAATTTTTTTGCCCTTTTAAATTTAACGTAGGTAGGCTTACTTTGAGAAACAACGCGTCTGTTTTGGTGATCACATCCCCGTCGTCTTGTTTTATGTGACATTCGCGGTGTCTGGTGGTGTAAATTTCCTTTTCTCTCTTTTATTTACGTAAATAAGACAAAGTAAGATATAAATATCGTAGGAAAACCTAGGTAATTACGTTTGGTTGTGGTTTGTTTGTAGGACTTCTAGATTATTTCAGTTGCGGATTGTACTTAGGCGATTACGTAACAATTATAGATAATAGAAAAATTTAGCAAAATTTGGGCGTGGTCCAGAAATTTTTTCGCCTGCGGCGGGCTTTACGCCTCTATGCAACTATATGCCCCCCCCAAGACAATATCCTAGCTACGCCACTGAAGAGGACTTGTACGTAGGTCTTGGTTTAGATCATAATGATATGGGGACGATATATCTAACCAAATCTAGGTTAAAATTTTGTCAAATTCATATTATGACATGATATGCCAAACTATTGAGTAATAAAATAAGTAGACAAATACATATTTATTTTTGTTGTTTACAAAATTAACAAAGTAAGAATGAAAGAAAAAGAAAAATAATTACATAAATTGCTGAAATCGGCCACCGCCATGCTCCAAGCATAAATTCACACATCTCTTCATATTTTCAAAAGTGTAGACCAGCATCTCTGGAGAAATGTTACCACATTCTTGGAGAATCCTTTCTTGTAATTGTTCCAATTTTCTGGGGATGCAATGGAACTCTTCACATAACCGGAGAGGTGGAACCAGGCTTCATCCGAAAAAAATGTCAGGCCTAATAAATCATTTCTTTCCAATAAATTTTGGATAAACCATTGAGAGTAATTCCTGCGTCTTTCAAAATCTGCGGCTTGTATTTCTTGGAATACTTGCACTTTATAAGGAAATAAATTTAGCTGCTTCTTAAGAATAGTCCCGCATGTTGTATGATCTTCCCACTTCTTGGGACAGGCGTCTTATACAATTTGTTGGCATATTTTGCATTATTTCACGAACGTTTGCAACAAGTTCTTCTGTTCTTACCGATTGTCTTCTTGCTCCTTTTTTGTGTTGTGTAGAACCTGTTTCCCTAAACACAGCCACGGTTCTTTTCAGGCAATGATAAAAATCCCCAGCAATAAAAGCAACGTTAGGAAAATGTTCATGAATGCACAAACCCGGATTGTATTGACACTCACCATTTACTCTAACCCTGTTACGAAAATACGCTTCAACCATGAATGTTTTGTGCAGTTCCGTAAAGCCCATTGTGTGAATTGTTCAAGAAATTGGAAAAATTAGCGATGAATCAAATTACTTGTAACGACTGTCAAAGGTGACGGAATAACTGATTGATTGTTAATTCAGGTAGTTACTGACACCCAACAGGTATTGAGCTCTATGGCTAAGCATTACGTCCTTAGATGCAAGGCCCTCTTTGATGCAAATAATTTTTGCTCGCACGGTACAGGGGATTGTAGGAAGACTTGATCTCCCTTTTGATTTTCACGATCAATTGATTTGTGTTAGTTTCGGTGGTAGCATTGGTTATGTCACATTAGCTGTGAGTAACGAAACAACATTTAACGGCGTTGTAACTGATTTCTTTAATTCGATAACTTTTATTTTTTCTACAGGTGGAACATCTTTTACGGTAGGTAACTAATATTTTCTTTTTTGTTTAGTCTCTATGTATATGAATGAGTGCTTCGGTTCATAGCAGTTTTATGTTGTTTCTTAGAAGTAGTTTGGTGCAAATTTGAGTGGAGTTCTTCGGGTTAGGTTTTTTTTGTTGGCCGTTTATAAAAGTAGTGTGCTATTGGGAGAGTTGATCCCACCTCCTGGTGGGAGACATTATCCTGGGATCAAGTCTCCCTAATTGAGTTCTAGTTATAATACATTTTACAATGTTATTAATGTAATCGCAGCATTAAAGACTTTGTGTTTATCGAATTTAGCGGAAAAAAAGGAGAAGTAACCGAAGTTGATAAATCCGCCTCCGAGATACTTGGGGTTGGTACTAGAATTATAACATAAAATTTCCCAATGTTTTCATCGGTTACTTGTAATAAACATGTTAACTCATTAAAACTATGTTCATTATTTAACCAGTTGTAACTCTCTTCATAAAATGACTAGATGTAAAACAAGTTATTAGCGGAAAATGATTTTAAAATTTTACAGTAGGCATCAGACATGCATGATCAACTCTCCAAGCGACAGGGAACAAGTCTCACTGAGAGGGGTAGACTTGATCCCCGCTACACCATGCCTGTAAAAAGGTTTTTGCTTGGTAAAGATTAAATATTTACGGCCGAGAGAGTGTTAAAACTGGCGGCAATGTTGCTAGGGTGAAATGCACTCCACAGAAAGTGAACATGTCTTTTAGGGTTTGAATTATATTCATAAAACGTAAAAAGGGATCAAGTCTCCCTACTCTCCCCCATAGCTACTTGTACGCGCGTGTTACCAAAATGTTATTGCAAATAAGTTTTCTAAAATACATTTAAAACAAAACCCTAATAAATGTTATTGCATCTCTTTTTTTACACTTATCTTATCATGTTCAAAAAATAATAATTATTGTTAAACTAGGAGAAAATACTTACCAATTCTCTTATTGTAAGCTATTACTCCTATTGATTCTAAAGACCATTTATAAAGCTCGTTTTGAAATTCTGCTCCCATCTCGTTTTTAGGGTCATTTTTTGCAAAATATCTTATGTTGTCAACTAAAACATCGGCAATATTATCCATACTATCCACATACATCTCGGCAGTTCTTGGTTGCATAAGTATTTTATTAACAATAGATCGGAAATTAAACCACTCTTCTCCCTGCCTAAAATATAGTGATAATAAGAGTAAAAGGGGCCCAAAAAGTGTATCTTTTTTTTGGCAATATTATCGAAATCGTTTGCTAGGTAATGGTTCAACAACATAAATGCTCGATATCTGTCCCAGAAATGTGTAGATCAAGAATTGCCGGTCATTTGATGATGTTTATTACCGACCAACTTTTTGTGTTTAAACCATAGACAATTTACCTTTAGATACGTAAGTACAGCTTATCTCCTGCGCAAACAAAAGTTACGTTTTATGGGTGAAAAAATACGTCCGAGCGCATGACTCGCCGGTTAGCTGGCTTCCTTCTGGACACCTTCGTGCATGCGCACAAACTTCGTGTTATCGGCCTCTCCTACTTTATCGACAATAATCGACATGCTCAAGATACTCTGCAGAACCGGCTCGGCCGCCTTTTTTGTTGGTGTGTTTTAAGGTTTCTCTGTGGATTCCTTGTAGTTTTCTCAGCTATCGTGGATTGTGTGTGTTTAATATTTATGGATTTCTAGTTTTTGTGTAGTTTAGTGAATTGTGTCTGATTGTGAGAAAATTAATATTGTCAAAGTTGCTGGTTGGTTAATTTTTTGGTTAAAATCTGTACATCCCGTCATTATGCTTTTAATAAAGCCAAAACCGGTCAAGTTCTCGGGCAAAAACTTTTCAAATTCTTGAAAACGAAATTTAGATTGAAAATGTTTTTCACGTAGGTACCCAAGTTTTTGCCAAATTGTAAAAATCAATACAAGTTATATACCAACTAATATTTGTCTAGAGGTTAGGTACGCGATAATACCGTAGATTGGTTATTTTGCTGGTTTTGTTTGTTTTTATATTCGATTTTATAGGACTAGTTTAATTCACTTGTTCTCTTCCTTTTCGAACTAAAAACACGACGACGAATCATTTTTAAACAAATTTTAGAAACAAACCCTTAAAAACAATTTTCTATCCTCAAAATCTGATAAGGTTTGCAACTACTAAAAATGTCAGAAATCACTACCTTTTTTCTCAACTTTATCAAAAATTGAGAAGAAATTTCAATTTTTTGGCAAAAATTTAAATAGCCCGGACCCGTCTATTTTCCCATTCGTCAAACGATAATGTTGCAGTGCGCATGTCTAATAGTGTCCAGCTTTGTTTACATGCGCGAGGCCATAAATCTGGCACTTTCGAGACTATTGTATGCGCATCCAAAGGTAAATTGTCTATGGTTTAAACCAAAGACTTCTTATACATAGACTATTGTTTGCATTTTAGAGCAATCAACAATTCCAGGGTTCATATTTTGTCTGGTTAGCTGTTTGGTCCACTATACTTATCACATGCATCAAAAGAATGGCTGTTGCCAAACTTACAGTTAATCACATATTCTTAGATTCATGAAATTGAAAACTACATGTTTTACTAGTATAATTGCAAATAAGCCACAGGAGTTAATGGGATACTATAGGTAAAACAATAATTGTTGTTTTGTTGGTAAATATAATAAAAATGTGGTATTCAGTAACAGCCTTTGTATTTATTACCTATTTATTTTAGTTCCATGATGACAAAATCCAGAATAAAAGTGGCAACCTTGCTTTCCTTTTCACGCGTCGCACATTTTTAGGTAGCAAATGAAACCGCTATAAGCTTAGCATTTGTTTTTGCAAGAGTATGGTTGGTTACTGGTCGGAAAACTCAAAATTTGTTATTTGTGGGTGTTTTGTCATTTTGTTTTAGTTCTTTGTAAAGGATTTTATTTATTTATTTGTGAAAGGGACGGGTAACCCTATTTTACAAAAATATAGTAGGTACTATAAAATAATACTATTGCAATAAGATAAAGAAAGTTTGTAAAGAATTAGTTTCTTTTAATCCCGAATCATATTTTCATAAGTAAGGTTATATACATAATATTTATATTGTTAACATTAAATGTAATATAACTACTAAGGATACCACTATTGGAACAACAATACTTATTGTTGTCATGGTAGTTATGTGGCAGTTAGTACTATTAGGACATTAATGATTTGTGCCTAAAAGCAGGAAGAAAAAGAAATTACATTTCTCTTTTTTTTATAAAGCAGTTTCGCCTAGTAGGGGCTATTGAGTTCTTTACAAAATTCCAATTTCCATCAGCGTTCAGAATGGAAAACACTGTAGGTACACTACTTACTTACACTGACAATACTCCTCCGACTCCTTGAAAAACGTCCTTCCGTACATGAGTTCGATAATATACAAAAGACTGAAGTCCGTATCTAATTGGCCAAGGTCCCTCATTTCTTAAAACCTGAAAGTCCAATACAGTTTCAATAAGTTTTTACAAACAACGGGTAAAAATATTGAAGTATTTTAAATACGAATGATTGCAAATAGATAAAAGTTATAAAACGTAGGTATTTATTTTTTCAACATATTGTTAATTTAAAAACTTTTAGTCCAAGAACAGAGCTGAGGTACAATAAGAGATAGAAAAAACTTTAAATATAAAAGTTTTAGGATTTTTACTGAATTATCAGACTATTAGCCAAAAATGAGCAAAATACTACATACTACAATGCCGAAAATAATAAGCAAGTTATGGTTTTTGAAACAAAAAAAATATATTTTATTAAAATTATAGATAGATAGGAAAAAAAGGTCTATAATTTTAATAAAATAGATACTGGGTATTCCATTTAAAAAACATAACTTGCTTATTTTTTTGGCATTGTAGTAGTATCTATTTTGATAATTTGTTACTAAGATTCTAATGATTCAGTAAAAATCCTAACACTTTTATATTAAAAGTTTTTTTCTATCTGTTATTGTTCTCACGTTAAATATGGGTCTATAAAAGAAAACCCTGTAGTGTACAGGGTGGCCAACTAAGAATGCGAGGTACTGTATCTGGGAAACTATCCATCGTAGAGGCTTGCGGCAAAAAAAAATTATTACTAAAACGGCCAAAAGAAAAACCTGGAAAATATTTTCAAGTTTCTGAAATGGCCGCTAGAGGGCGTAACTGCAATCTTGAATCTAAAAAAGGATGTTTCTGTAAATTCCGCTATACTAATCTTATAAAAAAAATCCTGATCTT
Source organism: Polydrusus pterygomalis (assembly GCA_963969555.1). Taxonomy (NCBI): domain Eukaryota; kingdom Metazoa; phylum Arthropoda; class Insecta; order Coleoptera; family Curculionidae; genus Polydrusus; species Polydrusus pterygomalis. The sequence goes on from OZ018375.1 coordinate 82,434,661, forward strand.
TAAAACCGAGGATAATCTGAACCTTTTTTGTTTGACACTTTTTGCAGTATCTCTAAAAATAAAGTGGTGGGGGGGTATTCAAACGTTTCCGTAAACAACATCCTGTATCTTTGAAACGGCTAAGCCAATTTGAACAAACTTGGGCTGGTTAAAAGGAGCTATTCTTGGGCTACAAACATCATTACATTTGAAGTTTTGTAAGTTTCACATATCGCCGCTAGAGGGCTTTTTTCGACATTCCAACACAAATGGTTAATTTTCTCAACAAAATAAATTGCATTGTGTGACAGGATTGATCTGGTATATTACTAATTACTATAGTTAATTACAAATACACTATAATAAACATTATTCATTATCACTGGTAGCGTTTCTACCAGACCGGTCCCTACACATAAGTTTAGAATTACGAGTATAAATAACTAAGACAATTTTATAGCAAGAGTGCTCTTACAGAGTTCTTCATGATATCGTCGACGTCGTTTTGTTCTGTTAGTTGTATCTACTGTTAATACCAAACGACTTACCAATGTCGACCAAACAACAATATCCATGTGATGATGTTAACAATAACGTCGTAGCGACGCGTTTTTAGGGCGCGAGAGCGAACCGTTCATCCTTTGTTAACACATTCGCTGCCATGGCGGACACCGGTGTCTGATCAGCTATGATTTTACCACGCCACGTCAGACACCCGTGTCCGCTACAGTTATTCAACGACACTGCCCAGCGGACACACTTTTCTATAAAAGTTTTTATATGAGGTGTCTGTATTGGCGCTGCGGCACCGTCCATTTATCTTGGTTTTTTGATTGGACAATGTAAATAGATTTTATAACACGTGTCTGCTCTTGTGTTCGCTATGGCGAGCAGACTTAATTTTTTTATTTAATTTCCATACACGCCAGGGCAGACACCCAATATTTCAATAAAAATTTAAAGCGCGTTTTGTATTTATTTATTTTCTTTTAAGAAATCTAATCAAAATGTTAACACATTATATCAGGTGTTGTATTATAATAAACAGATATAAAGAAATCACTCCCTGGTTCTTCATTGGTCACAAAATACATAATTCTTCCGGTTCTGTTATTTATTTTTGCACAAAAATAGAATGTAATAAAATAAATCACGTAAATCGGCCTAAATTTGCAACGGAGAACTAACAGTAGATACAACGTTATCTTATTTCCAACTGAAGTCTCCTTACACTCCTTACAGTAGGGTTATAGCTCTGTACGATGGGCGGATTTGATGTGTCCGCTATCTACGTCGTGACCGCTAATGTGTCCGCTGTGGCGTAACCATGTAAGAAAAGTGTCTTCTGTGGCGCGTTATGGGAAAATGGTTTCACCACGCCACGTCAGACACCGGTGTCTGTTTAGGTTTTATTTTAAAAAAACAGGCAAAAAATACATCAAAAAAAAAACTGCTATACCCAATAGTCTTAGAATTGCCGTATCTTATAGGATTCAACCTTGGCCTGGGAGGCCATTTTTACAAATTTGGCTTGGCAGCGAATGTGTTAATGAAACCCTTTATTTTGATTATGACAATAAAACAACACCCAGTTTAAACAACAACTTATAAATCTATTAACAACAATTATAAAGAAAGGTAGAAAGAAAAGTTACTGAACAAGCAAAGAAATACTATAAAGCTAATACAAAATAAATATGTATTATGCTAACTAATAAAGAGAGATTGTTCTATTTAAATGCGTTTACTGTACGATTTAGAAAATTACCCATTTAATGTTTAAAACCCTGTGAACAGATAAAAATAGTTTTAATTCAATACAACCCTGTAATTTAATCACCAAAAGATTAATTTATGATAATCCCCGAAAACTGAAAAGTCTTCTAAAAACACTAAAACCCTGAAACTTATAGGTAAAACAACAATGATACTTAGACCCATAATTTAACTTTACACTTTTAAGAAACAAAGGATTCACTACACAAGAGGTATATCAAAGAGAGAAATGTGTCCGAAAATATATACTTTGAAAACTTAGTCCAATTAACCCGAAAGTATATCCCCTTAAAACCCGCGTGACTACACCCGAAAATAGCATCTTTGGTACTTGGTCAAACCGAACCCGACAATAGAAACTTAGGAACTGAATTGTGAAATTCCCTGAATTAAGCATCTAACTTCTAAACACACTTCCTTAAATTATGCTACTACAAATATTTAGCTATTCCACCATATAAAACGTACTAAAATCAGTATCATCCCTCGGTACCACGTCTTACAGTGTAAATAGTTTATTCTATGCAACCAATCAGAGGTAATTTCTCTCTAAAACCCTACCTTAAGTTATAAAAATAGGCAGAACGAATATATGCCTGTAGAGATTGCCGCTAGGTGGCTCTAGTTATACCCTCTATCTATCTATAGATTAACAATACATAGCATACTTATAAAATAACCTTAAAAACCGTCTTACAAATAACATTCCTAAATAACCTTAAATTTAAAGTACAGCAATCAGATTTACTTAAAAAAACCTTTTAAGCTGATCCAGGGAAAATAAAAGAATAAATCTGATCCGACTTTCACATACATAGAACGGTCAAAATACAAATCCATTTTGCTACCTATATTTTCCATTTTTTTCTCAATATATGGTTCATATTATCTCATTATAATGGACCACCCATGGAGTCCCCTTATTTACTATTCCCATCTGGGGTTAGATTTTAAATTTGACAATACGTGCTTATGGTTGAGTTTTTGCTAACAGGCCGCTTTTAGGATATAGAAAAAAATAAACTTTATGACGTAACGATAGTTTTGTATAACTTGGGCATTGGTTATTTGTTTAAAACGAACCGTTGGTTTAGAATAGTTGGCTAAGTTTGGTTTTATTATCATATTTACTTTGCAAACAAAGCTTTTAAAGCCCTTCTTTGAATTTTAGAAAGGAAACATCTTGTTTTGCCTGAGAACGCACTTTAAATAAAAATAACTTAAAATAAAAAGATAGATTTTTGCGTTCTATTACAATTGGTATGATTTTTTTTCATGAAAAAGTAGCTAAATGATGCCTAAACTAACCTGCGAAAACCGCATCTCGATATCCTGTTCCTAACCCAAAATATCGGCAATAGAAAATTTTATACGAAAATCCCTTAAATTTTCATTTTATTGTAACTATATTTTTCTGGAATTCTTTCTATTATGTAAGTTGTGGCCCTAAAAAAGAGTTATAAAAGGAAAATTTTTAATGCCACCGCAAATGCTCGAAATGCTGACCATCACGTTCTATGCACAAAAAATAACATTAATAGAAGCAGGCCATGGAAACAAAACAAATAATAATAATCCAAATGGTCAATAGTTGTCAATGTTTTGCGTAAACTTTTAGCTACAGCGGCATTCTGAAGACATTCAAAATAAACCGCAAGCATCAACAGCTTGATCATTCATAAAATGCATTTTGAAAACACACAAATTACTTAAAGTAACGCAAAACTTTGATAAATATTGACAATTTGGATTATTATTATATTGGATTATTATTATTTGTTTTGTTTCCATGGCCTGCTTCTATTAGTTGTTTTTTTTTGTGCATAGAATGTGATGGTCAGCATTTCGAGCATTTGCGGGGGCAGTAAAAATCTTCCTTTTATAAATCGGTCCCTTTTAGGGCCACAACTTACATAAAAGAAAGAATTCCAAAAAAATATAGTTACAATAAAATGAAAATTTAAGGGATTTTCGTATAAAATTTTCCATTGCCGATATTTTGGGTTAGGAACAAGATATCGAGATGCGGTTTTCGCGAGCTAGTTTAGGCATAATTTAGCTACTTTTTCAGGAAAAAAAAATCATACCAATGCATTTTATTTTGTTAAGAAAATTAGCCATTTGTGTTGGAATGTCGAAAAAAGCCCTCTAGCGGCGATATGTGAAACTTACAAAACTTTAAATATAACGATGTTTGTAGCCCAAGAATAGCTTCTTTTAACGAGCCCAAGTTTGTTCAAATCGGCTTAGACGTTTCGAAGATATAGGATGTTATTTACGGAAACGTTTGAATACCCCACCACTTTATTTTTAGAGATACTGCAAAAAGTGTCAAACAAAAAAGTTTCAGATTATTCTCGATATTAAAGGTCAGGAATTTTTTTATTAGGTTAATATAGCGGAATTTACAGAAATATCCTTTTTTAGATTCAAGATTGCAGTTACGCCCCCTAGCGGCCACTTCAGAAACTTGAAAGTATTTTCCAGGTTTTTCGCTTGGCCGTTTTAGTTATAATTTTTTTTGCCGCAAGCCTCTACGATGGATAGTTTCCCAGATACAGTACCTCGTATTCTTAGTCGGCCACCCTGTACATTAGGACAAATTTTCAAATTTAAATTACAAGATATTGAAAGCACGAATAAGATATGAGTGTAGAATAATTTCTTCCGAAGTAATTAGAAATGTTCGAAACGAGTTTAACTTGCGTCAGTGGCGCAGGCAGAATTTTGTATTAGGGGGGAGGGGGGGGTTTAAAAGTATTGAAAAAACGAAAATATAATATAGAACACAAAACGTAACTTAAGTACATATATAGTACATTTAAAAACATAAACAAAACGTTTAACTGACCTGTTCGATATCGTCGGGATCATAGGCGAAAAGTATTGGTCGTTGTCCTGGGATTCCTTGGAGATACGCTAAGTTTCCATATTGTTCCTTAATTCTAAAATTGCACAAAAGTTTTTTGGTTAGTTAAGACCGCAAAAAATTATAAATTTCCAAAGACTTTTCAAAGTAGAGAACCAATTGTTAACATTTTTACCCGATCCATATCTGTTGTGATATACCTACTATACAGGGTATTTCAAAACTAAGGTACGTAACTTAAGAAGCTGATTCCTTATGATTAAAGAACGGAAAAAATGCAAGCGAAAAACCCCAATATATGCGCATTTAAATGCATAAAATTTTCAGAATATATGCATCGAAATGAAAAAAAAATGCAAATATGCATTTTTATTACCTATATGAAAAATTATGAAAGTTAATGTTACTTTAAATAAAGCCAGAACTATTTCTTTATAATTAAACCCGTTCTTCCAAAATCCTATAATTTTTTACCTATTCCATTCTACCTATCCCATCCTAGACCTATTCCACAGACCTATTTGAGTAAATATACACATAAATACACACATTCATACTTATATAGCAATTTGCAAAACATAAAATCTAACATAAAAATCTTACTGTGACAAAATATTATTTGCGATTATAAAAAAAAATAATAAAATATATAATAATAGCAACTTGCACAACATACAATGGCGCACCCAGGGGGGGGGGGCCAAGGGGGCCTTGGCCCCTCCCAAAACCCCCAATGAAATAAAAAATTATGAAAGTGGATAAGTATTTTAAAAAGTCAATTTTCTTAGATTTACCTCACGGGCCTCGTTTGAGGGGGGCCAGGTGGGGCATTTGCCCCACCCCTCCCCCTGGAAGTTGACTTATTGACAAAATTTGAAGAAGTAGTCCATGCTTAAAGTGGAGTTAAAAGTATGGGAAAGAAAGAAAAAACAAAAAGTCTTCCTTTATTCTATTAAATTTTGTGGAGGAAGACTTTTTGTTTTTTCTTTCTTTCCCTTATTGACAAAAGTTGACTTATTGAAGTTTAATATGGTTTGATTGAATGTATGAATTTATTATTTTGAGTTTTCCTTTATATTTTTGTTATTATTTTGGGGTGGTAAAGACTTATTTTATTAAAAATAAGCAGTTTTAATGCCAAAACGACTATGAATGTTTGAGAAACAATTTTAGCTCATTAAGTATTAAGCAAAAAATTGAAATTAAAATTAAGGGAAGACCTAAACTCTCGAAATTAACTTGATACATACCACAAACTGTAAATCTAGGGACTTTATTGTTATTGGTAAGTTTGCTGCAAATAAAAACAGATGAATGAACTTTACTTTTAAACAATGTACCCACTTATGAAAAATAAATTAGCCTTTTTATTTTTTATCTTATTTCATTTTCAATAGAATAAGAAGGTAATCATAAATTTTTAAAATATTTACTATAATAATTATTGACCAAATTTGAGCGTGGTCTTAAAAAAATTTCGCCTGCGGCGCATTTCGCCTACAGCAAGCTTTTAGTACAACCCCAAGTTAACAAGTCACAAGCCGCCAATGCCCCTCCCCCCTAAGAAACCGTTTAACGACTCCCATGACTAGGCTATTGCGATCTTCCCTGCAAGAGTACCTGTTAAAAAAGCTCCAAAGTTCTAGAAAAATGCGTAACTTAAAAGTTTATTAAAAAATTTGCTTCCAGCACTGGTTGGCGGGCCCCCCCTAACATAAAATCCTGGGTGCGCCGCTGACAACATACAATTCGTAAATTAACAAACTATTCTTTGCAGTTATAAAAACAATTTATAACTAAACGTGTTTCAAAATTTTCCAAAATAAATTTGTGTCTTTTATCTGTAAACATATGTTTAAAAATGGAAAAACTTCGCTCAAGAAGAGAAGTTATCGGATAGTATTTTAGTTTTGGAATTAAGTGTGTTTCTAATTCATACAAATCCAGTTCTCTTTCGTAATTAGTGAAATTGCCTATAAAAACTTTTGAACTATTTTATATATGTGGCATTAAAAAAATCATAATATTTCTCCCACTCAATTTTCTAAACCTTAGAGTTTTCTATGACTAATTGATTTTTGTTCATATTGTAGCCTTGAAGAAGATAATAAACATTATTGAAAGCTTGGCGTAGCTTAAAAAAGCATTTTCATTTAATCAAGCCCTCGTCAGGACCGATACCCCAAGAATTAAAATTTTTGTTATATAGATATATGTATATAAGTAAATGGTTTAACTAGGCACTTTATTGATTTGATAATAGATGAGTTAACCAAAATGTTATTTGTATTTCACTATTAAACTTAAATAAAAAACATCAAAAAAATCTGTTTCTGAAATATATAAAATCCAAAAGTAAAATGTTTGAAACACACACTGCACAATAACATCAACAGAAACACTTAAAAAATACCAAAATCGGATATAAATAATATGACACAATCTGACGCGTGTGCTTGCTACGGCCCTCTGCTGATCTAGGAACTTTAACGACAAAACAAGATCAGCTGTTAATGTCAAATGTCGTTGTCTTCTGTCGAAACGGTTTGTTTGAAGAAACAGTTAACTATAATCAAATTTAAATTTGACTCACTTTAGATCGATTGATCTACTGCAAATCAGTTGATGGAGGACATTTTCAACATTATATAAAATAATTTGTTTTCATATTTTTTCGTTTATCTATTTTCTTTTAAAAGATAGGGGAGAATGGCCCAAAATGACCCCAGCGGGCAAAACGATCTCCCCCTATTATCGTTAATACGGATGATGCCATCTATGGTTTTCATAAGCCACTATACCTTCCTTGTCTTCCGTCGAGTTGTGCTTGTCAGTTGAATCGAAACTTGTTAGCGGTTGGTGCGCTATCAATAAAAAAAGTGATTTTTGCTTATTCCAATCTAAGGTACGTACCTACAGACTTTTGTAACAGCTTTTGACAGATAAGAGGAATGTTAAAATGTAATATATTTCTTAGAAGCTTATTACTTTAGCTATATTTTAAGATATTTGTAAAGTTTTTAAATTTAACGTCTAAGTGGCATGGCGGTTAGTAAATTTTGCACATTCGGGCAAAATGATCCCTCATGAGGTAGGGTAAAACGATTCCGGGATCATTTTACCCGAATTTTTTGGATTTATATAAGAAATATTATATAGTATTAAGTTATAGGTACCTATCTAGGTATTCTTTGAAGATACAAGTTTTAACAATAGGTACTAATATAATTTTGTGTCATAGGTTTTCGAGACACTTATTGGCTGAAAACAACCAAAATAACACCCCACAACCTCCCTCAACTCCCCCTGGTCAAGTTACTCAGCTTAAACTTCAGGATGAGGTAGCATCAGGTTCATCTACTGTAGTACCAACTGAATATAGCAATTTTGATGTTGCTTCAACTTCTGGAGTCACTAAAAAATGTTGCATTGCGCCGAAAGACATCCACCCACTTCCTAAATCTAGGAGACGTTCAACGCAAACTACGAGATTTGTAGGTACGGTAGTCGTTACTAATACGCCATATAAAGACCAACTAATCGATGAACAAAAAAAAAAGTTTGCACAGGAAGAAAACAAAAAGTTAAAAATGAAGAATAAGTTAGCCACAGAAAATCAAAAAGACAATAAAAAACTAAAGGTAACCAAGAGAAGTACAAATAATAAAAAGAAATAAGATAATGAGGATGACGACTCCGAAGAGGGAGAGGAAGATACTGAATGCATTATTTATTCAGAGACTTTTGAAAGGTCTCCCGCAGGAGAAGGATGGGTGCAGTGTAATAATTGCAACCTCTGGGCACACGAGGAGTGCGCGGAAATTGAGGAAAATGACTGTAATCCCTATACTTGCGACTTGTGTCTTCAGAAAGAAAAAAACTGTGCATGTTCGTAGGAAAATATGTTAACGGATAATATTCGTGTACATCTACCTTTGCTTATACTTATATTTTTTATAGTACTTTTAACAAAAATAGTCTAGTAACATTCCGTCCTAGTTTTCCTATTTTTTGTTTTATGATAAGAATGTTTGTATTTTCTTACTGTTTTCTTACTGTTTTCTCTTAAATAATAAAGTACGGCCCATCTGTTTTTGTAAATATTGACTTGAAATAAACAATTTTGCATTTTTTCTTAAATTAAATTGGGGGATCATTTTACCCTATCTTAAGGGATCATTTTGCTCAACCAGGTAGGGTAAAATGATCCTTTTGACCAAGTTCATAATTATATAAATAACATTATTAGGTTTTTTTATTAAACACTCTGCGCATCCAAATCTGAAAGAAGAATTGGGAAATCCCATAACTATGATTATGGATCTCCCTAAATCATACACTCGGTTTACGAGGGATTTTTCCGTTAGGGGGATCATTTTGGGCCATTCTCCCCTAATATTTCGTAAACGGTTGAAGATAGGTATAGGACATGATTTATCAAAAATGTCTAGAATTGGTTGTAGAATATAAAAATGTAAAAATATATAATTTTTTAAAATTAGTTTCATGCTTGTTTTTATGATCCACCCTGTACCTATATTTTTTCCAGAAAAAATACATTTCAGAAAAATGAATTTGACAGGTCCGATCGATTCTTGTTTAAGTGGGCATTATCTTAACATAGTATAAAACAAAGTTGCTGTCGCTGTCTGTTCGTCTGTCCCTACCTATATTCGTCGCCCATAAGTCAAAACCTCGTATCTCAAAATTTACCAGTTTTGAGTTACGTCTTTTATTGCGACTATGACTTTATATTTCATCGATTTAAAAACCTTGTAAGTCAAGAGTCCAGCAAAGCACACGCTAAACGTTAAATTAAAAAACCTCGTATCTTGCGCCCTCTAAAATTCACATGTCAAAACCTCGCATCTTGTTTTATTTCCATGCAAATTAGAATATATCACTTGGCAGAAAACAATATTAAATAAAAAATAGATAAACATAAAAAAAGTTTTTTTCATTTTCTGAACATTGTTTGTTTTTGAGATACGAGGTATTGACATATGGGCGACGAATATGCTTATTAAATCTTTAAAACTACGCAACGGATTTTGAAGCGGTTTTTTTTAATAGATAGAGTGATTTAAGGGGAAGGTTTTTATGTATAACTAGCGACCCGCCCCGGCTTCGCACGGGTGCAATTTCAGAAAGTGGCATGCCGGGTACTAATATATCGGGTTTGTTCGGGTTTGTATTTATACCAGCGGGTTGCAACACATGCCGGATACACGCTGGTTCTATATAAAAGGCTGATCCGTTTCTTTATTATAACGCTGTGTATATTATGTGTGGTTATAATACTGACATGGGCTTTATTAAAAAGATAAATGCCAACTTGAACCTTTCTGAAAAAGGAGAATATCGTTTTAATAAAAGCGTTTAAAAAAATCGTCTTCGTCCTCTCGGCTCACTACATTTAAATAACACACACTTCGTTAGATCCTAGCCTTACCGATGAGCCATGATATGGCGAAACGCGTCTAAGGATGGATCTGACGAAATTAAAGGAAACATTTTCTTCTGTCTTTAAAAAAGTCGGGCAATTATTAGTGTAAGTATCCGTACTTTTAAAAAAGTGCACATTTTGAATTAGGAGATTTGAAGTATTAAGAAACAAGTTGGTTTTTGTTTTATGAAACCTTTACTAAAGTCAAGTTAGCCGTGTTAGCCGGTCGCCAAGCCAAAAGAAGAGCAAGAATAAAACCACGCGATCGATGCCTCCCCCGGAATAATGCGGTTTACCTCTCACCTTGTGGCATTTCAAAACTTACGCCAAATCTAATTTAAATTTGAACTTTAGTATATTTTATTCCTAACAGTATGGTGGTCGTATTAAATAAATAGTTGTACCTCTGTACTACTATTTTGATTTAAATTGTCGGTACTTTACCCTTGTAACCTTTAAATTAACAATAATAAGTCTCCGTATTTAGATTTAGTAATGTATATAGCACTATATAGGTATATTTTACTTTTATTTTCATCGATTAAAAATTTGTTTTTACAAACCCCGAAAAGTACTACAGTCAGTGACCTTCTCGCCAAGTACGTCTGGTTGCCAATAGTTCAGGCGAAACCGCGTGCTGAACGTAGAGTTCTGGTTGGTAATGAGCTCAGACCAAGCACTATGGTCTGAGGTAATGAGGTTTGCTGGACCTAGCGGGAGCATAGACAATTTACCTTGCGGGAGTCGATTGTCGAGCTGTTGCAGTCCTAACCTATGGGTATTTTACAGTATTTTATCAGGATAAGCAAGTCTTATTATACGTTCCCTAGAACAGTTACAGGTAGTCGATTTTATGTTTACCGGGCATTGGAATGCAGAGGTTCCTTTTTGATTTGGAGAGCCCAACGAGACGCCAGGGCGAAAGATCTCTCCAACTATTTTCGTTAAGCGCCGAGTGAATTTTAAATTTTGCCGTACTTATAACGTTAAAGTTATATCGACAAATATACCGTCAAAGTACGTAAAATTGTAGTGTTCTCGATGGACATATGAGGCGTTTCCAGAAGCTGTATGCTGGACCCTCTATCAGAAAACAGGAGGTAAATTAACCTATATTTTTTCATTTTGACTTCCATAGGGTAATCGGGAACGTCCTTTATAGGCGAAGCCACAACGCCGCTGACTATAAAGAAGTGACCAGCTTTACAGGTCCCCGACGCCGACATGACGCCATTACTAATGGGCCCTGGACCAAGGCAGGCTTTTCAGCTTTCGTAAATTTTTCTTCTTTCCTTAACAATTAAAATAAGTATCTTTCCTATTTTAAAAGCCATATAGGACCTTAATTTGCCGTCTATAATTACATAGTTTGACTATAATGGCGTTCAGATACCCATTTTATGAGGTATTTCAATTTATGCAACTTTCAGGTTACGGTATTTGTAACAACAATTTTGGTAGTAATTAAGTACGGGATATATTATTGTATTGTCGAGTAATCGTGTAAATGCGTCAAGAAATACCCATTTTACAAGTATTGGTCCAAAATTAGCTAAGAAGATATCATTAAAAGAAAGAATGGAAGAAGAGGAAAATTCAAAATCCATGTTTTTAAATGAAAACGATATTGACGAGGACAAAATTAAGGATATAATTGAAAATTTAAATAGGTATACATAAAGCTATACCTACTGGTTATGACAATATTTCAGTAAAAATAGTAAAGGCAGTTAAAATTGAAATAATTCCTATTTTAAAATACCTGGTACAATTATCTTTACAAAAATCGACATTTTCGGAAAAAATTAAATTTGCTCAAGTGACACCAGTTTTTTGGACTTCCTAATGCGATTGATACAGGTAAATAATTCTTTGTAAATACTTTCGATACGAAATACGTTTGACATTTTTTTAAAATGAATATTGAGACACTAGTGATAATTTTATTACATTTTATTTTTGTTTGGTTAATTAATGACTAGCCCAGGATGTTGGATAATGGAATGGGTGTTTATTTAAACATAATATTTTGTAAAACATACTAGTACTTTTATAGATACATATTTATTTTTAATTATCAACATGCCAATGCTCAGTTAATGCTTAACACTATTTGTAGTAATAGAAGTAATAGGTAAGTATACTGCCGTCATAAGGTAAACCCCCGTATTTGCAAAAAAAAAATTTTAATGAGATTTTTTGATCTATCTCCTTCTTATACTTAAATGTATCAGATTTTCTTAGTATTTGCTATTATGCAGCCTTATTCTTGTAGTATTTTAGCCCGCATTTCAAAATAATTCCACAAATACTTAGCAAAAATCCCGTATGCATATTTTGCTAACAGCAATCCCCGTATTTAAATTCAAATACGTAGATATCGCTTAGTATTTTTCAAATACGGGTTATTGGCGTAGGACGCAATAGTATCGCGCGTGTTTGAACATATACATATGGGTTATCTTACATACGTTTATGTCCGCAGATTCCTTCCACCATCAAGTCAAAGAATCATTTAAAAGACATGAAAAAATTTATGACTTTGAAGACTACGCAAATGCTGTACAAGCAGCTAATAAGGGTTAGGTTGATGTCAAAAAAATTTCCTTGGGAGATTTTCAAATGTGGGAAAATTTGTCCTCCACTTGCAAAGTTAAAAAGCAAGCTACAAAATTATATATTTCTAAAATTACAGAGGTTTTAGTTAAGCAAAATAAATTCAATTTATTTTATAAATGCGACACCAATGAAGACTGGAAAGTGGAAAGTACTGGACTTCTTGCAAAATAAATGTCCTCCAAACAATACAGGGTATTCCCTACTCGATGGTACATTAGAAGTATCTGGAGAACAAAAAGAAAAATAATTTTGAAATTTTCACTACGGCCATAGGAGACTGCGCTCTAGCTTTAAAAAATAATTTCAAGGTTGCAGTGTTGCCAGATCTATTGATTACTGACATCAACTTTGGAATTTTAAATGAGACACCCTGTATATTTTTACATTTTTAAATTCCACATAAAATTATAATTATTTTTTATTAAATGCATTATTAGTCTATACTTCATAGTTTCCGAGATATTGACTCTCGAAAAGTGACATTTTTGAACTTTGACAGCTTCTAACTTTCTAACAGTACGTCCTAGAGCAAAACGGCTTACATGTCCCTATCTTCAATTTTTATTATCTTCCCAAAAAATCAACTTCCGGTCAAACCGGATGTAACTCGAAAGCAGGAAATATAGTTGTTCCGGTTTAACCGGAAGTTGTTTTTTTTGGGAAGATAATAAAAATTAAAGATAGAGGCATGTAAGCCGTTTTGCTCTAGGACGTACTGTTAGAAAGTTAGAAGCTGTCAAAGTTCAAAAATGTCACTTTTCGAGAGTCAATATCTCGGAAACTATGAAGTATAGACTAATAATGCATTATAAAAAATAATTATAATTTTATGTGGAATTTAAAAATGTAAAAATATACAGGGTGTCTCATTTAAAATTCCAAAGTTGAGGTCAGTAATCAATAGATCTGGCAACACTGCAACCGCGAAATTATTTTTAAAAGCTAGAGCGCAGTCTCCTATGGCCGTAGTGAAAATTTCAAAATTATTTTTTTTTTCGTTCTCCAGATACTTCTAATGTACCATCGAGTAGGGAATACCCTGTATACCACTCCACTGGCCTTAAAAAAAACAGAACCTAATGGCTTCGAAAAGCTGAAAGTGGATAATATTAGATATATAATTCCAGAAAATAGACGAAAATTTTGGCTGAAACTTCCTGATCAAAAGTAGTTATAATTATTTTTTAAACAGTTAAAGAAGTTTGGGTTAATTTTGTCACATTTTTTAGTATTTTGTGTGTAAACGTAAGTTTTTTTGTACTTTGATATGTTTTACGTTCATTTTAATATGTAGTTCTTTAGAGAGTTTTGGAGAAAATAAAATATGTTTATAAATAATACTATATTTTATTTGACCCTATTTGTATTAAGAAAACTCTTACGTAAATCACCATATCGATACCTTTATGCGAAAACCTCGCAACTCCTCTTTTTTTTGGTTTTGGAGCTTTAAACGCCATCTGTTAGGTAAAGGCCAAAGCTTTCTAATTTGTAAACCTCATATCTCCACAAGATTCCTGTAATTTAATATACATTAAAAGGAAAACCTCTTAACTCCTTCGGGCTCTTTTTGTTCCATGAAAAACCTCGTATCTCCTTCTACCTTGGCAGTTGATTAAATATTCAGTACTGATTGGTCCTGAAATATCACATTAAAGTTGTTGTTTTGTGTTCTAAAGTGTATTTTGGTGTTAAGAAATTAATTATCTTTCCAATATTTTTAACAATACTTCATTAAAAAAACACTTCTCAATCTTATATATTTCCTTATTAAAACAGTTTTTTACGGCTCCTGTAAAATTTTTAATTTTGGAGTTACCAGGTTTTCACATAAAGGTATCGAAATTCTCTTCATACGAGTATTTCTCTTAGCATATCTTTGGTTTTGCCTAAGATAAATCACCGTATTTTGAAAATACGGGTATTCACCTTAGCATATTGACGGATTACACTTAATGTTATTACCCGTATGGGTTTTAATTCTAGGAATACATTCAAATATTGACGTTTTCTAATCAAAATCCGTTTCTCTCTCATTTCTTTACCTAGATTATCGTATAATAACTAACTAAAAGCGATTTTGCTAAGCTGTATAATGCATTTAATTTCAACTGCAGATTTCCGCCATTTCTCTTGGAATTCAAATAAGGGGGTTTACCTTATGACGGCAGTATATAAGTCAATTTTTCCTTCGATTTTTTTATTTTATCAAATTTAAACCATATTAATATGATGATTGATTTACATGATCCAATTTTGTTATAAAGTTTAGTAAATTGAAGGGTTTTGTTTCATTAAGCAACCATTTTGTACTATTTCCTTAAAAAAATATAGACATAACGTCAGGCTTAAAATCTGGGTTTTTTAAGCCTTAATTTTTAATATCAACCTAGCGACGCCCTAGAGCAAGTCGTTTAAGAATATAAAAGGGGGACAGCCGATACCCATGACTGTAAATCTCCAGACGAAGAGCTGCCGTGCACTTGTGACGTTTAAGGCTGATAAATAAGCCAAAAGACGCCGCAGCCTTGTGGCAACTTTTTTATTTATCCACTTACACAATGTGACCAGTATTTATAGTCCGCATCATAATATGGGATTTTTTTTATTAATAGCTTTATTCGAAATTTGACTTTGGCGTCAAGTTCTGCTTCGATCGAGATGAAAATTAAGCAAAAAATAGTAGTCACGTGATTCGCATTATCTGTCAACTTTTAATTTTTTCCAAAAAATAATTCAAAAATGGGGTTATTTCTGAAAGTATCAAAAAAAGTTATTAGAAAATGTTTTTTAAATGCAGTTTCTAGCTCACATGCAAAATTTCAGCTGCATAAGATAATTTTGATTTTTTACCCATATTTTGTAAATTGTACCGCTTTTGCAAAAAAAGACTCAACGCAAGCTACATAAAACTTCTTAGTTTTGACAATGCTTTATTTCAGATACATTTTCTTTAAAGCAGCGCCATATTAAATGTGTGTTTTCTACATTGTGATGCAAAGTTTATTTGTTTTTGACCCTGTATAAGGTAACTTCATAAAATAAGTCATTTTGAAAACGTAGTTTGTGTCTGAAAGTAATACACCTTATTATTAAGACAAAAAATAACACAGTGTCATCAGTAAAGTGTTCATTAAGTGGAAAATAAATTTTAGTGGTGGGTAAAAAATCAAAATTATCTTATGCAGCTGAAATTTTGCATGTCGGCTAGAAAATACGTTAAAAAACTTTTTCTATTAACTTCTTTTCGATATTAAATTTTCAGAAATAAATTTTAAATTATTTTTTGAAAAAAATTAAAATTTGACAGATAATGCGAATCACGTGACTACTAATTTTTTGCTTAATTTTCATCTCGATCGAAGTAGAACTTGATGTCAAAGTCAAATTTCGAAAAAAGCTATTAATAAAAAAAAATCCCATATGATGCGGACTTTACTCTGGTCACACTGTGGATAATATTTTTTAAGTTTATTCAAAATTAAGCCATTTTGACGTTTTTTGGCAGGCAAAAAGTAAGGAAATATCTAGATAGAAAATTTCTAATTTGGAACTAAATAATGTGCTCAGTAATGATATTTTCGGTTACTTTATTTTCTATATTTTGTGTTTTCTGCGAAAGTAATTGCGGAGCAACTTGCTGGATACGCAAACCAAAAGGAGCGCAATCATCTAAGCCATTACCCATTGAAAGCCGTCTCCAATATCAGGTTAAAATCATTAAAATCTTACCATGGATGCCAACGTCCACAACACTAGGTAAAGGTGAGTGGAAACACCATCTGGATAAAAACCTATTGTGAAAAGTGAGAACATTTGTAAAGTACTAATTTCTTACCTTTTATGTAGATCAACAAGCTCAACATTATGATACTCTCCTACAACAGGTAAAAATCTCCAAAAATTTCCAAGAATTGGATAGGATTTAGGCCCAGGAATGGATTTAAAGGGTTTTGCTTGATCCCAACCTTCCGGTTTGACTTCGCCATCGGATTTACTTACTTTCGTTCCTATTTTCTGGTAATATACATCTTTCGCCTCAACTGTAGCAGCAGTTGATTGTTTTATACTATTTGTTGAAACATATCTTGCAGTGGCACAAACAAAATTATGATATTTGGACGGCAACATAATTCTTTGACGACTTTATTAAGATCAATGAGAAATTATCAATACGCGTTCAGCGGTTCATTTCTAAATATACGGGTGAATAGTAATAATAATAATAATCAATCAGAGGTCATTAAAGTACTAAAAATATAAATATTAAGATAATGCCAAACAAATGTAAATGGCACAGGTTCACAGAATGTTTTTAGACCACAAGACAATTCAAGCAACATAGCTAATTATTTCATATTAAATAAGATTTGTTTTACTACAATTGGTAAAAAATTAAAATTTTCACTAGATCTCGCCGCGAACTAGTTCCATTAACAAAAATGGCTAATTCATATGAAAAATTCTTGATGGCTCATTATAACTACTAATTAATATTAATAACTTTTCTATCGGATTAATGTTTCAGGGATTTATTTTTCTTGCAATGAAATGTTTCCTTTTTATTTTGAAAATCCTGATGGTTGTGGAATAATAATATTTAAAAAATGGTTGATCTCTTTCTCTGTTCCAAGAATATTACATTTTTTCAAATAATTAGGTATCTATATGCAACATCAAAATTCTATATTCGATTGGGTGCAGACGCACTGTAGCTGATTATAACTTTTAGTTAATTTAATAATTTGTATTTGTAATGTTATGTGATAACCATTTCGTGTAGTTATAACAATAATTTATGACAAGCAATATTCTTATCCAAACAATAATATTTACTATCTACGCAGAAAGAACTACTATATCTTGTTTGCATGCGTATTTAAAAGCATTCATTAGGCAAAAAATATTAATTCAATAAACAAAAATAAAATCAATACCTAATTAAGGTAAATGTATTTTAAATATACTAGAAATATTGAATATAATATCTTAATTTGCTTAGATTAAACAGACAGGAAGAGCATTGAAAATTATAAAATATTTTAAATAATTTTTAAGTGGAAATTTAATTTTTTAAATCGTCTAAAAGAATAACTCGGGTTGAAATAAAATGACTTAATAATATTATATTCAAGTAGTTACCTTAAAGTTATAATAAGTAAATTATTTAAAAAATGTAAACTAAAAAAGTAAATAATCCAACTATGTGTATTGTTGTTTTAATAGTACGACACTGGTTGTCTAAATACATAGTACACATAACCTAAAAATATGGATCTTCGGAAGCAGGTATAGTCAAATTTCTTTAAACACGCCGCATCGTGCCTAAGTCACCTGTCACCTGTCATTTATGGCACCCTGACAACATATAAGTAATACAAGAGTTTCGCCGCCCAAATATTGTAAAAGAGGCAATGAAGCCTGCGCATGTTTCGCGTTCAATGCTGCGTTGCCATATTATAATTTACATTAGCGGCATAGTACAAAACCATGTGTTTTTACATACAAATAGCTGGATTCTGACTTGTGAGTAAGCGCAAGGTTTGGCAACCTACTGTAAAGTAATTAAAAGGTATAAACTAATACCATTAAATTTATAATACCGTGCGAGCAAAAATTATTTGCATCAAAGAGGGCTTATTGGATTAAAAAACGTAGGGCTTGGTTTAGATTACAATGATATGGGGACGATATATCTAACCAAATATAGGTTAAAATTTTGTCAAATTCATATTATGACATGATATGCCAAACTAATGAGTAATAAAATAAGTAGACAAATACAAATTTATTTTTCTTGTTTAAAAAATTAACGAAGTAAGAATACCTAAATACAGAAAGAAAAAGAATAATAATTACTTGCACTTTATAAGGAAATAAATTTAGCTGCTTCTTAAGAGTAGTCCTGCATCTTCCATAAGATCTTCCCACTTCTTGGGACTGGCGTCTTATACAATTTGTTGGCGTATTTTGCATTATTTCACGAACGTTTGCAACAAGTTCTTCTGTTCTTCCACATGGCCTTCCTGCTCCGTTTTTGTGTTGTATAGAACCTGTTTCCCTAAACACAGCCACGGTTCTTTTCAGGCAATGATAAAAATCCCCAGCAATAAAAGCAACGTTAGAAAAATGTTCGGGAAAATCGTCCATGCACAAACCCGGATTGTATTGCCACTCACCATTTACTTTAACCCCGGCTCAACAAACCCGAACAAACCCGAAAATACGCTTTAACCATGAATGTTTTGTGCGGTTCCATAAAGCCCATTGTGTGAATTGTTCAAGAAATTGGAAAAATTAGCGATGAATCAAATTACTTGTAACGACTGTCAAAGATGACGGAATAACTGATTGATTGTTAACTCAGGTAGTTACTGACACCCAACAGGTATTAAGCTCTACGGCTAAGCATTACGTCCTTAGATGCAAGGCCCTCTTTGATGCAAATAATTTTTGCTCGCATGGTAGAAAAAGTTGCCTAAGCCTTAGAGTAAGCTTAAGCTACCTAATAATGCTGATATAAATAAACTTCTAATATTTGATTTTTTATAGTTTATGTTAGGGTGAAAGAACTAATTTCATGCTTGACTATTTTATGTTGGCTTCTTTAAAATCCTTGGTACCTATTAACAATTTTGTATCCCCATTGCGTAATAAACTATTTTTTTTTCTTTTTTAATGACTTTATTGACTCCCCTAATTAAATGTCAATAACAAGAAATTGATTTTTGTTACGGATTAAAATACGCCTACAAAAACATTTCGTCTAACAGATTTAAAAAAAACACTCTAAAAATTTTTTATCACAAACCCGTGTTTTTTTAAGCTTTTAATTTGGTATCACAATGGAATAAACTTTAGATCATTCAGGCTATCGCTTGCCACATGTTCATCCCTGTCAATTATCTTTAAAATTCTGCAGCACGTTTATAAAATATTTAAGGAGCAATGTAAAATAAAGTGTGCAGTTCAAATAAAATAAGTATTCGTTTAATAGCGATATACACTATTCAAAAAGAATTAGGGAACTTAATTTTTTTGCATTTTTGCGAGGATAAATATTAATAATAAAAGACTTTATTGTAAACATAAGTTACAAAAGGCGAAGTTGAGGCAGAACCTCCTAGCTTTACCTAAAAATATAACCACTATTAATTAATACCAATATAGTTCTGTTATACTCTATCAGCTAGATGAAAAATATTGAAACTGAAATGTGCAGTTTTGTAACAATTACTACGCTTAAGAGATAACTGGGCGAAGACCCAAAATAACATTATCTTAATTAACATATATCATATTACATATAACTGTCTATCGAAGCTTTAATTAGTTGCCTAAACTTATAACCTGTTAATTTTACTTCTGATTTAATTTCATTATACAATTTTGCAATATTAAATAAAAAAGATCTTTAAAAATAATTTGTTCTGTAAATTGGTGGGGTAATACTGAGTTTATGACGTAAATCAAGGTTATGTATCGTGGGTATACTGCAAAAAGTGACCAAGTCAAAAATAATAGTTTTCGGCAAATGATCGATAAAGTTTATTATTCTTCTAATAATTCACAAAACGCTGGTTTGCAATATGTTTTTGTTGCATAATTTTTATTATGAGATATGGAATTCAAAAACATGAAATGAACAAATTTATATTTAACAGTTTTCTTGATATAAGAAAAAGTTTTTAACTTGGTCACGCTTGATGTAAAAAAAACTGACTAAACTGACTTGGTCAAAATAACGTTTATTAAAGTTAAGGAGATACAAGTAATTAGTCTTATTAAAATTCAATATCCGAGTCGGATTCAGAGAGCGTCGGTTCCGGGGCATTGTTATTATTTTTTTTGTCCACAGGAAGAGACATACCAGTTATGATACTCTTGAGGAATATTGTTATCTGCAACCTATTTCATAAGACTCTTTTTCTTTTTTTCTGTCATGGGCAGCAAGCCTTTGTATAATGGTGTTAGAACTTTAGGCATTTCCGCAGGTCTTTCACGACCAAACACTCGAAGGACGCGAAAGCCATCATCGCTATAATTATATTTAAATAGTATGGATGCGGGCTCGCCTTTTTCATATCGCATTACTTTGATTTTCAACCAATGAACTGGATCCCCTTTAATGGGCGTTTTCACACTAGCCGACACGATACCGACACGATAGCGACACCGACACGATAAATCGGCGAGTATTTTCACATTTGCCCACAGCCATCTCTGTCGTGTCGTAGTGTTGTGCCGGTATTCGCAGACATGGCTCCTGTAAATAAATTGTATTTGCTACATTTATTGCATTTAAGACTCAAAAAGCGAAGACCGCAAAGAAAATTTTTGATACAACCAATAATAAAGGTGCGCTACTTACACGGCACCTATTACACTCTTTTTGAGACTTTGACTAAGGATTCTGACAAATTTTTCGACTACTTTCGAATGAGTCATGAAACATTTAATTATGTGCTGAGCAAGTTAATTGACGAAATCAAAAAACCAGAACAGAAACAACTAGGAAAAGGAAAAACTGCCAACGACACGAGTGGAGCGCTTGCTACTCGCCGATCTGTCGGCGCCTGTAACGACACGATAACGATATATCGGCAAGTGTAAAAGCATTCCCTTTACTTACATGAGATTACGCGTCCACCGGTGTCATTGTCGTTGTCGTGTCGGTATCGTGTCGGCTAGTGTGAAAACGCCCATTATCTTTGGTTTTATTTTTGAAGTGAAAACTTCTTTAGGCGCGTTTATCACTTTTTGTGGGCACTGAATTAAACTGAGCCGTCACGCTCGGATGTGTAACGCTCGTCTGCGCCGAACAATTGTATTTGATATTATTAATTTTACCTTGTTGAAGTTTTCACTTCTGTCGTGTGGTCTTAAGCATACACAATTTTAGTTTATTATAGAGTTTGTTTGGGTTTGTTGCTTTTAGGTCTTAAAAATCCCCGTAATTCAATTCTTTAATATTGTAAGCGCGGCTAAGTTTGTTCTTCAGTCTGGTTGATCGTGCCAATTTGAAAACGTTCAGTAAATCGTTCATGGTATAAATGGAAACATTTTTTTTTTAGCTTTTTCAATTGCACTATGCATTGCGTCGACCTCCATGTATGAATGACCCTTTTCCATGAAGTTGTGCTGAACGGCATGCAGATGAGTATTTTGAACTACATACAAAAAAAGTGCAGCAATAAATTGGTTGCGGTTCTGCCCGCCACATGTGTCAGAATACAAACTAATTTCTTTAACATTTTCTGGAATTTCCTTAATCCAATTAACTAGAGCGGTACCTATCTCGCAGCTGCCCATTTGGCCATTTAGTTCAGTCCAAGCATAGCAGTATGTCTCATTTGGACTTTCGAGATGGTCACTTTTACGTGATGTCTTTTATAAAGTATGAATGACCAAGTCCAGTTGGTCACTTTTTCTTGTAATATTTTACGTTCTATGGACTTGGTCATAATCCGTAGTGTGGATCTAACCTAAAAATATTTAAATATTGACTTGGTCAATTTTTCCTGAAAAAAACAATATTTTTTGTAACCACAACAACAGAAAATTGGCGATTGTTGACTTGGTCACTTTTTGCAGTATACCCACTGTATATCAGTTCAAAACTTAATTTTATTATAAAGATAGTCTGGACATTTTTTACATATGATTTTATTATATAGGGTGGGGACTTTAACTGGAATAAATTCGATTTTATCAAAACCGCTAAAGTTACGCCTACAAGATTTGGTATGTAAGGATTTTGGAGCATGCGGAATTGGATTATAATGTCGGCGTAGTTGCCAGATTTTCCAGCTTTGCGCTACACGTAGCAATTTTGTTATTTTAAATGGAATGCCCAATTATATTATTATTGTAGTAAATTAGGCGTGTCAAATTTAGTAAGATCCCAAATTTACAAAATTCTATCTCCACTAGTTGCTGAGCTATGGCAACACTGTAGTTCCATTAAAAAGTACCGGAACGCTTATCTACCTTTAGAACCGTTAAAGTTGCGCTTACAAAATTTACTATCTTGGTGGTTTCTAGGCACGCAGAAATTAACAATAATATTGGCAATGTTGTCAGAATTCTCAGTTGTGTGCTACAGGCGGTAATTTAACTGGAACAAATTTGACAAAAAAATAATAAAACTCATCTTGTAGGCTACGTAAAACCTGAGGTGGTATAGATCTGATTTCTAGTCTAATCCGATATTTTAGATCGTCATTATTTGTAGGTTTTATAATATACACTTTATGTTTCAAATCACCCCATAAATAAACATCTAAGGGTGTTAAATCGGGCGACCTTACTGGCCATTCAATAGCTCCCCCTCGTCTAATCCACCTTCCAGGAAAGGCGGTATTCAGGTAATTCCGCACGTTAGCCGCATAGTGCGTAGGCGCCCCACCCTGCTGGAAAAAAAAAATTTCGCCCAAGTTATTACTTCCGGTGGGGATGACTCAATCAGTTCTGACACTAAATTGAGAATTCTGACAACATTGCCAATATCATTGTTAATTTCTGCGTGCCTAGAAACCCCCCAGATAGTAAATATTGTAAGCGCAACTTTAACGGTTCTAAAGGTAGATAAGCGTTCCGGTAGGTACTTTTTAATGGAAATACAGTGTTGGCATAGCTCAGCAACTAGTGAAGATAGAATTTTGTAAATTTGGGATCTTACTAAATTTGACACGGCCAATATACTGCAATAAAAATAAATTGGGCATTTTATTTAAAATAACAAAATTACTACGTGTAGCGCAAAACTGGGAAATCTGGCAACAGCGCCGATATAATTTTTTAATTCCGCATGGTCCAACACCCCCACATGCTAAATTTTGTATGCGCAACTTTAGCGGTTTTAATAATATCGAATTTATTCCAGTTAAAGTCCCACCATGTAAAGTAAGCTCATGCAACACCCGTCTTTCATCCATCTTTAACCATTTAAGTTCCCTTATTTTGGCAGAAACACCCGGCCCGATCATACTTTCTAATGCCACCTATCAGTCTTACACAACAATTTTGTATTAACTGAATACGACGAACATCCAAAAGACAAGGACCCTATACAACATCCGCATAGTTAAAATGTGACAAGACTATAGGGATTTACATAACATTGCCCCAAGCGAAGCATTAAGTAGATTTTTCTGACCATAAATTAGTTTCAGATTGCCAAATGCTTTCTTTATATAATTGCTAATGTGCGCAGAAAATCTAAGATCTTTATCCATCAATAGACCCAAATTCTTGGCATCTCCAGACAGTTCCAACTGAACATCAATAAGACAAACACCAACACGATTCATATATTATGTCTCTCTATTATGACTTTTTCCAAACAACAAAACCTAAGACTTGCTGGGATTCAGACTCAAACAATGAGAATGAGAAACATTCAAATATAGATTTGCGTGTCATCCGCATAGAAATAAACTGAACAATGTTTTAGGTGTATATAAAATTGCGACGAAAAACAACAAAGAACCAAGTATCGAGCACTGAGGTACTCCACACGAGAGACTTCTCCTCTCAGAAAAATGCCCATTAAAAGAAACTACTTGCGTTCTATGCGACAAATAACTTCTAAGCCAGCATAGTTGAGCATAGTCCTGAAAACCCAGGTACCTCAGAATTGCAACCATGAGAAAATGCTCCAACCTGTCAAAGGCCTTGGTATAATCTAAAAGGAAGAGTGTTGTTAGCTTTCCCTGGTCTGTGGCCAAAAAAATATCATCAGTCACCGTAGAGCAGTAATTAGCGCGAAAACCCGATTCTGTATCTGGCAAGATTCCACACTGTGCTACATGATCCTTAATCTGATCATAAAGAACCCGCTCAATGACCGGTAAGATATTTATTGGACACAACTCCTTTAATTCCGTAGGACAGTAGGTGAACTAACTTTGGGTAAAGAAATTATATGTGATATGACTTCCAACAATCAAGAATTGCTGAGGTCTCGATGCAGATATTTACCAAATGCCGTAAAGTTAGAAAGCTATAAATTTTTAAATTAAATCATACAATTTCACAGTATGATAAGATTTGTATGTGTCTCTGTTTATAAAAAATACTGGTTTACATAAAGGCGCCGGTAGGGAAGTTAATTGAATTAATTTACTGATAATGATGATAACTTCCGATGGGGACTAATGTTTTTTGAAATTACACCCTTACTTTTCCCCAAAAATATCTGAAATTTAACTTTGTCTAAATTGACGTTGTTGGTACAACGTGGCAATAATATTGTACGTCTTTAGACAAATAATGCTTTTCTGTATTATCCAATTAAACAATTATTGCCAGTTTTAAAAGCCTTGATAAAATTTCACATTTTAAACTTTTTTTTTTGTAGAAATTGGAATTGTTGAACACTTTAAGGCACAACAGCTACAAAATTGAATTGTTTAATTTAAGAATTCCCTTTTTACTTTTGGGAATAAAGCGATGATTCCAAAAACGTTTGGGCAGAACCTTGTAATATTTCCAAAAAATAGCTTAATCAAATTTTATAATAAATGGGTGTTACCTCTAAGAGCCTTCATGTACGCTACGGCCAGCCGCAGAATGGTGAGCTTGATAGGTTTTCTGGCCAGGGCACTGCAGTTGGGCACCATGTCTGACAGTTCCATAATGTAGGCCGTCATCTTGTTCCGCCTCCTCCTTTCGATATCGCAATAATTCTCCCTACAGTAAGTTGCAAGAAAAAAACCATCGGTTATTACATCGTTTGTCTAAGTTGACATGCATTAAATTGTCACCATATACAAATATACAATCCAACTAGATATCTTAATGATACTAGTTCGATATGAACACTATAATGAAACGTGTGCAACGTTAATTGCACAAGTTTCATTAACAAAGTTCATATCGAACGTGTATCATTCAAAATTTAATCTACGACAGTGCAAATAGATTTTATTCGTCTAAATTTCATTGATATCAGATAACGTCTTCGTAATTTTTAAAATTTTCAGGTGTCCATATTAGTCGATATCATGGTAACCGCATTTTTGATTATTTCAATTTCGATTTTGACAACATCATTATTGCCGTCTGATTTTCTATTGTATGCAAAGTGTTGGCCAAAAATAATTTAAATATGGGAGATTCTGAATCCGAAAGTGTCCCTTCGGATTTCGGATGTCAAAGATATCGCGCAAAGCGTAATAGATCCCCTACTTTCTAAGTAATAATAAATAGTTTGCACCGACTTTCTTTTTTGTTTTTGTATCTTAACATTTAGATGTTATTATGAATTCATAATGGCACTGAGTGCTATTATGAAGGTCATAATGACATCTAAATGATAATGCTAAATACGTCATAATGGCACTGTCGTAGATTATCTGCTTTAAGATTATTTAAAGGCGACAGGACAAAAAATTCTTTCGCTTAGGTACTATTGGATGTCATTATTATTATTCAGTTTTTTAATTGTTGGGATTTCTCCTTTATTGCTTTTATATCATCCCCTTTAGATGCTTAATAATTTATATTAGATTTAATTTCTTCCCATTTTGCTTCCTCTATAATGTCTCAATGTCAACAGAAGCTGTATCATAATGACATTATGACATTATGACTCAGAATGCGGAAAAAACGAAGCTAGAAAAAGTAATATTTTATTCCAAAAATTTAACAAAAGTTAAAAAAAGAAAATATGACTTGTATTAATTTTATCTGCCAGGTGGCGTGGAAACTAATGCATAGTTGTTCTAGTTTATGCACTTGATGTTTGTGTGCCGTATATCGAATTAATACAGAAACATAGCCTCTTTTAATAATAAATTAGGGTCAAAGTCGACCAAATTATCTTTTTAACCCTGGACGAGCGATCCCCCTAACTGATTTCTTCTCCATAAAATATGTATTCTCAAAAAGATGCAAAAACATTTTAGTTCCCTATTCAATTTTGTGAAGTTTATTATAGTAGATAATAATAAATTGAGAACTTTTTTAAATATTTAACAATTTAAAAAAAGAAAAAGTTTGTTATTGGCTTGTTTTAATTAATTGCTTTAAATAATCGCAGCACGTGATCGACCTTTTAAGCCTAAGTTTAAAGAATTTGAACATATTTTTATCATTGGTTATTGGAAAAATCGCTTGAAACTTTTTAACAATATCACTAAACTGTATAGCTAAATTTCGATAATGTAACATAAATAAATATATTAATGAACCGAATTTTTGCCACATGTTTAAGACGATAAAGCAGAGTTGGTTAATAGTAGTTTAACAAACTAGTGTATTAATAAGGGCGATTAATAATCGAGACAATTTTAATTTGTTGAGATTATTAATCGCTATTTAATATACGCGTTAGTTACAATATTTTTCCGTCGATTGTCTTGTTAATAGATTATATTTTTTTTTATTTAGAACCAAACTAAATACATATTATAACAAATTTTTGAATTTCAAACTTATTGACATCGACAGAAACTATGGCAACGCCCTTATGTATGCGGCAGTGCGTACTTTGTAGTATGTTTGGTTGCCTAAAATCGTTTATTAATAAAAAAAAAACATGCAATAATAGGGGCCATTAATGTATGATTTTTTATACATTAATGAAGGTTGTAAATACACGGTCGACGGAAAACAATTTTATAGCATAAATTGTATGAAATTTGGTACTTAGAGTACCTACTTAAGCTTTACTAGGATGAAAAATCGAGATCTGATCGTAGATTAGATTTAGGTACATGGCACAGGGCGCCACCAGTAGCATTTCGCCTACATCTAAGGCTTCATAACTTTTTTGTGTCTCGGTCTAAAAAATTAATAGTTAAAAATTCTTATTCCTTGGCATCTTTTCTCCCAAAAAATATACTTAATGGGTGTCGCTCGAGCAGCCGCTTCTAAAATAATAAAACTAAAATATTTTATGGCGTTCTGAAACCCATCGTAGTCGTCATACAGAACCAAACATAGATATTTACCAGTTAAACCGAAACAACTATATTTCCTGCTTTCGAGTTACATCCGGTTTAACCGGAAGTTGATTTTTTTGGGAAGATAATAAAAATTGAAGATAGGGACATGTAAGCCGTTTTGCTCTAAGACGTACTGTTAGAAAGTTATAGGCTGTCAAAATTCAAAAATGTCACTTTTCGAGAGTCAATATCCCGGAAACTATGAAGTATAGACTAATAATGCATTCAATAAAAAATAATTATAATTTTATGTGGAATTTAAAAATGTAAAAATATACTGGGTGTTATATTTAAAAATATAAAATTTGTTCGAATTCCAGACAAACTAAAAAGCTGGCAACAACGCCAATATCGTCATTCGGTGCGTTAGATCCTCTTACACAACTGTACCAAATTTGGTTTAAATCGGCCAATAAATTGTGATGTTATTAAGCCGTTTCCAGACTTTATACATACACTGTATATACTTACCACTAAAAATCCGTACTGTGCATGGTTATCAAAAATGTAAATAGCCTAGTGTGATATTGTTCTTGTCGTTTAACATTGTATATGATTATCTATTATGCAACCTGGTTTACTGAGATGGTAAAATTCGTCCAAAGATTATAAACTCCGATAATAATGGTGGGTTGTGCGAAATAAGAATCTTCTATTATTCATCTGACATGTAAAGTTAAAAAAAAACTTAAACACAAAGTAAAAATAAATTAATTGGAACAGGTACGATCAATAAAATTCAAATTCAAACAGGACAGCTGGAAGACTCCAAACGAACCATGCGACCTGCCCAACAAATACGTTAAAACTAATAATTCGGCACGCGGCGATGGCCGACCGCTACAAATCCCCACCGTCTTGTGGATTATAGGTTCTAACGGATACAATTCGTTTTTAGGGACGGTATTCTACTTTCTTAATTGTAGAAAAAGCGCTTTACTGGGAACAAAATGAGTCGCTTTAAGAAGATACAATTTATTACTTAACAAAACTGCTGTATTAAAATTAGTTCACTATTCAACTGTGCTGATAATGGAACTGATTACTATACCCATAAAAACACTGTTCTAGCAAATCTGGAATTGATATAACACTAAAGCGGGTTTGATACACTAGCAATTGATTTAATATGGGTTAATACAAATTAAGCTATCAATATAAACTAATAAACTATGTCTTAGCAAACCTGTTGTATTAGATCATTTTCCTCAGTGTGAGTAACGTTTTTCTCAGATGCTCAAACAGTCCTCCGTTTACTGTCAAGCAATATCCAATAAAGGGTAACAAAATTACATTATTACTTATTAAGTTTATATGCAGAGGTTCGATTACATACCCCTAAAATTGCAATCTGCAGTTCTTAAAAATTTTGATAACGCACATTTTTATAAATAACTTTTTTAATGGGACATCTGACGTTTTGATACCTCATTAACTGGTATGGTATGCCTAAAGTAAGTCACTTTAAACCTACTTCTTAAATTAATTTCGTTAACCATGCCCCTGCTTCTTCTATTTTTGTTAACCCAAAGTCAAATGAAGCCGTGTACGCGACCAGATAAAGCTATGTAGATCCCGTTAACCCAGAATGTATACACCAAGAATACACGACAATCAACCAACAGTTCTTCGTAGAACCTCCTGATATCGAACATCGAGTGAAATTCAGGTGCCTGTGCGATTATTGCTGTGATTTTGAACTGTTTATGAATTGGTTGTGTTCAATTTAGTTTTATACTGATTCAGTGACTATTCATTTTCGAAATATTATTGAAAATGGGTTATAAATGGCTGGTCGGCGTAGCGGTAAGTTCTTATAATATTATGCTGGTGATCTAGATAGAAATAATAAGAACATGATGTGATAGTGACCTAATTTTGAACGCATTTTCAATTAATTTATTTTTGATTAGTTGTGTTCATTCGTTTCAACCATAAGATTTTTTTTTACAAAATTAACTGTATTAATTATATTTTTTGTCAGAGAAGCGCAGCCAAAATAATAATTAACTAGGTAGTTTCTTAAGTTGTGCTTTTTGGTGTCAGCGTCCGTAGAGTCAATCATTGCATCATAGAAATGTAACATCAAGGCGCTAAGAGTTTTATCTTTGCTTAAAAGTAAAAACGTAATAACATTGGGTGAAAATTGCGTTAGGTAATTGAGTTCAGATTAAAATAAAAAGATATAATGATTAGACCCTGCGGGCTCTGGAAGGGGATTTGATTAAGAAATTTACCAAACAGGCCACAAATAAAGTAACATACAGGGTGTCCGGGAAAATGTGGAAAATCTCCCGGATATGAAAAAAACACGTGAAAAGAAGACTACAAGTTCATATAAACTTCTTTCGTATCGGCCTCCTCTTCGGAGATATGGGCTCGCAAAGAACTCCCATGGAATTAAGTTTTTGACACATAACTATTTAACCAACAGGTGTATATTTAAATTTTTTTTCATATGATCTATACCAGGTAAGACCCTTCAAATAACTACCCCAGAAAGTGTTGCGAATTACTCACAGCTGCAGGGACGGACTAGCTGTGACACTAATGTGTCTATTTTTTTTACGCCCTGTATGATAAAAACTTTGGACAACTTATTTTACATACTTTTAACTGACTAAAAATTAATTACTCTTCATTCATGCCGCTAATCCTAACCGTTTTCGGAAAAACGTCATTTTTAACATATTTACATCATGTTTATTTAGCGTATTTCAATAAAAGATTCATCTTTGTTCCTATAAATTATAAATGTTCACTTTTAACTGCTTAATATTAATACATGATCGCAATAAAATGACGTCTTTCCGAAAACGGTTAGGATTAGCGACATGAATGTAGAGTACTTAATTTTTAGTCAATAGTTAAAGGTATGTAAAAAACGTTGTTCAAAGTTTTTATCATACAGGGCGTAAAAAAAATGGGCACATTAATGTCACAGCTAGTCCGTCCCTGCAGCTGTGAGTAATTCGCAACACTTTCTGGGATAGTAATTTGAAGGGTCTTACCTGGTATACATCATATGAAAAAAAAAAATAAAATATACCTGTTGGTTTAATAATTATGTGTCAAAAACTTAATTCCATGGGATCTCTTTGGGAGCCCATATCTCCGAAGTGGAGGCCGATACGAAAGAATTTTATATGAACTTGTAGTATTCTTTTCACGTGTTTTTTTTCATATTCAGGAGATTTCCCACATTTTCCCGGACACCTTGTATAGTAACATACGTAAGGCATTACAAAATAGAATTTCATTAAGTTTTCAGTGGTATCAGTAACAAGTTTTAGCACAGTTTTGGTTCAATTTGAGATCGGCAATTCGATAGAAATGAAAATCAATAATCAATTACTGGTAGATAGTGTATATTTTGATATTGAGTTGGAATTATAACTATAACTTTATTAACATTTAATTTGTTTATCTACAAAGAGTTAACAATTAATAGGCGCATAATACTTGTGATAGTAAGACCATTATGCTAGATGTATTTATAATACACCTAGAACATGAAACGCCCCACACTTGGGTCCATTTTTCGCTTTAAATATTTCCACAAATTTCTTAAGGGTAAAACAGAATAACTAATAAAGCCCAAAAAAGTGTTAAATTTAACCCTGTTATGAGCAAAACGGTGAGAACAGGCCAAATTATTTGGTTTTAGAAAAACGCTCATGGCCACGCGACTCTATCACTTCCGAAGGCAACGACGATACTCAAAAATTTCGCTGTCAGTTAGTTCTTTAGTGTCCTCAATCTACTCTTTATGACAAATTATTGGGTTTTTCTACTTATCCCAGATATCTTTGTTCGCCAGGTAGACCCTACGACCCCGGAAGTCGATGGATGGTGCGCTAGAAATTCTTGTTAACGGAATTAAATCCAAACGCTAAAATGCTGTATTGATAACAATTAGTTGAGTAAAACCGATCAGACGACATTGGCTCCCGGATAGCCCTATACGGTTCCGGAAGTTAACCCCCGGTGCTTGTCGTTGCTAAGGAGCAGTAGAAAAACCCGATAATGGCAGTTAATAAATAAAGCCAACAACCAAATTAAACTATTAATTGTTATTATTTATAGGCCGAACCGTATAGAGAACTTAATACTCTTTTACTTCAATTACATTATTACAAATATTACTATCAATAATTTTAATTAGAAAAATAGCAATAAATCGCTAATAAAGTCTAGCCAAAACGTCTGCAAGACAAAATTGGCTATTTATTGTTCTAAAATAAAAGCGTGACCAAAGTGTGATGTAACAAATTCAATACACTTTTGCCTTTTAAGGGTCGTAAAATATGGGTCAACAGATGTTAGTCCCTAAGTCTGTGTTATTATGGGGTTCATAAGACATTATTTTTGTAAAGAAGGCTTTGACTCCGATTTTTGTTTGACTTTGAGCTTTGTTACCAATTAGTAAAGTAGTCTGTGACTGAAGTCAAAGCCTTCTTTATAAAAATAATGTCTTATGAATTTAACACAAACACATATTTTTAAGATATTTTTTTTTAATTGCTGTGTCATATTAGACGTTTAGATGGGAAATTTGATTCTCTACACGTTACTAAAATAAAAAATATGGTGTTCCATTTGCAAAAACTGACTTATGCACATTTATCTAAATGGCCACATTGGCACACTTTTGCATGCAAAACATGAAACTTAAGTAATGTAGTCTAAAGATCTATGTTTTAGTTAAAAGCCTACAAAATTTTAAATGTTTAGCTTTATTAATTTCAAAATTACTGAACATTCTTTTCGGTAAGGTTTTTACATAAAAATTGCATTTTATAATTCATATCTCAAAAACGGTTAGAGATAGGTAGACATCATTGTTAATAAAATTTATTTAGGTTTTAATAAGATATCCAAAAATGCTAAAATATACAGGGTATTTCATTTGAAACACCAAAGTTGGCCATAACTTCCTGTATAACCGGAAGTGATACAAACGTCAA
Organism: Polydrusus pterygomalis; assembly: GCA_963969555.1. Classification (NCBI taxonomy): domain Eukaryota; kingdom Metazoa; phylum Arthropoda; class Insecta; order Coleoptera; family Curculionidae; genus Polydrusus; species Polydrusus pterygomalis. The sequence continues at coordinate 82,467,268 of OZ018375.1, forward strand.
TATATAATATTTTAAAAGTTTAAAGCCAATCATGCCTGCTACTAAATCTTTAGAAATATAACTTTACTCGTTTCCGAGATCTTCTAATAGGCCACTCAACGTGAATCACCCTGTTTTAAATTATAAATATGAATTATAAGTTACTACTTTTATTATTATTTTAATAATTAACTTATGTAAACAAATTATGTTAACAAAATAAACAAATAAATAAAAAATAAACAAATAAACAAATAAACAAAATAATGCCTATTATAAGTTAATCATGATCTGCATCGCTAGGTAAGACAATGGGGGGGGGGGGGGGGGGATTTAATAAGGGCAATATTTTATTTGAGAATGTACAACTTAAGTTATCGGAAATGGTTATAGTTATTTGGTATGATGATGCCTATAGAACATTAATTTATAATTATTAGTGTACATAAAACGGTGTGATGGGTTTTTCTTGAAATGAATGTCAGACAGCAGGAATGACTTGAGTGTCCACTGCTAAAGACCGTTGTCGCTCGACTTTCTAGTAATATAAAAAACAACGCCCGCTTGAGAAGGAAAGTGACACATAAGGAAAGCGGGTGAAGTCCTAACTTTTATTACACTCTTATAAATCATATGTTGAAATGTCCAACAGCAGGAATGACTTGAGTGTCCACTACTAAAAACCGTTTTCGCTCGGCTTTTCGCCAGACTACGTAGTTCCGTTATACCAAACGTGTACGTAAATTTATAAATATATTCTGTAACTAAAAATAATTTTACTAATAATACCAGTGGCGGCTCGTGGGGTAGAGCCACAGTGCCATGGCACTACCTGCCCTCCTGTCTAGCGTCCTGCCCTTTACAAATTACCAAAACCTATTAAAATTAAAATTCTCGTTTTTAAAGCAATTAGCAAAATAATTTTAAAATGGAACACAGTCGGGTGCAAATTTCCATCTAAAAGGAAGCGATTATGCGTAAAACGGTAACGTAGCTTCCGCGCCAAGCGCGACGAGGCACACGGGAAGTGACGAAACGCCGTCACCTCAATAAAAAAAACGTTGGAAAATGACCTTGAATGCAAGCAGGCAAAAATCTCGACGGCGTAGCCTGGCTCTCTTCGTTTGACCGTTTGATGTTAGACGTTTCAAACAGCTGATGTTCGCGTCGCGTCCCGATTTGTTTTCGTTCGGCCGACGGCTGATTTATTGTAGGGTTAACGAACTTTTTATTTTAGAAATACATAAGTAATGAATACTATTAGATTTTTAAAAGAAACTTTATGAAAAAATACTTGGGTGTGCGGTTGTGATGAATCTAATAGACTATTTTGTTTTATGTGTGTTTTATTTGGTGGGAAGCAAACTTGATCCCAAAAAGGTACAGATGATTTGGTCCATTTTTGGGACAAAATAAAGACACATGAAAAATCGAAGGTACATTTAAACAATATATTTAATTTCAGTATGCTTGGTAAAATTAACATTAAAACTCAATTAAATTCTGCATATCACAATGAAATAATGAAGAAAAACGAACAAATTGATAAAAACAGATACATATTAAACCAAATTATAAACTGCGTTCGGTTTTGTGGTGCATTTGAGTTGGCTTTGAGAGGTCATGATGAAAAAGAGACGTCAGAAAATAGTGGCATATATCGTGAATTAATAAATTTCAGCTCAGAATTAGACAAAACTCTTAAAGATCATATTGAAAAATCGAAAGTATTTAAAGGAACATCAAAACCCCTACAAAATGAACTTCTGGACTGTATGTTAGATGTGTATCATGATGAAGTCATAAAAGAAATAAAGAACTCTCCGTTTATCGCTGTTATCGCAGATGAAACCACTGACATTGCTTGTGTGTTTCAACTTGTTATCGTGTTTAGGTATATTCAAGATATGATTGTAAATTCATAAATTAAATTAGGTGCCTTTTTGCTTATTTTTCCTACTTTAAAAGCAAGAACTATTAACAAAAAAAGGCGTGGCACCCAAAATTTTTTTGCCTGCGGCGCTAAGGGTATACCTGGTCCTACTTCCCTAAAATGGCACGACCCGCCACTGAATAATACGTAGACGAAAATGGAGCGATATGTAACGAAATTAATATGCAGAACAATAGGAAACCAATCAGAACCAGAATGTGGTCGCAGACCAAAAATAATCATAAAAAAATGTGGTTTAGGGGGACGTAATTTGTAACAAAAGATAAAAAAGCATTACTTTTTATTGTGGCAGACATAATAGATAATATTGAAGAAATATTCCATACTCAAAGTGGAGTTAAATGTATAGAAAAAAGAAAAGCACAAAGTCTTTCTCCACAAGTTTATTAGAATAGCTAGGCGAACCTAGAATACTTCATAATATTTCAACATGTTTCGAGTGTAGAAACGCTCATAATCAGGAAAACAAAGTAAATAGTACAATGCCGATGTTGTTTGCAATAGAGAAAATAATAAGTGGGATTGATCCGTAATGGAGCTTTCAATGGTGTACACGAGGTGTAAAAAATAAATAGTGAGAAGACCGACAAGACTTCAGCATACTGGAAAGTGAAGGGCTAGTGCAAAGGCCCTGTCTTGGGCAGAAAAATAAAGAGAGTAAAAGAAAAATTAGAGAATTTTAACAGAGTTTGTGAAAATCATTTAGGTAAAAGTAGTAAAAAATCTTAAGTTTCATTAAACTTTTTCGAAGACATGTAAAAGTGGTGAAACGAGAGGGAAAGAGAAAAGAAAAAATTGGTTTTTGTAAAATTCAAAGCATCATTTAGCTTAAAGTAAAATGCTGTTGGGGTACTAGGCTTGTTACGGCCTAGTTACCCCGGCAGGTGTCAAAGCATAGGTACACATTGTGTGCAAAATAAAAAGATTTAAAAGATTTTTCTTAAATTTTGGTTTTACTAGAACATCTTAGAAAAGTAACGTTTTCTTTGGTAAAGAAGTTCAACTGCAAGCAGCACGTGTCAGAAGGGAAATGAAAAAATGTAAATAGATAATATTTGAGAAGTATCTACCGCACTGTATTGTCGCAGACATTAGTTGGTGCAAACGAGTTAGATTTTAGGAGACAGACCATATTAAACTAAGTTTTATGAAATATAATAACTAGAAAATCCTAAAACCTGACATAACTTTACCGTACCAAAGTTTAAAAGAACCGGGAAATAGGCACAATGTAGACAGGGTACCATAATATTTGACGATTACAGCGAAAGTGACGGATTTATCTAGGTGATTAACACACTTGGGATCGGACAGTTGCAAATAATTATATCTTTTGATAGAACACTTAGGATTATTATGAATACGTAATAATCCGAGAGGTATGTTTTAGTAACCTAAATCGCTGTAGTGGATTGTGATTTAAATAATTAATATGAAGATAAGATATCAGACAGTCGTAGTCCAATTTACCGCTGGTATTCCAGCTTTATTATGACATAATAATTTTCTTTTTACTATAAAATTAATCTTAGTATAACTTAAAATAACCTGCGGCGACCAAAATCACTCTCGGACCCTCGGACTATCTAATGTCATACATGTCGCGGAGCAGTACCGTTACTATGGAAATAAGGAATGTCATACACCTATACATATAGTCTAGTTATATCCAAGATAACGTAAATATAATGTTGCTTGCAAAGCGTAATACCGCCCATTTCAAATTATTGTCCGTTCTGCCAACAGGAATATAAGCTGACTAGGTGGGTCGACCTGCTCGCTTGGTAAGGGGGTTAAAAAAAATAATAAAAGGATGGGAGTGGGTTAGGGCCCGATAGGTTAGAGTGAGGAATTTGCCATTCACCTCACATATTTTCGGGCATTTTTGAAGTATGTTCTTTCATAATATACAGGGTGTTCGGAAAATGTGTTTGGAAACTTGAAGAGGTTATTCTTCGTGACAAAATTAAAACAGCACCTAAAATGATTTTAAAAAAAATCTCAACATTTAGTTACAGCTCATCAAAATAAAATTTCTTTATCATGTTTTTAACATTTCTTTATTAATCAAATTGATGTATATGTCATTGTTATTTCTATCAATAATTATGTTTCCAAAATATTGCTCTACTATGCGTCAGTGTAATTCGCAAAGTGCGTAACTCCATTTTTTCTAAAAAAAAATTTATTGCGCCATCTAGTAATATAATACAATATCTATAGTCTGAAAATTGCCTATGTCAGTTGTATGGAGAACTATAGGGTAGGAGGCCGATCGACAATGGCAGCATTTTCAAATTCTCTCCCGGTTTTTTGGTTAGTTCGCTATTGGCCGATAGATGGCTCTCGCGTCCGAAGTGGGCTGATGTTGTCTTCTTCTTCTTCGTTTTTAATATGGAAAACTAGATCCTCCATAGTTTTTAACTTTAACTTAAACCCTTTATTTTTCTGTGCTTTTACTTTTGACAATTGACATTTTATTTTTCGAAATATCAAATAATGTTTGAAGGCAAGACAAGACAAATAACGTTGTATTGTAATGAATTTCCATATTTATAATAAATAATGGTACAATTTATAAAAGTAGAGTTTGCTTTGTGTCGGGGTCAGGATCTTTTTCAGAGAGAAAACGCAGCCAAATAAGTATCTTTCTAGCTCCAAAGGTATAGCTAGAATGTTTAATACCCTGTATTTTAAAAACCAAGCATCGTTGGAACTTTATACAGGCCGAGTTTACTAATAAGTATAACAAAGTAAGTGTAAATTCATATAAAAGCCCTTATTTATTCCTTAAATAACTAATTTAAATAAAAATAGTTATTGCGTCCATAAGAAACCATTATTTGATTGCCCACTTCGAACACGCGCGCCATCTTACAGCGACTCGTAAAGCTGAATTACCGATGCTAATTTGGGACCGAATCCAATGCATTGCGATCGGCCTCCTACCTCAAGTCCTCCATAGTCAGTTGCTTTAATCGTTTTTCAACAGAAGCCTGATAGAAAGTTGCCTATCTCCACGGTTCAAATTGTTGTCAAGCAAAATGCGTATGTCCCGCCAGTTGCATTGTTTGACATTGCACTACGTGTGTATTTTTGAATTTATTCCTAATGCATTTTTGCTTAAATTTTTGGTGCTTTTTTAAAAATTGAGAGAGGTAAGTCTATTATTTATTATTTATTATGTCTTGGAAGAACAATTTCAAGAATAGCCGATTAAAATCGTCATTTTTGTTTACATTAGGAGATACGCATTTTGCGCGAAATGAGAAAAATTAAACAAAAAGGAGATACGACGATTTCTATTTTAGGTCTCCTGTAAAATTTTGGTTTATGGAGTTACGCACTTTACGAATTACACTGACGTATGCCACCAGAGGGCACTTTACCTGAAAAAAAATTATTTTTGCCTATATTCATATACAGGGTGTTTCATTAAGGGTGGCCACCGGCCATATTTAGGAAACTACTAGGCATAGAAACTTGAAAAAAAAATAAAATTAAAGCGGTCTTGAGAAAATTCTGGAAATTACATTTAAGTTCCTCATTTCGCCGCAAGGGGGCACAATTAATTTTTTTTTTTAATTCTAAATTTTTCCGAAAATTCCCATATTAAGGTATAACTCTGATTACATCATCGAAAAGCTTAGACAATTCTGCATCATTTTGGTTTAAGGCTTATTGGCGTACCGACCTTGATAAGAGTGGGGGAAGATATTGAATGTGTAAACATTATTATCGCTGTAACTTCTAAACGACTTATCCGATTTTACTAAATTTAAGCTTGTTTGGAAGGAAGAGCTAAGTATCTTCAATCGCCGTATCCAACAGTACACGACAGTGTTTAATAAAATTGCTAGAGGGCGCAATTTGTAATAATAACAACAGTTTTTTCGATTTTATCCCGAAAATTCAAATCCTACGTTATAACTATGACATCATAATCGAAAAGTAGATGAAATTTGCAAGAAAAGATGTGAAGATCGCAGTTCGATATCTTTGTTCGTTTCAGAGTTATTGCCAAAACAATAATTTTTAATACAAATTGCGCCCTCTAGCAATTTTATTAGAAACTATCGTGTACCATTAGATACGACAATTGAAGGTTCTCCCAAACAATAAATTTAGTAAAATCGGATAAGTTGTTTAGAAGTTACAGCGATTTTAATGTTTATACATTCAATAGCTTCCCCCACTCTTATCAAGGTCGGTAAGCCAACGAGCATTAAACCAAAATGATGCCGAAATGTCTGAGCTTTTCAATGATGTAATCAGATATATGAGAAGTTTCGAAGAAATTTAGAATTAAAAAAAAATTTAATTGTGCCTCCTTGCGGCGAAATGAGGAACTTAACAGTAATTTTCAGAATTTTCTTGACCGCTTTAATCATAATTTTTTTTCTATCAATTAGTAAATTAGGTTGCCATGGAAAAACAACCATATTTAACAAATAAGTACATTTTAACATTATTTGTCATAAATAAATTTTTGTTTCAAAAAATGAATATTTTTAAGAAATAACTCATTAATATAATATAATATGGTCTTTGCATTGAGTGTCTATGTTTAGTAGTTTCCGAGATATGGTGGCCACCCTTAATAAAACACCCTGTATGTAGGAGCTGAAGAATTTCTTTTTTCCCCATTTTAATAATGATAATAATAATAATATGCTAAACATAAAGTTACTCTTTATCAAAGTCGATCTCACTGTAGGTAAAAATGAGAATTAAATAGGTTATTATTAGTAGTTAACAAAGTTTACAAGACTCCGGTAAACACACGCGATGATCTATTGCAGCGGATTTTAAATGCAGGCAACCATTTTAATAACCCCGAGACATTAGATAGGGTCCAATATCATTTTTTAAGGAGTGTTAATAAGTGTATTCAGCAAGATGGCGGTTATTTTACACATTTGCTTAAGTAATGTTTTTGTTTTACTTAGTTTCTTACAATACATACTTTGAACTTTGTTATACTTTGTTTTATTTTTATTGTTAATAATTGATGTATGCAGGTAATTGTAAATATTTTCTTCTGGCAAAACAGCTCATTCAACGAAAAATATTAAAGACGTAAAATAGCTTCCAAATACATCTAGTCACTCTACAAAAATATCTGGGTTGTCATAACGCCGTTCATCTAAAAAATGAGGAGAAATGTTGACGTATTATATCACTTTTATAATGCTTCCACTTATTTACAGCCGGTGACTATACTACTAGAAAACGTCATTTTATAGTATTAGTCTACATACTAAAAATCATTAAAATCGATTAGCAGGTTTTTACGTAATTTAGGAAAAACCAATATTTTTACAAATTTTTGACGCCCTCTACCGGCTAAACGATTCAATTTTGGATATAACTCTTAGATCGACCCATTTTGACGTCAGGAGTCTGTCGTCAAACGTTGTACACGTATTTTCCGGACACTCTGTATACAGTTTTCTATAGCAGCAAAAAATTAAGTTTTTTTGTTTTTTTTGCTTTGGCAGATCTGCCATTCAGCCAGAAAATTGAGTTATCATGCATCAAATTTAAATATATCTTACAATAGTTACTCTAATTTGACTTACTATATTTTTCACATAGAATAACCTCTATTAAGAATTGTTTATTTCAAACTATACACTGTGAGTTTGTATCTTGGAATAAATAAATTTAGTTAATCCAGTACAGTTTTTTTTGGAAAAATGCTTGGGCACGGGTTTTAAGATTTTAGGTTGTGGGGTGTGGTCTTTTTATGAAAAAAATATTGATACAGTGTGTCCCAAATTAGAGATCGGACGATGTCGATATTTTTTTTAAATGGCAACCCTAGTTTTATCGATTATTTTTAATATAATTTAGTATAAGTTATACAGTGACTTTTGATCTATAAAGAAAAAACGTTTTGATTTATAAAGAAAAAAAATTAATTTAAAAATATATTTTGAACGGATTTTATTCGTCACGCAAAATAAGGAAACTTTCTATGCATACTTCAATAAATAAAAAACTATTTAGGAGATGCTGTAAGTCAATGTTAATCAAAAAATATCAGTTAGATGAAATTAACTTGTTCCCTCAGAAAATAAAATACGGTGTGCAGCAAAAATATTTAATATTTTTATGTTTTTATTTTAAAAAGCTATAATATTACGAAAACAAACTAATTGGACTTATGATCGACGGTCATCTCTAACAAAGTCAGCAAAAAATCTTATTTTCCTACTGTTCGGTTGCCATTTATTTTTTATATAGTGTTATTCAGAAAACACGATTAAATCCATTTTTCTGTCCAAAATATCTAAATTTGGAATTTGGGTATAACTTTGAAATTAAAACAATAATTCTTGGTAAAAAATATTCTAAAATGAAAGATGGAGGTACTTTACTCTTAGCGGAATTTCAAATTTTTGATCCTACCTCGTATACCATAACGCTTTTACCTTATTGAATGGGTGTTATTTTGGTTTGAGAACATGCAGAACCTATCTAAAATAAAATTAATTTTCTAAACTTAAAGATAAAAAACTTTCCCATATGCTGCGCACTTTTTGCCGGTCACTGTATACAGTGTGACCAGTAAAGTCAGCATCATATGGGATTTTTTTTTATTAATAGCTTTATTCGAAATTTGACTTTGGCATCAAGTTTTGCTTTCATCGAGATGAAAATTAAGCAAAAAAAGAGTAGTCACGTGATTCGCATTATCTGTCAAATTTTAATTTTTTCCAAAAAATAATTCAAAAGTGGGGTTATTTCTGAAAATATGGAAAAAAAGTTATTAGAAAAAGTTTTTTAAATGCAATTTCTAGCTTACATGCAAAATTTCAGCTGCATAAGATAATTTTGATTTTTTTACCCATATTTTGTAAATTGCACCACTTTTGCAAAATAAGACTCAACGCAACCCACATAAAACGTACTTCTTAGTTTTGACAATGCTTTATTTCAGATACACTTTCTTTAAAGTGGCGCCATATTAAATGTGTGTTTTTCGACAAAATCAAAATTGGGCTATTAAAATTTGGTCGTATGTGATGCAAAGTTTATTTGTTTTTGACCCTGTAAGGTAACTTCATAAAACAAGTATTTTTGAAAACGTAGTTTGTGTCTGAAAGTAATACACCTTAGTATAAAGATAAAAAAAGAACACAGTGTCATCAGTAAAGTGTTCATTAAGTGGAAAATAAATTTTAGTTTAACTAAACCTAAAGTTTATTTATGCGACCATGCGACCAAATTTTATTAGCCTAATTTTGATTTTGTAGAAAAACACACATTTAATATGGCGCTACTTTAAAGAAAATGTATCTGAAATAAAGCATTGTCAAAACTAAGAAGTTTTATGTAGGTTGCGTTGAGTCTTATTTTGCAAAAGTGGTGTAATTTACAAAATATGGGTAAAAAATCAAAATTATCTTATGCAGCTGAAATTTTGCATGTGGGCTAAAAACTGCATTTAAAAAAACTTTTTCTAATATTTTTTTTCCATATTTTCAGAAATAACCCCCTTTTGAATTAATTTTAGGAAAAAATTAAAATTTGACAGATAATGCGAATCTACTATACATAATACTACTATTTTTTTTTGCTTAATTTTCATCTTGATCGATGCAAAACTTGATGTCAAAGTCAAATTTCGAATAAAACTATTAATAAAAAAAAATTCCATATGATGCGGACTTTACTGGTCACACTGTATAATTACCAAATTTCAAACTTTTATTCCTTGTCATTATTAAGATATTAAACAAAAATTAATTTTATTAAAAACTAAAAAAAAATTCTACCCATCTTTAATACTTTTTCGTCAATGAATTCTCAAAATGTTATCCATTTATTGTTTAGCAATATATCCTGAACGCAAGTAAAACCGGGTTGAACATTTCTAAGTACTTCGGAAGGAACAATTAACCTACAGATGCCTTATTCGTGCTTTCAACTGCGTCAATATCAATCAGTCAGTTATTCCGTCATCTTTGACAGTCGTTACAAGTAATTTGATTCATCGCTAATTTTTCCAATTTCTTAAACAATTCACACAATCGGCTTTACGGAACAGCACAAAACATTCATGGTTGAAGCGTATTTTCGAAACGTGGTTGGAGTAAATGATGAGTGGCAATATAATCCGGGTTTGTGCATGGACGATTTTTACGAACATTTTCCTAACGTTGCTTTTATTGCTGGGGATTTTCATCATTGCCAAAATACTCCAACAAATTGTATAAGACGCATGTCCCAAGAAGTGGGAAGATCTTATGGAACATGCAGGGCTATTCTTAAGAAGCAGCTAAATTTATTTTCTTTGTCAACAACAAAAATAAGTTTGTATTTGTCCACTTATTTTAGTACTCATTAGTTTGGCATAATATCATGTCATAATATGAATTTGACAAAATTTTAACCTAGATTTGGTTAGATATATCGTCCCCATATCATTGTGATCTAAACCAAGCCCTACGCTTTTTAATCCAAGCCCTCTTTGATATAAATAATTTTTGCTCGCACGGTAAAACAAAGGCATTTGTTTCAAAATTACCAGGCATCAAATAAATCCATCGAATTTTATTATACCATAGGATTTTCATTAAGTAACTTATTCCCACAATATATTCAATTATAGTTTAAAAATCCATGACATAATACTTGATGATGTTTTTATACCTAAAATGTTCTGTAAAAGAAGGAAATAGGAAGTAGGAAACGCGCTGATTATATTGTCGGTAGCATTGCTGACCCAGATCAGATATGAAAACATACAAATTGTTTTAAGACTTGTCGCCATTCTTTAAAGACATCAGAAAAAGTCGAACAAGTTAGGTATGTGTATACGTAATGCATTCTAATGCTTGTAGTAAAGCGCATAAATTTATGTTATTGAATGGCAGGACACCGCAAAAGACAGGCATCCAACAACAACTTTTTTACACTTACCGTTTTATAGACTATAAAATTTTGATTGGGGAACTCTAATTAAAGAGAAATATATATATATAGGAAGGTTATATTAATTTTATATTAGATGCGTTTGTGATGTAGATATACCTATTAAGAAAAAATAATATGGGAAAGAAAGAAAAAACTCAAAGTCTTCCTCCACAAAGTTTAATAGAATAAAATTCTAGGAGTCTCTACATGTTTCGAACGTAGAAACGTTAATCATCAGGAGACAGAAAAAATATTTAGTGCTGATGGTGTAAGCAAAAGAGAAAATGATGTAGAACCTTAATGGAGCTTTTATGGAATTAAAAATTGAAGTGCATAAGATATAAGACATGATATATGAAGAAAATTGATAACGATTAAACCATACTGAGTATGTAAAGAAGTTATTAATGGGGGTCTAAACCAACCAAATAAACTGGGGGGAGAAGAAAAAACCTTTCTAAGAAGGTGTCAAAGATTATTTAAACATTTTTTATAAAAACATTTCAAGCATATGTTTGTAAGACATTATAAGGATAAAATTAAAGACGACACAATAAAATTACATTCCAGGGTTCGTCAGAAACAACATTTTTAGTTTTTTGGATTTCGTTTAAAATAAATTTACGTAAAAACAAACAACTATTGTTTGCTCTCTTACTTCGAATATGATTTTATGTCTGGCCGAGTAACGATTTTGTTGTTAGAAAACCATTTTTTATTTGCCTACTTTTAAAGTATTCTTATTATTACATGTCATATTTCTTCAATTCATTTAATCATAAATTATAAAACTTTTATTCAAACATGGTACCACCGAGTTAGCGCATAGTTCAACTCGACATCTGAATTCTTGATAACAGTTCCTAAGTTGCTGTATGGGGATATTTGTAATAACTGTTCTTATTTTTTCTTTCAAGAGATCTAAGTTATTATTGAAATTGGTTTTATACACATGGGGCTTTAGATATCCCCATAAATGAAAATCGATAATTGTGAGATCGAAACTCCTACCTGCCAATTGATTTGGACCATATAGGTCCTTCCAATCCATTTGTTCCCAAAGTGATGATTTAGCCAATCATCAAAAGAAATTGAAAAAAAAATCCAAAAAACAAAAACTGTTGTTTCTGACGAACCCTGTATAGTAATCGCAAATCATATAGTTGAAATTGTAGTTTTAGCACAAGCAGACGTTTTAATAAAGAATGACTTTTTCTTCTGTACCTACTAATAAAAAAGTTTTTCCTCTACCAAACTCTATCCGTGGACACACTGTAGATCTGTTTTGTTACTTCTATTGTCTAATTTGTTCCAATCCATTTGTTCCCAAAGTGATAATTTAGCCAATCATCTAAACTAAAGGAATTGAAAATTAAGAATTGAAAAAAAAAATTAAAAAACAAAAATCTGTTGTTACTCACAAACCCTGTATGTGTATAGTAATAGCTAATCTAATAGTTGAAATTGTAGTTGCAACACTAGCAGAATTCATTTAATAAATCAAGGAATTGAAAAAAAATCCTAAAAAATGAAAATGTTGTTTTTGACTAAGCCTGTATAGTAATCGCAAATCTGATATTTGAAATTGTAGTTTCAGCACAAGCAGACTTTTTTTTTTATAAAGAATGACTTTTTCTTCTATACCTACTAATAAAAAAGTTTTTCCTCTTCCAAACTCTATCCGTAGACACACTGTATAAATAAATTTAAACTTCTACCATTAAGAAAATAGTATAATAATATACTTGGTGGTTATAATAATTACAAGGCTTTTATTTTCCCAACCAATGGTGATTAAATATATTTCAAGATGGCCTTAGGCTATAGAATGCAATAAAAATACGGTCCATATGGTTTATATAAAATAAAAGACTTGTCCATAGATGATTAACGGATTACCTCTATAATAACGGATTGCCTTAAAATTTTTAATTTAATCATAATTCTACTAAAATCCTTTCTTGGTTGTTGTTGTTATAGGTAGGTTTTATGACGCACGGCATGACATAGTGACATACATGAAGTAAGATATAGTAGAGTCGTAGTTTTTAAAATTTTCATTATGTACAGGGTATTCCATAACTAAGGGCCCATACTGCCGTGCTAAGACAAAAGGTCGTAACTGATAAAAATAAAATTCGGAGACAGTAGCGGATCCAGGATTTTGCTGAGGGGGGGGCGACTAAGTTTTAGAAATGAAGCGCCGCAGGCGAAAAATTTTCGCGACCACGCCCAAAATCAAAAATTCACTCTGAAAAGAAATGTTAAAAATAAGTTAAACTAAAAACTGTTATATCTACCTACCTACAAAGAGACGAGCAGGATAGTGTCGAGAGAAAAATTTTCTTGACCACGCCCAAAATTTCTCAAAAATTCACTATAAAAAACTGTTAAAAATAAGTTAAACTAAAAAATCTTTTCTTATAAAGTTGTACCTTACACATAAACTATCTGAAAGATTATTTGGGAAATTTTCTGAAAAACTCAAGTCAAAAAATTGTACCTAATTCATGCCAATCTGAAAATCTTAGTTCAATCTGGTCTTTTGTAGTATCTAAAATATCATTGAAAAGCTGCTTATAATGAAGTTTCTGCGAAGGTCTGCGTGTTTGGTTTGTTTTAATTTTAATGTTGTAAATGCTGCCCCCTAATATTTGCCGCCCTGAGCTACAGTCCTTACAGCACCCCCCCCCCCCCCTAAATCCGCCGCTGCTACCAGTTAAGCCATATGCATTTATCATAAAATAACAGTGTTAATCTTTTCTTTTATTTTTAAAACATGACAATAAATTTATTTATATCATTGGCTGGCTTGTTTTATAAAATATTCTATTATTTCTATTATTAATTATGTGAAGTTGAAATTAAGGTTTTTCTTATATTTATTTCACAGGAATTCGCGAATGACGTATTTGACTTTAGGTGTGGTTAAGAAGGCTCAGGGGGGGGGGGCGAAACCCCCGTCGCCCCTCCCCTAAATCCGCCGCTGTCGGAGATATTTTCGTTTTATCAATGACAATTTGAATCTTTGAATATTTCAGTTATTTGCAAAATGTTTTTGGACGAAACGGAAAAATCTGATCAATCGTATGAGTTGATTGATATTCCAAATAGTACTTTAGTAGAGATAGTTAAAATATTGAAAGTTACAACATTTCGACTTAGAAAATATGCAGTTTTTTGCATTGACAGTGACCTATCTTTTTGACAGTTGCGACTTTTGGACTCTGGATTATCAAGATACGACATATGATCCTCTTAGTGTTAGTTATAAAATTGTGGATAAATATGATAACAACTTACGACATACTGTCTTAAGGATATTTTGGAATATATCGTGTGAATTACAATGTAATGTTACAAACATTGTTATCATGGGTTGAGATAGGAAAATATCATTGTTCAGTGAGGAATAAAACAATGAAATGAAAAAACTGCAAATATAATATTAAGTAATTATTAACTCGAATGTAAAATAAGGATTAATTTTCAAAAATACTAACATTAATATTAAAATAAATATTTTGGTCATCAATATTTGTATCTTTATGATTTTCGGGCAAACTTTGCCAAAACATGATTCTACTCTGTGAAATACCAATAGCTGTCAGTTTTTTATTAGATTCTGTTTTCTATTTACACTGATGCCTCTAGACTAGAAGATTATTTTTTTTTCTGGCTCAGGAACACATTCCTTTAATGTTTTGGAAGTGAGGAAGTCCAGTTCCATTAGAGCGCTCTAGAATTTTACCTTATAGAATAATGTTCTACATCCCTTGACAAAAGTTGCCTCGCTAATATTAGAAAGGTAAAGTCTTGGTTGGGTTTTATTCAATTTGAATCGAAGAGAAAAATCTTTTACGTTTAGAAAATCATTGTAACTCATTTCTATTCAGATATTTTTACCGCTATTTGATTATTGAATACAATTTTTATAGTCGTCAAAGTCTAAAACCTTTCCTTTTTGTTTCAAATACTTCTCCACCATACTTGGTCCAAAAGTCGTATGAGAAAAACATACGACAATTCGACTTTGTATGCGATAGATAAGTCATTGTCACCTTGTACTGTTGTATTTTTTTTCTAATAAGCCAAATCAATATGTCTTAAGTGACACATAGGACATTTTGTTTTTGTACAAACTAAATAAGACATTTCTACTTGGTATTTAGTTGATATTTGGCAAATACGACAAAATCGTTACATTATTTCCAGTTCTTCTACTACAGATACGAGTTTTGGACTTCGTACACTGACAGAACTAACTATATACCTACATTCCAAATATACTAAAATCTGAAAATCACAAATTTTGTCAGTTACGACCTTTTGTCTTAGCACGGCAGCATACAGCAACAGGAGACTTGAAAATAGGTCATTTATGCTTAATTTTTTATGATAAAATATCTTGATCCAAACAAAAATTTATTTTAGAAAATTGGCGATTATTTGAAAATGGTTAAGCTGATATGAATTAACATTGATGTAGTTATGTTTTTAAGCGCTGGAAAGACGATTTCATAATTCGTTTTGAAATATTTCCTGAAGGTCGCTAGTTGTATAATATGAATTAGGTAAATTCTCGTATGTAATTTTTGTCTCCCGCCTTTCTGGTCGCTTCATATCCAATTATGAAATAGGGGTATTTTGTACGTTAAAAAGTTTAACTTCATTAATCACCATATTTCAATTAGTTTTTAAGTTATTTGCGTTTCGATGCTAGATGACAAGAATTATTTAAATAAACACCTTTCATAACAATGATAATTTATTAAGAATTAACTGTGAATATTTTATCACAACGAATAAATGACCTATTTTCAAATCTTTACTATCTTCTGTTGCTGCATGGCCTCTTAGTTATGGGACACTATACAGGGTGAGTTTTTTAAAGTGTTACAAGGCGATATCTCGAAAACTGTTCAAAATATTTTCTTGAAATTTTAGTGAGGGAATGGGGAGATGGGGGGACATATTTAAACATTTTTTTGACGTCTACCCCCTTTCCCCATTTTGAGGGGTGGGGGGTAACTTTGGAATTTTAAATGAGACAATGTACTTTTTTTTGATAAATACGAACCTACGTAAAAAACTACGTACGTATACAAAAGATCTTTTGATTTGCTCCCCTGGTTACGAAATTATGATTTATTAGGTTATAAAACACAAAAAATACTTTACTATTTAATTTCAACTTATTTATCGTCTGTCGCGCTTCAGAAGATGTTCAAAATGTCTCCCTTCAACTTCCAAACACTTTGTCACTTTTTTTAAGAATAAATATCGTACCCGTTGTAACATTTTAAGCCTCACTAATGAGCATGCAACGCGGATTCGGTATTTCATATCATCTAAAGTTGTAGGTGCAGCCGCCATCACTTTATTTTTTATAAAATAAAAAATAAATAAAGAAAAGAGTCAAGGGGGGTCAAATGCGGGGACCTAGCAGGCCGTTTATCAAACCAGCTCGATTTATCCACCTGTTTTCAAACAATTCGTTCAACTTATTACGGGCCTGTATCACATAATGCGGTGTAGCTTCGTCCTATTGAAACCACACGTCAGAACTTATGTTTTGGTTTAATAATTGAGGTAATTGGTTTTTAAAAGACTTTTGTAATCAGGGGAGCAAATCAAAAGATTTTTTGTATACGTACATAGTTTTTTACGTAGGTTCGTATTTACCAAAAAAAAGTACATTGTCTCATTTAAAATTCCGCAGTTACCCCCCACCCCTCAAAATGGGGAAGGGGGGTAGACGTCAAAAATATGTTTAAATATGTCCCCCCATCTCCCCATTCCCCCACTAAAATTTTAAGAAAATATTTTAAACCGTTTTCGAGATATCGCCTTGTAACACTTTAAAAAACTCACCCTGTATATAGTTATTCAAAGGAACGGCCAAAATTTATATTGAATATTTTGCTGTGACATGCATACTATATTTGTACCTTATACATACTACTCCCAATAAAGAAGGATATTATTATATAATAAAAATGTTAATAGACCCATTGCAGCAATGAAATATAATATTTAAATGATTCTTGAATTAATTCGTTACTAACTAAAACTTTTAAATACTTAGATAAAATCAAATTAATCTAAGAACTCGTGGCATCACTATCACCTTGTCGAAGTCTGGTATATTTTACGTTAGGCGATTAGCTACAGAAACAGAACCGGTCTAAGTTCTTTTACCTTTGCATTGGCCATCTTTTAAATTTTGTAAGGGAGTCTTAATATTTTGAAAAGTTATAGCGTAGGTACTAAATTTTATTATTTATAAAATAAAATATTGACAGACCCGTACCTACAAAAATAAGCATGTGAAATCATTATAAAATTAAGGGAAAAGAAGAAAACAATATTTGTTTCTTTGAGTATTTATTTACAAAAGCAAAAATATGTATTTATTATAAGTACAAGGAAAAAATAATACCTACATTTTTTGCGAGGTGTAAGCTTTGTGGTGCACGTCTAATTAAAACAACATAATGGGAACCCTTATTGGTATTGTTACCAGTGGCGGCTCGTGCCATTTTAGTGAAGTAGGGCCAGGTAAACCCTTAGCGCCGCAGGCAAAAAAATTTTGGGTGCCACGCCCTATTTTGTTAATAGTTCTTGCTTATGAAGTAGGAAAAATAAGCAAAAAGGCACCTAATTTAATTTATGAATTTACAATCATATCTTGAATTTTAAAAAAATACTGTAGGTAGAGTGTACTATATAGACCGAAAGAGCCACAAACCGAACGCAGTTTATAATTTGGTTTAATATGTATCTGTTTTCATCAATTTGTTCGTTTTTCTTCATTATTTCATTGTGATATGCAGAATTTAATTGAGTTTTAATGTTAATTTTACCAAGCATACTGAAATTAAATATATTGTTTAAATGTACCTTCGATTTTTCATGTGTCTTCATTTATTCCCAGATATGGACCAAATCATCTGTACCTTTTTGGGACCAAGTTTGCTCCCCCATCAAATAAAACACCCATAAAACAAAATAGTCTATTAGATTTATCACAACCGCACACCCAAGTATTTTTTCCATAAATATTTCTATTAAATCAGCCGGCCGAACGAAAATTATTTAGTTTACAAACAACCTTACACGACACGACGCGGCCAAACAACTGTTTGAATTTGAAACGTCTAACGTCAAACGGTCAAACGGGGTCAAAGGGCCTGGCTACACGGAGATGTTTTCCTACCCGCATTCAAGGTCATTTTCCAATGTTTTTTATTGGTGTGTTATGGCAATTACGTCATAACTTCGGGCCTCCCGTGTTCCTCGTCGCTTTGGCGCGAAAGCAACGTTACCGTTTTACGCATAATCGCTTCCTCAATAGATGGAAATTTGCACCCGACTGTGTTCCATTTTTAAATTATTTTGCTAATTGCTTTAAAAAGGAGAATATTAATTTTAATAGGTTTTGGTAATTTGTAAAGGGCAGGACGCTGGACAGGAGGGCAGGTAGTGCCATGGCACTGTGGCTCTACCCCACGAGCCGCCACTGATTGTTACTTTTGTGGGAATTCTATATATGAATATAATATATAGGGTGTCCCATACCTAAGAGGCTATACAACAACAGGAGATAGTGGACTTGAAAATATGTCACTTAATTTTATTTCTTATACGATATTTACTGTATAAAATTGGCGATGATTTGATGTTAAGCAGATATGAATCAAATTTGGTGTAGTTATGTTTTTATTAGAGGAAAAAGGAGGATTCCATAATGAGTTTTAAGATACCTCCCAGAGAACGTTAGTTACGGTGAAGGCGCAAGACGGCCGGACCCCCTTTGGTTACTAAAGTAAATAGATATACTAATAATGGGGCCTATTTATAATAGCAAATAATATGAATGAAAAATATCGGTAAAGGCATTGAACCCGATTTTAGACACACGGCACTTTTTAGTAAATATAACAGTAATAAATTAAAATATTAAGTATAAATGACCTTATTTCCTTCGACATTATCAACTTTATCATTGAGCAAACAACAATCATGATCCATAAACATCTAAACTCAAAAATATTATTGATAACAGATGACTTAACCAAAATGGTGTATGTAGTAGGTACTCACCATTAAACTTAAATAATAAACATCAAGAAAATCTGATGACGCCAACTGACGCGTGAGCTTGCTACGGACCCACTGTTGATCTGGGAACTTTAACGACGAAACCAGATCAGCTGTTAATGTCAAATGTCGTTGTCTTTTGTCGGAACGCTTTGTTTCAAGAAAAAGTTAACTCTATGATTGTGCTATTTCGGTGCAATTACGTTTTTACATTGTAGGTATCGATAATTTACTCTCAATATTATTGTTAATATTTTTACTGCCACCATATCTTCCAATTTATAAAAATGATATTGAAGCACTCACACGGTCAGTATTACGATCTATAAAAACAGAGGGTATAATGATTTACTAGTGTTAAAAATTTGTGTGCATGCAAGGGGACAAGGGATGGGGGACAAGGGGGAGGGGGGTTATCGATTTTTTTAAATCGTATAATTTGAACTTGGCGAATGTGTTAAAACCCTGTAAATTGTAAAATATTATCTCAATGAAGATTATTTCAGTTAAATTATTCGGGGTTAATTGATTCGGTACATAAAAGAACATCGCAAAAATTTTGTTGACAGGTTGCTGGTTGCTAAATTTTTTTTAAATTTATCTTGGGTGGGGGTCGAAAATTGACAGAAATTTCTATAAAATTATCTCACTATAAAAATAGTTCCACACACAATTTTTTCATTAATTACAATTAAATTTTTTTCCCAATGGGTTTTCCCAATGGGTTTTCCCAATGGGTTTGAAACAGATAAGGGATGGATAAGGGTAGAAAACGTAGCCGAAGGAAGGAAGGCGGGGATGCAGTCAGGTAGCGCCTTCCTTTAAATGTCGTAGTAATTGAAAAAATTCCTAATATTTTTCAAGGTTTGAAAATAAATTACAGCAAATACAGTCGTTAATACAGGAACAGTCCTTACTTAAAATATTTTTTTAGTAGTAGCCCATTTAATCTACAAACTGGTCACAATTAAAAAATATGAATAAATACATACCAAATATATAAAAATAAAACATTCTTACAGCAGTACAGCTTATAATAAATTGTTTAATCTAATTAAATTCAAACGCCTAAGACCCGGGGCTATTTTTGGCGTAAACATTTTTTACAAAATTTCTTGAGGGTAAAATAAAATAACTAGTATTTTTGGGATCAGTAATATGTACAGAGGAACCCTCGTTTTAATAGAGCTTAAAAGCCACAAAAAGTGTAAAATTTTACTCTATTATCAGAAAAACTGAGCGAGCAAGTCAATTTCTTTAGTTTTAGAAAAATACATGGCCACGCGACGCCTCACCAATCCTAAAGGCAGAGGTGATAAAAACGATCAAAACGACGCTCAAAGGGGACTCTAAATTTTCCCAATAACAAGTTAAGGTCGTTACGCTGCCAGTTAGTTCTTTGGTGTCGACAATATATTCTTTAATAGTTAATAATAATAATAATAATAATAATAATCATAATCATAATCACAATCACAATCACAATCACAATCACAATCACAATCACAATCACAATCACAATCACAATCACAATCACAATCACAATCACAATCACAATCACAATCACAATCACAATCACAATCACAATCACAATCACAATCACAATCACAATCACAATCACAATCACAATCACAATCACAATCACAATCACAATCACAATCACAATCACAATCACAATCACAATCACAATCACAATCACAATCACAATCACAATCACAATCACAATCACAATCACAATCACAATCACAATCACAATCACAATCACAATCACAATCACAATCACAATCACAATCACAATCACAATCACAATCACAATCACAATCACAATCACAATCACAATCACAATCACAATCACAATCACAATCACAATCACAATCACAATCACAATCACAATCACAATCACAATCACAATCACAATCACAATCACAATCACAATCACAATCACAATCACAATCACAATCACAATCACAATCACAATCACAATCACAATCACAATCACAATCACAATCACAATCACAATCACAATCACAATCACAATCACAATCACAATCACAATCACAATCACAATCACAATCACAATCACAATCACAATCACAATCACAATCACAATCACAATCACAATCACAATCACAATCACAATCACAATCACAATCACAATCACAATCACAATCACAATCACAATCACAATCACAATCACAATCACAATCACAATCACAATCACAATCACAATCACAATCACAATCACAATCACAATCACAATCACAATCACAATCACAATAATAATAATAATAATAATAATAATAATAATAATAATAATAATAATAATAATAATAATTCAAAACGCAAAAACTCACAATTATGTGAGAAAAAGAAAGATAATATTAATAATAATAATAATAATAAGTAAAACACACAACTGGAAATTCCCAGGTGCTGACCAGATACAAACATAACTACTGGTATTAAGAATTTACACCTACACATAAACACTTAACAAGAGAGATCAACAGAATAATAATTGAGAACCCACACCTTCTACCACAACTTATAACTGAGAGCAGAACCTTTATTAAACCCAAATGCGAGGAAACACCTAACCCAGCGAACTACAGAACCATAACTTGCCTACCCACAATCTATAAAATCATCAAAGCAATAATTTCAAATAAAATTGATTCCCATCTAACCGAAAACAACATCTTGACAGAAGAACAAAATGGCAGTAGAAAAGGAAGCAAAGGCTGTAAAGAACAACTTATAATAGATAGTACAATACTCAGACACGTCGAAATCAAACAGCACAACCTACACATGCCATACAATAGACTACAAGAAGGCTTTTGACATGGTTCCTCACAGGTGGCTACAAAAAATATTAGATATCTATAAAATTCATCCAATAATCCAACGTTTCCTCTCTACAGCAATGTCTAATTGGAAAACAAAAATTAACCTGCAGACCGCAGATAAATACATCGAAGACGAATCCATAAAAATCCAACGAGGAATATTCCAAGGTGATGCTCTTAGCGCTTTGTGGTTCTGTATGTGCCTTAACCCCCTATCACAATCCTTAAATGACACCAAATATGGATACAAACCTAAACAAAGAAACACCACTATGCATAAAATAAGCCATCTACTTTATATGGATGACATAAAACTATATGCTCCTACACCTGCACACATGCAAGGACTACTAAAAACAACCGAAATCATATCAAATGACATCAACATGGAGTTTGGAATTAAAAAGTGCAAAACGCTACACATAGAGCGAGGAAAATGGAGAGCAAATCAAATAGAGAACACACTAATTAATGAAAGAGTAGAAGAAATGGAGATACACGAGTTTTATAAATACCTGCGTTTCGAACAGAATCAAAAGTTAAACCACTCTTCCATTAAACAAAAACTCCAGAACGACTACAAGAAAAGACTAAGCTTACTCCTTAAAACCCATCTTAACTCAAGAAACTTGTTTAAAGCTATTAACACCTTTGCAACACCTATCCTTACCTTCTCATTTGGTATTATAAAATGGTCCAGCACAGACTTGGAAAATATACAAACCCTAACAAGATCACAATTAACAAAACACAGAAAAATGCATCCATACTCCAGCAAGGAAAGGATAACATTAAGACGAGATCGAGGACGTAGAGGAATGGTCGATCTTCATGAACTACATGCCAAACAGATTGACGCATTAAGGAGATATTTTCATAACAAAGAACATCCACTACATAAATCTATAGTTAAAGCCGACAAAAACTATACACCCCTAAATTTAGCAGTAGAAGAACAAACTGAAAGGCACTATACAATAAAAGAGAAGCTACAGAAATGGTCAAGTAAGCCGCTCCATGGCAGATATTATAACAGCGTAAATCAGGATAACATCGATAAAACCCTAACATATAACTTCCTAAAGAAAGGTCAGCTCCACCCTGAGACAGAGGGATTCATACTGGCAATAGAAGACCAGGTTATGGCCACGCAAAACTACAGAAAATACATCATAAAAGATGGCTCTGTGAAGGACGATAAGTGCAGTTAATGTCATCTACTCCCTGAAACGATAGACCATGAAATATCGGGATGTAAAATCTTAGTAGGCATTGAATACACCAAAGACATAACACCCTCGCAAAAATAATTCATCAAGCAATATCACTAAAGTATAAATTGCATAACGACAACCAACCTTACAGTACACTACACTCCGTCAATTACAGAAAATAAAAACTACAAACTATACTGGGACCTGGCCATTCATACGGATAAAACAGTTATGGACTACAGACCAGATATAACTTTCCAGGATAAAACAAAAATTATTACCTACCTAATAGACATCGCAGTACCGGCTGACCATAACGTTGCTAAAAAATATTCCGAAAAGAAACAGAAGTACCAAAAACTAGCAATAGAAATGGAAAGAATATGGAAACAACAACAAATACATATTCTCCCGTTTATTACCTCAGCAACAGGAATCACACCTAACTCATTTATAAAACATCTTGATCAACTGGATCTCAAACAATCCATACACGCGCAAGCTCAAAAAGCCACTATACTTCACACTTGCAATATCACAAGATCTTTCCTAAACCATAAGTGACCTTCTGATGGACTTGGCATGCGCCCGTCCATTGGAAGTATATACCAGATTATTAGTCTGTGAAAATTTTAGACAATAATAATAATAATAATTATAATAATAATAATAATAATAATAATAATAATAATAATAATAATAATAATAATAATAATAATAATAATAATAATAATAATAATAATAATAATAAAAACATTTAAAAAAGAAAAAATGTTTTGTGTCTTTTTATCTTGCAGCTTGCTTGGCGAAGAGATATTTAAATGTATTTTGTCTAAATTTGTTTGGAGTGAGAGTCTTAAGGAAGTCGGGAAGTGAGTTGTATAATTTAGCAGAGTTAAAAGTAAAACATCGTTCAAACATGGAGGATTTATGTAGGGGTGGGGTTATCATACCCCGAGATTGCATATTTACGTCATGTACATGGGATCTAAAAACCACTTTGGTATATAGAAATGGGGGACTTTTATTATAAAGTTTTAGAACCGTATTTTTTAATTTCCACTTTAAATGTTGAGGCAACCCATGCACCACCATGCATGTATACACAAAATAATCTATTGCTACTAGTAATAATAGCTAGATGTTCGTTCACCTTTTCTTTACTTTATGTATACTTATAACTCGTTTTTATTATCACAAAAGAGTTTAAGGCTATTTTCCAATCTTCGCCATAAAGTGGTAGGTAGGTAATTGATTCTCTAAGCATTTTCTTCCAGGGCCCTAAAGAATAATTTAAAATGCTAATAGAGATGTCGTTAGAGATTTTGCAAATATATTAATATGTGCAATAAATTTACTGAATTCTTGTGCGAAGGATATTTGAAATTGAATTATTTTATCCATATTAATATCAACACGCTAAATAAAAAGTCAAATTAAATTATTATTAGTTCCAGTTTCATAACCAACCTGAGAAATAGATTGATTAAACAATATTTTACCCAAATACAAAAAAAAATTGCGGATATTGTTACTTACCGTGAAACCACTTAATATTTATTCCACGGTTTTTGAGTTGAATTGTTCTTGTCAAATACATTACCTACAATTTAAAATGTAATTAGAGCGTACACTATAATTACGTAACAGTTGTAAAGAAATGCTCAAATAGACATACTTAGGTAACCTAAACCGTAATCAAATGTATACTAGGTAAAGATTTGTTTACTGTCTACTGATTTTATAAAATAAAGTATTGATTGTTCTTGTACACGACATTTTATTGTCAACCTATTTCGAATTTTTTTTTAAGTTTATTAACTGCAACTAAGGTTTTTTGCATTGCAATAGAAGATAAAACAGCGCTACCGTGCGAGCAAAAATTATTTTCATCAAAGAGGGCCTTGCATCTAAGGACGTAATGCTTAGCCGTGAAACTTAATACCTGTTGGGTGTCAGTAACTATCTGAATTAACAATCAATCAGTTATTCCGTCATCTTTGGCAGTCGTTACAAGTAATTTGATCCATCGCTAATTTTTCCAATTTCTTGAACAATTCACACAATGGGCTTTACGAAACAGCACAAAACATTTATTGTTGAAGCGTATTTTCCAAACGGGGTTAGAGTAAATGGTGAGTGGCAATACAATCCGGGTTTGTGCATGGACGATTTTCACGAACATTTTCCTAACGTTGCTTTTATTGCTGGGGATTTTTATCATTGCCTGAAAAGAATTGTGGCTGTGTTTAGGGAAACAGGTTCTATACAACACAAAAAAGGAGCAGGAAGACCATCTGTAAGAACAGAAGAACTTGTTGCAAACGTTCGTGAAAAAATGCAAAATACGCCAACAAATTGTATAAGACGCCTGTGAAGAAGTGGGAAGATCTTATGGAACATGCAGGACTATTCTTAAGAAGCAGCTAAATTTATTTCCTTATAAAGTGCAAGTATTCCAAGAAATACAAGCCGCAGATTTTGAATGACGCAGGAATTACTCTCAATGGTTTACCCAAAATTTATTGGAAAGAAATGATTTATTAGACATAACATTTTTTTCGGATAAAGCCTGGTTCCACCTCTCCGGTTATGTGAATCAGAATACACGCATGTGGAGTAGTAAAAATCCCCATTTTTTTGTATAGTCCATTGCACCATCCAAAAATTGGTGTCTGGTTAGCTGATTCCCGAAGAAGAATTGTTGGTCCCATTTTTTTCCATGACACAGTTACAGCACAGCGGTATAGCAAAATCCATTTGTGAAGCAATTACTTGACGACGAACTACGTTTCGGATATTTTCAACAATGCGGTGCAACCGCCTATTAGCCGCCGAAACTATTAACTACTTACGCAATTTTTTCGACCACAAATTAATCAGTTTTCGATCAGATATTGAATTCCCACCTAGATCACCTTGTTTAACGGTACTTCGTTTTTCCTCATATTAAACTCTATTTTTAAAACACCAGTTGCAAATTCAGAACAATTACAAGAAAGGATTATCCAAGAATGTGGTAACATTTCTCCAGAGATGCTGGTCAACACTTTCAAAAATATGAAGAGACCTGTGAATTTATGCTTGGAGCATGGCGGTGGCCAATTTTCAAATTCAAATTCAAATTCAAACACAATTTATTTATCAAGAAAATACAATAAAAATAATACAATTTCAGCAATTTATGTATTTATTTTTCTTTTTCTTTCTGTATATTCTTACTTTGTTGATTTTGTAAACAACAAAAATAAATTTGTATTTGTCTACTTATTTTATTACTCATTAGTTTGGCATATCATGTCATAATATGAATTTGACAAAATGTTAACCTAAATTTGGTTAAATATATCGTCCCCATATCATTGTGATCTAAACCAAGCTCCACGTTTTTTTAATCGAAGTCCTCTTTGATGCAAAATAATTTTTGCTCGCACGGTACCTCCGTCACCCCGCGTCTCTACAGGAATATATATCTGACTAAGCCACTGATGAATACGATACTGCCTTAAAGAAACAAAAAGTACAGTCAACTTTTTGTTTTGCAAAAGTGACTTTAATCCGGTTTGAATTAGCATCGAAAGAAAATGGGGGCGAGTACTAAATTCTATACAAATAAACATCGACAAACGGTAAATGTGGAATTTGGCTTTACCATCAGCATGGCGAGATCAATAATTTAATTTTTAATAACAGTTTCTTTAATACCTACATACATTATACAGAGTGTCTTTATTTTACCTTTTTGAACTGATATAGTAATTGACGGAAAAAAAAATTATTATCGAAATTGTCAAATTAATAATCTTTTTCTACAAAAAATCGCTAAATAAACACTTTATTGTTAGTATTTACTCGGAAAATATTGTACTTTGGCGGTCTAGACCAAAAAGCAATTAGTGACCGATACTTTATCGGTATATGAATGTATCCATGTATATACAGGGTGTTTCAACAAAAACTCCCAGGCCAATTATTTCGAAAACTAAAAACGACATGTAAATTCTGTAAAGGCCAGTTTTTAGCCTCTATGATTGGCTTCACAACTGTGTAAAAAATGTGTTTAAATAATAAAAGATGTAGGTGTCGCCACGGTGCAAAGAATTTTTTAGATTACAGGAACTTTTAAATGTTGTCGCTCTTTAAGATAATTCATTTCTGGTCAAATTATGTCCTATAAAAATTTTTGATAAATCCAACATGAAAGAAGATATTTGGGGTTAAGTTTTTTTTTAAATAATTTTACCGTGTATTTTAATTATAAATATTTTTAATATCCTTTAGCAGATTTTAATTTAATTTTGGTAGGTAATGATAATTTTAGTGATAAAACGCTCGTGTAGGGCTAAATTCTGTGGTAAGATGGCAAAACCAGATAAGTATGTCGATTTTTTCCCATTTTTAGATTTTTATACCTATATATTTGTAATAACAAGATCTACAAGATGGCAGAATCATATATTATTATGTCTAAGCACTGTGTAAGTTGATTATTTTACTGTGTCCAACTTTGAATATGTTGTATTTGGAGAATATATACTTTGGCAAAATCATATATGTTGCAGTCGGAACCCGTTGCAGTGACGCATATTGTGTCTTAATAATTTTTAACATTTTTGTTTTTGTGTCGTTGCAAAATAAAATATGTTGACATAATATGTTGTTTACACTTTCAGACAAGGGAA
The DNA here is from genome assembly GCA_963969555.1 of Polydrusus pterygomalis. Taxonomy (NCBI): domain Eukaryota; kingdom Metazoa; phylum Arthropoda; class Insecta; order Coleoptera; family Curculionidae; genus Polydrusus; species Polydrusus pterygomalis. Next base: position 82,494,974 of record OZ018375.1, read on the forward strand.
ATGCTATTAATTTATAAAGATGACAAATGCAGATATGTAAACATATATGATTTTGTCATCTTTTAATTGCTGGTAACTAGATTAAATATTACTTTTTATTGAGTAATAGATGTGTTGGCTAAAGGACCTCGGTCGAAGGCCAATTGGGTAACCAATAAAGAACATGTTAATAATTAATAATAATAGATGTGTTTTGGACTTCCATTGCCTTTAGTTTTTTATATCACAACGTTTCAACTGGTAAGTATCTCCAGTTGAAACGTTGTGATATGAAAAACTAAAGACAATGGAAGTCCAAAACACATCTATTACTCAAGATACATCATTGTCTACAACCTTCAAACAAACATTACTTTTTATTTTTGAAGAAGTAGTCCATACTCAAAGTGGAGTTGAATAGTATAGGGAAAATAAAACCATAAAGTCTTTCTCCACAATTTTAATTCAATAGCTACGCTATAATCTACATGTTTCGAGTGTGGAAACACTCATCATCAGGATGTTGAAGTAAAAATTATAAACAGCTGATGTTGTTAGCAAAAGAGAAAATATAATAAAGTTAAAGGTGGAACTAATCCATAATGGAGCTTTCAATAGCACGTATAGGGGGTGAAATTTTTTTTTGATTGTCGACCTTCTGATTTTTCAATTTTACATCTTTTGTACACCATTAAAAGCTCCATTACGGGTCAATCTCACCATTATTTTCTCTTTTGCTAAAAACATCAGCATTTTACTTTTCACTTTGTTTCCTGATGATGAGTGTTTCTACACTCGAAACATGTCGATGTGATACTAGGTTCGCCTAGTTTTTCGATGAATAAAGATTGTGGAGAAAGACTTCGTGCTTTTCTTTTTCTGTATCATTTAACTCCACTTTGAGTATGGACTACTTCTTTAAAATTATTGTACTATTATTATCTACAATTATCCATGTTTGCGGGGCTAAAAGTAATTCATTGAAACCTGATAAAGAGGATAGTTTTATTGTGGAATATTTAAGAAATAATTAAAACGACCAGATTTAATCTAATTTAATTTACGAAAATAGATATAAATAGTTGGGTGAAAAAAATCATAAATTATTTAAGAAATATTAACTTTTAGAGCAAAATAGACAAACGAGAAAGTATGGAGAGAAACTATTTTATAAGATGTTTAAAATGTCCTCCGCCAACTGTTGTGCAGTAGATCAAGTCATCAAAACATTCCTGTTGTATATTTTGATACTTGTGGAGAAATTTCTCGTTGAATGGGTTTTAAAATTTATAAACCAAATATTCGAAGCAGTCCCACAAAAAAGTGCAGACTCCCGCCTAGCTATCCACCGCACCAGGCAAAATTATATTTAAGTATACCCTTAATTAGGAAGCATAATATGGGGGTGGGGGAGCAACATCTTGTGGAAACTATATGGTTAAACTTAAATAATCACTTGACTCAGGATCATTATCATCTGGAAATAGAGTGGCGAGTGCTTATTCTTATCCTTCTCCAGTGAAGCCCACATCAAAGGAAAAGGGTCGGATTACCCTATTTTCAACAATGTCCACCAATATACCGTGCAAGCAAAAATAATTTGCATCAAAGAGGGCTTGGATTAAAAAACGTAAAGCTTGGTTTAGATCACAATGATATGGGGACGATATACCATCTAACCAAATCTAGGTTAAAATTTTGTCAAATTCATATTATGACATGATATTCCAAACTAATGAGTAATAAAATAATTAGACAAATACAAATTTATTTTTGTTGTTTACAAAATTAACAAAGTAAGAATATACAGAAAGAAGAAGAAAAATAATTACATGTATTCTGAGAATTCACATAACCGGAGAGGTGGAACCAGGCTTCATCCGAAAAAAATGTCAGGTCTAATAAATCATTTCTTTCCAATAAATTTTGGGTAAACCATTGAGAGTAATTCCAGCGTGTTTCAAAATCTGCGGCTTGTATTTCTTGGAATACTTGCACTTTATAAGGAAATAAATTTGGCTGCTTCTTAAGAATAGTCCTGCATGTTCCATAAGATCTTCCCACTTCTTGGGACAGGCGTCTTATACAATTTGTTGCCGTATTTTGCATTATTCCACGAATGTTTACAACAAGTTCTTCCGTTCTTACAGATGTTTTTCCTGCTCCCTTTTTGTGCTGTATAGAACCTGTTTCCCCAGCAATAAAAGCAACGTTAGGAAAATGTTCGTGAAAATCGTCTGTGCACAAACCCGAATTGTATTGCCACTCACCATTTACTCTAACCCCGTTTCGAAAATATGCTTCAACTATGAATGTGTTGTGCTGTTCCGTAAAGCCCATTGTGTGAATTGTTCAAGAAATTGGAAAAATTAGCCATGAATCAAATTACTTGTACCGACTGTCAAAGATGACGGAATAACTGATTGATTGTTAATTCAGATAGTTACTGACACCCAACAGGTATTAAGCTCTACGGCTAAACATTACGTCCTTAGATGCAAGGCCCTCTTTGAAGCAAATAATTTTTGCTCGCACGGTATTAACCTTTTCATTATACTGGGTGTGATTTTCTATGAACCAGTGAGATTTTTTCTATGCCCAGTACCTATAGTTTTGTTTATTAACCTGATCATTTAAAGAAAACGTAGCTTCACCTAAAAAACAGTACGGTGCTTTTCCCACTTAGCGCAACTCCTCATTTCTGATGAACGAGCTAAGCTTCCACGTTTAAATTGAACACGAGCCGCTACTGCAGTTCGAGTAACAAATTCAAGCCTTAAGTTCTGTTTTCAGCAGACCCAGTATCTTTTATGATCATAATTATTTTACATAACTATTTTCCATAATGCACTGCCAATGACCTCTAAAATATTATTTTCTTTCAAGGTTTTTAATGTAGGTTACCAAAGTCAAAAAGCCGCGAATGCCTTGAACACGAACAAGGCAACGAGATGGTTATACGAAGTTTATTTATTTATTTATTTTATAGGCTATAACAGGTAGTTAATAATATTTAAATTGATAATATGATGATTAATATGGATTAATTATTGATTTTATCAGCCCATTGTTATTCTAAGCATACGAATAATTGAAAAACTAACTAACTGAATAGAATTTATTGCATTTGCATTGCAAAAGAAGGCGATTTTACGCAATAATAAGCTAATAAAATTATCCCATTGGATTAACGGATTAGTTAATATTTAAAAAATGTTTGAAAGCTCATGAAACATCCATTTTAGTCGGCTGTCCCCCCTCCCCCTGTCGAAAGTTCCTCAAAAATTCAAGTTTCTTTTTCTACTAGAACTCATACGTGTACTAATCAGGAAAACCTCTTTAAATCCCATTATTCCTGGAGTAGATACCTGTATTCATAAAGATTGGCAACAATTTCGGCGAAAATCTGGTGGTATTAAGAAGTTTGAATTAGTAAGTGAGCATCCAGCCTTTTCAATCTCTGACGATTTTTTTAACCAGGAGTGTTTATCTTTTCCTACTCCTTAATTGCCCTAATTTTCACTTTCATCGTCAGCTTTAAAAGTATATATTATCTATTCCCACTTATGACGCTAGTAAGCTTTGTTTCGTAGTTATATGAAGTGCAAAAATTTTCTCTCATACTGCGCTGAGAAGGCTATGGAGTATCCACATACCCAGGGCTTCAATTTTATTAATTGTGGTGACCTTTAAAGGCCATGCCTAGCAGCCAAATTGCAAAACTAAGCGTACTTGGCTTTTTACAAATCGATATCTAAGGCTCATATTAAGAGTGGTCAGGAATAGCCCCATCAGGATCCTTGTTCGATCCTGGATATCTAATCTCTACTTTTGGAGTTAGGTTTTTGGTAATCCATGTCCCCAAATATTCAAACTTTTACTACTGCTTTTCCCATATATGCTAATATTATTATATCCTGGGATACCTCATCTGAACTTCGCCTTTTTCTGAGGACCATTATTTTAGTCTTAACAAATATGTATACATATAATATGTACTGTGGAAGTCAGAAATAAAGACATTTATTATTATTATTATTTTTATTATTATTATTATTATTATTATTATTACTATTATTGATGGCTCTAGAGTTTTGATATTATGACTTTTTTTGTTTTAGTGGTATTTATTTTATGGCCGTATTGATCTCCCACTGAAGCGAGCTTATTTAACAAGCATTGCAAGGCTTCTGAACTATCGACTATTATTGCAGTATCATCAGCATACCCGAGGTTGTTCAACGGTACACCACTGATCTTAATTCCATCACTTGTGTCTTTTATTGCCTCTGCAAAAATACGTTTGGAGTATAGATTAAATAGCTGGTGAGGACAAAACATAACACTGTCGGACACCGTTTTGTATAGTTTCTGGTTCAGTTATTATATTATGTTTCACTATAGCTGTCTGGAACCACTATAAGTTTTTTATTATTGTAATATCGTTTTTTTCTTGACCATTTTCCTGCAATATTTTTGAGTGGTCCACATGATCCACTCGGTAGAACGCCTTTTCATAATCTATTAAGCATATAATATGTATATATTTTCTTTTATTAGTCTCTACTCTAAAATGTTAAGAGCAAACAATGCCTCCTGAGTTACCATTCTATTAGGAAATCCAAACTGTTCATAGCTCTTAAATATCCTTAAAAGATTTTGAGAAACAATTTAAGGAAACGGCTCATTGAGCCTATAATGAATAAAAATGTAGCAATCGCTTTTTCTTATAAAATCGAAGTAATTTCTTGAAAGCCAATGAATAAATACTAAAGTAATTGCGTCCAGCAATTGCTTAAAACTGCAGGAATTGCTTGTAGTCAATTCTTTATCTTAAAAAATAGAAGCAATTGCTATCGCTCGCTTAAAATGTGATGAATAAATTAAGGAATTGCTTTTTCTAGTGTAGCGATTGCTTTCAACTTTTTAAGGTAGGTCAACCCCTGCATCATTTGCTTTGTATAGCAGTCAACTTTAGTTTTCCGCGGCATACACGCCCGTAAAAGAAAAATCTACAGTAGTGTACGTAAAAATTGCAAATATGATGATTTCAGAAAGTTATATCGATTTGACTGCAAAAATGTTAAGTGGTTGTCAAATTATTTTTTTACTGATACTGGTAAAAGGCGAGGGGGTGCACTGTCACCTTTAAATAAGATTAAAGTCTTTCTGCGGAAATTGTCGGATCCGTGCTTTCAAAATTATGAAGGTAAAGAACTCGGTGGTCACCAAACTACTGTCTGTAAGACATACACTTCTGTAATGAATGCAGTTTTGGAGAAGGCCAATATTTTTATTAAATTTTCTGCAAGTGCTGAAGCTGTTGTGGAAGCTAAACGGTTGTGGTCAGAGAGATTTATTTATGTTTCTTTAATTTGAGAACGAATATCAATTGATTGTCTTAATTTCTTTATGACTTCTATCACTTTCCTTATTTTCACTGAAATCTGCCATATCACAAATATAAGTTTCCTATTTTCCACAAAAATGTAACAGGTTACTATTGTACTAAATAAATAGACCAACGTTGTTGTATTTACGTAAACTCTTTTGCAAATTAGGCACCAAACTGAACATGAAATCTATAATCTGAACAAGTAGATAAGCCACGTCTGAACTTATGTTGAATAAGCATTTGCTATTAAGAAAAACCAGCGATTGCTTTAAAATTTTATTCATATCCAGATCTAGCGATCGCTTTTACTTATAGCTATTTTACTTGTCATAATAGCTTATTTGCTACTCAAGCAATTGCTTTTACTAAAAAGTAATTGCTTCCAGTAATTGCTTAATTTTTATTTATTAGGCTCATACTTCTAATGGTCATCGGATCTTTTTGCGATTGCTTTTTCGGAATCGAGATTAATTCCGATCTTAATCCGGTTGTATAAATTTCGTTAAAAAGCTGAACCAGCGTATTAATGTCCTCTTCATATCAAAGTTATTTTATTTCCATATGGATTTTGTCGGGTCAAGGTGATTTTCTGATTCTGCTGGTCTTTATTGCTTTTATAACTTCCTGCTTCAGTTTTTAGGCGAGTTTTCGAGATCTCTGGTCAGATTGAATAGCCGTGGCATTATGCTTTTGAATATACCATCTATTTATTAATATGATTTTGATTTTTGATAACTGGATATATTTTTTTAAGTTTAGTTTATAAGTTTCTGCGATGTTTTATGATTGAGTAATATAAGTAGTTCATGGTTTATATAACTATAAGCTTTCTATGAAATTTTACAACTTTAAATCATACAAAACTATAAAGAAACATCACAAAGTGCCTATACATATTAGTTTTTACGATACTTTGTGATATTCCATCTTAGTTTCGTGTGGAGTTTTATGGATCAATTTTTTTATGTGTTGTTACTATCAAAGTGATTCTTACCTAATAAGGTATAAAATACTTAACTAAAAAAAATGTTAACTAAAATTGACTTTTAACTGATTGACTTGATCCATTGGATATAATTAAAAACTGATTTATTTTCTTTCAGATATTATGTACCCACACCATTACCACCTATGCAATAGATAACAGTGACGAACCACCAGAAGGGTACTACGCCTTCGTAGAATCTCCGAACGCTGAACCTCCAAGGGTAAGGCCTCCACCGTATACTTTTGCTTCTCTTGATTGTAAAGAAGATGTAAATAGAGAACCTCACATGTCAGTGTATAATATTTGTGGTGATTTAAACAAAGGCACCATTCCTAGAAACCCGATGGGACAAAATGTATTGGGTTCGCCCTATCCATTGTAAGTATAGATATAGTAGTTCCATAAAGCTATATTTTAATTAACAGTTGTATTTTTATAGGTGTTAAAACTAACTTTATTATAACATGAAGGGAATAATATTACATTTTATATTCATTAATAAATACTAAGCATAGCACAGTGCGGTATTTTCTTTATATTAGTGTTTCCAGTCTAATAATACAGTCCACTAAATCGTTGCTATAAATAGTCGTAAAGTCCGTCAAGTTACAGTGCGGTAACCTCTGTCCCGGAAAAACAGTGTTAAGACAGTTCGGTGTTAACACTCGGGTAATGGGCGTTTTTTACTCCTAAATTTTGATTTTAGTTGTACAGGGTGATTCAAAAGTACTTTGACAAACTTCGGGAGGTAATTGCCGGCAATATTTTAACCCAATAAAGCCTGGGTAACTTTTTTTCTAGGAATTACCTCAATTTTACAATATGAACTTATTTTCATATACAATTGATAAAAAAATTTCATTTTAGACAGTTTTTTTACGTTTTGATGTAGTTTTTTTGCGTATGATAAAACATACGTTAGGCACATAAGTCATGATTTCCGGTGTAAATAAAGATCACATGTGAATTTTAACATTTTATTACAATAAATTGTTATAAAACTTATGAAAGCAAGAAAAAATCTGTGACAAGATTCAAGCAGTTAAACGGGAGGGGTATGATATACGCGAAAACAATTGTCAGTGATGTAATCCAATAGTACATTTAATACAAGAAAATTTTGTACATTTTCCGCAGTATGCGCAACGTCTTTGAGTTGATTGTTTGTCGATGACTTGGTCAATCCTATCATATCGAATTTCCTTTAAAACATTTCTACTGCATTTCGGTTATGGACCAGCTAAAAATTGAGGAGCTGTAAGAAGGGCCAGAACGGTTCTCCTGTAGAATTCATATACTTAGTCCAATTTTTGGACGGACAAAGCGATAAAGAAGCCACATATTTACCATTGCGCCGTTTAGACAAAATCGAATAAATGGACAATACCATTTTCTGGATCTTATACGCATTCGATAAAGGCCGCGCATTTTATCAAAAAGACCAACTCCTCCCATTTCTTGGTTATAAAGATCTATTACTGTGGGTTGGTCAACGTCAATATGTTTTCTAAGCTGTTTAGACCAGCGTTTGCCTTTTCCTTTGGTGAGATGAGATGGTTCAATGTAATTTTTTTCGCTCAATGCAAGGACTACATTTTTGGTTTCACCAACTTTGTTAACAGCCAACACTTCCATTGGTTGCTTTAAAACTCCTTTTCCTATAGAGCGAATACCGTAGATTTCCTCGTCATCACTTGGTGCATTATCTACGTCGCTGTCTTCACCATCTAGCGTTGGAAGCAAAACCATATCCATATGACTACAGCCTTTTATTGGGGCATATTCTTCATCATCGGACTCAAGCTGCTCCAAATAGTTCAAAAGTTCTTCCGCATCCCGTTGATTTGACGGATCATACAATTTCTTCCTGAAAGGAAAAAATGCCACCACATATACCTTATAAGTACTTGTAAATGCCTATGGTATGATAAAACATACGTAAGATAATTTTAGCTGTAGACTCCTTTATTATAAAAAAATATACCTAATTTATATTTCGTACCTTTTATAGATAGGTATAAAGCAAATAAACATATTAAAAATTAGGACAACTAATAGAATTTATAAATTATAACACATAACCTTACCTCGAACTCATTTTTTTGCTAGATCAAGAATGGCCTTTTCTGAAACAGCTTAAAACACACTTCTTTTTATAAAAATCTGCTTACAATTTTTTTTTACACTTTTAGTACACTTTATTTGCAAATACTACTAAAAGAAAATTAATATTTTGCTGCCGCTCGCAATCACCTGTCATTTTAAGTATACCAAACCTATGTATGATATATCATACGATAGGCTTTATTGGGTTAAGATGAAAAGTCCTTATAAACAGTGGTCCTTGGCGACTTCGTTACGGAGTTACAGGGTGTTGAAATATTAAAAGGAATAGTAATAATTTTTAAATAACTCCTTAACGAGTAATTTTTTTTTATGAAATTTAGTGAATTAAATAAGCATTTAAGGACACTTATTTTCAAAGTACAACACGTTCGTAAATTTAACGAGTGGCGTCGGTACAAAATGTTACTACCATATTTTTTGTGAAAACTATGCTACACCACCGACTTATTTTATTTTAACTTTCTTTTTATAAATCCCCCCTTTATTTACAACAAAAAAGATCACGTGTGTTTTTTTGATACGAGGGACGGTTTAAGGGTAAATGATTATTTTATTTGAATAAACACAAATATTAAAAAATGTGTTTTAAACTGATCAACCACTCAAATATTTATTAAAGTATTTTAACGAATACCTACATACATACTTAGTAATAAACAAAGGAAGGCATCTGCGGATGCCTATTTTCTAAGTATAGCACGTTTTCAGTGGCATACATATTTATTGATTAGTATGTTATTATTTAATATTTTGTATTTTGACAAGGCGGCTTTGGAAATGCATTTGTCGATAAATTATAACATATTTGACAGTTAGTTACCATTGAAAATAACAAAACTGAAGAAATAGAAGTCAATGGTAACTAACTGTGAAATATGTTTTAATTTATCGACAAATGCATTTCCAAAGCCGCCTTGTCAAAATACAATATATTAAAAAAGCATTTCCCAAGCCGCCTTGTCAAAACACAAAATATTAAAAAATAACATACCAATAAATAAATATGTATGCCACTGAAAACGTGTTATACTTGAAAATAGGCATCCTCAGATGCCTTTCTTAGGCATATATATACATATTTGTTTATTAGTAAGTATGTATGTAGGTATTCGTTAAAATACTTTAATAAATATTTGAGTGTTTGATCAGTTTAAAACACATTTTTTAATATTTGTGTTTATTCAGATAAAATAATCATTTACCCTTAAACCGTCCCTCATATCAAAAAAACACACGTGATCTTTTTTGTTGTAAATAAAGGGGGGATTTATATGAAAAAAGTTAAAATAAAATAAGTCAGTGATGCAGCATAGTTTTCACAAAAAATATGGTAGTAACATTTTGTACCGACGCCACTGGTTAAATTTACGAACGTGTTGTACTTTGAAAATAAGTGTCCTTAGATGCTTATTTAATTCACTAAATTTCATTAAAAAAAATTACTCGTTAAGGAGTTATTTAAAAATTATTACTATTCCTTTTAACATTTCAACACCCTGTATCTCCGTAACGAAGTCGCCAAGGACCACTGTTTATAAGGACTTTTCCTCTTAAAATATTGCCGGCAATTACTTCCCGAAGTTTGTCAAAGTACTTTTGAATCACCCTGTATAAACGAACAAAAGTAAAATTTTCTGTGTTCTTACTTTTCGGTCTTGATATTGTCATAAAATAAGTAAATAACGTTCTAAGATCAAAAATATATTACTTTTAAATCATAAAACTTTCTACATATTTATAGTGGCAACAACGAAATCAGTAGCCAAAGACCAAAAACAGATTAAGCTTTTATTATTTTTTAACTTTTCCGTTGTTTCTTGCTAAGTATTTGTTTTTTAGATTAATTTACATTTATATCAAGTATATTAAAGTATGCCCATACCAACCGTTATGTTATAAAATGATATTTACATAACAGGGTTAATATTTCAAACAAACGATTTATATATTTTTCAAGAGGAGAGTGGCAGGTTGTCGGAGGAAATCATGGGATTAAAGGTTTCGGACTTAAGTAAAACTTAAAAATGCTTGGTTGTCAAAAGAACAACATCTTGTTGACAAAGCAAGCATTTATTATGCTCTAGTGTTACCTAAGCAAAAGTGATATAATTAATGAAAAAGTCAATAGAATCGATTTTTAACAGAAACAACAACATAAATCAACACAGATTTTAAGTTAATATAAAATATTTTAAAAAAGTACGTAAGTAATTATGAAATCATATTAATAGAAACAGAATAAAGAAAAAGATCACCATCTGTCTTGGAAACACTCGTTAATCTCATAATGTGGCTTGGATAATAATTTTTTACTTCAGACCGAAATTTATTTGGACAACTTAGAGCCTTTAAATTAGTTGGAAGGTGATTAAATATTTTTTTTTGCATTGTTTAATATGTAGAGCGTTGTATTTGTAAAGAGGATATTCAGATCCTGTTTAGTTTTGAAAGCAGATCTTTCAGCAATTACGCACCATCAATGTCGATACACCTAAATGTAAGAGTCAAAATTGTATTTCTTAGTAAGAAGAAATCTCGAGTCTCTTTTACCGATCATATATACAAATCGAAGAGCCCTCTTTTGCAGTAGGTACCAATTGTACAAATATTAATAACAACCTCCCCAGAAACAAACACCATATTCCAAGTGTCATTCAGCCAACGTAAAGTAAAAGCATCCAGCACTTTTGCCAACACTCTTAGTGCATAGCAAGCCGACACAAGCCCCCCAGATAAACTGAAAATATGATTGTCAAAAGTCAGCTTCTTATCTATGTTAAGCCTCAGAAACTTACAGGTTTGATTTCTTATGGTATTATCATCCATAACAATATTACCCATACTGCATTTAAAAGACAGTAAATTAGTCTTGGATACATTAAGAGTTCATTAGTTTTAGTCACACCATTTTTTAACCCTAGCAATATTTTCGCTCACTAAGATGATCGTATCATCATTAAGGAGAGAACTTACCTGGGGGAGGCTGACCTGTAATATTTATTAGGGGGAGATCATTAATATAGAGTCGGAATAATATTGGCTCAAGAGCGACCCCCGAGTTACACCACCGTTAACATTATATGTTTGACAAGAATCCCCGGTTGATAATATCTAAGAGCGATTAGACAAATATAAGCTAAACCATGCCAGCGATACATCCCTAAATCCGTAAACCTTAAATTTGCCCAATAGTACTTTATAGGGTTGATACAATCAAAGGCTTTAGTCAAAGCATAGAATACCGCTGCGGATGCTTGTCCCTCATTTAGCTCCAAATAAAGGTCCCGATGAAAGCAAATAGTGCATCATACATTAGTGTTTTTTGAATTCCAAATTATTACCAGTCAGTTTATAGTATATGGTATGTTTTTTTTTTGAAGTTTCTCTTTAATATTTAAAAGAGAAGGTAGTAAAAAGGTAGGCTTAAAGTTGAAGAGTAAATTTAATTTACCTACTTTATGCAAAGGTACCGTGCGAGCAAAAATTATTTGCATCAAAGAGGGCTTGGATTAAAAACGAAGGGCTTGGTTTAGATCACAATGATATGGGGACGATATATCTAACCAAATCTAGGTTAAAATTTTGTCAAATTCATATTATGACATGATATATCTCAAACTAATGAGTAATAAAATAAGTAGACAAATACAAATTTATTTTTGTTGTTTACAAATTTATCAAAGTAAACACCGTAACACAGAAAGAAAAAGAAAAATAATTACATAAATTGCTGAAATTGGCCATGCTCCAAGCATAAATTCACACGTCCCTTCATATTTTCGAGTAATTCCTGCGTCTTTCAAAATCTGCGGCTTGTATTTCTTGGAATACTTGCACTTTATAAGAAAATAAATTTAGCTGCTTCTTAAGAATAGTCCTGCATGTTCCATAAGATCTTCCCACTTCTTGGGACAGGCGTCTTATACAATTTGTTGGCGTATTTTGCATTATTTCACGAACGTTTGAAAGAAGTTCTTACAAAGGGTCTTATTGCTCTTTTTTTGTGTTGTATAGAACCTGTTTCCCTAAACACAGCCGCGATTCTTTTTAGGCAATGATAAAAATCCCCAGCAATAAAAGCAACGTTAGGAAAATGTTCGTGAAAATCGTCCATGCACAAACCCGGATTGTATTGCCACTCAGAATTTACTCTAACCCCGTTTCGAAAATACGCTTCAACCATGAATGTTTTATGCTGTTCCGTAAAGCCCATTGTGTGAATTGTTCAAGAAATTGGAAAAATTAGCGATGAATCAAATTACGTGTAACGACTGTCAAAGATGACGGAATAACTGATTGATTGTTAATTCAGGTAGTTACTGACACCCAACAGGTATTAAGCTCTACGGCTAAGCATTACGTCCTTAGATGCAAGGCCCTCTTTGATGCAAATAATTTTTGCTCGCACGGTATTTGTTAAACCCGGCTCCATTATCAAGTAAATAAGAATAGTTATTTTAATAAAAATAAATCGTAGTTCCATAATAACTCAGATGAAAACAAAAACACTGAGAAGACAAGAATGACAATGGCAAGTGACTAGCTGCACTTGTTTTTCAATTAATATAATATAACATGTTTTTGTAGAATTCATGCACAGGTGCGCACAACTATCAAATTTAAGAATAGTGATCAAACCCATTATCCAAACTTGGTTGGGCTGCAGTATTAGCCAGTTTTGTTGTGGGCAATATTTAATAATGGCTAATTACTAACAACTTTAACAATTGATGCTCTTATCTAATGTAATTGTTGTACCTTTGATGCTTAAACATAAAACAAAATTAAGAATATTGCGTTTCGGTTACCATACAATGGGCGTACCTGACATTGACTTGACAACAATCCACGAAAAGAGTAATAATATGACTTTCTGTTCTTAACAACGAGCTGTATTTTCTAAAATATTTGTACCTATAAACAACATAGGTATTTTCGACGGGAATTATAGAACCCGGTGCGACATCTTGCGTCCCAGTACGGTACCTTAGAAAAGGTCAGTCGTAAAGGGGTTATTCTGTAATGCCTGCTTTATACCTCCCATTTAACATTTAATTTAATTTAAGATTTAAACTAAACTAAGAATTTAAAAGTTGAAAGTTAATTTTCTTATGCATACGTTTATACCTCTCATTTAAACTAATTTATCATTTAATTTAATTTAAGAGTTGACCAACTTTCAACTTAAGGTAAAAGATCGTGCCAGATCGCGCTAAATCGCGTTAAATCGTTCTCCACAACTGTCCGTGATTGGCCAGGAAGAAAGATGAATATTTTGATGGGTGACAATAACCTAAAATTATACTTGGAATTTTTATCAACAAATAAAGTGCTTTTTCTCTATTTTTTTTGACTGTTTGTGATTTGTAATGGAAGACTACGATTTGTTTTTTACTACTTGCTTTTTGTTGTAACAACAGCTGGAAAAATCTTCTTTTTTTGCACTTCATTTAATTTAATTTAGTGGCACGTTTTCGAGGTATAAATTAACAAAATTATTTCTTAGCTTAGTTTAAATGATAAATTAAATCTTAAATTAACTTAAATCTTAAATGAGAGGTATAAAGCAAGCATAAAAACGGAAAATTTTGCAAGTGTGCTCTCAAACTCAAAACCGGTACAAGTGCCGGACCACAGATATTAATGCAAAAAAGTTTTGTCTGTTTCCTTCCGCAAAACTCATCCCCTGACGCGTTTCGCCGTTTACGGCCTCACGGAGCCTCACTGATGAGCCGTAAACGGCGAAACGCGTCTGGGGATGAGTTTGGCGGAAAGAAACAGACAAAACTTTTTTGCATTAACATAGGTATTTGCCAAACAAAATATAAATGTTTTGTTTGTCAAACTTAAACTTAGAAGCAGCATCGCATGGGGTAGTTAAAATAATTATAATCGAAACTTATAGGTATTTTATAATCTATTGTTTTTTTGTTTTAGTGAGCTAATTAGAAACATGACTTTAAAATACCTTAGTAGGGCGTTACCCATATTAAAAGCAGACGAGACATTGCCAAAAGTGGCACAGCTACAGGAAGATATTATTTCGCAGAATTCGTAAGTATTATTACTTTTTTCTACGAACAGGTTTTTAGTCACATTAGTGTAACAGTGATAAATATTTGATTTATGCTTTTTAAGATCCTTAATTTTGAGTTCCTCTAAACATAATAATATGAATGACAATTAACAATTATTGCTATTCTCTAACCCAGCTAATTTATTTTATATTTATAATTCATCTTTCCTTTCTATAGTAAATTATGTTAACTTAGTGGTAGCTGAAGGTTCAAATGCTAGATACATTTAATAAAAAAATAACAAATAAATAAACTATTAAATAAATCATAAATCACTTGGCTACATTATGTTTAACTTTTCGAACATTTTATGTTGTGTCTATTTCGCCTAAATATATATCCAGACAAAGCTTTAACACTATAATAACCTTTGCTTCATGTATATTAACAATTTTTGCTGTTGAGTCCCGAGACTCAGTTTTGTGGTTAAATAGGACAACAGTGTATCCTGCCTTAAAGGAATTTAAATTTTTGGTAGTTTTATCAAAATACCATTTTTTTAAATTCATTTTCGAAAAAATTTTTTTTTTTTTGGCATAACATTGATTGAAGTAGTTCCAAGCTCCAACCCATACATTTACTTAAAATTATTGCTCTTGCTGGTTGCAATTGCACGCGAGTTTTCTTGTGCTCAGACATGGTTATTCTGGGACTTTCTGATGGGGTTTCTTGATCAGTTAGCTTCGTCTGCAAACATTATTTCACAGTTAAACAAGGGATTTTGCTCAATATTCTCCAAAAATCCACTGACAAAAGTTGACTCGCAATGCTTGGACCCGTGGAATGTGATACGGGTATAACAGAAAATCGTTCTGCTTAAAACTATCTGTTTCAGTAAATCATTTATTTATAATTGACATTGTTGGTCTATCTTGTGTGACTCTATCCGAAAAGCGTTCTTGATACAGTTGCATGATTAGCTAACGGTGAACTGCCATTAACTAAACCATGCGTATAATGAGTGTCTACCAACTTCTGATTAGTAAAATTAACCATTATTTTTCAAAATAACACTATAAAGATACTTCAACTATCAAATTAAGCAGATCCGAGTAAAGTTAGAAAGAATTGAACTGTCCAAATTAATAAAAGGAAAGAATTTAATTCAACGGCAATAGCCTACTAAAAAAATTTAATATCCTGTTTTTATTAATAAGGACATAGAGATATTTTCTTCTTTATTTTTTACTGAAAAACAATTGAAGATACTAAAATAGTTAAGAAATCTTTTTTTATTGCAAAAGCACCATTTATATATTTTGGGCAGCAAGGGCATGTATTTTTTTTTCTCAAAATAATTAATTTATTTAAATTAAATATTAATTGGAACTTGCTAAACTAAAAATTCGATTTTTACACAAGGTTCGTCTCCAAACTTTGTTTAAACCTACGAACTTTAATAAAAACATCTTATGAATTTTAGTTGATAAAAAAAAATTCAAAATAAACCTTGATTACCACATATAATAAAGAATGCCAAAACTATATAGTATGTGTTCAGGAACTTTTCTTCTTAAAATCACGTAAAGATCCACCTCCTTTAATATTGACATTTAATTATAAAACGCCCTGTATCATGAATGTGCCACTTGAGGTCTCCAACACTTAGCTCATATTTTAAAATTAATACCTACATTAAAATAACTGCCCTTCAAACCTTCAAACATCCAGCTAGAAGCCATTTTTATTTAAAAGTTGCAATTTTATCAATGTTGTGTATGTATTTATGTACTGTACCGGGTGTTCCGCCTAAGGAGGTAATCGGCTATATCTCAGAAAGTAATAACACTAGGACTTTGGGAAAAATATATCTCGATAAAAGCGGCCAAGAGAAATTGCTGGAAATTATTTTCAAGTTCGAAAAATAACCGCTAGGGGGTGTAAGAGAACTTTCAAAATAGAAATGCCGATTTTCTCTTGATTTTTCTTAGTAAAAATATGTTAAAAATATAAGCATTGTATTCTTCATGAAATTAGGCAACTTTATGTGAGGAATCATTTTTTTCTATTTTCAATAATAAAGTGGTGGGAGAAGGTCCGATTACCTCTTTTATTCTTTCAAACGCTGATATCTCTGCTTTGGATAAACCGATTTTATTCGACTTGGTCTTGAAAAAAAGCCCTTCTTTTCCTCTACACGCATATCTATTAACTATACTATATTGATTCTGATGGTGGCCACTAGATGACGTTTTTCCGTAATTCCTCAATGAATAAGGATTTTCTCAAAAAAATCAAATGTTATGATATGACTTTTTCATCATATTTTATTTTAGGCTTATATAGGCTAGAAAATAGTGGAATAAAAAATCCAGGTCCGTATTTAAAATAAAAAAGTTGATGATGGTCGCTCAAATCCGAAACGTCGGATTAAAAAACTAACCCCATCAGCTTGTAGAGGAGGAAAAGTTCCTATGAGAAATTGAAAACCGCAACGTGATATCTTTTGTTAAACTAGAGAAAAAAACAGTGATTTAATTGATTTATTAATGAATGTTTTAAAAAATGGCCTATTTTTCTATATTAATTATTATTATCCCTAATTTCTCTAGTTTAACAAAAGATATCACGTTGCAGTTTTCAGTTCCTTATAGTAACTTTTCCTCCTCTATAAGCTGATGGGGTTAGTTTTTTAATCCGACTATTCGGATTCGAGCGACCATCATCAACTTTTTTATTTTAAATACGGACCTGGATTTTTTATTCCACTATTTTATAGCCTATATAAGTCTAAAATAAAATATGATGAAAAAGTCATATCATAACATTTGATTTTTTTTGAGAAAATCCTTATTCATTAAGGAATTACGGAAAAACGCCATCTAGTGGCCACCATCAGAATCAATATAGTATAGTTAAAAGATCAACGTGTAGAGAAAAAGAAGGGCTTTTTTCAAGACCAAGTTGAATAAAATCGGTTTATCCAAAGCAGCGATATCAGCGTTTGAAAGACAAAAGGAGGTAATCGGACCTTCTCCCACCGCTTTATTATTGAAAATAGAAAAAAACGATTCCTGACATAAAGTTGTTCCTAAAAGTCCCAGTTCAGTAGTTGGCCGTAGCAAGCTCACGCAGCAGATTTCAGAAACTAAATTTTCTTATTTATTGATTATCTGTTTTAATTACTGTACAATTACAATATTTTGCCAAACTTTGCACTCACTGGGAACTAATCTAGTTGTTTTTATTTAAATATACAAATTGGCGGCTTTGTGCTACGCCGCGAACGTAAATTATAATATGGCAATGCAGTATTGAACGTGAAACAGGCGCGGGCGCCTGATTGTCTGTTCTAAAATATTATTATATATTGTTAGAGTCAGGCCCGGTTCTAGACCTCCTGGGTCTTATTTAGCGCCCTCGAAATTTTTATTTCATATTTTTTTCCTGAATAAATATATATATATATATATATAAGTAGGTATACTTATACCATCCAAAATATTTAATTTTTTTGACGTGATTATAAAAAATACTTGGGCGCCCTTATCTTTTAAGGGCCGGTTTATCAGTGAAGTGTTAAATTTGCGTGTTAAGTAGCTTAGAGTTATTGCTAACTCTGAGGCAAAGTTATTGCTACACGAAGGAGTGTTTATCCAACCGTTTTCAAGCTTCGAGTTCTCCACCCTGGAGTTAGGGCTACGTTGGCTATTCTGTATGTAGTGTTGCCGGATTTTGTTCAATTATTATTGGCTGAATAAGGCACGTGATTGACGTGATGGAGATAACCTTACTTTTGTCCTGCTGCCTGTTTGTTCTTAAACTTGTAATGCAAACACTGTGGGTCATATCATAAATTTTTATTAGATAATGGCTTATTCTCATCACTATTATATTTTAATTATTTTATTTACCAGTCAGTTGGCGTTTCAATAATTTCTTCAATTTGTTCTAAAATAAATAAAACTGTAGGTTTCCTCAACCTAAATCTTGTAAAGAAATCAATATTATCAAGTTCCTCGATTGGATTTGTTCTTTCCCTTTCGCGGTAAGGTCTCCGTTCATATGCAATAAATTCCAAAACATCTTCGTCTTCATCGCTCAAATCGAACATAGTTACCTACCGATTTTTTCCAATATAATTTGCGACTTCACCGAAAGAAACTAAAAAGGCCCATCAAAGATCGAAATGTATAGGAAAAGGCGAAAATAGTTATATTGCTTACCACAAAACAGGTATCTTAAAAAATAATTATATAATCTCAGTATCTCACTTAAATACAATCAATATTTTGATATTTGAGGTTAGGATATATATTTAACCCAAAGCTAAACATCAAACCCGAGGTTTCATGTCCGAGCTAATTAAACCCTAACTTTAACACGTACTGTGCATTAACCCAAACATGCATAAACACTTTACCTTCGAGTTACAGTTTAACTCTGAGCTAAATGAGCCTAACACTCCACTGATAAACCGGCCCTAAATAGTATATTATACATCGAAGGTTATACAGACGCTTATTTGTTTTACCTTTGGCAATATTTTGCGCCCCTTGGACTTTGCGCCCCCGGCGTCTGCTCGGGTTGTCCGGGCGCTGGAACCGGGCCTGTTAGGGTTTTTCGTAGCGTTTTCCATTTCTAAGTTTAGTTCATTTCAAATGTATTTCTATGTTTTACCAATAAATAACGCTATAAATTTTAATCTATCGCACGTTGAGTTGGATGTTTCAATTGTAAATAAAATTAACGCTACATTCTTGCAAACCATTATGCTCATAATTGTATAAATTTAAAATGTGGTGGATGCGATGGTGAAAGAGCTTAGTCCAGTTCTGTCTCTGTCGCCAACATCTTAAGGTAAAATAGACCAGAATTCAATAGGGTGCCATAAATGGCAGGTGACCTAGCCACGGTGCGGCGTGTTCTAAGAGAAATTTGACTCTACTATATTGAAAGATAAAAATATTTCAGAAACTGATTTTTGAAAGTGCTCCAATATAAGTGTAAAATAGGTACAATGCTAGCTAATACATAAATCATATATTTGGAGTCAATCATATTATTATTTAAATACCTACAAGATTTTAGAAAGTATGATGAATGGTCTAATAATTTAGATATTACCATAATTATACGCCTTACTAATTGCAAAGTAATTTTTTGCCACAATCGAATTTTATTACCGGATTTAAATTATCTCATAAAATATGTAACTGTTTAAGCCGTAGTGCTATTCCAAACTTTTAAGTGTATAAAAGGAAAAAAATCCCAATAGGGGAAGGTCGCCTATGATGGCACCCTTTTTTTACCACCTAATATATTTTTTAGTTCAAAGGTTTTAACCCATTTAACCATGTTAAAATATTTGTTACTACTTAAATATTCATTAAAAAACTTTAAAAATATACAAAAACTATTTTTTTGGTAAAAAAAATAGAAAATAAAAAATCACCAAGTATGCCATCATAGGCAACTGCATTGCGTATGATGGTATACTCCAGTAAAATGCAAAAATTTGAAGGACGCATAGATGTAAAAGGAATATTTTTGTTACAGTTTGCACATTTTTATTGGTAAAAAATTCAAGCACAAAAAACTGTTTAAAAAAACTTAAAATTGTAGGGAACATGTTTAAAACTTAAAAAAAAAATATTAAACATTATCAGGAAAGTACAATCTAAAGACATATTAAAAAACTTTAAAAAGCATAATAAGTAGTGACATATCTAACAGAAAAGTCAAAGTAGCACCGTTTTGAATATGACGCCTATGATGGCATTTATATGTATTTATAGGTATGCCATCATAGGAGACCAATGGATATGCCATCTTAGGAATATGTCACACTTCTAGTAAATAAATTATAAAAAATTAAAACCACAACGTTAAGATTTAAAATAATCATAGCAAAGTAACATCTATATCCTATAGTTATAAGAAAAAAATCGTGCATTCTAATTTAATGCACCTAACGTAATAAATGTTTGGTTTAAAAAGTGGCTAATATTACTTCGGCACTTAACCATTTATGTTCTATTAAACATTTTATTTACATAAAAACGTCCGTCACGACTAAAATTCAACTCACAACTGAACGGTCAATACGCGCGCCCGTCTAACTATGCGGGATGACGCAAAACCGGTTTATTCCAAAAATACCTGTGGTATGCCATCATGAGAAGTATGCCATCAAAGACGACCTTCCCCTAACTAATAATTATGATTTCTGAAAGTTCTTTCTATGTGAGCTTAATTCACGACTTCTCGATTTCCGGCTAAGAATGTACTAATCTCTTACTATTTCCTAACAATGGCGTATTTAAGGGGGTTCTAGGGGTTCCAGACACCCCCCCCCTACCCCTGAAAGGCCAGAAAAACTTAATAACATTTTTTTATAACTAATGTAGGGAATAAACGTCGGTCTTAGCAATAATTATTGTAGTTGGAGTTAGAGCACCATCGGGTTCAGTCCAATAGGGGGGTCCCAGTGGTATTGGACACTCCCCGAAATACCAAGAAAACCTTTAACTTTTTCGCAACGTCCTACCAATAATGTACTAATTTCTTACAGTAATTAACTTAGGGTATAGACGTAGGTCTCTAGGTAAGAGTGGCATGGAATAAATGTGTCTGATTTTTTATTGGGGGAGCGCAAATTCTCGTTGACATGTAACACAACGTTGATGTTCTCCCGTCCTAATGGAGAACATTATAATTATTGTTATCCCTAGTTTCTTCCACAAACTCTAATTACCACTCAAAGGATCGTCTGCTAGGCCAGACCTATATATCCGAATAAGTTATTCAATAAAATTAACATAGATAACTTTCCTAATTTTAGGATTGCTCCCTACGATATCAACGATAGAAGCGATCGAGTAAGAAGATCAACAGATCAAGACCAAAATCAAACATTATCCAAAAACGAATCTTTACCAGTTAAAGAAACTGGACGACAATCCAGAAAATTCTGTGATCAAGGTGGTATATTTTGTACCCTTTACAAAGTAATAAATGGAGAACCAAATACTTCTCCTCAAGTAGTAAACTCACAAAATTTACCAATTGAAAGAAGAGATGACAGTGCACCACCAAGATACGAAGGTCCCCCCACGCCATGTCCAGCGAAGGTAGAATATGCTACACCAGTTTTTGCTAAAAATTATCAAGGGACGTGGAGATATGTTGTGCAAATTCCCTATGAAGGATACTTCACTCAAACCGTGGAGGTTACAAGGTAATTTATCGAAATAACTACATCATGCAATTTTGATTCTAATAAAGAGTGACACAAAAGAAAATTGGAATATTGCAAATATTTCCAAAACTACTGAAATTAATTTTCTGAATCTTGGCCTCAACGTATAGTTACAAAGGGCACTCCAAGAAAGGTATAAACCGTTTTTGTAATTGTACAGGATTAGTCAAAAAAATACAAACGTTTTTATTTTAAATCCTGTATAATTTTGAAGATCAAATATTTCCTTAAAGGGTTTTATTCTAGAGTAAAAAATTGTTTTGCTCTACAGGATTCGTCATAAAAACAGTTTTTTTTGAGATTTTTTTTCAATTCTAATTTTCGTTTCCTTTTCGGGATTGGCTAAATCATCACTTTGGGAACAAATGGATTGGAAGGTACGTATATGGTCCAAATCAGTTGGCACCTAGAAGTCCCGATCTCACAATTATCGATTTTCATTGGTGGGTATATCTAAGCCACATGTGTATGAAACCAATTTCAGTAACTTAGATCTTTTAAAAGAAAAAATAAGAGTAGTTATTGCAAATATCCCAATACAGCAAGTTAAGAACTGTTATCGGGAATTCAGAAGTCAAGTTGAACTACGTGCTAACTCGGTTTTACCACGTTTGAATAAAAGTTTTATATTATGATTGAATGAATTGAAGAAATATGACATGTAATAATTATTTGTTTTTACGTAAATTTATTTTAAACGAAATCCAAAAAATTAAAAATGTTGTTTCTGACGAAACCTGTATAGTAATCGCAAATCAGATATTCAAAATTGTAGTTTTAACACAAGCAGATGTTTTTATAAAGAATCACTTTTTCTTCTATACTTACGTATGTACCTACCTACTAATAGAACTTTTTCCTCTTCCAAACTCTATCCGTAGACACACTGTATAATATATTGTACAACTGTGGCGCAATGTTTAACTATTTACACATTTTTAATTAAAATATCTACTAAGCCTTAATTTTTTATATTAACATTTACATTAGGAAATATTTTTATGTTTTTTCTCATATCGGCTTTTTATAAATACCCTTCAGAAAATATATTGCATAGACGATATTGGTAGATCTTTGTCATTTTACACTTGGTAATTTTTGATGAAAAAGTTATAAAAATACAATTTTTAGAATTTTTTTTTGTTTTGAAAGTTTTTTTTAACTTTTATAGCTTTTAAACTTCATTGTCCTTTTCCTGCTTTAAATTTTTTCGAATTATTTCATGGAAAATGATATGAAATATATATTATAATTCGTAAATATTTGACAAATGGCCTTAAGTTATTAAAACCTACATTAAGATCAAACACTAGTGACTCATTCGCCATTTTATTTGCGTACCAATATTTCGTTAATTTTTCGTTTTTTTTTTTTAAACGCGACCAAATACTTGTCTTTGGGTAGCAGTTACCTACAGTTTGAAGTTAAAAAAAATTAATTGATAACTTAATAGAAGCAAAAAAAGAAATTGTCAAATTTGCCATATTTCTTTTTCTGCTTTTATTAATTTATAAACGCAGTCTAATTTTTAACGTAAAACTGGCCGATTTTTGGATAAAATGAAAATGTAATGAAATGTTGATTAAAAAAATAAAACGAACTGGTGAATGCGCCACTCGGGTTTGTTCTTAAGAGAAAAATCCATATAATATGCTAAAAGACTATACCAGAGTTGATATAATATAGATTTTGCAATCAAATACGGAAAAATTTTATAGTTCTTCAATTTCTTAAAAAAAAAATATTTGGCGCTTTTTCTATCGCTATTTTTGTATTGTATACCTCAACTCCACCCCCTTCCCTTCTTCCCCCAATTGAAAACTTTTTTTAGACGGTTATTTCCCACGCCTAACAGCTAAATCGCCCCCCAAGATCAAATCCAATGTGGTTGATAATTTGAAGTATTAGCCTGATTTTGTTCAAAGATTTTTTTAAATCGAATAACTGAAAAACTACTCAAAAATTTCAAAAACATGTTTTAATAAACATACCTTGTAATTGAATGTAGATTTCGAAAATGAAAAAATATATATGGTGTTTCATTATTTAAAATAAGGAAGTTGGTACCTATATAAATGGCAAATATTTTAAAATGGTATAGTATATTAATTTCTAAACAATCAAACACAAACATCTCGGAACACGGGGGCGCGCCCCCTTGCGCCCTACCCCTAAATCTGTCTATTGTCGGAAGCTGCAATATTATAACATTTCTTAAAAACAGTGGCGGCTCGTAATGAATGGCTCTGGGGCGCCGCCTTCCCTGCAATCATTTCAAACAGAATTCAAAAATACTCAACTTAAAAAAAACAATAACGCAATGTATGTAAGCAATCAATTAAAATAATTCAAACCAAACATAGCCATATTCCTACGGGCAAGCTATACCGAATGAGCATTTTCTATTCGCACAGGCAAGCGAGGGCGGCTGATTATTATCAGTCCCGCTTCAACGCGACTATTAAGTCGGTTGCCATGACTACGGAGGCGTGACGTTACCTACACATCGCACAACGAGCTGCACGGATGGGGCTCCAAATTTATGGTCCAACAAAAGCTGCTCGCGTTTCGATGCGACACAACCCGTCGATGCCGCTGATGTTTTGTTTTGACTAATTTATTAGTTATGTTATAAAATTGGAAAATTTCGTCTAATATGCAGCTTTTGCAATGCTGTCAATCGAAAAAGCGATTGTTCGGGACATAGATAATTTTAATAACAAAGTCACCGAGAAGTTTATTTTCGGTTTTGATTTGAAGATTTGACTTTCACTTCAAAAAATAATATTTGTTAGTGTTATCATTTGGTATGTTTAACAAAAATAAACGATTTGATTAAGTTATCCGCATTATTTAAAACCAGCGCCCCCTGACTTGCTAGTTACGAGCCGCCACTGCTTAAAAATGTTAGTATTGTATGCCCGGCATTTATTAAAATGAAACCAAAAGAATTCAGTTCAATAACAGGTTCCTTTCTTTCACCAATCCTAGTGTAATGTATTGGCGCATTTATAATAATGCCTTTGTTGCTATGGCAGCATGCGCGAGCACATGATCAGGTACGAGGGTCTCGGTACGAAGTACCTGGATGCCTCTCAGTACATTATCGATACCCGGTACGTGCTCGATGCTACGCGGCTATCACGGGGCAAGCATTCGATGTAGATCCCGTGTGTTATCTATGTTGTTACACATCATTGTGAGATTACCTAATAAATGTGCATTGGATAATACCTGTGGTTTTATTGCATAAGTGTGTGATCGCGGAACATCACAACGTGGCGACGAGTAAAAGGTCGAAATTCACGCGGGTGGAAAAGAATTCGCGCAAAAAGTAGTTATTCGGTTGAGCGCGCGCACTGCTGGAACCAGGCGTCGCTGCGCGATTCACAACACGGCCGCTGGCGAATGTTTTTACTGAAGTGAGCGTAAACAAACAAACACACAATGTCCGACGGTTTGACAATCGAATTCGATTTCAAAAAGAACGATTGGAATATTCACAAAAAGCGTTTGGAACAATGTTTTATAGCGAAAAATATTACGGATGACAAGATTAAAAGAGCTCATCTTTTGGCTGGATTAACCGAAGAAACCTTTCAGCTGGTGGAAAGCTTGGTTGTGCCAAAACCGGCTGACGAAACAGAGTACAAAACCATCATTGAAAAATTAAACGCTCATTTTGGTACCACCAAACTAAAATGGGCGGAACGATACAACTTTCACCAGTTAAAAAAGGCATCTCACGAGTCGATTCCCGATTACGTTGCAAGGATCAAAAGTCATGCTGTGCATTGCAAATTTGGTGCAAACTTAGATGATGTTCTCCTTGACAAGTTTATAGCGGGGTTGGAACCAGGCCCCATTTTGGACAAGCTATGCACAATGGATGATACAGCAACCTTAAGCAAGGCCATCCAACTAGCCTTAAGAACGGAAACAGCTTCGGTTGGCTTTGGTATCAAATGTGATCCAACCGTTTTAAGTGTTAAGCAGGAACCCAGTGATTTATATCAGATGTCGGCCGGCAGGAGACAGGATCCATCACATAGGGGCAGTAAAAGGCAAGGTCGCTCTCCTCGCAGGGGTGACATTAGTACGGGACACTGGAATACGAATCGTGGTACCGCGAGAGGGGGCAGAGGCAATTATTTCCAAAGGCGCGGTAACGGTTTGTGCATTAGGTGCGGAGGTCAAGATCATGACCAAAAAAATTGTGCGTATAGTGGCTACAAGTGTCATAGGTGCGGTAAAGTAGGCCATTTACGTAAAATGTGCAATTTTAGTCGTGGTGTCAATTTTTTACGTTGCGACGAAGGCACTGATGACGGTGACGATTATAATCTTACTGCTGATGCACGCGCTAGATCAACAGATTACGGGAACAATGATGTAAGTCTATTCCAATTAAGTTCTGATAACACTATACCCATGTCTTTGCAGGTCATGCTAAACGAAAAGAAATATTCCGTTCAAGTTGACTCAGGCGCGGCTATGAGCGTCATCTCTGAAAATACGTGGGTTAGTGATTTCAAAAACGTCAAACTGACAAGATCTCATTGTAATTTATTAAGCTACGTGGGCCATAAAATAGTTCCTTTAGGAAAAATAGGTTTGGTAGTGACGTGCAATAAGCAAAGTCACTTGATCGACTTTTACGTCATCAAAGACGGAGGGCCTACGCTATTGGGCAGAAATTTTTTATATAAGTTTAATATTGGGTTCAAGGAATTAAATTTTTTAAACAATGGTCTAGGTTCATTATTCAATGAGTTTCCAGAAGTGTTCAGTGGCACACTCGGTACGTTTAGGAAATTTAAGGTCTCGATAAAATTAAAGGGGGATGCAGTTACGAGGTTTTTTAAACATAGGTCATTACCTTTCGCCATTTATGACAAAGTTAACTTAGAGCTAGAGCGCCTGGTAAATATAGGCGTGTTACGTCCAGTGGAAAATTCGGATTGGGCAACTCCGATCGTTCCCATCATAAAAAGTGACAAAACAGTACGCATTTGCGGTGACTACAAAATAACTTTGAACCCCGCCATAGAGAACGATATTTATCCAATTCCACGCCTTGAAGACATTTTTTGTAAGTTAAAGGGCGGCGAACAATATTCAAAAATTGATTTACAAAACGCGTACGCTCAACTACTATTAGACGAGAACTCTAGTAAATTGACAACAATAAACACTCACAGAGGTTTGTTTCAATACACGCGGTTGCCTTATGGTATAAAGTCCGCGTCTTCAATTTTTCAACGGATCATGGAGCATCTCTTGCGCGACGAGGAAGGCGTCGCGGTTTTTGTCGACGATATTTTGATAACGGCTAAAAACTGTAATGAGCATCTCTCAAGATTGCGCAGGGTTCTAAGTATTTTGCGCGCTAATGGTCTTACAGTAAAAAAGGAAAAATGCTCATTTTTACAAAACTCCATAACGTACCTGGGTTACGTAATCGACAGGCATGGATTGCACAAGTGTCCGGACAAAGTGCGTGCGGTGAAAGAAGCGCCAACTCCTGAAAATTTGACGCAGTTACGATCATTTCTCGGTGCCGTGAACTATTATCATAGGTTCGTGCCCAACATGCCATGTATTTTGCAACCCTTGTACGAGTTGTTGAAAAAGGATCGTCCGTGGGTATGGACGGATCAATGCGTAAATGCTTTTAAAGAAATTCGGGAAGTATTGTGTTCAGATCAAGTGTTGGCACACTATGATCCGGGGTTAGAACTCATTCTTACCACAGACTCGAGCGATTATGCAATAGGCGCGGTTTTAGCGCATAGGTACCCCAATGGTGCCGAGAGGCCAATTGCATACGCTTCGAGGACGTTGTCGGCATCGGAGAAAAACATGGCCGTCATGATTAAGGAAGCTTGTGGTATAGTATGG
Organism: Polydrusus pterygomalis; assembly: GCA_963969555.1. Taxonomy (NCBI): domain Eukaryota; kingdom Metazoa; phylum Arthropoda; class Insecta; order Coleoptera; family Curculionidae; genus Polydrusus; species Polydrusus pterygomalis. The sequence continues at coordinate 82,522,642 of OZ018375.1, forward strand.
GGGGTTAAAAAGTTTTCGCAATATCTAACGGGGCGCAGATTCATTTTAAGAACGGATAATCAAGCGCTTGTGGCAATATTCGGGCCCAAACACGGCATTCCCATTATGTCGGCGAACAAAATGCAACGATATGCATATTATTTGTCCTGTTACGATTTTAAAATAGAGTATATCAAATCAGCTAAAAATTTTGCAGATTTCTTGTCGCGGCTCCCGTTAAAGGAAGACCAAACCCCTACAGACGACGACTCAGTGTTTTTAAATTACGTTGAAGGTAACGCGGATATACCCTTGAATATTACAGATATCGAAGATGCCACGACGGTCGACCCGATTTTGAAACAAGTACGCGATTTTTGTTTAATTGGTTGGCCAATGCGGGTTACAAGGAGCGAATTAAAACCATATTTCCAGCGCAAAAACGAAATCAGTGTCGAAAACAATGTTTTGTTATGGGGACACCGAGTAATCGTGCCCGCGAATTTGCGTGCAAAAATTCTTGAAATGATTCACACTTCGCATCAGGGCATAGTGAAATCGAAAAGCCTTGCGCGGTCGTATGTGTGGTGGCCGTCGCTAAACAGCGAAATTGAGGAGCACAGTCGCACTTGTGAAGCGTGCGGTACGTATCGGCCGAATCCTCCCCACACTCCGCTAACCCCTTGGCCGATAGGAGATTCACCTTGGGATCGTATACATTTAGATTTTTTGGGGCCTATCGAAAACAAGGTAATTTTGATAATGACGGATAGTTTTTCAAAATGGGTAGAGGCTTTTCCTATGTGTAATATGACGTCACAAGCGGTAATAGTAAGGCTTCGGGAAGTATTTTCGAGATTTGGCCTGCCCAGAAGCGTAGTCTCCGATAACCAGACGTGTTTTTCCTCGGAGGAGTTTAAAAACTTTTTGCTGCATAACGGCATAAAACAAATGTTTAGCCCACCTTTTAATCCTGCTTCTAACGGCGCGGCAGAAAATTGCGTCAAAAATTTAAAACGTTTTTTAATCAAAGAACGAAAGGAGAATCAAAAAGTTGATTTATCGCGTAGCATATGCAGATATTTACTAATGTATAGGAATACTCCTCATTGTTCCACAAATATGTCACCAGCTCAGTGCATGTTAAATAGACAACTAAGAATGCGTTTAGATCTGATAAAACCTATAAACAATGACAGCAACGGGCATAACTTAAAAATTAACAAAAAAATTAAGGCCAATATTTTAAACTCGCAACGATCCCAGAAATTTTATTTCAGAGGGGGCAGGAAAGTATCATTTTTTATAGGTCAACAAGTGCGGGTTAAAGATTATAGGGGTAGGAAGCCAATTTGGACATTAGGCGTGATAGTGGATACTGTTTCTAAAAACCTGTTCAAAGTAAAAATTTGCGACGGCAACTTGATTTGGACTAGGCACGTAAATCAGATGATTTCGTTCAACCCGGGTTTAGACTTTGAGGACGAAAATAAAATCCCATCTTCGCAAGATGGTGAAGTGAGTGACTCTCCAAATAAAGATAAGATTAAGGTTTCGGAAGCTTGCCCCGAACAAGAGATCGTTGATTTGGTTTTGGAAAATGAAGCAAGTAACGAAAGGTTAGTTGACCCCAATACAGGGTTAGGTAATAATGACTTCACTAAAGGAGATCGCAGGAGAAGCCTTTCGGTGGGTGCTTCAGTTTCTGAACGTCCTAGGCGAGTTAGGGCCCCTCCTGATCGGTTTTGTTTTTAAATATAATCAAATGATAAGTGTGTGTTCTGGTGTTGTCCCACCTCCTCGATATAGCGGACTGTATTAATCAATAATCTTCAATTATTATTTTTGGGTAGGCTTTAATTTAAAAATGAAAATTTATAATATAATTAAAAGTGTTGTCTTATTTCGTTGTTGCTGCTGTCATTTTTTCTTGACATCCCCGTCCTCCTGGTTTCTCTTACAGGTGTTATAGGTAACAATACTGTTTCTGTATCTTGTTATTACCGTAACATACTCCCCCCTTTTGAACCATCAGTTCAAAACATAAATTAGTTTTTGACCTAAAAACACTCATTGTCATTTAATGGAAGGGGACATATTTTTGAAATAGCGCGCTTGTAGGTACCACTTATAGTTTTAATCGTCACTACACGCACTTGGCCATCTTGCCCAGGATGTACTTGAGTTATTCTTCCGAGAATCCATTTGCATGGAGGAAGGTTGTCATTTTTCATTACCACCAATTGACCTACTTCAACATTGGAGTTGCCTACTTTCCATTTGTGCCTTTTCTGATGCTCAGACAGGTAAAAACACGACCATTTCTTCCAAAAACTTTGTTGTAATTGTTGCAATAATTGGAACCTAGACAATCGGTTGATCTGGACATCTTTAAACAGAGGATCAGGAGGCATTGTCAATGGGTGGCCAATTATTAGGTGAGCAGGAGTCAGAGGTGCAAAGTCATTGGGATCAGAGGACATGGGATAGAGAGGTCGGGAGTTTAACGTAGCCTCAATTTGAACAAGTAATGTAGAGTATTCTTCATACGTTAATACACTTTGACCAATGACTCTATATAAATGATATTTTATTGCCTTAATATTAGATTCCCACAACCCACCAAAATTTGGACTATTCGGAGGTATAAAATGCCAAACTATTCTTAGTTTAGCACAAGATTTGACGAATTCATCTTTAGAATTTTCCAAAAAATCATACAAAGTTTTTAACTCTTTTTGAGCTGCAATAAAATTGGATCCGTTGTCAGAGTACAAATGTGCAGGAGTGCCACGCCGAGCAGCAAATCTCCTAAATGCAGTAATAAATGCTTCGCAGGTTAAATCAGTGACTAGTTCGATATGAATACATTTTGTTACAAAGCATATAAACATACAAATATATGCTTTATATGTCTTGTATGGACGACCTTTTCTATCGCGTAAAATCACTGGACCCGCGTAATCAACTCCAACAATCGAAAAAGGTCTAGCAACCTCAACTCTATGTTTTGGTAAATCACCCATAATTGCGTTAATTGGTTTTGGTTTAGTACGAAAACATCGAATACAATTTCGCACAATCATCTTTGCTACATTCATGCCAGACGTAGCCCAATACTTTTGACGCACAGAAAACAATAATAACTGGGGTCCTGCATGATGTAGTCTCTTATGTTCAGATCGAAAGATCAATTTTGTTATTTTATGTTTACCGTCCAATAAAATAGGATGTTTTTCATCAAAAGATAAAGAAGCATTTTTTAATCTCCCCCCAACTCGCAATAAACCATCTGAATCTAAAAACGGAGTTAAAGAGAGCAATCTGTTATTTTTACTTAATTGTCTATCACCTTGAAGGGACGATATTTCAGTAGCGAAACTTTCGCTTTGTGCTAATTTAAGTAAATGTTGCATACTATTATCAATTTCGAGAACGGTAATTGGCCCGGTATTTTTATTTTTAATATTTTTTGAATTTAAAATAAATCTTAAGCAGTAGGCAAAAGTTCGCTGAAGTTTTTCCAACGAAGAAAATCTATCAAAATCTAAAATTTGAATCATAGTAGTGACAAATACGTTGCACTGTCTACGTATCTCCGGTATATCACTAGTCTTACTAAACTGAAATTCTCGTGGCCAATTGGCTTGTTCGTAAAGAAACAAAGGGCCGTTCCACCAGAAATCACTTTTGTATAAATCGTCAGGATACATTCCTCGAGAAGCAATGTCAGCTGGATTGTGTTTAGTATTAACGTAACTCCATTTTGATATATCACTTAACTGTTGAATTTCAGCCACTCTATTACTAACAAAAACTTGAAGTTTGTTTGCGTCTGTGTTAAGCCAACACAAGACAATCTGAGAGTCACACCAATAATATGTTTCAAATTTACATGTAAGAGAATCAGAAACTTGTTTTACTAACCGAGCAAGTGAAAAAGCACCACATAGCTCTAACCTTGGAATGGTTAATGCCTTGACTGGTGCGACTTTTGTTTTTGAACAAAGTAATCTAACAGAAATATTTCCACAAGAATCAGAAGTTCTTATATAAACTGCACCACTATACGCTTCTAAACTTGCATCGCTGAATCCATGCAGTTCAATATTAATTGGATTATCACACATAACAGATCTAGAAACTTTTAATTCGTTAAGTATAACTAATCTCGAATGAAAATATTCCCACTTCTTTCCTAAATCCGAAGGTACTATATCATCCCACTCTAATTTCAATGACCACAATTTTTGTATTAAAATTTTGACAATAATTATACAGGGACTGATTAGCCCTAGTGGATCATAAATTTTAGCAATATTACTAAGTAATTTTCTTTTTGTAATAGGATACTTTTCCGAATCAGTTAGAACCTTGTAAGATAACAAATCAGAATGACTAAGCCACTGAAGTCCCAGCATTTTCACTTTATCATTCTCACCTAGTTCAAGTATGCTGAAGGCATCAGAAGTATCTTCTAAACCTTGTAAAATTTTATCACTGTTAGATGCCCATTTTCTAAGAGGAAAAGAAGCTGACTTTAATATTTTTGAAATTTCATTGCAAAGGACTATACCTGTTTTTTCATCATTAAACCCAGTTATCAAATCATCAACGTACATATCACGATCAATCAACTTACATGCAACAGGATATGTACTTATATTATCAAAAGCTAATTTTTTAATACATTTAATAGCCAAGTATGGCGCACTAGTTGTGCCATACGTCACTGTTTGTAACTCATAAACCGATATATCATCATTCGAATCATTTCTCCATACTATATTCTGTAAATATCTCTCATCAGGATGAATAAGAATCTGGCGGTACATTTTTGCTATATCAGCGATTACAACAAATCTATGCTCTCTAAAACGTAACATAATCCCAAATATATCATTTTGTATCGCTGGCCCTGAATACTGTATATCATTAAGAGATTTCCCTGATTTTGTTTTAACCGAAGCATCAAATACTATTCGAACACTTGTAGTCAAACTATCATTACGCACAACAGCAAAATGAGGTAAAAAACATCTAAACATTTTAATCGAATCGCTGTTTGTCAATCGCCTCATATGCTCTAGTTCGATATACTCAATCATAAAATCAAAATACTTATTTTTCAACACTTCATCCTTTTTTAATCTATTTTCTTGAAGAATTAATCTTTTAATTGCCAAATCTCGTGAATCGCCTAACTCTAGAGGACTCTCTTTTAACGGAAATCGAACCACAAATTTTCCTGAATAATCGCGTGAAACTGTTTCATTAAAATAATCTTCACAAATCTGTTCCTCTTTAGTTAAAGGATTTGCCTCAGTTGGAATTTCTTCTATTAACCAAAACCTCTGCAGGTCATCATTCAAAGTAAAATTGCAATGAACTTGTTTCTCTATAGAAGTACTCATTAAACCTGTTACCACATACCCAAAAACGGTATCAATCAGAATAGGTTTGCCTTTACCTAACATGATGTTTTCTTTTCCAAGAATGCTCCAAAATAAATCTGCGCCTATTAAAATATCAACTGGCTGAGAAACATTGAAAGATGGGTTAGCTAATTTTATGTTTTTTGGAATGCACAAATCTGAAATGTTAAACCTACATGGAGGTAAATTATCTGTTATTTTTGGTACTACTAAACATGCTAGATTTGTTTGATAACTATTAACCGTTGATTTAATCAATAAATTACATTTAGAGTTTACGTTTGAGCTAACACCATTAATCCCAGAGATTGCAATATTGATACTATCCACTTTCAAATTTAACTTGTTTTTGAAATGTTCAGAAACAACTGAACACTGACTGCCTGAATCTAAGAGAGCTTGAGCTTTGTGATATTTTCCTTTTATATCTCTTACTTCCACAATTGCTGTGGATAGCAGAACATAATCGTTATTTGAAGTTGTAGCGCTGATAATCGAGGAACCATTAAACGCATTTTCATGATTTTGAGAATCTTGTACTTCATTACTCTGATTTCTTCGATTATCCCCTGTGTTATTATTGTTATGTAATAGGGAGCTGTGCTTGTTATTGCAAAATCTACACTGACCTGATTTACATTTAAAACTATAGTGCCCAAAGCATAAACAATTTGAACATAATCGCATCTTTTTTACAATATCCCACCTTTCGGTTATAGTCATTTTTAAAAATTCTGGACATTTATATATTAAGTGAGCTTTCTTACAAAAATTGCATTTTTGTTCGGACCTTTCACTAGGACCGTTAATCAAAAAATTATGACGCCTTGTATTTCTATTATCGGGTAATCGCGTATCTCTTAATTTCTGATTATTATTCAATTCTAGAGTTTCAAGAAAATCGGCTCTATTTTTTAAAAACTTAAAGAAATCATTTAAATTTGGCAACGTTTTATCATTTTTTGACTGCTCCCATTCTCGCGTTGTAGCTTTGTCTAATTTCAATGATATCATATACGTAATTAAAGCATCCCAGTGTTCCGTTGGAAGCTTAAGCGTTTTCAGTGCCCTGAGATGTTTATTTACTACATCGATTAAGTTGCGCAATCCTGAAGATGACTCTTTAGTTAAGCTCTCAACTTCAAATAAAGCTTTAATATGATTATTAACCAATAATCGAGTGTTATCAAACCTATCGCAGAGTAATGCCCAAGCATCATTATAACTATGCGCTGCAAACTCTAAACTATGAATAATTTTAAGAGCTTCCTCCCCCAAACATGACCTCAAATAGTGATATTTTTGAATCTCTGATAAAGTTGAGTTGCTATGAAATAAAGCTTCAAATGTGTCTTTAAACTCTAGCCATTTGTTAAACTCACAATTGAATGTTGGACATTTTATCGGAGGCAATTTAACTAAATTTAAATTATCACTATTTGAAACATTAGCTTGAGGGCAGCTTACAGATTTAATCACGGAACCTTCATTATTATCATATTTATCCAATATTTCTTTGGCCTTTGCCACGATATCTATATGGCAATCATAAAATTTGCTTCTCTCCTCGTATTGCTTTTCAAGATCACTTAGAGCACATATCATTTCTATTTCTGACTGAACAGACTCAAATTCATCATAAAGTAGCTCCAATTTATTGACTTTAAATTGAAGTTCGATAATTTCTTTTGCATTTAATTCTTCATTATTTAAAAAAGCATTACGAAAAGGTTCAACATATTTTCCAAAATTTGTCAGTTTGAATTTTACTGTACCTCGTTTTCTTATCAACAAATTTAAATCCTCCATATTGTACTATTAAAGGAAAATCAAATTAATCGTGTGTAATCAAAATCGAACTAATCACTTAAGTACATTTGATAATATGTAATCAATTTAATCAAAATAATGAAATACACTTGTACGTAATCCAATTTCATTGGACATTCAAAATCGCGATAATCAAAATCGTATTATAATCTAAAACTTACTCGGGAAATCTTGTACTAACCATACAACTCTTGTATGTTAATTTGTGAAATATCTAGTATACCATTGTATTGGTAAAATCATAAATCAATATCCCAAAATATCAATTTTAGGAATCTAAAAATCAAGAAAATAATCAAAATCGTAGTAGGCACTTTAAACCTGTTAATCAAATTAAACCACCTGGAATCTTGTAACTCCAGTTAAATCGAAATCAATCTATAATCGTTACATTAATCGAAAATAATCTTAAGACAGCAACATAATCAAATTAATCACAAATAATCGTGAAAATATCATCCGCTAATTGAAAATTGTAACCTGCGGTATAATATTTTCGAAATCCCGAAAATACACAACACAACTAACTCTACATTAAATGCAAATCAAAACTACAAGGATAAAAGGAAGGGAAAGGATACATGGACTTCTGTTACTTATCTTGAGTTTGCTTTTCTTGTTTTTTATCCGGTTCGTGGGAACAAATTTATGTTCTGGTGTTGTCCCACCTCCTCGATATAGCGGACTGTATTAATCAATAATCTTCAATTATTATTTTTGGGTAGGCTTTAATTTAAAAATGAAAATTTATAATATAATTAAAAGTGTTGTCTTATTTCGTTGTTGCTGCTGTCATTTTTTCTTGACATCCCCGTCCTCCTGGTTTCTCTTACAGGTGTTATAGGTAACAATACTGTTTCTGTATCTTGTTATTACCGTAACAGTGTGGGAGGGTGTAATGTATTGGCGCATTTATAATAATGCCTTTGTTGCTATGGCAGCATGCGCGAGCACATGATCAGGTACGAGGGTCTCGGTACGATGTACCTGGATGCCTCTCAGTACATTATCGATACCCGGTACGTGCTCGATGCTACGCGGCTATCACGGGGCAAGCATTCGATGTAGATCCCGTGTGTTATCTATGTTGTTACACATCATTGTGAGATTACCTAATAAATGTGCATTGGATAATACCTGTGGTTTTATTGCATAAGTGTGTGATCGCGGAACATCACACCTAGCCCCACTGATAAGCCATGATATGGCGACACGCATCTGGGGATGGTTCTGACGTAACGAAAAAAAGCAAAAACTCTTCTGATCTAAAGAAATGGGATATTAAAATAAAATTCTTCTTACGGTCATCAGAAAAGTCATAACTAGATATTAATTATTGTTTAAAGCATAAATTCGGTAATTTAGCTTCTGTGGGAATCTAATTTACAAAGATATGATTTTTCTTTCCCTTTTAGATGTCTTCAATCCAGATGTCACTACCTCGAAGGTGGGTGCTTGTCTTCTCCGCGATGGTCCAGTCTTTTAGTAGCAGAAATATATTATCCCGATACCGTTTTAAGTAACAGTGACACAGCAAATCCTCAGAGAAATCCAATAGCTGGATCACAACCTCCACCAGTTCAAGATTTTCAGGTAATATAGATACGAGTAAAGTTAATTTTTTGCCTTTTCCATTTAATTTCCCGAATTATCAGTACGACCCAGCCGGCCTCAGAATCTCCACTTGAAATGTACGTACGAAATTTCCGATCATCCTGTATAGAAAAATTGCAACAATTGCTTTTTTTGTTACAGAATTATCAGCAATATCTTCAAAAGCGAGCAGGCCTTCAACCTGGTGTGCCAGAACCATCAACCACAAACCGACCAACCCACTGTGATGGAATCGACGCTTTGGGTTGCTTTCAAGTACGACTTTACTACGACTGGTTCCTGATTCCTGGTTCATGCAAATGCTGGAGACCAGATTACTTTAATAAATATGTTAGAAGAAAGACGCCTACTACTGATATTTAATTAGGTTAACTATTATAAGACTGAACTAATATAATATTATATTTTATTAAATTAAAGATTGATATGGGGAATTCAAATCAGCAATTAGCGTATAGAATATACTTGGGTAAAGCCTATTTTATGTACATATGTTTAGTTAATTTGCTCTTCCCCACTATCGATTGGTGTACAGTTGTGGGCGATATGGTTTTTATTATACTGATGGTCTTCCTTTCGAAGTAAAATTTATAAGAAATTAAGAATACCGTTTTTAAAACATAATTTTCATATTTTTTTTTTATTTTTTATATGGATCAGTTTTTTTTCATCTATTCAGTATGTGAAATGAGAATGAGGTAATTTTTCTAATTAGGTCTTCTTCTAAGTATAATAAATAATATATACATTTTATTATTATGTAAAGAAGTAACAATACCTACAATGCTTAAATGAAATAAATGTGGTTTTAAGTGGTGTTTATACACGCAACATAAAAAATAGTAAAATATTATTCGTTACTACTCTAAACAAATGAAAAAGAATACCGCTTATTAATTGAGTTTTGGAGAACTGGCCGTATATCGAAATCGAAAAAAATATGTTTGGTTATTTCCGCACAATAATGTCTTTGGCAAATTTTGTAAACCTAATTATGAAATAAATAATTATTTATTTGTCTACATTAGATTACTTATTTATAATAATATGTTAAGTGGCTTAAAATATGGCTTTCAAAAACTTAGCAAATTCATTATTATGTTCATATTCAGTTGAATAGGGGAAGGTCGCCTATGATGGCATCATTTTTTTACCACCTAATATATTTTTTAGTTCACTGGTTTTAACCCATTTAACCATGTTAAAATATTCGTTACTACTTAAATATTCATTATAAAACTTTTAAAATATACAAAAACTATTTTTATGGTAAAAAAATAGAAAAGAAAAAATTACCAAGTATGCCATCATATGATGGTATACTCGAGTAAAATGCAAAAATCTGAAGGACGCATACATGTAAGAGGAATATTTTTGTTACAGTTTGCACATTTTTATTGTTAAAAATTCAAGCACGTAAAACTGTTTAAGAAAACTTAAAATAATATATTACATTCTAGGGAACATGTTTAAAACTTTTAAAAAAGATAATAAAAACATTATCAAGAAAGTACAATCTAAAGACATATTAAAAAACTTTTAAAAGCATGTAAGTAGTAACATATCTAAAAGAAAAGTAAAACTAGCGCCGTTTTGAATATGACGCCTATGATGTGATACCTATTTATAGGTATGCCATCATATAAAACCAATGGATATGCCATCTTAGGAATATGTCACACTTTTAGTAAATAAATTATAAAAAATTAAAACCACAACTTAGATTTAAAATAATCATAGCAAAGTAACATCTATATTCTATAGTTATCGGAAAAAAATCGTGCATTCTAATTTAATGCACCTAACATAATAAATTTTTGGTTTAAAAACTGGCTACTATTACTTCGGCACTTAACCATTTCTGTTCTATTAAATAACTTTACATAAAAACGTCCGTCACGACTGAAATTCGACTCACCGTCAATATCGCGCACCCATCTAACTATGCGGGATGACGCAAAACCGGTTTATTCCAAAAATACCTATGGTATGCCATCATGAGAAGTATGCCATCAAATGCGACCTTTCCCTACTTTCACTATAAAGTAGGCCTCCTAAAGTAAATAACTAGACCTGAGGCGTGTTCGATTCGCTGGTTGAGATCGATTCTAATTATGTCTGCATTAATTGATTTATTTTTAGTTAGGTATAGCTGAGAAAATTTCGGCAATCATAACTACAAACAAACAATAAACAAACATACATAAGCATGGCGGCATTAAGTCAGTAGGCAAATTTAAACATCGAAGGAGAATATTATTCGCGAATCGGGACACTGATTCATAACTGATCTAGCTAGCCTATGTTCGTTTGGCAAATGATTACTTTTCCCCCACTACCGTCAAAGTGAACCTGAGAAAATACAGAATCACCAAAATCAGATCAGTTGTTTGTTTTCTTTACTTTATGGTTTTGAAAGTTATAGTTCCATTCTGTCTCTGTTTTTAGATTTTCGTTGGGTATTTATTAGTATTCTTTGATTATGCCTTTTTTCAAGAAAATTAACTGCGATGTAGAAGTCGAAATGGATGAATTAAGTATTTTTGAACCTGTCTAGGTAAATAATATTTCCTGTAGGTACGTGAATGAGAAGAGCGTGGAAATAAAATATGTTAAAGTTATTTTACTTTAGTCCCCCGCTTTATAAAATACTACCACGCTACTCTCGACTAATTTTTAAACATGAAATGAGATTAAGTCATAATCGAAACCCAAACGAACAACTGACATAAAAATCCTTGTTTCACCTTGGATCACCCAACTGATTTTTAAGATTGGATCGATCCAAATCTCTGTCCCAATTGAATATGGCTCAGGTGAGGAACCACACAACAGAGGTGTCAAACTATATATCAATAGTGACTATCGATATTATCGATAGTTGCTAAAAAATACCGAACTATCAATAGTTCGTATTGAACTATTAATATATAGTGCCAAAATTAGCAACATCTCATCTAACTAGACGCAACACAATTACCTAACCAAAAGTAAATAATAAACAATAACAACAAAATTAAAAGATTAAAACAAGAGTCAAATGAGAGAATAATCGTGCCTCGCTATCATATATATAGCTATAGATTCCATAATATGCTAACCTGTCTCAAAAGGGAAATAATTAAACTCAAAATTATACTCATAATATACATCCCTGAATAATTCGTTAACGTAAAAGTATTAATGATTATATTTCTATATTTTCCTGGGGATGAATGTTTATACATTAGAAACATGTAGATAATTTACCATCATTTAGGGCTACTTGCACCAAAATTAACTTAAGTTATAGGTATTCTTAGTTAAGAAGATCTTAAATCCTAAGTTAACCTTAAAATATTATGTTTCGCACCAACCATCTTTTAAAAAGAGCGACAACTAGTGTTGGGATCACTCGAGTGAAAAATAACCTATTACTCGGTTTTTTCAATCACTTTAATAATTCGGTTATCATCGGTAATATTTGGTGTTGCCGGCTGGTGCCTGAATAGGTTTATATATTGTGAGTGTTGTTCAATGAACTACCGCCCATATTCCCATAATATAGCATTCGAGTGAAAAACCGGTTTTTAAAATCACTTGAATTTCTACTCGGTAGTCGGTTATTAAAATAACTTAAAATAACTCGGTTATTCCCATCACTAGCGACAACACTGCTTTTTAACTTATACCTATATGCTTTGTAATAGACAAACGTTACAACATTATTTTGTTAAATGAAATAAAATAGAAACAATAAGAGGCGTCCTTATAGTTTTCACATGTATAAGCACAGCATAAAACACGGGCAAAGTGTGCAGTTTAGAAATACGATTTCCTAAAGAACAGCATGGGGACAGTTAGTGTGGTTAGGCGGAATCTTTTAAAAAATGTCATATTGTCCATATCTTCAGTTACCTAGGAGGAAAGTATTTATTTTAAATTATTATTATGTTACCATTAATTTGCAATATTGCCAAATGTATTATATAATACATACCTACAGGTTTTATGTAAGTACCTTACATTTTACCTATCCTTATATAGCCTTCTAGGAAATCCCTACTTAATTCTAAATCTTCCAAGTCGTCGTTAAATATGTCCATCTTTCCCAAATATCAGAAATTAGTATTCATTACAGTTAGATTAAGGTTAGGAATAAGTTAATTAAGAATACTTTAAGGCCTCGAAATCAGCAATTTATATTTAGGAAATATTTAGAGATGTTGAGTCTCTCTTAAATGCTGGTGCAAGACAATTTTACTTCTTAAGGGCTACGGGCGACTTAAGTTGTTCTACAAATTTTGGTGCAGTGGCCCCTAAACTTCCTAATTAAATATATCAGTGGAGAAATACTTAAGGTGTCTTATTTCTTTCCTTTCAAATTTAAACACCACATTAAAATATTGACTACTTCTTCAAAACATCATTAATTTGTAGCGATTTGGGGTATGGTGACGGTTGACACTATTGACAGATAAACAACGCGTTAAACGTCAATTATTGTTTATCGATATTTGGTTGACAGATGACTTTTAACTGTCCCTATGGCGCGTCCGTGGGTAGGGGGAAGTCAGGGAAATGCGGAGGACCACTTAAAAAAAATTTGGCGCCGTTGGTAATTTGTAATATCAAATTTTCCTATGGTGCTTGTAGATATTATGTGTCAAATATAAGTGGCTATCAAAGATAAATTTTTAGTTCAATATTTTTTTCGATATTAGAAAGCAATTGACATTGGAACATTGATCGGTTTAACCCAAAACCCGACTAGTCGCTAATTCTGATCATAGTGTCCCGATTCGCGAATAATATTCTCCTTCGATGTTTAAATTTACCTACTGACTTAATGCCGCCATGCTTATGTATGTTTGTTTGTTTGTTTGTAGTTATGATTGCCGAAATTTTCTCAGCCATACCTACCTAACTAAAAATAAATCAATTAATGCAGACATAATTATTATAGTAGAAGAAGGAGCATAGGTAAACATATTATGATAGACGGTTTCGCTAATCTAATGGATAACTATTTATTCAAACACTGACTTGCACTGGTTGAGAGCATGAGTAAAACTTGTTACTATTTCAGCGTTATACGCGGGTTTATATAGTAAATTTTCATGCAGAGTGGGGCATTTTTCATAGGTTCCCAGACCTACCAATGACCTCTTTGTCAGCAATTTAACAAGAAATTTGATACAGAAAATTAATTGTTCCTAAGAATTATGGTAAAACTACCATTAAAACTAGAGCATTGGTTTCTTAGTACCACTCTTAAACCCGCTGAATTTGCAGATGTCGCTAAATTCCACTTAGAAATTATGTGACAGTTCTCCCTAAGTAACTACACTGGTAATTACTAAAAAACTTCCCACACTTGAAGGACCAAGAATAATAACATATAACGAACATAGACTTGCGCTAAGTGGTTCTTTTCTTAGTCTCACAGAAAAATAAAGGGTTTACTTAGTCTTACCACATATTTTCACGTACCAGACTTCCAGTGAACCGTCTACATTGCCACCAAAGAAAATTTATAGGGTTAGAAATGTTAACTCCATGTTAAAAAATCGTAACACAATGGAGAGAGAAAGAAGAAAGAGTGAGAGAGTGTGCCCGCCAGCCACTAGTGACGCAATGGCGGGAAATTTGAACGGCGGTCTTAGAACTTTTAAATTTTATTATTAACTTTTGAACGATTTTTTATTGAATTAATTTGTGATTCAATAATATTTTCATTGAATCACAAATTAAATCAATAAAAAGACGCACAAAACTTTTTGTTTTATGGAATAACAGCACTTTTATATTAACTAAGATTTGGAAAATAAATAAGGAAATACTTTATCATATATATACTTTTTTTCTATGTTTAATTATAAATAAAAACTGCATGGACAACTGAGTATAACAAAAAATAACTGTTTAGAACATACTCTCATGTCCTTAGATTACGTCTAACTCATCGGGTATTGTTTCAATTCGTATAATATATCACAAATACTGTATAAAACACGAGCACTAGGCTGCAACGAGACATATACTAAACATCCATAAGCTACCTATCAGGTGATTCTTACAGCATTCTGTGAAACAAAAGAAACAGAAACAGTATCGGTGTATCGGGTTGACAATAAATTTGTATGTAAAATAGGACCAGTGGCCAATCATGTACTCATCGAATTGGCTCAAATCATATTATCCTTGTGAGATCATGTTGCTCGATGTACAATATTCCTTAAACAACTAAACAAATTAGTATTAAGTATTATAAAATATACTTCTAATCTACTCAGTAAAACAAAAATGTTAAAATTATTAATTCAAGAGCCTATAGTTCGTAACTAGTAGATTGTTAGGTATTACCCCCGGCACAAATCTGTTGCAGTTGTCTGCCGGCTGCCCAACGATAATTTGTTAATATTGGCTTGTAAACTAATAATAAATATGTGAAATATAAATTTTTTTCAGGAAATTTTAAAAAATGCCGCTTATAAAAAGTAGTCGTCAGTGACCAGTGGTTGTTGACCAAAAATGCCTTGCCTACGTCATATAGACCACTTGAACCTCGACTGTTTCATTAATATTTAATAATAGTGCAGGTTTAATCGTCAAAAAGCAAATCAAAACTCGCCGCGGTAAGTTTTATCTGATGACTAATAATTTGATGAAATGAAAGCAAATTAGTTTTAAACCTTTATTAAATCATATTTATATTTACACTAAAAATTTAAAAAAAAATTCTAAGTTGATGGCTCCTGAACCTTCTTGTGTTCTTTCATTTTTTTTCCTCCTCCTCCTCATCTGAGGAGGACGACCATATCTCTTCTATAATCAATTTTCTCTTGACTCCCATCGCATTGGCCTGTGGTAGTGCTGGTGATGTGCCCTGTACCCTAGAAGATTGAACTTGTATCTTTTTACAACCTTTTCCAATATCTTAAAGTCCTCCGATGACTCTATTTTGGTCCTCATATACCTTATCGGAAGATTACCAAATTTCTTCTTTAAGGTTAGAGCCTTCGGTGAGTATGACAGTAAAATAAAAATCTTGTCATCTTTCATGTTTATTTCTTTTACTCTGAAACAATAAAAATAACGTTTAAAATATAACAAAGGAGATTTTCAGAATTAAAAAAAGTTCACCAGTTGGACTGACACTTGACCATAACCAATAAGTAATTTTTAAATTTTGTTGCTTAAAAGACGAAGTTGGACTTTAGAATAAAACCCAGTAAAACTTTCAGACGGCCAGGATAGGTAGATCCAAAATTATAATAAGTATAAGTTATGCTAAAGCGCGGCCCCAAAATAAATAAAATATCAGAAAACAAATGCATTATTGACAAATAAATATTAATTAAAATAATGTACTTACTGAAATAGTTGTTTTACTACAACCAGAGTGTATTTTATTGGGAAATTGACTTGGTCTTGGGTGTATACCACAATGGTTGTCAAGATGGCTGCCATTTTTTTTTCTTTCGTTTTGATTTACAATATTTGCTGAAGAGAACTGTAGGTACTGAATTCCAATGATTTTGCGAAGACTATAAATACAGTTTCAAACAAAAAAAAAATCTATATATTTAAACAGTAATATGCATTGCAGTGGCAGTGTGGAGATTTAACGTGGATAACCCTTTGACCTGTGATAAATAAATTAAAATGTATCATGGATAACCTCTGACCTGTGTTTATCATTAAAACACGTAGATACTTACAATTAAATTCCAGCAGTTGCATATTTGTACATTGCTATATTTTGTGATTTTGCAAACGTTTGCAATGTGAACTTAATAGATCTTTTCTAATACATATAATAAATACTTGGTTGAGAGCAATCGCTGGTCAGATTCAAGTGAAAATCCACTGGTAAGTCTGCTTTATATTGTTTATTAATTTCAGGAAAAAAGTGACAGAGTGCTCTAGTTTTAAGTAAAAATTGCGACTTAAACTATAATGTATATAAAAATACGATATGTCGGAAGTTTAACCGTTCTGAAGTGTAGATTTAAGTAAAAAAAATCGCGACGACCACTGTAACGTGTATGATAATATAATACGACATGTGGAAGTTTAACCGTTTCTGAAACCAGTTGTTAGATTTAAGTAAAAATCGCGCCCTCCAAGTACGAGGTGTATAAAAACACGATGTGCATTGGGTTAACCGTTTCTGGAAAAAGCATGTTTGGTCCCATAAAATAGTAATTAGGTAATTTTTACCTAACGTGACTAAAATTGGTATCACAAATGACATGACACAATATGCTTTTAAATATACCGTTTTCGTTTATAAGGTATATTTTTTTTGTAGAATTGAGATAAGCGAATAGAACAAATCACTAACAACCAAACCAAAATAATGAACAGTAACAAGGTTTTAGACAATTTGTCTTCTGAAGTCATCGAAAAAATGGAAAGTGTGAGTCGATTACTCAAAACAAAAGAGGAATATAAATTTTACATCAAACACACTCAGTTCCAAAAAAGGTGACGCACCTAATTTTTGATGCAACTTTGTAGCTTTGTTATTTCTGAACGAATGGACCGATTTTTATTTTCTTTTCATTTATTGGTAGGTAATTGCTTTACCTTTAAGAAAAAAATAAACTGGTAGAAATTTTTTCAAATCCGCCTGATAGTGGAAATACTCAAGCCATGTTATTTTCTTAATTTTTGACTTACCCTGTGCGTTAATCCAGTAAATGTATAGAAAGCGCATATACACTCTATATGAAAGTCGCTTCTTTTACGAGCATTTTGATTTTTTGTTCATTAATTTATCTCTAAAGTTGTCCAAATTACAGCTTTTTTTGCTGAAACCTTGCATATTACCAACTTTATGAATTTACCAAGAAACAGTTTTTAACAGATACGAATTTTAAAAACATTTTTATTAAACACAAAATTATAACCTAGAATAACTGCTTAATACCGTGTATTGCCTCCCCTAGCAACTCTAAGAGCTTCTAATCTACGCATCATACTTGATATTAGGTTTCTTATCGTTTCCATTGGTATACGATTCCATTCTTCCACTAATGCATATGCTAATTCTGCGAGATTTTCAGCAGGCCTCTGGCGAGAACGTACCCTTTTCCCTAGTTCATCCCACAAATGTTCTATAGGGTTCATATCGGGGCTTCTGTCAGGCCACTGTAATGTGGTGATATCCGTATAGCTTCTAAGAAGTTTCGAACAATTGCTGCGGTGTGTGGTCGGGCATTATCCTGCATCAATATAAAATTATTGCCCACTAACTCTGCACGAGGTAAGATATACTGCTGTAAAATGTCAATGTATATTAGCGCCATCATCGACTGCCTCAATGGAAAAACATGGGGGGTGTCTTTCCATTTATTGAAATCCCTCCCCAAACCATAACTGACCCACCATTAGAACTTTCACATTATGTTATTAAATTCTGATTAAACCTTTTACCAGTCCTTCTCCATACTCTTTTCCTTCCATCCACCTTGTTAAGGCAAAACCGTGATTCATCCGTAAACAAGACATTCGACCATTCACGAATATTCCATTGTCTATAATTTTCAACGAAGTTTCTTCTAGTAGCACGATGTTGTGGCAATAATTTGGGACCTTTTGCAGGTCTCCTAGCTTTCAAATTAACTTCGTTTAGACGTCGACATACCGTTTGCTTACTTATTGTAACACCCCGAATTTGGCGAAGATCTTGCTGAACATTTACCGCAGTATTTGATCGATCACGTAATATTCTCAATCTCAAGAAGCGATCATCTATTGGAAAAGTTTTTCGAGGGAGACTAGAACCAACCCTTCAAGCAGTGCTTCCTGTTTGCTCGTACTTGTAGATTGCTCTACGAGCAGTTGCTTTATGGACACCCACTGCACGAGCGGCGTGACGTTTACTACGCCCATCGTTAACTAAAGTAACCTCGAAAGTAACTAATGCTGTTACTTGTTCTGAACTTATTTAAGGCATTTTATGTAATTTTAGCCACTACAACTTTTATAATGACATTGACTTTTTTAATGAGATAATGACAAAGGGTAAAATAATATGAATTAATTGCTATGGCAAGGGCAATAATTGTTTTTTTGGCAATGTGATCCTACAATGAATTACATTTGTGGAATAAACGTAAGGTTTCAGCAAAAAAGCTGTAATTTGGACAACTTTAGAGATAAATTACCTAATAAACAAAAAATCAAAATGCTCAAAAAAGAAGCGACTTTCATATAGAGTGTATAGGCGCTTTCTATACATTTACTTGATTAACGCACAAGGTGAGTCAAAAATTAAGAAAATAACATGGCTTGAGTTTTTCCACTATCATCCAGGGGACTTTGAAAAAATGTCTACCAGTTTATTTTTTTCTTAAAGGTAAAGGAATTACCTACCAATAAATGGAAAGAAAATAAAAATTGGTCCATTCGTTCAGAAATGGCTTCAAAGTTGCAACAAAAATTAGGTGCGTAACTTTTTTTTGGAACTGAGTGTAGGTATATTAAAAATATAAAATTTTTATTTTAAAAAAGGGTTTAAAAACTAGGGTATGTGTAAACAGTCTTAATAGGGTTGAGTTTAACCTGTCTATTTTAACTGTTTTTTTTCAAGATTCAAATTTAAACTTATTAGTAACAAAAGTTTAACATTAGGACGGTGATGTTATATGGCAAAATGTGGATTATTGTTTTAATGGTCGCATCAAATCTGGCATTATTACAAATCTTAAATTAAAAGACCCTAAAGTATTAATTTTTCAAAAATCTTTTCGCATTTTTACTTTAAAAGCTAAGAAGGAATTGAAAAACACTTTACTATTTACAGGTTTATTTATAAAACCTCAAAGTTTGGAAACCTCAATAAAACATTTTTCAACAACAACTACACTACAGACTTGGCTGAGTGGTATATAATGCATGACAATGTACTGAATTCAATTTTGCTTAAATTAGAAGAATTCCAAGAACGTGATAGTCGTTGGGCTCTGTGTGAAATATGGTTTAAAAGTAAATTTTAACATGTACCTATAATCCGATACACGGAGGTTTATCGACCTATATAAACTTACCTGCATTTGTTCGAAAAACAAAGAGTGTTGTTAATATTCAAAATAATGATATTTATTGCTTTCTTTGGTGTGTAGTTTGTGCTCTGTATCCAGCAGCGCCAAATAAAAATATTAATCGTACTACATCTTATCCACATTTCAGCCAAGTTTTAAAATTCACTGGAATCAAATTTCCTATTGCATTGAAAGATATTTCTAAATTTGAATTAATGAATAGTGTATCCATTAATGTTTTCTGTTTAAATAAAAATGAAATTTTACCGTTAATATTGAGTAAAACTGACTTTGCTACAAAAATTAATTTACTTTTAATGCAAAATAAATCTAAAACATCTCCTGTATTACATTTTCATATATAGAAAATTTAAGCCGTTTACTTAACAAACAAACGGGCAATGTTCAGAATAAAAAATGGTTTTGTGAGCGATGTCTTAATCATTTTAAAGGTAAGGCTATCTTAAAATTATTTTAAAGGTAAGGCTATCTTAACGAGACATTATATTGACTGTAGAAATTTAAATAAATCTAAAATCGTTTTACCCAAAAAACCTGACAACATTTTACGTTTTAAAAACTTTTTTCACAAATTACCAGTTGCTTTTGTAATTTACGCAGACTTGGAAAGTCTTTTAGTAAAATGTACAGATACAAACTTAGCTACTAATGTAACAAAATCAAAAAAATTGCAGAAACATGAACCATTTAGCATGGCGTATTATTTAAAATGTTTCTATAATCCTTTGCTTGGTAAAATTTAGGTTGCATATACTGGTAAAGATTGTGTTAATTGGTTTGTTAAGCAACTCAAAATAATTGTCCAAAAAGTGGAGTCAATATATGACCATCCAATTCCTTTAAGTCCACTATAATTCGAGAGGAAAATCATACATTTTATAGTTCCAAAATATGTCACATTGGTTTGAAACATTTTACTAAGGATGAGGCTTCCAAGTAAGAGATCATTATCATTTTTCAGGACTGTTTAGAGGTACGGCTGACAACTCTTGTAATTTAAACTATAAAAAAAATGTATAATCCCTAGTATTATTTCACAATCTTTCAGGATATGGGAGTAATTTTATTATTAAAGAACTTTCTTCTGGAATTAAAGGGTCAATTAGTTTGTTACCTATTAATAAAGAAAAATACATTTCCTTTATATACATTTATAATGAAAAAAATATATTTAATATATCTGATGATAGTGAATACCTTCATTACGCCAAACACTTATTTGAACTTCAAAAAGATTTATCACTTTGTCCAGAACATTTAGTACCACCTACCTCATCGTCCAATATTCCTAAACTTTTAACAATCCTCTACGATAAGAAAAACTATATATTTCATTACAGAAATTATAATATATTATAATGTTGGTCATAAACCTGCCTACTTTTGGTTAATTCTAACACGACGTCTATCTTCTCGCCCTGTCGCGGTTTTGTTTTCTCGGGGTTACCGGCCGCTGCCGGCGGCTGGCGTGCGTCTTGTCTCCTGCGCCTCTACTTGTGTCTCTCAGCCTATGCCACAAAGGTTATATATATATATATATATATATATATATATTTTTTTTTTAATCATCATCTGTTGATACTGTTTTGTTTCGCTAAAGTTTTTTTTATATTATTATATTATCTTAATAAATATCTTAGATATTAATACATGCATGGGCAGTACCATTCTGGGTGCATAAATATGCATTCCAGAACTATCGGTTTTTTTATAATCGCGGTATTTGTCCATTTTGTCATATTGTTATAATACTTATTGCAATCACAAAATTGTAATATTTTCTATTTGACAAATAAAAGTTTTTGAATTTGAATTTGAATTTTGAGAAATTTGAAACAAGCCATGGAGTTAGGTCATAAAGTAATTTAATTTTTACAGATGTTTAAAATTCAAACAATCACCATGACTACAAAATATATTAATTTAAATAATGAACTTAGAAAAAAAGTACAAGTGAGTTTAAAAAAACAGTTATAAAGTACAGAATAATGCAGTGTTTGGCAAGACTATTAAAAATGTTAAAAAATACAGGGATGTAAGGTGACTACATGGTCAGGTAAATTTGGTGGTAATTATTATGTCTCACAACCAAATTTTAATAGCTCTGTTGTTATTATATACAGATACAGACAGTTTAATATATCATTTTCAAGTGGAAAATATCTATGATCATATTCGAGACGACATAGACAAATTTGACACATCATGCAGATTATCCAGAAAATAACGTTTATAATATTTCCCTTCGAAAAAAAGTGCTAGGTTTAATGAAGGATGAAAACAGTGGTTCCATTATGACTGAATTTATTGGTTTACGTTCAAAAATGTATTGTTTTAAAGTGTTCAAAACTAATACAGACATAGCTCACAAAAATTGAGAAAATACAACAGAAGAGTTTGAGAAAAATTTTTATGGAGAATATTATTTCAAATTTTGGGATAACTAAAAGGGCACAATAGTTATTAATGATACTAGTTCGATATGAACACTATAATGAAACGTGTGCAATGTTAAACCACGAGGCGTTGCACAAGTTTCATTAACAAAGATTATATCGAACGTGTATCATTCAAAATTTAATCTACAACAGTGCAAATAGATTTTATTCGTCTAAATTTCATTGATATCAGATAACGTTTCGTAATTTTGAAAATTTTCAGGTGTCCATCGATATCATGGTAACCGCATTTTTGATTGTTTCAATTTCGATTGTGACAACGTCATTATTGCCGTCCAATTTTCTATTGTATGCAAAGTGTTGGCCAAAAATAACTTAAATATGGGAGATTCTGAATCGGAAAGTGTCCCTTCGGATGTTTACAATAAATAGATGCAATCCGTTTTTCTAAGTAATAATAACAAATAAATAGTTTGCACCGACTTTCTTTTTGTTTTTGTATCTTAACATTTGGATGTTATTATGAATTCATAATGGCACTGAGTGCTGTTATGAAGGTCATAATGACATCTAAATGATAATGCTAAATACGTCATAATGGCACTGTCGTAGATTAAATTGTATAAGATCAGAAAAACATGATGTTTTTACCATTCAACAAACTAAAACTGCGCTAAGTCCATAAGACGATAAACGTATAACGAAATATATTTATACTGACACCGTACCCTGGGGCTATCATGATTAACTCATATTTTATTTTAAATTAATTCACAAAATCAATACTGTTCTTTTATTATGGTGAGTATAATCTGCTCCTCTTCCACCTCCCATTACAGAAATGGCAGCCAGGACGTATTAGGGTAGAATATACTTCTAGAAAGAGAGAGCCATATGAGATTTTGAAGAAAGAGAACCAAAGTTATTTGTGCTATGGAGTAATTGATAAGAGTGGTATATGGCTCTCAAAAAACTGTATTTCTTTACATCGTAAATGTCACGAAGAAAAACGAGCTACCATACAACAATACATTCAAAAGGAACAACACTAACACAAATACCTTTAGTAAGTATAATGTGTCCATTCAAGCTGTACAGTACCATTTAATCTACAAAAAATGTTTTATAAATACCTTGTAACCATATATTATTTTATAAGTGGTATATACCTATGAACTTAAGCCTTAGTAATAGTATAGACCAGCATAACCAAGAAATATGTAATTATTTACAAGAGGACTATAATTCATTATATAATACAAGTTTAAACTTGTATCTAGAATTTGTATCGCAAGTTCATACATAGCACGACAGAATTGTATGAAAATGAGTTAATGGTAACAAACTTATGCGTGGAACAGTTACAAACATGTGAAAGTAATAAAACAAATTTAATGAACTCTTTTAATTATACCAAACAAGTGAATGTTTTAAAGGAACATATAGAACTGGAATCGAGAATACATTAATTGAAGAAAAATCAAACTAATCTAGAGGAAAAGAATAACATTGCGTATGCCTTAATAAGTGACTACCGTAAAACGGGGTGGATAGGATCAGTGGGGTGAATAGGATTGAAGTTACCTTCAAATTTCAAAAATCTGTAATAATTGTAATTTTAAAGTGTAGGTTTTTGCAATGTACAGATTTTAAGTAACGGTTGTTAAAAGTAATTTTTATGACATTAAACTTAAAAAAACTTGGCCACATCGCAGGCTGAATACCATAACCTAAAACGTCAAATGTAGCGGTTAACCTGTTGTCATATTATCTTTGCTTTTGTCTTAGAAACTTCATATATCTCTACAACTCTGCAGCACTTATAAAATTTAGGTAATATTATTTTTGGTATTCTTTTATCTTACTTAAGATAAATTTTTGTGCAAAATCCTTTACACCCCGCGGTTGTTTAAATGCGATATAGTCAGTAAATCAATCAACGATCCTATTTACACCGCCTGCGGGGTGAATAGGATTCGTGCACAAAAAAATATATATATATATTATATATATACAACAGGGTACACCCTGCATAAAAATTTATACTACCATTTAAAAGTACCAACCTTAACTCATGTTTTAAGCTATTGAGAAATTAATTATTTTTCAAAGTTGAAAATTGATCCTATTCACCCCGTTTTACGGTACCTATAAAGAGGAATTATCTAATTTAAAAAGTAGGTGCCATTAATGATACTGTACATGAATTATATGTCACAGATGAAAAATGGAACAAATGTAAGAGGGACTTGCAATGTAAAATTAAAGATTACAGCAAGATTTTCATAAATTTAAATGATTGCTTGGAACGAGAAGAACTTGTACAGGATCAAAAGAACAAATATGTTCTTAGATTGACCACGTGTAGTTGCAAAAAATTGAAAGGAATTTAATTACAAAATGTAAGCTTAATATAATTTTTTT
The DNA here is from genome assembly GCA_963969555.1 of Polydrusus pterygomalis. Taxonomy (NCBI): domain Eukaryota; kingdom Metazoa; phylum Arthropoda; class Insecta; order Coleoptera; family Curculionidae; genus Polydrusus; species Polydrusus pterygomalis. The sequence continues at coordinate 82,547,377 of OZ018375.1, forward strand.
TTGTTTACGTTTTATTGAATTTTTTTCTAGGATAAGTTAGCCACTTCCACTACCCACCCACAAATATAACCATTATTTCTTTAAACCAAACCAGATCTAGAAATCATGAACACTGAACAACAACAGCTTCCAACCACCTCTACCAACAGTGGCGCACCCAGGGGGGGGCCAAGGGGGGCTTGGCTCCCCCCAAAACCCCCAATGAAATTGACTCTTCAACTATACCCACTAACCCACTAAAAAAAACTTTAATTTCCAGGCGCAATACAAAGAACGATATAATTTGTATTCCTTTTGTTCAGTATACCTTAGATTCACTTATTACCAACCTAGACGATCGATTCATTAAACACAGGGAAATTATTTTGCTATTTAACTGTTTATTTCCCCGTCCCAATAAACAAACAGAAAATTTGCAAAGCTTTCTCAGCCTTCATTCTTTTTATGCAAATTATTAATTTTAAAAAAAATTTTATAATGAAAGCATTCTAATATGCGAATTTAAATTATGGAACGACAAGTTTATAGATAGCAAAGAAATACCCTCCGATATGTTTAAGCTATATATTCAATGTAATGGTATGATATTTCCCAATATAAAAAACTTTTGCAAATTTTTGTTACCCTTCCCGTCACCACCAGTACCTCTGAAAGGTAATTTTCCACAATAAAGTACTTAAAATCGTACTTAAGAAATTCCACCGGGCAAGTAAGACTTAATGGTTTGGCAAATGTATTTATTCATAAGAATGTTCCTGCTTCTTGTGAATTTTAAATAAACTTTCTAAGGGTCGAAGAAAATTAGATTTACATATTTAACAAATGCAAAGGTGTTATAAAAAAGTTTTGGTTTCTATTATTTATAAAATATTGTTTATTGTTGTGCTTTGTACTAATTTATATTTTTAAATAAATATATTTGTACAGAAAAAGAAAAGCACGAAGTCTTTCTCCACAATATTTATTCATCGAGAAACTAGGCGAACCTAGGATCACATCTACATGTTTCGAGTGTAGAAACACTCATCATCAGGAAACAAAGTGAAAAGTAAATAAATGCTGATGTTTTTAGCAAAAGAGAAAATAATGGTAAGATTGAGCCGTAATGGAGCTTTTAATGGTGTACAAGAGGTGTAAAATTGAAAAGTCAGAAGGTCAACAATCAAGACTCCAGCATACTGAAGAGTCGAGGGTTAAGTGCAGAAGCACACTGTGCCGTGCAGAAAATTATAGGGTGGTAAAAATTAGGGTGTTTTGAAAAACTTATCTGTAAAAAGCATTTTTAAAATACTGAAACATCTTGAGTTTAATAATGCTTTTTACAGATAAGTTTTTCAAAACTCCCTAATTTTTACCTCCCTATAATTTTCTGCACGGCACAGTGTGCTTCTGCACTTAACCCTCGACTCTTCAGTATGCTGGAGTCTTGATTGTCAACCTTCTGACTTTTCAATTTTACACCTCTTGTACACCATTAAAAGCTCCATTACGGCTCAATCTTACCATTATTTTCTCTTTTGCTAAAAACATCAGCATTTATTTACTTTTCACTTTGTTTCCTGATGATAAGGGTTTCTACACTCGAAACATGTAGATGTGATCCTAGGTTCGCCTAGTTTCTCGATGAATAAATATTGTGGAGAAAGACTTCGTGCTTTTCTTTTTCTGTATTATTTAACTCCACTTTGAGTATGGACTACTTCTTCAAAATATATTTGTGTTATGGATATGTCGTCATTACTATTACCTATATTTTATTTGGTAAAAAGAGTGGTATGTTTTGTCCGGAATAATTATTAAAGTGGATATTTTAAAGTTAATTTTTTTAGATATTTACCTCGATTGAACTATATAGGCTATTGCGATCTTCCAAGAGTACCTACCTGTTAAAAAAGCCCAAAAGTTCTAAAAAAATGCGTAACTTAAAAGTTTATTAAAAAATTTGCTTCCGGCACTGGTTGGTGGGCCCCCCCTAACATAAAATCCTGGGTGCGCCGCTGTCTACCAATGTTAACAGTGTAGCGATGTTGGTTACTATACAACTAGAGGAGAACAAGTCATCATGCAACTATGTATTTCAGAGGTTTGTGCGGTTAGGTGTGGAGACCACTCGACGGGTCGCAGAGGACTTTAATGGACTTGTTTCATGATGACCACCAATCCCCCTTAAAAACCCCAATCAAGTCAAAGTTTTAAATATTTTTATAAATAGAAAAATAAAAAATGTTAAATATTATAATTAGGACTTTTATTAAAAAATAATTTAATATTTTTTACAACAACAATATTATACCAATGATATAAATTATAAACATTTTCCTTGGCACAATTTAAGTGATTATTATAATGTTTGATGCAATGATATGACTTGAATATAGTTTTTAAATTATCCACAGTTGGACAGCAATTGTATTTTTCTTCCAAATCCACAATAAGGTTGGTTCCTTTGAGATATTTCTCTAACCATTGTTTCTTTTGCCATTCCTTTCACCAGTACAGTCATTTGTGTGGATCCAATATAGCGTGTCAAAAATTCAGAAATTTCTTCCATCATTATAGGTCACCACCATTTAGTTCACCAACAGAATCCCATCTCAATCCATGAATTTGTTCTGTTGTGTAGTTAAAATGGCGTTGTATCTTAACATCACAAGCCTCAAGATCCATGGACATTTTGATAAATTTATGAACAAATTCCATAGTCGTATTTAAAATACAAATTTCCTTACAATGGAATGGAAATACATTTCCAAAATGGAAACCTTGGATGTCTACCACCAACATTTTTGTCTTCTCGTTGTTGTTAATTGCTGCTTGTTGCTTAAAGACTGTAGATAATTCATTTAGTTTATTCTTATTTATACTTTGAGTATAGTGGTGGTGGTGGTGGAAGATGTAGATAAGAATTAAACTTCTGTTTTCATAATACTCGTTAGACGATTGTATTTAACTTTTTTATCGTGTAAAATTAACAAATAAGCATAAGTATCAGCTGGAATATTTTGATTAGTTTCAAATTCCAAACTAATGTCTACTCTAGGTACCCCTTTTCAGCGTGTCAACTTAACAGCAACAATCTACTACCACAAGGGTGCAATTTCTAAAAATGTCTCCAATGTTAAACAGGGTTGCCCAACATTATTATAATAATAAGTTGAAATCTTGCATACATCTCATACATTATTGCATATTGCTTCATTGGTATAAAATTATCATATGGATAAACTTCTGAATTAAGGTATACTTTAAAGTTGGTTAGGTTGCAATGATCAAAGTAGCTGGTATTTATTTTCAACTGGTTTTTTCGTTTGGTCTGAAAACAGAAAACCAAAAAACGTGGTTTCTCAACCTGGTTTACTGCCTTTCAATTCCAGGAGTGTTGCATAGTTTGTTGTAACAACGAATAGCTACTCATCAGGGCCGATCCTAGGGTGTCGGCCGCCCGCGTGCAAAGACCTATTATGCCGCCCCTCTAAAGAATTTTTCCTATTTTGAGTAATACTTAACGTTGACGTTATAAACTCATCTACATCTACATGTACATAAGAGTAAAAAGTTAAACATTAATAAATGCAAACTACAAATAAAATTTTACGGGAAAGACTTTATTTTTGGGCCAGCTAATATGTTATATTAGCGACATATTTTTTTCTTTTTACTTTAACAAAATAATAAACCAACAAAAAGATTACTTTTGAAACAAAAATAGACATTTTATAATTAGAAATGTAAAACAACAGTATTTACCAGAAAATATAAAATAACAAAAAGTACTAAAACATAAATCTCGCGAAACGAAAAGTATATAAATCAGTTCTTCCTCGAAGACTACCTAATAATTGAACTATAAAATAATTTTTCTGGCTTTCTAAGGAGCAAATTTGTCAATAATTGCGATGAGGTCAATTTTTTCAGATTTCGGATTCAATAGAGATGTGGCCAAATCTGAAAGTCTTTCTTGTGTCATATTATTTCTAAAGTAATTTTTAATAATTTTTAGTTTACTAAAACTTCTTTCGCCTGAAGCCATACAAACAGGTAAGGTTAAAAAAATCCTTATTGCTAGAGCAAGATTTGGAAAACAGGGAATGAGATCATTTTTGACTAAAATTTCCAATATCTTAATTGGCTGTTTTTTACCTGGAAAAATATCTTTAAATGAAGTTATTTCATTAAAGAGTTATATACCGTCTATATCTTTCACAATAGTTCCTTCCTACTGTACCTGTAACTTAATATTTAAGTCCATGCAGGCTTTCATGAGGTCATCATTAGAAATGGTGTGAAACTCATACAGAAAGCAGAATATTAAATAGCACTCAGATAATAAGGTATTAAATCTTTCATTTATCGAAGAGATCGCGTAATCAAGAACTGCAAAATAGAAAGCAATCTTGAATTGCAGAAAGGGATTTAAACTAACTTTTTTTCTGAGCTTTGAGATGGGAAATTCGGGATCAATACCTACCTAAATCTCTAGCAAGTGTTGTTGCTGAATCGACAAATATTTTAAAATTATCGTCAGATCTTTGGGAAACTAAATATTTTTTAAGATTATTTAAGCCTTTAATGCATTCCGCGATGTTTAATTTAGGATTTTGAAGCATTTTACTCAATACATCAATTCGTGATAATAAATCATGCCAAATGAAAATTGAACACAAAAACTTAAATGTTTCAAGACTTTTAATTATTGATTTAGCATCCATTTTTGTTTTCGTGTCTCTGGTGGTACCTACCTTCAATTAAGGCCTTTAATGCGGTAATAATGTTTTTCAGCTCTAATTTTAGAGGTCTAATAGCATTGATACGACTTTCCCATCTTGTTTCACTTAACGGTTTTAAAGTAAGAGTTTTTACGTGTTTTTTGAGTAAATCCCATCGATACGGGGACGCAGAAAAGTATCTCTCTTGTACCACATCAAAAAAGCTAGAAATTTCACCACTGGCACTGGCTGGTTTGATTGAAAATCTTTAATAAATAAATCCATTTGAAATAATTTACAAAAATATTGTTTTCTTCTCCGACGTTAATTTAAAGTTATCTTTTATAGTTTGATAAATGTCACTTTAATTTTATTTCGAGAAATTCGTAAAAAGTTTTGCTTGATTGACAGAACTATCTGCGGCCTACGGCCGCCCCTTGTTTTGGCCGCCCGCGTGCGGTGCACGCGCTGCACACCTGCTAGGATCGGCCCTGCTACTCATGTAGTTCCCATCCTCGAAAAGCAATTGACAAGTCACGTCCATGTTCAACATAATTTAACAATTTAAGCTTGGTGTCATCATACACTTTAATGTGCTCAATTTTCCAGGAAACTTTATTTAATTGTAGGGGAGAAGCTCATTGTACCTTGAACCGGATTTCTTTGAGGCTTCATTACCCCCACGTTTTAAAAGTTTAAGGGAAAATGTTTATGCTAACTTGTAGCTTATATTATGCTAGAATAATGTATTAAAGCGCAATTTTAATAAAACAAAGTATAACATTTTTTTTTGCATTTATTTATTATTATAAATTTGGTCCAAGGTACAAGCCTGTAGTGTATCCAGGCTTGGACCGCATATAAGTTTAAAAATAAAGGACAGAACATTTTTATTCCACATTATATATTTCAAAATCTAAATCGAAAATATATATTCCTTTTTGCCTGACGTGGTGGTGCAAGTTTTAGTAAAACGTCTTAAATATCAATATTAAATTCTTGATTCCTGGAGCCAGAAAATTTGTTGCTGGTGAGAATTCTTCGTAGGTATCAAACCATTAAACAAGGACTTAGGGCAGTTATCTCGGTAACATAGCAATGTATTTTCTTTTTTCCCATTAGTTTTGTAAGACAAAAATCACCTAATGCTAAATCGGAAAGTTTTACTTCTGTGGGTTTAACCTGGCATTCTTTAATGGAATCCATGTTTTCCCAAGAAATATGATTATTTCTGACAGCATCTGCTGCAGCTTTTAATGCGCATTACAAGCTGCAGCAGATGCTGTCAGGTCGGGGCAATTTTTCTTCACACCTCGTTTACTTCTTGGCATCTAAAAAAAAATTATCATTAGAATTATTAGATATTTATAAGAGGGATAAATCATATATTGTACCTTGGGCCATGGTCCAACGTACAAGACAGTTATCTGGTCCAAGGTACAAGCCTATTGAAATTTAGAAAGAATGAATTTTTTAACCTATAAATGGCAGAAATTAAACATCAACCATGGGCAAAATAATTTGTCTACATACCTAACTTCAACATAAGGCATGCGAAAATGTTATTTATATACTGTAAAACTGAATAAAAAATATTAAAATCACAGCAAAATACTTACTTTTAGAGGCGCGTATAACATAAACTCGCTTACAAAGACAACCGTTTAACAGAGCTCACTTAAACAAACTGTGGCGCATTGGTAGTTGGTATACTTATTAATGAACAGGCGAAATTTTATTAAGATTTACGCGCTAAATTTGAAATTATGTTAGTGGTCCAACGTACAAGGTGGTTCAAGGTACAAGCCTCTCCCCTAATATTAGGTTTTGTCTCATCTTTGCTTGTTATGACTGAATTTAAGTATGAGAAGCTTCTTATTAACACCAATTCTTGTCGGATGTTTACAATAACTTTATTGAAATCTTCAAAAACTCCCATTAGCATTTTTAGTGGTATGCAGACGTTGAAATATCTATTGTTTGTTATGACGTTTGGATGGTCAATTTGATTCCAACCAGCATTGTGGTAACGTAAAACTGACATAACCTTTCATAAAGAGTCGTTATACCAGGATGTCTGACACGGTCAACCACAACAACCCCACCCAATGCATAGCGTAGTTCATCAAATAGAAAGGCAAATCCATTAATCACCAATTTAGTATCAGTGGGTGGTTTTTCAATTTTCTTAATAATTCCCTCAATTTCAACAAAACTTTTAGCTGGATAGGTACCTAAGTGTAAATATCTTTGCATCTGAATAGGAATTCTAATTTCGTCAGACTTGTTTAGACTTGTATTGGCATATGGAAGATAGGTGTGATATTCTTTACTTGTAATGGAATGATCACTAAACACTCGTTCTCCAATATTTTAAATATTCATTTTGTTTCTTGCTTTTCACCACTACAAAAACAAACTAAACGTACCTATTCTTCTTATTCTGGAATGTATAGGTAACTTAAATCTGCAACAAAATTTTGAGAATTGTTTTTTCTTTGTCCCAATTTTGATGTATGATACGATGAAATTACTTTAAAACCCTACGATTTAAGAAATAGTCTATTCTGAGATGTTAACTGTTTAACGTTCTTGTAAGCACTATTTTTTTTCTTTCCTCCTGTTAGTATTTATAGGGGACAAATAATTGTATAGGAAAACCATTAGTGTTGCTGTTGTCCTGTTGTCTAAGATGCACTCTGATTGTTATGAGCTGTTTATTGAAATTGACCATGTACGTTTCCATCCTGGTCCTCAGTTAGTTTTATAACTATACCGCATCAATAAACCGTTTGTTAATTGGTAGATAAATAAGATGGAGTTTCAACAATTTTGTAACTAGGGGGCACCACTGGATAGAAAATGTGCAAGATGTGTGTGACGGTTTGTTGTTGTTACCTATACGAATTTGTAACCAAATTACATTCACAACAAACTGCATTTACTTTGCTAATATTGATTGGATAGTCGGAAATGTGGTTTTTATTTGGCATCAATTTGCATTTTTCAAATCGAAATATATTTTCTAAGGAATTCGGTTTATCAAAGTGAATTTTTTGTGTTTCCTTTATTTCACATCTGAGAGTGTTATGATTCATTTTAATTTTTACAACTTCACCTAATTCTCTATTTTTTGTTACTCCGGCTGCTTCATCACTATTTTTTTAAATTTGGTAGTTGGTATTTTGTTTGTGGTTTCAGCAGTATATCTACCCTAATTATGTTCCTAATTAATTTAGCCAAATCTTCAATTTCATATGTTTCCTCAGGAATTTCCATAATAGAAGTTCCATAATAACGGGTGTCCACGGAAGGTGGCTCGCCCCTCTAACTTTTTTGTTTAGAAATGATAATGAAATAAAATTCGGGGGATTTATATAGTTACGACATAAAACTGCATTTTTTGACAGGTGACTCAACATTATGGAACTTTCGGTTTAACCGGAAGTGACATAAACTTTCGATTTTTAAATGGGACACCTGGCATATTTTTACTTTTTTTGACTCCATATGACATTCTAAATACAACGATGTGTCACTTGTCACTTTTTGTCCCCAAGAAAATATTTTTTTTCCAAATTTATTGTTTTATCTAGAGGGCTATGAATACCTTAAAATTATTTATTTCAGTTTTTTAATCTTGGGAAAATACAATTTTACTATTTTTGGTCCAATGCTATGTACCGGGTGGTCAAATAAGCGAGGACGTCGGCTTTATCCCGGAAACCATTAATTGTACAACTTTCGGAAAGATTTTTTTATGAGTAAAGTGGTCACGAGAAATTTCTGGAAATTACTTTTAAGTTCCTCATTTCGCCGCAAGGGGGCACAATTAAAAATTGTTTTTTTAAATTCTAAATTTTTCCGAAAATTCCCATATTAAGGTATAACTCTGATTACATCATTGGAAAGCTAAGACAATTCTGCATCGTTTTGGTTTAAGGCTCATTGGCGTACCGACCTTGATAAGACTGGGAGAAGCTATTAAAAGTGTAAACATTAAAATCGCCGTAACTTCTAAACGACTTATCGGATTTTACTAAATTTAAGCTTGTTTTGAAAGGGGAAAATAAGTATCTTCAATTGCCGTATCCAACAGTACACGATAGTGTTTAATAAAATTGCTATATAGAGGGCGCAATTTGTAATAATAACAGTTTTTTCGATTTTATCCCGAAAATTCAAATCATACGGTATAACTATGACATCATAATCGAAAAGTAAGTAGATGAAATTTGCAAGAAAAGATGTGAAGACCGCAGTTCGATATCTTTGTTCGTTTCAATGAGTTATTGCCAAAACAATAATTTTTAATACAAATTGCGCCCTCTAGCAATTTTATTAGAAACTATCGTGTACCATTAGATATGACAATTGAAGGTACTACCAAACAAGCTTAACTTTAGTAAAATCGGATAAGTCGTTTAGAAGTTACAGCGATTTTAATGTTTACACTTTCAATAGCTTCTCCCTCTTATCAAGTGAAAGTGTAAACATTAAAATCGCTGTAACTTCAAAACGACTTTACTAAATTTAAGCTTGTTTGGGCGCAATTTGTATTAAAAATTATTGTTTTGGCAACAAACGAACGAACGAAGATATCGAACATGCGGTCTTCACATCTTTTCTTGCAAATTTCATCTACTTTTCGATTATGATGTCATAGTTATACCGTATGATTTGAATTTTCGGGATAAAATCGAAAAAACTTTTATTATTACAAATTGCGCCCTCTAGCAATTTTATTAAACACTATCGTGTACTGTTGATTGAAGATACTTATTTTCCCCTTCCAAACAAGCTTAAATTTAGTAAAATCCGATAAGTAGTAGTAGTAGTAGTAGTAAAAAGATTTATTTAGCACGTGGCTACATGATACATTTTAACAATTTTATACCCTTTTTTTATTTATTTTTTGAATTAAATGACCTTTTGAAACTTTATTTCTCCTGTTGAGTTAATAAGAAAGATTTTAAACTTTTTTTAAAAGATTTTAAACTTTTTTGATTTTTAATTGACTTGTTTAATTTATTAAATTCAATAAGACCCTTATGAAAAACTGATTTATATGCAATATTTTTTGAAAAATTATTAAGAAAAAAATTATTGGTATTTCGTGTTAAATAATTATGTTGATCACTATTTAGAACAGTCAATTGCTTTAAATGTGGCGGTAACAAATCATTTTGAATTTTAAAAATAAATATTAGAACCAAAAATAATACTAAATTTTTTACATTTAACCATTCTAATTTTTTTAACATCACATTAATTTTTGTATATCTATCCATATTAAGTAAAATTCGCATTGCTTTATTTTGTAAAATTTGTAATCTATTTATTACACCTTCATCCGCCATAAACAAAATTGTAGAACAATAAAGAAAATGTGGTAAAATTAAAGTATTGTATACAATTTTTTTTGAATAAAATTTTAAATTTGAACCTATTCTTTTAAAATAACTAATTTTTCCCGCAATTTTGGAAATTAAATTTTCGAATTGGTTATTAAATTTTAATTTTGAATCAATCAATATACCTAAATATTTAAAAGAATTGACTATTTCTAGTTTATCACCATCAATTAAAATATTTATATTTGTATAATTATTTAAATTTACACCCATAACCATACATTTTGTTTTAGAAACATTTAATTTTAATTTGTTAACTTTTAACCAGTTTGACAATAGAATCAGTTCTGAATTTAAAATTTCCAAAATTTCCAAAAGATTTTTACCGCTTATATAGATAAGAGTATCATCAGCAAACATTTGTATTTTAAGAAATTTTAGGACTAATGGCATGTCATTAATATATAAAATAAAAAGTAAAGGCCCCAAAATACTTCCTTGAGGTACTCCTATGTTATTAAATTTCTTTGTTGAAAAAAAATTACCAAATTTAGTTTTCTGTGATCTATTATTTAAATAATTTTGAAACCATTGATAAACTTTACCCCTTATACCATATTCAAATAATTTTTTTAATAATATATCTCTATTAATCGTTTCAAAAGCTCGCTTAAAATCAAGAAATACTGCTATTACATATTCTTCTCTTTCCAAGGCTCTTTTCCAATTTTCTACTACATATTGTATGGCTGTTTCACTAGAATATCCTTTTCGAAACCCAGCTTGAGAATAAATAAAAATTTTGTTTTTATTCAAAAAATCCATAACTTGTTCATAAACTACTTCTTCTATTAATTTTTCTATATCCCATAATACATTTATTGGTCTCATTTCATTCCATTGTTTTGAATTTTTAATCTTTGGAACCGGAGTAATATATGAACATTTAAGTTCGACTGGAATTTCTCCTTTGTTTAAACAAACTTCAATAAAGTAAAGAAGATAATATCCAATAACTGTAAATGTTTCTTTCATCAATTTCTTAGTTAAAACCTCGTTGTAATTTTCATTTGAATTTAAATCATTTATAATTTTTCTTAAATGATTAAGAGATACTTTAGAAAAATTTTCCATAATGTTTTTATTTCTAGAAATTTTAGGACATATAGAATGGTTTCCAACATTTATTGAGGCAATAATATCTTCAACGCTCTGAACATAATATGAGTTTAATTTTTCAGCAATGATATTCTTGTTTGATATTTTACCTTCTTCAAATATTATTTCTTTAATATCTATTTTTGTAGTTGGTTTAACTAAATTCCTTAAGGTTTTCCACATTTTCTTACTGTTTTTTTTATTATTATCTATTTGTTTTTCATAATAATTTGTTTTTTCTTCTCTTAATACTGAAACACAAATGTTGCGATTTTTCTTATAAACATTCCAATCCTCTTCACTTTTTGAAATTGAAAATTTCTTGTATGCATTATCTCTTTTTTTTCTAATGTCCATAATCTTTTTATTAAACCAAGGTGTTGGATGTCTTCTTAGAAATATAGTTTTTTCTTCTTTTACTTTATTAATTGCAATCTGTACATTGGTTATCAGGTTTTCAAATATAATATTGACATCTGTAATAGTATAGTTTCAATTGTACAAAATAAGTTCCTTTGATAATTTTTCATAGTCAATAAATGTCATTTTTGTTACTTGTTTTTCATTTCCAGTAATATTTTCAATTTGAACAAATGTCCAGTCATGATCGCTTAGTTTCGGAACATTCATTATCCCAGAATTTAGAGAATGTTCATTGGTGATAATAAGGTCTATAATTGTTTTACTTCTGTTTGTAGTCCTTGTAAAATCTGTTATTAATTGTTTCATTCCAGTTATATTAATAATTTGTTTAAATTTCTTAACGTAGTTATCATCATTTAAAAAATTTATATTAAAATCTCCAATGTGTATTTTAATACTATTAACATCCCACACACTTTCACATTTCTCTTCAAAAAAGTCTAAAAAAGTTTTGACACTTCCATTTGGTGATCTATAATATGCAAATAAATTATACGTTTTCCAAATTTTAAATTTAATGTGTATACACCAAAACTGGTAGTCAACAGAGAATTTTTCAAAATAATTTATTGAAATTTTTGAATGTAGGTAAATTAAAACTCCACCTGTATGTTTTGAATTGGATTTGCAAATATATAGGTTATAATTTTCCATTTGTAATTCTGATTCATCAGTTTTTTAGGTAATATGGGTTTCTGAGAGACATAATGCAACAGGTTTTTCTTTAAATAAAAACATTTTAATTTCATCCTTTGAACTAAAATATCCTTGAATATTTATATGAAATATTTTATTAAATTCATCATTCGGTTTTGGTATTTCCTGCTTTTTTAATGGCTATATTTCTTTATCATATTGTGTTTTAGATTGAACAATTTTGACATGTCTTTGAAAAATTTCACAATTTCTATCAAATGGGCTATGGTTGATAAAATAACCAGCATCAAATTTTGAATTTGCCTCAGAAAAATTTGGACATTTTAAATGAGCCTGATCTGTAGTACACGACATAGCGTTATGGTCCGGGTTTCCACATTTCATGCAAATTTGAGATTTAGTACAATTTTGGGCAGAGTGATAATACCCTGTACATTTATAACATCTCAAAATATCTAGATGTTCAAACACAGTACATACAGAGAAATCTACAAAAATAATTCCCTTATCTATTGCCTTTTTAAAGCTAATATTATCAATTTCCAATATCGCCATAAACTTTGTTTTCATTTTTTTTATTTTTATAACTTTTATTTTTGCATCTTTTAAAAATTCATTTTTTTCTAGTATAGCATTAATTAATTCTGCTTCATTTATTTCATCCTCTATTCCAATAATTTTAATTCGGGGTATTCTATTTTCCTTTGGAGTTACTACATAATTATTTCTTAATTTTTTATTTACCTCATTTTCAATTTTTTCCAGTTCCTCCTTATTCTTACATTGAATTTTTACTGTTCCACCTCTTAGATCTTCAATTTTTGTAATATTTACGTTTAATTTTGCAGGATTTATAAACTTTCCCAAATCTTTTCTTGTTAGTTTATTTTCTTGAATAGAATTTGGCTTAATTATTATAAAATTATTATTAGCAATTACTTCTGATTTCTTCTTAATTCTATTTGTTTCTTCAGTTTTTTTTAGACAATCACTGTAAGATAAATTATTTATAATTTTGCTACCACTTGTACTATTTTCGGAAATTGTACTTGGAATTTTGGTAATATAATTTATTTTTTCCTTCAGTAATAAAATTTTTTCTTGAAGTTCATTTATTATAACATCCTTAGCTTTTATTAGTTCATCTTTTCCATCAATAATTTTTAAAAACAAATCACATTTTGATAGATTTTCTTCCGATTTGACAAATGTGTCAATATTGACAATTTCCACTTCATTATTTTGAATTTTTAATACATCATTTTCTAAAATATCCTCATTAGTACTATTTTTTGCATCTTTTCGTTTCTTCTTTGGCTGACTCATATCAAACTCCTTTTAATTGAATTGACTTCTTAAAGGTCGCTTTTTTTAGTTTTAAGTTGACGGATTTTAAGACGTCTTGTCAAAATTCAATTAACCCAACTAAGTCGTTTAGAAGTTACAGCGATTTTAATGTTTACACTTTCAATAGCTTCTCCCACTCTTATCAAGGTCGGTACGCCAGTGAGCCTTAAACCAAAATGATGCAGAATTGCCTAAGCTTTCCAATGATGTAATCAGAGTTATACCTTAATATGAGAATTTTCGGAGAAATTTAAAATTTAAAAAAACAATTTTTAATTGTGCCCCCTTGCGGTGAAATGAGGAACTTAAAAGTAATTTCCAGCAATTTCTCTTGACCACCTTACTCATAAAAAAAATATTTCCGAAAGTTGTACGATTAATGGTTTCCGAAATAAAGCCGACGTCCTCGCTTATTTGACCACCTGGTACTATGTAAAATATAATTTTTAAAGTTGTATAACTAATTTTTTTAAATAGCAACATGGTGGCTCGTCGGGTTAAGAAAAAAAGAGTATTTTATTACGAATATTTTGATACCATACACAATTAGGTTTTAGAAAAGCTGCCATTAAAAAACTTTAAAAAGTTAACTTAGAACTTTCCTAAAATGAAGCATCTTTTGAGAATAAATTTAGATTTAAATGCGTCAAGTAACCTGTGACCAGCAAAACTGATAAAAACAAAATCATGCCTTGAAGAAAATTGAAATGCCAACAGCTTCTGCCAAAGTAAATTAGTCTGTTGTTTAAAAAACATGGAAAATAATAGTCTTACAATAAGGAGTGAAAAAGTTGATATGTTATTAGTGTTTGGAGAATGTAGAAATAATTCAACCGATGCTGCACGACTTTACGCACAAAGATATTTTAATCGGCGTCATCCAACCCGGCACTATTGGGTACACAAAACTGGTTCCGAAAATGCAAAATGAGTAATAACATCAACTTTTTCACTCCTTGTAAAACTATTATTTTCTATGTTTTTTCAATTCTTGAATTTTCTTCAAGGCATGATTTTGTTTTATCAGTTTTGCTGGTCACAGGCTACTTGATGCATTTAAATCTAGATTTATTCTCAAAAGATGCTTCATTTTAGGAAAGTTCTAAGTTAACTTTTTAAAGTTTTTTAATGGCAGCTTATCTAAAACCTAATAGTGTATGGTATCAAAAGAATCGCAATAAAATCCTCTTTTTTCTTAACCCGACAAGCCGCCATGTTGCCATTTAAAAAAAATGAGTTATACAACTTTAAAGATTAAATTTTATATAGCACATAGCATTGGACCAAAAATAGTAAAATTGTATTTTTCCCAAGATTCCTTCCTGTTAAACCGGAAGTTCCATAATGTTGAGTCACCTGTCAAAAAATGCAGTATTATGTCGTATACAAATCCCCCGAATTTTATTCCATTATCTTGAAAAACAAAAAAGTTAGAGGGGTGAACCACCTTCCGTGGACACCCGGTATACCTAATAATAGTTATAATTCTCGTTTATAACAACGTGTTTTTAAAAAATTTACTTTTATTTAAAAATACAACTTTCAGTAAATACGCGTGATGCGTTTACAAAAGCAAAAGAATAACTAACAACTAAAAAGTCTATGTCGTAATAATCGACGGTTGCTCCTTGTCTTGAGTCGTGATAAGAAAGTGTAATGGGTTCCTTAATGGGTTGATAGCGAAAGTGACCATCACATAAGTCCTCCATCACCAAATGAAACTTAAGGGGGTAGGACTTGAGTTTCGTCTAAAGGGTACAATTCCTGGGGTTGGCATTGATTATTCCTTTTCTTAAGTAGTAATTGGAAGTGTTTTCTTTTTTTCTTAAAAAGAAGAGCTAAAATAATGATAATTAGTAAAATTGCAATTATTGTTGATGTCCATGTTGAGATGTGGTGGACGCCGATTTCTTCTAATGGTTCTTCTTGGATTGTTTGTAATTGAAGTTCATGAAGTTTGTTTAGGGATACTTTTTCAATAACCAATTTTTGTACTGGTTTAATGGATATATTTGTTAGTTTAATATCTTCCAATACAAGTGGGTTTCCAGTGAGTACATCTTTTTTGTTTGTATAATTATAATGTGTTGTTTGTAGTGAACAGCTTGGTGGTACTGTGAATAGGTAAGTGCCCTGTAATGACACTATATTCGTTTGTTCGCAGTTTGTTTGCAGTTTTTCTTTATTAGGGAAAATTCCTATGTAATGTCCTTCATTGATTTCTTCTAACACGATTTTGTTTATTTTTACAGGTACGTATTGACAATTTCTTGGTTCTCTTTGTACGGATAGCAAGGAAGTGATGCAATCTGCTTCCTGGATAGGTTGCAATGTTTTTCCTTCGCGCAGGTGGTTGTTTTCTAATTCTGCACATTCATCTTCGTGATATTGATATTCTGTGTCGCTTATGGATAGATAGGAAGAAGGTGGTAATAAGGTGGTTTTATTTTTTGTAGGCACAGAAAATAAGCGATAATAGTCAAAGAGCTTTGAATTTACCAAAGGAAAGTTTAATGTGAATAATATTTTATTTGAGATAAAATAAGCGTTTGCTTTTATAACATTATAGTATGTGTGTAAATTCTCTTCTTTATTGAATAATAATTGATCTTTATTGTACAATTGTTTGAGTTCTGAATGAATTTTGTGTAAATTTTCTAAAGAAATAATTGATGGGTGTGCTATTCCTAATTTTGCAAAAGTTATGGCGTTTTCTATTTCAGTTACAAAGTGTAGTAATGAGTCTACATTTAATTTTAATTGATTTAGAACATCTTTTATTTCTAGGTAATGGATAAATCCAAAAGTTGTTTCATTTACAGCGTCTTGTAATTCTGCTACTTTCTGATTTATTGTTTGTTGATTGCGAATAATTAGTGACATGGTCGTGTTAATGTGAATCATTAATTGTTTCGTTACAGAAAGTTGTGTGTTTGTTCTTTTAATAATTTTGTTTTGATTATTTTCTAATGTTTCTAAATTACGGTGTAATTCTATAGCGTCATCTTGATCGAGGTTACCGGTAATGAATTTTATCATTGAACCTAATGGGTTTACGAGGCCTCTTTTACTTCTTTTTGTTAATTCAAGAAGGCGTATCTTACTATTAACTATAATAATTTCATAATCTAGGTGATTATAGAAATTTTCAAGATTAGTTCTATAATTTACAGGGGATGTTTCTATAGTATTTCTAATATTTTTATACATTATATTTAATGTGTTAAGTTGATGAATAATAGGTGGGATATTAATGTAGTACAGGAAGGTATGGGATGCTATTTTTATTTTTGATGTTCCTAATTTAAAGGGTAAGATTCCGGGGTTTTCTTTGAGATCTTGAATTTTAATTTTCATTTCTACTGCTTGGAGAGTCAGGACAATCCTGCAAAATTGAGGTTTTATTTAGTTTGCGTGGTTTTTTAAATGATTTTTTATGATATGTGTTTTGAGGTGTTGTTAATGTGATATTTGTGCTTTTTATTATATGGGTAGGCTTATATAATGCTTCTGTTTTTGCTTGCCTTTTTGGTGCATTTTTAAAAGCGATTGTACCTGGTTCTATGTCAGGTGGATCTATTCTTTCCTTATTTAATTTATTTATTATTGAAGTTTTCTTTTCATGCATATTATTATTTAAATTTGTATAAATATTTTTCATTGTTTCCTTGTGTTCGTTTACAAGTTGGTTAGCTAGCTGAGATTCTTCATTAATATCTATGGGCGTTTTAGTGTCTAAGTGACCTAATAATAAATCAATTGGTTTAAATTTGGTACTAGAATGAATAGCGTTATTGTAACCTGTTATTGCATATAAAAGTTTTTCTTGAGGGGTTAATTTTGGTTTTGTTATTGTTAATATTCTCAAATGTTCTATTAAAGTTGAATGAAATCTTTCTACGATCGAATTACTATTTGGGTTATCAGGTAGTGTATAATGCCAATTTATATTATATAATTTCGCAAAGTCTTTAATTACGTTGGTAGTAAATTCACTGCCATCGTCTGATGTAATATTTTCAGGGACTTTATAGTTAGCTATAAATTGTAAAAGACCTTGGTAGACATGTAGGGCTGATAAGCTAGGTAAAACATAAGCTTGACCGAATTTTGAAAAGCTGTCGCAAATTGTTAATGTGATTGTATTTCCAAACTTAAATGTATCTACATGTATTGTTTCTAATGGTTTTGTTGGAGTGGGTGTAAGTTGTAATTTTATTAAGTGAGATTGTCTTTCATACTTTGATTGTTGGCAAACAGAGCAATTATTTATTATTTGTCGTACGTCGTCATGCAATTTTGGCCAGTAGTATTTAAGTTTTAATTCAGAAATTGTTTCTTGAATACCACGGTGATTACTAATACCTTCATGTTGTGTTTTAATTAAATTATTTTGTCTGTTTTCGTTTGTAATGTCTGTTAGTAGTTTATTAGTTTTTAATAGCTTGTAGGTCGAATTTTTAAAAGTTTCAGGGATGAATTTACACATTTCTTTATAAAGAATGTCGTTAGTATCATTTGCAAAATAAAATACGTATTGTCGTTTTGGTTCGCCGTACTCCTTTAAAAATGTGATTATTTGTTGTTTGAATATCTCTGGTTTTACGTAAATATACCATCGGGTTCTATTTACAGGTTTATTAAATATCTTTTTTATTTCTTGAGATGGATTGTTTTCCGTTATTCTAATGATTATCTGACATAAAAAGTAGTTAAGAGGTTTTTCGGTTATATTTATAGTTTGAATGGGGTTTTCTATACTCGTATGAGCCGTTTCGATGTCATCGGGATCTGCTTGTGCGATTATTGAGTGATTATCTGGTTCTTGATTAGTAGAGGGGGTGTTGTCGAGACAGGGATTCTCATTGAATTCTTGCATGTATTGAAAAATAGGGGGAATGGTTTCGTTTGGGTAAATTTCTACACGAGACAAAGCATCTGCGTTGGTATTATTTTTGCCTTTTTTATAAATAATTTGATAATCGAATTCTTCGAGTTTTAATCGCCAGCGTACAAGACGTGAATTGGGTTCTTTAAGGGACATAAGCCATTGTAATGGTTTATGATCAGTGCAAATTTTAAATTTTCTGCCAAAAAGATAAGGGCGAAAATATTTTGTTGCCCATACTATTGCTAGTAGTTCTTTCTCAATGGTAGAATAATTTTGTTCTGAATCATTTAGAGTTCGTGATGCATATGCTATAGGTTTATCTTGGCCTATAATACCTTGCGAAAGTACTGCGCCTATTGCATAATTGCTTGCGTCACTGGTTAAAATAAATTCTTTTGTAAAATCAGGATACTGAAGTATAGGGTCATTGGTTAAAAGGTTTTTACAATCTTAAAATGTTTTCTGATAAATGGGGTCATTAATATCTATCTTTGCGTCTTTCTTTAAGCACTTAGTAAAAGGTTTAGTTATCTGAGCAAAGTTATTTATAAATTTACGATAGTATCCTACAAGGCCTAGAAATCCTTTGATTTCTTTTCTAGTTTTAGGAATTGGAAAATTTAAAATAGCTTTAATTTTGTCGGGGTTTGGTTTTATACCGTCTGCTGTTATGAAATGACCAAGAAAAGCAACTTCTTTTCGCAAAAATTCTGATTTGTCTAATTGAATTTTTAGATTTGCTTCGCGTAATTTTTGAAAGACTAATTTTAGGTTTGTAAGGTGCTCTTGAAGAGATGTTGAAAAAATGATAATATCGTCTATGTATACAAAACAAATTTTATTTTGTAATTCTTTTAGAACATTATCTACAACTCTTTGAAATGTCGCCGGTGCGTTTTTTAAACCAAATGGCATTCTAAGATATTCGTAATGACCGTTTTCTACGTTGAATGCCGTTTTTGCAATATCTTCGGGATGCATCTCAATTTGATGAAATCCGCTCGCGAGGTCAAGAGTAGAAAAATATTGGGATCGGCCTAGTTTGTCTAAAATATCAGATATATTGGGGATTGGATATCTGTCGTCTATTGTTTTTTCATTAACTTTTCTATAGTCTACAACAATTCGCCATTTTTTCTTGCCTGAAGCGTCTGCTTTCTTTGGCACAATCCAAATGGGTGAAGACCAAGGAGAATTGCTTGCGCGAATAATGCCTTGTTCAAGCATGCTATTTATTTGTTTTTCTACCTCTGGTTTATGGACAAAAGGGTATCTATAGGTTTTAGTATAAACAGGTATTTCGTCTGTTGTTTTTATTTGGTGTTTAATGGTATTAGTAAAAGTCAGTTGCGAATTTTCTTTATGAAAAATGTCTGAATAATTTCTGCAAAGATTTTCGATATAAAATTTTTCTTCCGCGTTCATATGATTGGTTCTTATTATTTTTGTTATGTCAATGTCGTCTTTATTAATTTTTTTGTAATTATTTTTATTAACTTGATAATTATAAATTTCGAAGTCATTAATATTAATGGGGTTTACATTAATAGGTTTGAAAAGAGATATTTCTTGTATGCAATTAGCATTATTTTGGATTTCTATCGATGCGTAATTGTTATTTACAGTAGTTAGACCTTCTCTAATTAAACAATCGTTAGCTAATTTTGTTGTTGGTATTATAATATTACCTTGTTTAATGTTAACGGGTATTTTAAGGCTTTCTATTGTAAATGGACTAATTTGTGCGTAAAATAATAATTTTTGTTTTGATTCATAATGTTCTAGTGTGATTTGCGTATTAGGTGTTTTAATTACAGAATTTGGAATATCGATTTGAATATTTAATGATTTTAATGTTTCATAGCCTATTAGACCGTCAAAGAAGTGATGAAATTTAAATAAGTAAAATTTTATTTGTTTTTCTGTGTTGAATTCTAAAAATGCGGGGATTTCTGCACATGAATTACGTTTTGTTGTTTGAAATATTGATGAGATGGTAAATGGTTCATTTTTTATGTATTCAGGAAAGTAGTTTTCTGCAATTTCGGGATTAAGGAATGATTTTGTAGCGCCTGTGTCAATTAGTAATTTTAATGGTGGATTAGAGATAGTTATATAGGGTAGGTCTTTTTTGTCATAGATTGAATGTAGTTCTATGAATCTATCGGGGGTGTTTCGACTATTTGAAAATTTTGCTCATTTGTATCGTTTTGCGTACAATAATTTTCATTAGTTAGAGATTCGTTTTCTGTGAAATATTCAGAGTCTTGTTCGGGATAGTAATAATTTTCGTATTGTTGACTGTCGTCGACAGGTTCTAAATTATAGAGTTCTTCAACAATAATATTAGGATTAGGGCGTTGATTTTTAAAGATATTAGTGGGGGCTTTATTTTGTCTTGCAAAACTTGTACCGTGTGATACACCGCTCATTGGTACTGGTTTCGGGTAATTATTGTGTGAACCTTGCGGTTTCCACGCGTTTTGAGGTTTTCCGAAAACTTGTTTGTTAGTAAAAAATCTTTGGGGTGCTACAGGTCTTGGATTAATATGTATGGGTTGACTGGGAAATTGGGGTCTAGTATTGAAATGTTGTGAATTATTCTGCATTTGGGGTTTGTGAATATAATTAGGATTTTGTTTAACGTTATTTTGAAAATTTGTATTATTTTGGAAATGATTGGGTGTTTTTTGAATATGCCTAATATTATTTTCTGTTACTATGTATTGACGTGCAGTAGCGAGGTCATTTGGTTTCATTGCTCTTATTATCGATCCTAAGGGTTCTTTTAGACCGGATAAAAATACATTTAGACAGTGATTATTGTAGAAAGTTTTTCTTACAATTTTGTTTGCCTCTACTTGTTCGTGAGTATCGATGTAATTATGTAAAGCATTTAAATTTGACATGATTCGTTGCAAAAAATGAAGTGGTGGTTCGTTATGATTTTGTTTAAGTGAGCATAAATCAGAAAGTAGACCACTTTCGTCGCGATGGTCGCCAAAATGTGCGATTAAAGCGTTTTTTACTGATGCCTAATCTTTGGAAATAGTTGTGCTATAAACTTCTTTTGCAAAACCTGACAATTTAGCATAAATGCCATATATTAACAAAATATTTTGTGTGCAATTAAGGTTAACTGGGTTAACGTCCCAGTACGTATTTATTAACATACTTGCAGTATCTAAATACGCTGCTAATTCTAAAGGGTTTCCATCGAATTGTGGAACAATATTGAATAATTTTGTATCGAATGCTGGAGGAGCCATTTCTTTACAAGAATTATTTTTTAACACTAAATTCTTACTTAATGATGTTTTACAATTATTTTTATTTTTAAAATGTTTTTGCGTGCTTATTTCCTCGTTATTTAAATTTAAATTTAAAAGAATATTTGAAAGTTCTAAGACTAGCTCACCACTATTTTCTGCGATAGAATCAGATGGGGAGGGATGTTCGGACATAGACAGGATAAAAATAGGAACAAGCGACACTTACATTAATATTGTTATCTTCATTCTTTGCTGCACAATGGCCTCTTGTAGTTTTCTGCGATAGAAACTTTTTGGACACTTGCTGAAGGTTCTTCGGATTAACAGTTGAAACTGAAGTTTTTTCGCGATGAAAGAAACTTCCGAAATCTGCACGACTGCGCCAGTTATAATTCTCGTTTATAACAACGTGTTTTTAAAAAATTTACTTTTATTTAAAAATACAACTTTCAGTAAATACGCGTGATACGTTTACAAAAGCAAAAGAATAACTAACAACTAAAAAGTCTATGTCGTAATAATCGACGGTTGCTCCTTGTCTTGAGTTTAAATAGGTCGTGATAAGAAAGTGTAATGGGTTCCTTAATGGGTTGATAGCGAAAGTGACCATCACATAATTTAATTGCCATATATTACATGCTTGATTTTCAGAATATTCAAAAAAATAAATGGTAATGTACAGGATGTCCGAAATAAGATCCCCTAGCCCCTTATCTGAGTAATTATATACAGGGTGGCTCGGGCCCATTAGTGTGACAAAGTCTCGTATCTCCCTTCTCTACATGCAGATACCAAAAATAATGTAATATGCATCAGTGATTCTACATAGCATATCTTATGTATATGCACTAATACATATCCTACATTGCATATGATATGGTTATACCTAAAGGTATATACAAAATACAATGTATAATGTATGTGATATGGATATTCAACATTTTCAATGAACATCGGAATGGACATTTGCCATATTCTATGTAAGTACTATATACATATCCATGGTTGGCTATGTGGGAAAATATATTATTTTTCTTGTCTACATTGGGAATAGTATTGTACTTATATGTTACAAAATTAATCAAACCCCCAATTCATAATTTTCAGTTTCTTCTAGTATTATTGGAGGATACCGTTATTTTTTGCTTAAATTTTTTTTAAATTGGACAGGTGGAAATCGTTATAAGTAAAGTTTGTCTTTGTAATTTTTTTTATTTTAAATATTTTAGTCCTTATACACAGTACCGGCTGACGGAATAAATTATATAACTTGTAGGTATCAAATACTCGAATAAAGTTTTGAATTTTAAATTGAGGATATTTTAGCTTGGATTTTAAAGAATAAGTGACTGAGACATTTATATTTCCGTTTTCCGTTACTTCTTCTTAACCCGTAACTGGTGAGCTGAATTTTTTGTAACACAATTGGTGACGTTGGGTTATAGATACCCAGTATTTTTCCAGGCCCTGCTGCGCAACTAGTTTAAAAAAAATAACAAAAGTTACTTTTATTTTTTATAGTGCTAAAAAGTTTTAATTACAAAAAATTTGTAAAATTAAACAAAAAAAAATGTAAAGTGCTTACCTTTGCACAAAATGAAAAAAAAAATTATTAACCTATGTTATCCAATATTTTTATAAATTTTTATGATTTTTTGTTAAAGTACCGTTAAACTTATATTCTAAAAAGTTAAATCCTTAATAAAATGTTTTGTTTGTGTATATAGAATGTAACATAAAATTAAAATGCAAGCCATCATTCGATGCATTCGCGGCACATAGGAACTGTGCAACTTCCGCAAATCGGCACCTTGCATGTATTACAGATTTTCTTAGTCTTTCTGTCAGAGCCAGGTGGACACTTTCTGCATCTTACTTGTTTATCCAAGTCCTGTCTGACTTCTTGTGGAAGTGATTTTTGCAATATTCCACTAATATTGAGTCGCAATTCACGGGGGAGACGTTTGTTTAGAAGTCTATGATTCAGATGAGGCTCCACAAGTGCTTTGGCAAGCATTTTTATATATTTCATCCTAGTTACATCTGGGTTCCCAGGACATGCAGAATAAATAATGTAAGAATTGACCATGCTCATTAGGCTGGGCCGAAAAAGTGAAAAATTGGAAATTGCAAATGGTATATTTGCCAATATCTGACTATACATCTAAAAGTAATTTGTGGAAAATGTTAGTAAAATCCGTAAATGTTTCGCCGCGCCCCTGTAACCTTGAAAATTAGTAAAAAGGCCGATTTTTCAATATTTAATATTTTTTAAATCCAAAATTATAATTTTTTTGTGACTTCTTGTGGATGTGGGAATGTGTATAAAAATAATTTTTTCAATAAAATATTTTTCTGTTGGATGGAAATTACAAATTTCCCCTTAAAATCTTCATTTACACGTAATTTAACGTTTTCAGAGATAAATTTGTAATTTCCATCCAACAGAAAAATATTTTATTGAAAAAATTATTTTTATACACATTCCTACATCCACAAGAAGTCGCAAAAAAATTATAATTTTGGATTTAAAAAATATTAAATATTGAAAAATCGGCCTTTTAACTAATTTTCAAGGTCACAGGGGCGCGGCGAAACATTTACGGATTTTAATAAAATTTTCCACAAATTACTTTTAGATGTATAGTCAGATATTGGCAAATATACCATTTGCAATTTCCAATTTTTCACTTTTTCGGCCCAGCCTAATGCTCATGTACGGAAGCGTAGAAGGGGGCCACCAACTGTTTTTTTATAGTTTTCCGACTACTAAGCCAATTTTATCGGGTTGTAAGTCGAAATTATATTTTTCCGACTTACAAGTCGGTTTTATCGACTTAGTAGTCAATTTTATCGAGTTACAAGTCGAAATTATATTTTATTTACAACCATGTATGTAATAATGACATTTCACCTATCTTTGAAAGGTGGAAAGTTGACGTTTCTTGACTTTTACTTTCCACCCGGGTGGAAAGTGAGCACTTTCCACCCGGGTGGAAAGTAAAATTGTTATTTTTTGTAATTTTATTAAAAATCGATATCTCAAAATAGTAAATTTTTTTTTTTTTAAATTTTAATAAAAATCGATATCTCAAAATAATATACAAACACACCAACACACAACTCATTACACAAATTCAACAACAATAATTTTATTTTTTATTTCTTTAAATGAATTATACCTAAATGACATTTATAAAAAACAAAAAATTAACATGGTTTATGTTTTACTTATTTACATTAAATATTACATTGGCATTATTGTAGGCAGTCACAGATATGTTTAAACCTTGCTGAAATTCTTCTTTTGAAAGGTTTATTTCATGATTATTTGAAGTTAAAGTAGTGTTAGTAAAACTTGAACTTGGCTTTGAAATCAATTTTGCCGTATTAACCTGAGTAGAAACCGAACTGTCTATGTATCCCTCAGCTACTGTGCTAGATTTCCAGCCTCCTAACCGCTTTATTTGCATAAGATCGCCACCGTTATTTGCGAGCAAAGTAGCCGCTGTTCTTCTGAAACAGTGACCAGTAAAACCTTCAGTATTCAGCTTCAGAAAAGCTGCAATTTTTTTTGGAAACTGACTTAAAGTGTTGTGCCCAATACATTGTTTACTAATTTTTCCATATCTTATTTGCATAAAAAGCTTTCCATCCTGTATATTTTTCCGTAAAGTTATGTACTCCTTAAGTGGTGCAATCCATTTATTATCAGTTATCATAAATGATCGTGGCTGGTACGTTTTGCTATTTTGTATTTCAATCGCGACCTTTTCTTCTAAAAAGTGAACGTCTGTTGTTTTCATTTTGTATAATTCATCTGATCGGCAGGCGCCTGAGACACCAATAACCAATGCGACCTACAAATGTATAAAATAATAAGTTAATATAGAAATAGTCAACCTTTTAGCCTAAAATACCTTTTGAACAAGAAATTCCATAGGTGCTTGTTCCAAAAATGTTTCAATATTATCCATAGACAGTGTGGTCGATTTTTTCGGCTTGTATCCTTTGTTTTGCTTTTTTAAAAATGCTAATAGCTTTGCGTGTTTAGATATGTCTACTTTTTCCCTAATTGATAGAGTGGTCCTCAACATTGAATATATTGACCAAAGCGTTGATATTTTCTTTGTCTTGGCATTTTCACTAAAATAAGCTAGTAGCGCCGATTCAGAACCAGGATTTTGAACTTTGTTTCCAATACACCATTCTTTAAAACAGTTATATGCCTTGTCATATCTCGGGCGGCTTTTAGTTGGCAGAAGATCTTCTTCTACTATTTTTGCTGCTTCTCGAATTTCTGGGGGAGTAGCAGCCAAATCAAATTCCTTATCTGAGAGCATTTTTTTGGTGTTTTGTAAAAACTTTGACACTAACGTTTTAAAAAAATAATATATTGTTTAGTGACATGGAAACCATATTCCAAAAATGATATTTGCCATCTTGATGTGTATTATTACCTACGTTATTTTATCACCTGCGGTTATTTGAAATTCTAAATGTCTGTCTACTTTTGCAATGGAAAAGTCAAAATGACATTTACCTTTTAATAATTATTTGAACTCAAAATAATAAGAAGTGGATGTTGGATGTGGTTGTAAATAAAATAGTATACAAACCTCGGTGAAAAGTTTCATTACTGTCTCTGAGATATAGTTTACCTCGACGCTTCGCGTCTCGGTAAACTATCTAATCTCTCGACAGTAATGAAACACTTTCCACCTCGGTACGTAATATACTATTTCTGACTTACAAGTCGGTTTTATCGACTTAGAAGTCGATTTTATCGAGTTACAAGTCGAAATTATATTTTTCCGACTTACAAGTCGGTTTTATCGACTTAGAAGTCGATTTAATCGAGTTACAAGTCGAAATTATATTTTCCTGACTTACAAGTCGGTTTTATCGACTTAGAAGTCGATTTTATCGAAGTACAAGTCGAAATTATGTTTTTCTGACTTACAAGTCGGTTTTATCGACTTATAGAAGTCGATTTTATCGAGTTACAAGTAGAAATTATATTTTTCCGATTTAGAAGTAGGTTTTATCGACATGTATTCTTATATGTAAGCGAATTTCTTCATTTTCCCTGTAGTCATTTGTAAGCCCTATTATTCTTGCACTTTTCGCCATAAACACTGGTTGAAGTGAAAGTTACAGCCTGTAATCTTCGCATTGGGAAAGAATGATCGAAGTGCCTGAATTGTTGCTAATTCAAAGTCGATTTTGAAATTTTTCGGAACCCACTTTGGAATTTTTTATTGGATTAACTGAAACAACTGTTGGTAGGTTTTCTGACTTTTATCTGGAAGCAATGCAAAAGCGACAGGAATGATATTGCTTTCCAGGGATATGCTGCCGATATCTGCATAAATGGTGTAAAGTTGGTGGAATTGTGGGCTGTAGCTTTTAAAAGTACCATCTTCAAAGAAATCTGAACAGTCAGGCACGTAGCTCGAGACCATACTTATAAAACTTACAAAAATAGAATAAATTTTATGCAAAATATCCATATATTATTAGAGCTCTGATTTCGACAATATAGGCACATTAAACATTTCCTACACTATTAAATTTTCTTCGTGACAGTTTGGCAAATCTGCAAATTGCTGAAATAGAGTCAGGCGCACTTCTTCGGCTCCCTACTCCCTTGAGTCCCTTGTGATACGGAAAAATCATGTGTTTCACGTTTCATCTTTCGTCAGAAGTTCGTAAGAGGATGGTCCATTTGAGGAGGTGTATTTGGCTAACTTATTCTAGGTAACCTGAATATAATTGGCTTTCCTGCAGCCATGGATGGTTCTAGGCGAAAATTAAAGCCATGTTATAGGTAAATGCACTTTATTTTAAGTTTACTTAAAGGGGGGGGGGTTGGAACCCATAAACCCCTCCCCCCCTCAGATACGGCCCTGAATAGTTCGTCGCAAAATTTTGTGTTTTGGTGAAGTAGTTACACTACCAGAACAGGTTGTTTTATTCTTGCATATATATCCAAAAAACCGTCGATAAAATATTACCACCTTTTGTACTTTTAATGATTTGATACTCCATGGCAAAAGCGAAAATAGTAAAACCAATCACTAGTAAAATGAACTGGAACTAATGTTACCAAAAAATTTCAGCATGCATTTTATATTATTAAGTTTGGTTCCTTCCCAAGCAACAATACGACGTTGTTACAACGTTGCTTTAATCGACCCGACGTTAGAGCGCGACGTCAAATCGACTTCGCCACGTCCCACATTTGCACCAAATCGGTCACACAAGTTTGGGTCGCTACGACGTCGGGTCCGACCATTGAAATGAATGTCGTTTATTCATTTCAATGGGTCCGACTCATAGTCCGACTATATATATAGTCCGATTAAATTAACCAACCTTGGAGTCGTGACAAGTTGGTATTCGACTATGATTCACCTAGTTGGGGCAAACCTGGTAGGATAGGCGCCAATTATTTACACTAAACTTTCTTGTTGTAAATAGTTTGGTGAAAATAAAATACCTGTTATTGGAGTACCTCGCTGTACTATATCGAATTAAACCTTTAAACAAATGATAAATATGGCTTACCTACAAGAATGGCGCAAACTTTGATAAAACTATAGATATTTTGAAATTAGTTTTCGGGCCATCTCTGGGTCTAAATACTAAACGCAATTAAGTTTTTTGATAAACATGCATATGAGAGCTTTAAAAATAAAACGGGCCTCAAAAATAATAAGCTAATAAAAATATATTAGTTTTTATTCATCATACCAAGTTTTTTAATTATTAATATAATTTGTCGTAAAAATACGAAACATACATATATTTCCCACCAAGCAAAATGTTGTTGCAGCAACGTTCTAGTAACTTTTCAAAGAGAGCTGCAATGTTGCTCTTTTCCTTGCGGCGTGAGGTTGGGGACATCCCTGCAAGCCTTAATCGGCCGTTCAGGAACGTTTCAGTTGCAATATTGACAAATATATCGCTTCGGCAATATTCTAGCGATATTGATATTTAAATTACAGCAACGTTTCACGCAATTAATTGCAGCAACCTTGGCACAAAAACATTACAGCAACCTAATTTTTTGAAATTATATTCGTTAAATATTATTCGTTTATTCATTATTCATGTTATAAAAAAAAACAAATGTATTTATTTTGCTATATATAATATTATTATAGGTATAACATATATTCGGGGTGATTCACGGTGGATGGTGCGTTAGACGTTTATGGAGAACAGGCGATACGTTTTATTTGAAAATTTGGTCGTCCAAATAAACGACCATGGTATATCGTTCTAAAATATTTTCAGCATTGCGGCGTTGCCGCTTCTGCCCAAAACAGGTGGCAACATCGGTATTGTAAATGAAACCCCCCATATATTTTTAAATTTTTAGATTCTACATAAAATTCAAATAATTTTTTTAATACAATATTCATTGTTATACGTTACGTTATATATATACTTAATAGTTTTCGAGATATTGGCTCTTGAAAAATGACAATTTTAACCTTTAACATCTTCTAGCATTCTAACTGAATGTCTTAGAGCAAAACGGCTGGTGTTCCTTCCTTCAATTTTTATTATCTTCCCAAAGAATCAATCAATCAAAGTAATTAATTTCCTGCTTTCGAGTTCCATCCTGTTTAACCGAAAGTTGACAATTTTGGGAACATAATAAAATCAAGGACATCAGGAACATGTGAGCCGTTTTGCTCTAAGAGACATATATAGTTAGAATGCTAGAAGCTGTCAAAGTTGAAAAATGCCATTTTTCAAGAGTCAATATCTCGAAAACTATTAAGTATAGACTAGTAATGAATATATTAAAAAATAATTTGAATGTTACGTAAAATCTAAAAATATATAGGCTGTTTTATTTAAAATAACGATGTTGCTACCTGTTTTGGGCAGAAGCGGCAACGCCGCAATGCTGAAAATATTTTAGAACGATAGACCATGGTCATTTATCTAGACAAACAAATTTTCAAATAAAACGTATCTCCCGTTCTCCGATTCACTGTGAATTACCCTGTATATATATTAAGTATACACTTTTCTTATATTTAATTCCTTCAAAGTTTGGTTTCCTTAACCCCTAATCTGTTTTAATTACTTCGTTCAAAACGTGTCTTAGCATGCTGAAACCAGTTTTTGTAAAAATTTTCAAAATCTTGATCTGTAAGTTCTTTAAAATTAGTTCGGACAGCATCTAAAATAAAAAAAAATGACAATCACTAATAGATACAGTGATTAAGTTATTACCGGAAATTTTTCTGAAGACTTGAATATTCATGATCGAGGAAAAATTTACCATTTATTAATTTAAGCACGTGGGATTTCGGTTAGAAAATTTTAAACTCATTTATTAAAGAACCTACGTACAAATTAATTTTTTTATTAGAAATTACATATATTCTAGAAATGTCTTTGAAATGGCGTTTCAGGAAAATTTTCATTTATTAATTTTACCACAAACGTAAAAAATTTCCGGTTATTCTGTGGGTTTTAATGGTAACCGAAGAAAAATCAAGCTTCTGATTGGTTGAAATTAAGAGTGTAAAATTTTCATTAAAATTTTTAATTTGATTAAATACAAATCTGATGTATTTAATATAATATAGTATTGCCAAAGAAAAATTAAAATCTACCTGTTATAAGTGAAGTGAGTTTTAAAGTTTTTTTTTTGAAGAAGTAGTCCATACTTACTTACTTAAAGTTTTTGTTTTGTAGTTCCCCTTGGCACCAGTCCAACTTAAAAACTGCCCCACATAATTGGTGAAGACCTTTTCCAAACATCTGTACACTGCATCTTTCAAATTTCTTCCTCCAGTTAGTCTCAAAAAATGTATCTAAAATTTCAAAACACTGCTATTCTCACATGATTTGTGTGCAATTTCTCATAATAATTTTCTTTTTAAAAATAGCAAAAAATGGACAAAGGTCTAGGGTAAACTATAGGGTATTGGAATTGGCTTGTGACATACATTCTCATTCTACTGATTTGGAACCCGTAACTATATAAAATTTACTCGTGTATAGGTTATACGAATGAAAAATTTCTGTGTAGGTTTCGCAAACACATTTTTTACTAGTAACCTATTGCTAGTACTAGATGCCTACAAATTCAACTTCAATTAACTTTAGGGAGTACACTATCTTAAGTTGTCTATTGAATTAACTTGCAAAAATTGTGTCTGCAAGCCTATCCAGTGAAAACTTTGGAATATCTGCAGTTATAATACCGTATGCATGCGCTTTTTGCTTTAATATTGGTAATTTTTTTGGAAGGGGTTCTTTCAGTTTAGTCTCCAGTGACGTGTAGTACCACACACAAGACACACCAATATAAATTAAATAATAAAATACCTAGGTTATGTTTTGTGTTTAACAGCACGACCTCCATTTCCAAAAATTACCTACCTAATAGAGAACAACTTGTTCTCTGCTAAAAAGTACCTAAGCATGCATAAACTTTTATTAAATTTAATGTAACCTACCTTATTTCTTAATAAAACACTGTCCTTCACTCTTTTAAAAGAAATGCCAAGCCAAAATAAAAATGGCCGATCCGATCTGACTCTGAGACCGAAAACATAACCCCCCCGACCGACGCGTGGCGTACCTATTTGAAGCAATGATTGGGCAGCACAATTGCAATTACAAAAAGACATTCATAAACCAACATCGCTGCTAAGTTGCTATGTAATTTGCCTGAAACTTTCTAAACTGAAGATTGCTAAAATATTGCACGTTACAGGTTGCCCTTGAAACATTTCTCTAAATTTATATATCGAACATAGCATAGAGAATCCGAAAGCTAAGTTGTAACAATATTTAATATGAAAGGTTTCAAAAGTCAACGTTGCGGGAATTAACTAAATAGAAAAGTTGTTTTAGAGAGTTCCACGGTGTTTACCTACAAGCTTTCAAATACAATATTGCTCTTGCAAGAATTTTGAAGGAAGATTGCAATGTTGCGAATGCGAGTGCGAGGTTTTTTGCTTGGTGGGTTGTTTTAAAAAATTATTGTAGGGTATTTTATTGTGTTTTTGCGAAAAAAAACAAGTAAATTTGTAACAAAAAAGGAATTGCCACAAAACGGATGCCGTCAGGGCCCTATATAAACAGCTAAAAATGGAGGCCTCGGGAAAATGACTAAAACACTCCTTTTTTGCCGTAAAATAGCAACTAGTTTAACTAAATGTACTACTTCTGTCCATGCCTTACAAAAATTTTACCCACATTTTACTCTTTTCAACTTCGGTTGGAGATACTACGTATATTTATACCATCGCCGACCGGTTGTCGAAAAGAATGCACTGTTTTTATATCGCAACCGACTTTACGATCGGTAAAACAGTTGCCTACGCTGTCATTTTTCGACAGCTTCGCAAGTTGTCTCTTACATGTCATTTATTTATTTTTGTCATCAACATTCGGTTCGTTTGCAAACGTTGCAACGCGTCATTTTCAGAGTTGTTTTCTGTTAGCCACATTTCTGGATCACTATCGGTGAATCGGTGTATTGTAATCATCAGATGGGGTGTGCTGGCGAGATGTAGATGGTAGATGTACAGGTACTGCTTTTAAACTTTTTATTTTTGTGCCTTTGTATTTTCAGTCTTCTATAAAAAGTACCTAGCTGAATATTTAAAGGGCCGACGAGGCGAAAGCTGTTTTTTTTCCATATCAAATTTACAAATAAGAAAACATATGACTCCCTAACCTCACTTTCAGGTAAAACCTTTACGATCTTGTACTGACATCTGTCAAAGTATAGAGTAGTAAAAAATACATATACCAACGTTGTGTTTTAGGACTATAGGCAACTTTTAGATAGTTGTCATCTCCGACGGCGGTACAACGTTGTGCATGCACCCAATATCAAATTTGTTGCACTCGATGAGTTGTGAAATCGTCGATCCGCCTCCAGATTTCTGGTAACAGCTAAAAAACGTTGAAATGACGTTGGTTTAACGCCGGTTTACATCCTGTACAAACTGCCTACTATATGGATCGACACACTGCAACGTCGGGGTTAATAAAAAAATTAGTTGGAAGTCAGAAAAATGCTGCTTGGGTTAATTAACAGTTTCCCTGAAATGTATAGTAATTAAAGTATTTTTGCATGCATAATAAGCTTTTAATACACCCCATACACTCTAGGTACTAGGTAAAAAGGGGCCAAGTAAGAAATCGAAGGGATCATAGAAAGGTATGAAAATAATTGCGAGGTGAAATAAGAATAGTTTTAAGTTTAGCAGGTTCTTTAGTAAGAAGTACCCAACTAAGACGGACACCATGAAATCGACTTAAAAGTCGATAACGAGCACTAAAAGTTAGAAAAAGATTATTTCGACTTGTAACTCAATAAAATCGACTTGTAAGTCAGAAAAATATAATTTTGACTTGTAACTCGATAAAATCGACTTAGTGTCTTGTGTGTCTTGTGTTGTCTTGTAAGTGAGAAAAATATAATTTCGACTTTGTAACTCGATAAAACCGACTTGTAAGTCAGAAAAATATAATTTCGACTTGTAACTCGATAAAACCGACTTGTCAGTCAGAAAAATATAATTTCGACTTGTAACTCGATAAAATCGACTTAGAAGTCGATAAAACCGACTTGTAGCCTCGTTCTCAGAGCTACGTTGTGTCGCCAGCGACATCATCTTGACCAATCAGGACCGCCTTACGTCATTACCCCTAACGTCGTGTCGTTTATTTGGAGCAGCTATTTTTGAATTTTGTGTGTTTTGAATATTGTTTTGTGAATTTATTTCCAGTTTGGTTTTAAATAAAGGTTTATATTATTTATACCTCCTCTTATATTTAGTCTGGTTTCCTTAGTACTGGAGCGTTTGGCTTTTCGTCAAAAACAATATGCTATTAATAAGTTACGCCTTTCCATAATAAATTATTCAAAACAATGTTTACAATAATATATTACACACAAACAAATCAATTAGGGTTACGTTTTAATGTTATAAAACAAGTGACAGATAGCCACACTGTGACAGTCGGTGCTTCCGCTTCACGGTCGCAGCGACAGTCCGCGACAACCAAGTGGATGTGTCGCTAGCGACATCCGTAGCTCTGGGAACGAGCCTGTCAGAAAAATATAATTTCGACTTGTAACTCGATAAAATCGACTTAGAAGTCGGAAAAATCAAAAAAATTAGTTGGTGGCATTCCGTACTCATGTTTATTAGTAGTGTGAATATAATATGGCCATAGCAAGTGAAAAAAAAAACAGCGAACTGTTACTTAACTGGTGAGGATCGGTAAAAAATACCCCGATTTTCGGAAATTGGCTAATAAAATCAGACACAGCACACAGCTCTATTTGCGGGACGCTTAAAATGCACTCTGTGCCGACTGGTGGTAAACTAATTTGAGGGTCTGAGTAACCAGAATCAATAGCTTATATTAATTCGCTAAATGTTTGTTTGAACCCTATTTATATTAATCGTTTGTCATTATTACTGTTTGTTATTGTGTCTTAGTGCCATACGCTAAATAATAATAATATGGAAAACTAGATCCTCCATAGTTTTTAACTTTTACTTAAACCCTTTATTTGTGGTTTTACTTTTGACAATTGACATTTTATTTTTCGAAATAACAAATAATGTTTGAAGGCAAGACAAATAACGATGTATTGTAATTAATTTCCATATTTATAATGAATAATGGTACAATTTATAAAAGTAGAGTTTGCTTTGTGTCGGGGTTTAAGACAGGATCTTCTTCAAAAAGGAAACGAAGCCAAATAAGTCTCTTTCTAGCTCCAAAGGTAAGCTCACTTTAAAAAAAACCTCTGTAGCTAGAATGTTTAATACCCTGTATTTTAAAAACCAAGCATCGTTGGAACTTTATACAGGTTGAGTTTACTAATAAGTATAACAAAGTAAGTGTAAATTCATATAAAAGTCCTTATTTGTTACTTAAAGAACTAATTTAAATAAAAATAGTTATCGCGTCCATAAGAAACCATTTATTTGATAGCCCACTTCGAACACGAGCGCCATCTTATGGCAACTCGTAAAGCTGAATTACCGATTCTAATTTGGGACCGAATCCAATGCATTGCGATCGGCCTCCTACCTCAAGTCCTCCATAGTATGGTGTTACAGTTTGTTTCCAGTGGCGCACTAAAATTTTTTCTGGGTATTTAATACCACCAGTTACGGGTTAAATCCCAGAAGGCCTTTGCTTTAAAATAAACGATGTGACAAAAATTTTAGGTCTGATGGATGGTAGCCATTATGGAGAACTAGAGGGTAGGAGGCCGATCGACAATGGCAGCATTTTCAAATTCTGTCCCGGTTTTTTGGTTAGTTCGCTATTGGCCGATAGATGGCTCTCGCGTCCGAAGTGGGCTGATATTGTCTTCTTCTTCTTCGTTTTTAATATGGAAAACTAGATCCTCCATAGTTTTTAACTTTTACTTAAACCCTTTATTTTTCTGTGCTTTTACTTTTGACAATTGACATTTTATTTTTCGAAATAACAAATAACGTTTGAAGGCAAGAAAAGACAAATAACGTTGTATTGTAATTAATTTCCATATTTATAATGAATAATGGTACAATTTATAAAAGTAGAGTTTGCTTTGTGTCGGGGTGGTAAGACAGGATCTTCTTCAGAGATGAAACGCAGCCAAATTAAGTCTTTCTAGCTCCAAAGGTAAAACACTCTAGCTAGAATGTTCCTGTATTTTAAAAACGAAGCATCGTTGGAACTTTATACAGGCCGAGTTTACTAATAAGTATAACAAAGTAAGTGTAAATTCATATAAAAGTCCTTATTTGTCCCTTAAAGAACTAATTTAAATAAAAATAGTTATCGCGTCCATAAGAAACCATTTATTTGATAGCCCACTTCGAACACGAGCGCCATCTTATGGCAACTCGTAAAGCTGAATTACCGATGCTAATTTGGGACTATGGAGAACTATAGGGTAGGAGTATGGAGAACTAGAGGGTAGGAGGCCGATCGACAATGGCAGCATTTTCAATTTCTCTTCCGGTTTTTTCAGTGTTGCCAATCGGCGGACTTTAGTCCGATTTTCGGACTTTTTTTAAGGCTATGGACTTTTGTCGGACTTTGAAACCATTTCGGACTTTTCGGACTTTTTGATACCTGACGAAAATATGCTAAATGCACAAATTTGGAAATAAAATCGGCAGGTAACTTATTGTTTATTTAACAAGTGTTATTGGGTTGTCTTATTACTTATTACATTAACTTTTTTATTATTGTTTTTTTTGTTATTAAAAAGTAAATGCTTATAGAGTTATCAGTCTTTTTCATTATACAGGGTTAGGAAAAATTACCAGAACGGTCAATTATTTCAAAATATACAGGGGTTATCAAAAACGTCTTATATAAAAAATGTAGGGCTGTTAAAAATCTACATATCGGTGATAAATTGAAATATACAGGGTCGCCCACAAAGTTTTGTGGAGAATGATAGTTATATTTTTTTAAATGGAACACCCTGTATATTTTTACATTTTTGAGTTCCACATAAAATTATAATTATTTTTTATTAAATGCATTATTAGTCTATACTTCATAGTTTCCGAGATATTGACTCTCGAAAAGTGACATTTTTGAACTTTGACAGCTTCTAACTTTCTAACAGTACGTCTTAGAGCAAAACGGCTTAGATGTCCCTATCTTTAATTTTTATTATCTTCCCAAAAAAATCAACTTCAAGTTAAACCGGAACAACTATATTTCCTGCTTTCGTGTTACATCCGGTTTAACAGGAAGTTGATTTTTTTGGGAAGATATTAAAAATTGAAGATAGGGACATGTAAGCCGTTTTGCTCTAAGACGTACTGTTAGAAAGTTATAAGCTGTCAAAGTTCAAAAATGTCACTTTTCGAGAGTCAATATCTCGGAAACTATGAAGTATAGACTAATAATGCATTTAATAAAAAATAATTATAATTTTATGTGGAACCGAAAAATGTAAAAACATTTAAAAAAATATAAATATCATTCTCCACAACTTTGTTGGCGACCCTGTATATTTCAGTTTATCACCGATATGTAGATTTTTAACAGCCCTACATTTTTTATATAAGACGTTTTTTGATAACCCCTGTATATTTTGAAATAATCGACCGTTCTGGTAATTTTTCCTAACCCTGTATAATATACCTCCAACAGTAAAAAATAAATATCACTTATGGCGAATGCGCCAGTCGAAGCATTTTTATTTCGACGCGGACTAAATCGGACTTTTTCGTGCCACTGGGCGGACCTTTTCACCTAATGTCATTGGCAACACTGGGTTTTTTGGTTAGTTCGCTATTGGCCGACAGATGGCTCTCGCGTCCGAAGTGGACTGATGTTGTCTTCTTCTTCTTCGTTTTTAATATGGAAAAGTAGATCCTCCATAGTTTTTAACTTTACTAAACCCTTTTTTTTCTGTGACTTTTACTTTTGACAATTGACATTTTATTTTTCGAAATAAATAACTTTTGAAGGCAAGACAAGACAAATAACGTTGTATTGTAATTAATTTCTATATTTATAATGATTAATGGTACAATTTATAAAAGTAGAGTTTGCTTTGTGTCGGGGTGTAAGACAGGATCTTCTTCAGAGATGAAACGCAGCCAAATAAGTCTCTTTCTAGCTCCAAAGGTAAAACCCTCTAGCTAAAATGTTCCTGTATTTTAAAAACGAAGCATCGTTGGAATTTTATACAGGCCGAGTTTATTAATAAGTATAACAAAGTAAGTGTAAATTCATATAAAAGTCCTTATTTGTTCCTTAAAGAACTAATTTAAATAAAAATAGTGATCGCATCCATAAGAAACCATTTATTTGATAGCCCACTTCGAACACGAGCGCCATCTTACGGCGACTCGTAAAGCTGAATTACCGATGCTAATTTGGGACCGAATCCAATGCATTGCGATCGGCCTCCTACCTCAAGTCCTCCATAGGTAGGAGGCCGATCGACAATGGCAGCATTTTCAATTTCTGTCCCGGTTTTTTGGTTAGTTCGCTATTGGCCGATAGATGGCTCTCGCGTCCGAAGTGGGCTGATGTTGTCTTCTTCTTCTTCGTTTTTAATATGGAAAACTAGATCCTCCATAGTTTTTAACTTTTACTTAAACCCTTTATTTTTCTGTGGTTTTACTTTTGACAATTGACATTTTATTTTTCGAAATAACAAATAATGTTTAAAGGCAAGACAAGACAAATAACGTTGTATTGTAATTAATTTCCATATTTATAATGAATAATGGTACCAATTTATAAAAGTAGAATTTGCTTTGTGTCGGGGTGTAAGACAGGATCTTCTTCAAATAGGAAACGAAGCCAAATAAGTCTATTTCTAGCTCCAAAGGTAAGCTCACTTTAAAAAAAAACCTCTGTAGCTAGAATGTTTAATACCCTGTATTTTAAAAACCAAGCATCGTTGGAACTTTGTACAGGCCGAGTTTACTAATAAGTATAACAAAGTAAGTGTAAATTCATATAAAAGTCCTTATTTGTTCCTTAAAGAACTAATTTAAATAAAAATAGTTATCGCGTCCATAAGAAACCATTTACTTGATAGCCCACTTCGAACACGAGCGCCATCTTATGGCAACTCGTAAAGCTGAATTACCGATTCTAATTTGGGACCGAATCCAATGCATTGCGATCGGCCGCCTACCTCAAGTCCTCCATATTTGCGACCGAATCCAATGCATTGCGATCGGCCTTCTACCTCAAGTCCTCCATCATAGTAGCCATACAGTTCATAAAATGTGAAGTTTATAGTAAATATTGCACTTTTTAAGAAAGATGTATGGAGGACTTGAGGTAGGAGGCCGATCGCAATGCATTGGATTCGGTCCCAAATTAGCATCGGTAATTCAGCTTTACGAGTTGCCATAAGATGGCGCTCGTGTTCGAAGTGGGCTATCAAATAAATGGTTTCTTATGGACGCAATAACTATTTTTCTTTAAATTAGTTCTTTAAGGAACAAATAAGGACTTTTATATGAATTTACACTTACTTTGTTATACTTATTAGTAAACTCGGCCTGTATAAAGTTCCAACGATGCTTGGTTTTTAAAATACAGGGTATTAAACATTCTAGCTATACCTTTGGAGCTAGAAAGAGACTTATTTGGCTGCGTTTTCTCTCTGAAAACGATCCTGTCTTACACCCCGACACAAAGCAAACTCTACTTTTATAAATTTTACCATTATTTATTATAAATATGGAAATTAATTACAATACAACGTTATTTGTCTTGTCTTGCCTTCAAACATTATTTGTTATTTCGAAAAATAAAATGTCAATTGTCAAAAGTAAAAGCACAGAAAAATAAAAGGGTTTAAGTAAAAGTTAAAAACTATGGAGGATCTAGTTTTCCATATTAAAAACGAAGAAGAAGAAGACAACATCAGCCCACTTCGGACGCGAGAGCCATCTATTGGCCAATAGCGAACTAACCAAAAAACCGGGACATAATTTGAAAATGCTGCCATTGTCGATCGGCCTCCTACCCTATAGTTCTCCATACCCCTACCCTATAGTTCTCCATAGAAAGATGCCAAGCCGTCTTAAATCAAATCTAATTGGGTAAATAAGGTTATATCAGGCCAATGAAAATGCCTGTTCCTGGTGTGATTTCTACCCTATCAGAAAACTACTTAAAACTTTTCTGATTGGTTAGAAATCCAGGCGTTTCGCTGGATCAGGAAAACAAATCATTTCTCTGTGCTTCGACGCTAGATGAATATGTGAATTTTTTGTGGGTTTTTGTACATAACCATATTTTAAAACGTCACCATTATTATCATAAATTTATGAAAAAGTAACTTCTGCTTTCCAATGTTCCAATTACCATATTATTAAAGTAATCTTTTTTTAAAGATATAGTGCAGTTCTATATAAATATAATGTAGCTTTTAATGCTGCTTTAAAAGTAAGTTATTACCCTATGTGTTTGGATTTCTTTACTACATTTTAGTGCTTTTTGTAGACTTAAGTCAATTCTTGCCCAAGTAAATAAAAGACTGCAAAATGTCCGCAATAAATACAAATGCTCAGATGAGATACCTAGTGCAATGGTTTGAGGAATGGAGTGACCTACAGAGATGTGATTTTTTACCCGTTTTAGCTGAAAACTATGCCCACAAAGCATATGTTAATGGAATTGTAAACAGTATTGCAAATATAGACTGCAGGGATAAACCAATGTCAATATTTGAATGTCGCGTAAGTAATACCTAAATGCAATCTGCTAACAATACTTACCTATTCACAAATCACTGTCTACTTGGTAGGTACCTGCAATCTTCTTGGCTCTTGAAAGTTTTTAGGAGATTTTATTTCGTTATCGTATTTGCTTAACCAGTGTAATAATTACATTAAGAAAATATGCATATTTAGTGCAGTTACTGTTTTAAGTTAACTGTAACCTCGACTCTAACCATGCATTCCCCTCGGCATTCCCTTTTGACTTGTGAAATTACTTTGTAAATGCATTCATAAATAAATATTGAGATATACATACATAGAGGATACTGACTTCTCCAAGGTGTCTGACAAAGTCAATCATAAAATTATTGTTTGCAAAGCTGTCAGCTATTGGGTTTAGCCCAGCCCTAGTTCAATCCCTGGGAAGTTATTTAGAAAATTGCATATTTAAAGTAAAAATGGGAAACTTTTTCTCGCTAGGATTTGCAGCCGTATCGGGAGTACCTACCAAGGGTGTTCACTACTCGTCTTTTCTCTTTAACTTATTTATAAATAATATTAAAGAATACATAACTGACCGTGAATACTTCACTAAAATAAATAACTGTAGAAGTGAAAAAGTCAAATTTAACGTAGGAGTTGCACAAGGCTCAGTACTAGGACCGATACAGTACCTACTAGGTATACGTACATAGTCTACAATATGTTCTGCTGAAATCAAAATATTACATGTTCGCAGACGATACTGTACTTGTTGCAACCGGCATGAACATAAAAGTGTTAAAAAAAATATAAATAATGACTTAAATCTATACTATCAGTGGCTGTGCTGTAATAAATTAACAATAAATATAAATAAAACGGAGTACCTATATGCTAATAAGACAAAAAAATTTTAAAAAATGTGACATAGAAATAACTTTAAATAATATAAACTTAAAAGAGACTCAACAATATAAATACCTAGGACTAATAATCAAGAGTAATCTATCATGGGATGCCCACATTGATAAAATCATATCCAAAATATCACCAATGTTAGGGGCAATAAAAAGATGTTTGCATCTATCAAATAACAAAGTAAGAAAATTCTTATACAATAGGTTCGTTAAACCTCACTTAAAATATCTTCTCCCTTGCTGGGGAAATGCTTCAAAAAAACAGCTAGAAAAAATCCAAAGACTACAGAATAAAGCAATAAAAACAATTCATGCCCTAAATCACTTCACACCTAGCATAGAACATAGAACTATATATAAAAAAACACAAACTTTTCCAGTAGAGATACTTAAAAAAAATTGGGCAAGTGAAACTGATACACCAAATAAAAAATAAATTAACTAAATCAAACACATATCGGCGTTGTGGTCTAATGGTCAGTGCAGCGGCCTCACGGATCGAAGGTCCCGGGTTCGATCCCCGGGGCCGGCAACGTCGATGTTAAATTTGGAATTTGGTTTAAGAGGTGCACCGTCTTTCGGAAGAGACGTTAAACTGTGGGTCCCGTGTCATGGATGTTGGCACGTTAAAGAACCCTACCCTCGACAAAGAGGGATTCGGCAAAATTACCAGATAGTGTGTGACAAATTCCCTGGCGTCGGTGATTGCCCTCGTTGCGGAAATAGACCGACGTAAAATAAAAAAAATAATAATAAAAATCAAACACATACCTTTCCCAAACAAAAAATGTCCATACTCATAACACCAGACAAAAGGAACATATAATAAACAAATTTTCAAGAACAAAAACATCTCAAGACTCACCAATCTACAGAAGTATCCAAACATACAATCAGATGCCTCAAGAAATCGTGAATGTTGACAGATACAAGGACATGTGCCATAACTTAAAAGACTATTTTGAAAAAAGCATAGTATAATTTTAGTTTTAAGCTAAGCAACATTTTTTTATTTAAAGTAAACTATAAGTATTATAGGCCCTGGTGCCAGTATCTCTATGTACTGATTAAGGGTCAGAAATAAACAGAGTAATAAAAAAAAAAGATATATATAAGATTATTACTGGTATTTAAGATATAAATTCCTCGCAGCACTACATTGACAGATTTGTGTTGTGAGCTGTAACAAATGGTTTGCAATTAAATGTAAAGAAATGTCATGTTATAGATGTCTTAAGAGGTTTAAGAAAGGTTTAGGTACTTAGCTGATTATAACAGAAATTATATACCAAAAATATATTATTTTAGATAAAACTATTTAAAGAATGGTTTATCCAATGGAACATAGAAACGAAAGAAGCATTCCTAAAAAAAATTGGAGAAGTAGATCCTACCTTTGCAGAAAAACTGAAGAATGAAATTGCTGAGAATGATGCCTTACAAGTCAAAGGTCAACTGGAAAGGGAAAACTTGTTACATGAAAGTGAAAATTCTTTAGAAAATGAGTAATGGCTAATTTCCATTTATACTACTAGGTATGACATACATCCACTTCCATTTGAGTTTATTCACCTTTGCAAAACTATCTTCCTTGGGTCTTACAAGCAGAAACAATTAAGATTTAAATAAAAATTACCCCCTATAAATTTAATATTCTTAACAATGTGTTGTTTAAATTGCAGAATTTACCGTTTTAACAATCTGATAATTTATTGCTTAGTATTAATTTCTTTGGGCAAAGAATTTTTGGCAATCGTTTGCTCAATGGAGAGTAATTTTTATTTAGTAGTGTATAAATATGGGTCTACGTCTAATGGCCGAATTTAAAAAGTTTTATTGAAAAGAACATGTAGATATTTATAAAGTAGAGAAGAAGAGGTAAAATATATCGCCCAAAAAGCCGAAACACCTTCCCTATATCGGCCGATATAACAGATATATATATATATATCGTTATCGGTCAATCACTAATCAGTATTAAGTACCTACTGATGTCAATCCTAAAATGGCTAAAGCAATGTCACTCGGTACTAAATACTTTAAGGGTATGGTCCGAATATCACCACCAGTTAGGGTTGCCAGATTTCAGAAAACAAAAAGCGGGAGGGGCCGATATAATTTTTGCGCTTTCGCCATATCATAAAAATAATTATTGTTTAAAATTGGTAAATATTTTTTGTTCCATTACTTAATAAGTACGATTTTGTTTTGTAATACTAATTTAAAGTCTATTTTTTCAGATAGACATTTAATTATTTTTCTGACTAGTAGGTTTTCTGAGCTAGAAGTATAAAAAAAAGGAAAAGCGGGAGTTTTA
Organism: Polydrusus pterygomalis; assembly: GCA_963969555.1. Classification (NCBI taxonomy): domain Eukaryota; kingdom Metazoa; phylum Arthropoda; class Insecta; order Coleoptera; family Curculionidae; genus Polydrusus; species Polydrusus pterygomalis. The sequence goes on from OZ018375.1 coordinate 82,590,622, forward strand.
ATATGTTAGTCGGGAGGCGGGAGATTTATTGAAAAATCGGGAGCCTCCCGCCTAAATTGGGAGGATTGGCAACTCTAACACCAGTAACGACGGTTAACCGCGAAAGAAGAAAAATCAACCATAAAAATCTGGTTATATTAGAGACGAAAAATCACCATGTTCGTTAAAAACATAACCTATAATTTTTAAAAGTTCATGACAGATTGATAATTTACAGAAATGCTAAATACACTTACTTACAATTTGTTTAAGATTGGTTCTCTGAAAAACTTAATAAATTACTGACCAACAGCCAAACATTATTCATAATGATAATAACCCGTTTTTCGGTAACCGCTACCATTTGGTTAATTACGGAACGCTAAACCACCACACTATGTAATTACTTTCGGACCGTACCCTTAGTTCAGTAATAATGTCATGGTCTTCTTAGTACTGACAGTACCTAATACTGATAAGTTACCTACTGCATGATCATGTAAAGTCCCCATATCTTATTAATTGTCAAGTTCTTCCCGTAAAAGGATTGCGTTTAAGTCTAAGAATTTTGGTGACCAGACCATATTTGCAACAGCCACGTTATTTCTTTTTAATAGTGTGGATAGTTTTACGTTAAAAATAGGCGAAAATGAAAAAGTAAGTAAAAAATTTATGATAAATATTTGTGGTGGTAGATGGCCATCATGGTTTCAAAACATAAGCATCATTGACTTTTTAGAGGAATAATTTGACAAAAAAAATTAGCACCCCTGGTACAATGGGCGTAAGAGGGATGGCAACAACGTTACAATGTTTGAGATGTCGTGAACAAACAATAAATAAATGTATTAGTGAACGCAGTGAACAGTGTGCCACGACTGGTAAAAATCCTCGTAAAAATCGCCATCAACAAAGTTGAATTATTTCAATAGAAAAGTTTACATGTTAGACGTTAAATATTTGAAAATTAACAGCGTCGTCCTGTCTCGGCCATTTGACGTGATCTGGTATATATTCAAAAAATAGAATAAAGGTGATAACAGTTTTATCTGGTTTTAAATATGTATGTCCATGATTAAAATAGGCACTAGTTAAATATTATGTCATTTTACTAATGAAAGTGAAGTTTCCGAAAAAATGCGCCTCGGTAGGAAATGTTGGCAATACTTTGACAAAATCAAAAAAATGAGTTAAAAACCTAGGCTTAAAGGATAGGTACTTTTTTTACTTTTTACTGATGGGGTTTCATCCTGTTCCTTCTAAGACGTCTACGGCGACGAATCTTGTATCAGTTCATGTCCCCATTGGTAAGCAAGTATTTGCTACAACTTCCGTGTATCACATTTAATTTTTACAATGTACATGCCTGAGTATTGCGTTGTAACTTCCATTTATAAACAGGGGAGGAACAAAAGACAAAGAACTTGTAGTAAATATGCAAATATATAATTAAAACTTTAAAAGGTAACGAGCGTCCTTAAACTTATACCTATACGTCCCCTAATGACCCAAGAATACAGTTTTTTTACGATATTTTTGAATTGTAGAAGTTTAGATTTGGTTACCACCAACCTCTAGGGCTCCTAGTTGTTTATCTTTGAAAATGAAAAACAATTTCCGTATTTTTTCAATATAAACAACTAGTAGGTAGCACCAAAGATGGTGGCCAAATTTTAATTTTACAAAAAAGTTATTTTTATGCCCCGTGGGCACTCTGAGGGCATGTAATGTAGTTGGTTGGAATGGGATTTTCCTCAAAGAAAACCTCTTACAGACACAACCTTTGAACGAACACTGCCTAGTTTCATTTCTGTACATTCCATTCTCTTTTGGAGGAAGCCCACTTTAATGGACAATATTTTGTTTGTGTATGTCCAAGATATATTTCACTGTACTTATACTAGATTTATCGAAACTAAATTTTTGCAACATAAATCATTAGGATTTTAAAATAAAAAACTGGTATTGGTAAAACATCTATATAAATTGGACCGCGTTATGTAATTACGAATTAAGCAACAAAAATTGAAAAACGAGTTAACGGTGCCATCTTTTAGTAATCATTAAAACCTATGTAACAAAAACCTATTTTTACTTAAATTTCCTATTTTACCCTTTTTACAGGCACCTGTATTAAGTGAAATTTTCATATTTGTCAAAGTTAATACTATAACTAACGTTTTGTAATAACGAATTATTCGCCAAAACGATATTACAAAATATAATTTTATTATATTTATTTCTGTAATATGAAATTAAGCGCCAATTGGCTAAACTTAATCCGCGATCATTTCATAATAAACCAGTGTAGTTTTATTTTTTTTTTAGTTTTGTTATAAAGAATTAAGCGTCATACATGTCGGTTAATTCTTTATGAAGATTTAAAATTATACTTAACTTTAATAGTTATATCGAATTAAGCGACCATTTGGTATATAATGGTCATAAATTGGGGAATATTCGCAATTATAAAACATAGGTATATAGTATACTACATTTCGGACCTGCTTTAAAAAAAACAAGGTTCTAAGGTATTTGGTACGACTTTGGGGCAACTCAACAAAATTAAAAACCTTTTGATTTAAATATCTCCAAACCGTTAAATGTCCCTTAATTCGTAATTACATAACGCGGTCCAATTAAGAAATTTTTAAAATTAATATTTTTATTATTTTTAATTCTAAACTCATTAAATATGGCTGTACAATAGCGAAAAGGATATTTTATTAGCTACACGCAGGTGCCTAAAAAAAACTTGCTGTCAGATATTAAAAAAATCAAATGTATGAAACAAAATTTTTAAAAAATGTGCATATTGCAGAATTGCAATGTGCTCTATAGAGCACGTTTCGTAATCCACATTATTATTCAATGCTCGATCATTTTGTATGCACAATATTTGAAAGGTTAGCGTACTTTAAATTTCTGTGCCATTATTGACAAAAGACTGGCATTTAGGTTGAGCATGTGAACATGTAACTTAGTTTATGTATGTATGGTATTAATATTCAGTTTAGTTTTACGTAAAAATGTTTTTTTATTTTAGTAAAACCGACGCAAAAACGCTCTAAAATGTATAAAATAATTTAACTTTTAGGATATTATTTAAAGAGAACGCGATTACGAATGGTTAACTGAGTAAGCGAATCTTATAATTTTTCGAGAGTTGACACCATGTGTCATCGATCAGCTGATATAGGAGTTATTTCCCCAGGTTAGCAGTTGACCGGATTTTGCTCAATATAGGGGAGTTGTAGCTTAAGTCGCGATACCAGACAACTGTCAAATTATTTTAATATTTGGAACAATTTAGTTAAACACCTACAATTCCAAAGCCAATGTAGTAAGGGGGAGGGGGTTGCAATGTTACCTATGTGCTAAAGGAAGATCTGAGCTTTGCTATGACCGAAGAGACACTGCGGAAGGGGGATTTTGCTTAGTGTACCTAATTATTTTTTCAAGCACACTTACAAATTACAAAATTAGCTCTTGTGCGATTTTTGCACCTTACTTTGAAGATATTTTTGCGCACTGAATTCAATTATAATATCGTCAAAATTTATTATTAAAATTAAAACTACTTTTAAACCTTAAAACGGTAAAGATATTTGGCGTTATCTGCAAAAACCCCCCTTCCCTGTAACCCTGTAACTTATCCATTCAACTTAGACCTTTCTTTAATACATAAGTAAGTATTAAATACTTTTATCCCCCCACCGTTGCAGTTAGCACCATAAATGCAGTTAAAATACGAATAATATGGGTGCATTTAATGAGAAAAAGTTCTCTATTTTCTGCTTCTTTTCATATTACTCACTAAATTAACTCGAAAAGTGTAATCCCAAAAGTTTATTTGTGGTGAGATTGAAAATGCATACTTGCAACTTTGCAGATCTGCAAATTTGGCTAACTCGCAGACGGAAAATAATTTGCAGAAATTTTACATTCCAAAACCTATTTGCAAATCAGGCATTTTTACTCTAGTTAAACCGTTTTATTTCTTCTGGTTTACAGCCCGTGCAAGGCTCTACAGCACAGTACAGTGATTTGCCCGGACATCGACATCTAAAAGCTTAACACAAGGAACTAGTAATTGAAATATTTATTAAGAATGTCTTATACCATACTAAACATTTTGGAGCGTTTTTAAAGTCGGTTTTATTTTTTTATAACTTTAGTTAGTAGCAAACACTACGAAAATAATTTTTTTTAATGACCCAAAAAACATTTTGGTATGTTTAACCTCTTATAATTGATAATTTTAATTTTAAGATATAAACTTTATTATTCTGTCTTCCAACCGAAAAAAGTTGTTACACTTAACGACATTTTTCGATTGAACGGATTTCATTCATATATTATATGATGTTGTAGTTAACAGCATTCCTGTTTGTTTAGGCTGCATGATTATACTTTTTACTTATAATTTAGTAGATATTGTGAAAAATTTATTGTGATACCTTTTTATTGTAGGTATTAATTTTAAGTTTTAATTTACCTCGAAATTTACCATATAGGTTTATTTGTAGTTTATATTAGAATTACATTGAAACATCACGGCAAGCCATTTAATTTTATGACTTTTAGCGGTGGGGGATTTAACACTTGGATTTGGGTGATGTACGTGTTTGAATATATTTTATAGATCTGAAAAGTTTAATAAATCTAATTTTTATAATTTCTATTATTGTTTCTGTTCTGTCTGTAATTTATCTAATTCGATTGGTAGCGAAAAGAAACACTCTATATGCATCATTTATTAATTTTAATGAATTTATTTGTATTATTTTGTTCATTGTATTTGTTAAATCTCGATAAACTACACAATATAATCACATACCTTATTACTAAGACTTAGGGCCTTTTCACACGGACGGTCATTTAGCCGGCCTGCGACCGACGACGGATGACAAAACGTTCGCCAGTCCGCGTGTCAAGTTATATTTGAACAACGTCGTCACGAAGTTCGTTATTTAAATAAATGCACCTAGTCTCACCAGTAAAGTCCGCATCATATGGGATTTTTTTTTATTAATAGCTTTATTTAAAATTTGACTTTGGCATCAAGTTCTTCTTCTATCGAGATGAAAATTAAGCAAAAAATTAGTAGTCACGTGATTCGCATTATCTGTCAAATTTTAATTTTTTTCAAAAAATAATTCAAAAATTAGGTTATTTCTGAAAATATCGAAAAAGAGTTATTAGAAAAAGTTTTTTTAAATGCAGTTTCTAGCCCACGTGTAAAATTTCAGCTGCATAATGTAATTTTGATATTTTACCTATATTTTGTAAATTGCACCACTTTTGCAAAATAATACTCAACGCAGCCTTCATAAAACTTCTCAGTTTTGACAAGGCTTTATTTCAGCATTTTCATTAAAGTAGTGCCGATATTAAATGTGTGTTTTTCGACCAAATCAAAATTGGTCTATTAAAGATTTGGTCGCATGTGATGCAAAGTTTATTTGTTTTTGACCCTGTATATAATAACTTCATAAAATAAGTATTTTTGAAAACGTAGTTTGTGTCTGAAAGTAATACACCTTAATATTAAGACAAAAAAGAACACAGCGTCTTCAGTAAAATGTTTTTTAAGTGGAAAATAAATTTTATTTTAACAACGTAAAGTTTATCTATTTTCAACGATTTAATTTAAAACCAGAGAACTCAAAGCCAACAAGAAGCAACAGCTCGGCGTTTTGCGTGTCCTGTTTTGGTAGGCGCATGTGGCAAATAAGTTGTGTATCGCTAAAAACCATGTGCTTGTCTAAGATGTGTTTAGTCCGCGAGCTGACGTTGCGCCTAGCTAATTGTGATATTATTTTGTTTTCGTTCTGTTGCATTTGTACTAAAAAGTAAGGTCGCTCAGTGTAGAAAATAAGCAAGTTTTCTCGGAGTATCAAGCTGTGGATCGACCGTTATCGTTGTGTGGAGGTCACTCAAAAACGACCAGTCGATATCAAAGATATACCGACAGGTATTGTCGCTTCTGGTTTGCTGTAATATTCTGTTTAAAACCCCTTTATTATTAAGCTATGTCATAATAACGGTAACGTGTATTACTTTTAGACACAAACTACGTTTTTAAAAATACTTATTTTATGAAGTTGCCTTACACAGGGTCAGAAACAAATAAACTTTCCATCACATGCGACCAAATTTTAATAGCCCAATTTTGATTTTGTAGAAAAACACATTTAATATGGCGCTACTTTAAAGAAAATGTATCTGAAATAAAGCCTTGTCAAAACTGAGAAGTTTTATGTAGGTTGCGTTGAGTCTTATTTTGCAAAAGTGGTGCAATTTACAAAATATAGGTAAAAAATCAAAATTATCTTATGCAGCTGAAAATTTACATGTGGGCTAGAAACTGTATTTAAAAATACTTTTTCTAGTAACTTTTTTGATATTTTCAGAAATAACCCACCCCACTTTTGAATTATTTTTTGGAAAAAATTTAAATTTGACAGATAATGCGAATCACGTGACTGCTATTTTTTGCATAATTTTCATCTCGATCGAAGCAGAACTTGATGACAAAGTCAAATTTTGAATAAAGCTATTAATAAAAAAAAACATATGATGCGGACTTTACTGGTGACACTGTAGATTACATCACCGCCGTACATATCCTAAATGTCATTTATACCGGGTGGTGCCCGCCAGACTGGCCTCGGGAAATCCCATGTAAATTTGTATAGGTACCTTCAATAATTATTGACTCCCCTATTAATTTTACATAAAAATTCTTTTGGACTTTTCGTAAGCCCTTCTATGAGGGACTCTCATACCAAATTTTATAATGTCTTCGTAAAATTCTTAAAAATGCGATACGTGGAATTCCATAAAGAAAATATTAGTAATGTCGATCATGTCAATAATCTTACCTTAAGGTGGAATTATCAACGTCATTTAATTTATTGCCAACCTATAACCTATTTCGCCTTGTTTTTCTTAGTTTATTATTTTATTGACTGAGATTTAAATAAAATCAATATCGTCTGCACATTATTTAGGTAATATCTGATAGTGAAAGAACAATGACATAATAATGTTAAAAAAAATCTTAACCGATATTTTTCGATATACAATTCTCCTTAAATAACTTTGAAATTCCTTGGTATTTATTTAACATGTTAATTATTACCTATAGAATATGAAGACGATATTGATTTTATTTAAATTTTGTGTAAACGTTAGAAAAAATAAATAAATCTACGCTAAATAGGTTATAGGTTGGCAAGCATGTTCAATTAAATTCTTTATTGTCTAACAGGAATAATCCCAATAAAAAGACAATCAATGCACATGTAAACAAAACTTAACAAAAATATAAGATGAAAATATAAAATATGACACTAGAGAAAAAATTAACTAACAACTTAAAAATTAGACAATTTGACTACAATAATAAGATCACACAATGGCCATAATTCGGCAGCCGCAGTAAAATCACAATATCAGCTAACCCTAATCCATAGATTCAATATCAACAAAAAGAAGAGTAAGCTAGGTACGCAAAGAGTCAAACAGTAATAATAATATATTAATGAAATAAGTTGGCAGTAATAAAAGTATAGCTATCCTAATAATAAAAATATAATATAAAACAATCAGTATAGTAGCTGTAGTCAAGATGTTATGAATCATAATCAAAGTGAGATTATAAATTAGAGATCATTGGCAAGATTTTAGTCTTAAATGAGTTAACCGAACCTACAAATAAGTCAATATCAATGCGGTTCAGCAGATTATTATACCATGAGCAGGCTCGATATAATGGTTCATTTCTGGCATGATAAGTGGGATAATTTGCTAGGTAAAATTTGCGGTGAGCACGACCACGCGTATTCACTACAGGTACAGCGAAATTAAGACCGTTAAGAAGTTCAGTAGAATCCACAAGGTTGTTACATAATTTAAATAGAAAAAGTTGACTTGCTAAAATTGTATTTTGTTTGAGTGAGGGGAAGTTGAACCTTTTAAGTAATAATTGGTGATCAGAACCACGTGGAGGATAAATACCATCTTGTTTGAAACTTAAGTATTTTAGGAAACGCCGTTGAACATATTCGAGCCTGTCAATATGTATTTGATGACTAGGAAACCACACCAGAGCAGCATATTGCAGTTTAGACTTAATTAATGAGTTAAATAAGGTGACAAGACTGTCCATGTTCTTAAACTCCTTTGTCGATCTAATGATGAAGCCCAGAGTTTTTAATGTTGATTGCACAATTTGATCAATATGATCATTAAATGTGAGTTTACTATCGATAACCACCCCGAGGTCTTTGATTGAATGAACACTGGAAATATTATTGGATTCGATCTGATAGTTAAAGTTCAATTCGCGATCCAGATTCGATATTGTCATTGATTTGCATTTATTAATGTTTAAATGTAACTTATTGCTGCTGCACCAAGAGAACAGTGTGTCGAGGTCTTTCTGTAGTTCAGCGCAGTCATGTAAGTCATTGATAATTCTGAATAATTTGAGGTCATCTGCAAATAATAAACAATTTGATGAGATGTTTTGAGTGATATCGTTGACAAATATGCCAAAAATCAAAGGAGCGAGATTACTTCCCTGGGGAGCGCCGCTGGTGGCATTATAATCAAAGGATTGAAAACCATTATATTCAACAAACTGGGACCTACCATTAAGATAAGAGATAAACAGGTTGATCAGGCTATTATGGAACCCAAATTGAAGCATTTTTTTAGCGATCAGACCATGATCCAACTTGTCGAAAGCCTTCGAGAAATCCGTATATACGACATCGAGCTGCCTTCTAGTATTAAAAGCATGATAGGCTGTTTTTAGGAAGGTAGTCAAGTTAGTCACGGTTGAGCGTTTGGCAAAAAATCCATGCTGAGCAGGAATAATTAGGTTTTTAACCTGAAAGAAGAGACTTTCATACACACACATCTCAAAGGCCTTCGAGAAGTTGGACAAAATAGAGATTGGTCTATAATTGGTAATGTTGTTTATATCACCACTCTTAAAGACTGGACAAATCTTAGTTTTTTTCCAGAGGTCAGGAAACGTACTGGTGGCAAGTGATAAATTAAATATATAGTGAAGCGGGATCGCGAGACATTGAGCATAGTCGCGCAAAATGAAAGAGGGTATTCTATCATGTCCTGAGGTATGTGAGCTTTTTATTTTTTTTAGTGCTTTAATGATCTCAGGTTCACTAATGTGAGTAATGGAGATATTTTGGGAATTGCTAGGCTCATGAAGATCATCCAAGTAAAAGTCTGAAGAAACCTCATAAACACTTTTAAAAAACTCAGCAAAGCCATTTACTATGCTCTGTGGGGAATCAAGTGAAGTTTGACCAAAGGTCAGTGTGCCTGGGATACGCGTTTTATTGCGCTTTTGTCTAATATATTTCCAGAAGTGCTTAGGATCGCTCTTGATAGATAATTCAGTTTTACTTATATATGTCTTGTATGCAACATCAATCTTAATATTAACAATACGTCTTTTCTTAGAGTACGCCTGGTAGTCCAAGCTTAAGCCAGATTTTTTTATGGAGTTTATTTTTCATATTCAGATCGTTAATAATATCCCTGGTATACCAGGTGGGATAGTTGACTTTGTTCGATTTTTTAATAAATAACGGGACAGATATTGTAACAAAAAATTGACTTCAATAAGGAGAATAACATCAAACATTTGTTTCTATTTATTAACACAGGGACCACTTTTGTGACATCGAGAATTACACTGCAATTTTGCTTTAAAGCATTGACATAGGAGGCGATAACTAGAGGAACAAGTTCCGTCTAAAAGGTATATTGGCAACCGGTTTGTTCATTGTTACCCAGAGCATTTTTTTTTATTTCAATTTTTTCCACTAATATTATTTTATAAAAATAAAATTTAAAAAAAATGCTCTGGGTAACAACGAACAAACCAGTTGCCAATATACCTTTTGGACGGAATTTGTTCCTCTAGTTATCGCCTCCTATTGACATATCGTACTTCACAAAGTGCCGCTCTTTAAATTTAGCCAGGCTATGTTACGACGTTATATGCCGAAGTGCTACGGGCTCTTCTTGAAAAGCCTAGGCAGATTGTGTAGCTTTATGTTTTTACATAATATGCCGACGCTTCATGTTATGACTAGATTCTTCAGAAAAAGACGGATTTCACTATAAGGCTACGACAAACATACATACAGTATATTGCCAATGATACGCAACCAGGCTATTGAAAAGTGCGGCTCGTTACCGGGATAGTGATCGAGTATGCGCAAGATGTGGTATAAACAGTAAATGTCAATCGGCTGTTGCTTCTATGCGAGCAGAACCGTCACTTATTATTTTCCTTTTACGTCTTGTGGTGTTTGTGAATAAAAAGAGGATTTGGCTAGTTTTGAAAATTACTAATATGGATTTGGCCGATTATGATAATAAAATAAAAAGTATTACAAATTGTTTAAGACTTTATTAGGTAGGAACTTTAAAAAAAGTCAAATTTAAAAAAAATGTTTAAAAAAAATTGAAATTACTAATTGCAGGAATCCTCTTTGCAACTGACAGTATTCACGGTTGTCAGCTTCTTGATTTCCTTACTCGTTTTCTGTGATTTCCTATGTATACCATTTCTCCAATACGTTTTTATATTATGTAAAACGACAAACTTTTAAGAGTTTTCCACTCCAAGTAAAACTTAACTTTGTTTGATTAAGCGCCCTTTTTGCAAACGTTTACCGATAGTCCTGATGAATGGAGACCATTTTTTGGATTTTTTCAAAATAAATATTTTTGTATATTTAAATCGTTTTAACAACAAAAACAACCAGACTGCTGGGAAAGTACGCGCCAAAGTTAAAATTTGGTTGACATCGCCAAAAACTTATTGGCTAAGTAGGGGATGGCTCAATTTGATACAATTACAATTATACCATAGGATTTGATTGTGAAACTAAGACATATATTTATTCTCTACTTACATGACTTACGGTGGATTTAGATTGCTTTAAAAGTGGCTACATGTAGAAACAAAGATACACTTTCGAATAGCGCATACAGTCCAAAATATTTAAAAAGTGGACTTGTCTGCTATTGAAACTAGGCAACTCATGTATGTGCTCCATTCGCTATTTTCATCATGCGAAAAAACTCACTATGTTTCCCAAAACTTTGGAACGATTATAGATAGGAATAGTAACTTATTTTACATTTTCATATCGGGTATTTGTTTTACTGTAGGTTAGTTAAATAAAACAGAATGTTCAATTTGCGAAAATTGACTTAGCACAATTAATGGCCCGATTTAAAGTTACTGCACTTTCTCTTCGTTACGTATTTCCATAAAAAAATTATTTTATAATTTTTATCTCAAAAACGGTTAGATAGGTAGGGGAGACCGGGGCAGGTTGTAACGAAAAATATTTGAAATTTTTTTTCTTGGAGCTGTTTTCACTAATTAATTTTTTTTTTGTCGTGAATATCTACTTACATATGTTGTGAACAAATTGAATAAATATATATGACAATATTTTCAAAAATTAAACTGTCAGCTTTTTTTTAAATAGATCCGAACCTTTGTTACAAATTGCCCCGTCTCGGGGTAAAAAGTAACAGTAAGCGGGGTAAGTGGTAACGCATATTTTTTTATTGGTATATTTACTTAAATAGAAACGTGAACATAAAAAAGATTAACGTGAACATAAAAAACATTTTAAACAAACATAAATAAACATTATTTAACGTGAAGTAGCTATTTTTGGTTATCTATTCACTATCCGAATCGCAATGATGAGAACTTCAAGTCGGTGCAAGTTTCATGTGACCACTTTTTACACTTGTGGCAACTAATCCATTTTTCGTTAGGTTTGTTACGCCTATATGATTCAGTGCAAATAAACAAAAGTACTTTTCTTCTGAAGAATCGTCTGATTCTACGTAAACTTTTCTTTTCACTTTCGACTTAATAATTTTGGACTTTTTGGCCTTTCGACCATTTTGTTCTTCTTCCAGTGCATCCTTCTCTGGTGTGTCAGTTAGTACCGCTGATCTTTTTTTTCGACCCTTAAGGGTCTTTCGCTGATCAGCTTTAGGAAGTGGACGAACAAACTCTGGAGAGAATGTAATCTTGCCTTCCATTTGGGAAGTAACGTCAACTTAATCCTGACGTTGAAGCAAACGGGTTCGAGTTCAGCTATTTCAGAATAAGGTGCTGTTGTTAATACATAATTTATCACATTGGGGTAAATTGTAACATGTTACATTTTGCCCCAATTAGATTGTTACAATTTGCCCCCGGATCGAATATTTTCGTTTTGTCTTTGCAGAAAAAAAAGTAAATATATAATCATGCATAGCTTTGTCAATAAAATAACCTAGACTGCAATGATTCATTTATGACAAAAAAAAAACTCAGCAGGCAGCTTGTAACATTTATTTTAAAATAAAATTATGATATCGATTTTTACTTTACGTGCCACAATATAAACAATATCGGAAATAACCTTAACCACAATGTATTTTGCTCGACTGTCTAGACATAACTGAGCTTCACAGTGTTCTCCAGTAGCCTACATAGAGTTCGGGGTTGCCAGCTTTTAAATTAGGAAAATATTTGGTGTGTTACACCTTACCCCGTGTTACAACCGGCCCCGGTCTCCCCTATTATTATTAACAGAAGGTACCTACTTAGATATTTATATGATATCTAAAAATGTTAAAATATACAGTGTTGAAAAACTAAGTTGACACTAATATTCGGTAAAATTGGAAAGTTACGAGTCAATTATTCGTTATAATTTTTTTTAAAGGATTACTTGTTTCCGAGATCTTCTCAACCTGGCGAGCCATTTAAGTGTTTGGCTGTACGCGATTATAATAATATGAGACGCCATAGTAGAGCTCTGCACGGGCCGGAATTTTATGGCCCTACCCGACCTGGCCCGGCAACCAAAACATTGCCGCGGCCCGAAGGAATTATTAACTAAGAGCAAAAAAGCCCAGACGCCCGGAAAGGTAGTTGAACAAATTTACCTTGACGATTATGACATCTAAACGTCACAAGTTTTTCTCAAGGGACGTTTAAATCTATTATTTAACCGGTAAAGTGACATAAAACTTTAACCCTAAACTGTCAGAATTTATGATGTATTATCTTCGGCTTATCAGCCGTTGCGTATTACCTACGTATAAAACGTAAAAAACCCGGTCGGGCCGAAAAAAATTATTAAGGTCCGACGGCCCGAACCTTTATTGATTAAGTGACCCAACCCGAACCCGCGACTCGGGCGGGCCGCGTAGAGGCCCGAGATGAAAACCCTGCCCGTGCAGGGCTCTACGCCATAGTACCAATAAGAAATATAAGCGGTGGTCAAAAATAGGTGAGCGGGGTTTAAAATTTGAGGCTGGCTTTGGCCCTTCCCTGTATACCTTGAAACAAAAAGTCGTTTTTGAGTAAACGTTACAAAGACAATGCGCTAGTGGAAATTACCCTTAAGGTTGAATTCTCAACGTCATTCAATCTATTGCCAACCTATAACATATTTCGCGTTGATTTTTTGAGTTTATTACTTTAATAACTAACATTTAAAGAAAATCAATATCGTCGGTACATTATTTAGGTAGTATCTGATATATTACAAAAATATCAATTTATTTCATTGCTAATTTTGGGAGAATTGTATAGTGAAAGAACAATGAGTGACAATGACATAATTATGTTAAAAAAAATCTTACCCGATATTTTTCGCTACACAATTCTCCTAAAATAAGTTATGAAATTCCTTGATATTTATTAAATATGTCAATTATTACCTATAGAATATCAAGTCGATACTGATTTTATTTAAGTTTTGTGTAAAAGCTAGAAAACATAAATAAATCTACGCGAAATAGGTTATAGGTTGGCAAGCATGTTGATACTGCCACCTTAAGCGACCGCTAACCAAAAATACAAAATATCTGTTCATATTATATATATATTTATTTAATAACACGAATGCATAAATAGTTTTATTAACTTTCACAATAAATATTTGATAAAAAAATATAAATAACGTCGGTTATGTTTCGTTTTTCCCATTCATCAGCAACATTTAGGCCCGTTGCACACTTACACGGCCACCGTCCTAACGGCACCGTTTATACGGTTAAGGAATTATAGGCAGCATATGTGACCTTTCACACGCACCGGCACCGTGTACACGGTCAGTGGCGGCTTGTGCATAAGAGCACATGAGCACGTGCCCCCCTAGTTAAAATTTAAATTGTTAAAATTCAAAATAAAAAAAATCTATAGGTACTAGTTACCGTTTTGTGAATTATCATCACCCTATCTTTTACGTAACGTTAAATTGCGATATCTTTACTTTCCCTATTGTTAGATGTTGCGTCCAACAAAAAATTTCGCTTAAACCGCGGTGACTCATGCGCTTGAACGGCATAACGACCGGCAGAATACGGTGCCGCCGCATGATACAATAAATTCTTTCTTTGTATCATTGTGCCGCCGGTGCCAGCCGTTTTTAATGTTCAGAACGGCCGCAATCTTTTCACGAGTCGAGGAGCACGATAGCTCTATCTTTGTTTTATAGCTAGTTTTATTTTCGATCTCATTCTATCTTTATGGCACAAATTTCTGGTGATCATGAGGTTTAGGCACGTTATGATTAGTCAACTTTAAGCGAAAGTGCTCGTTTGTTCTGAATTATGTTTTCTAATTCGATTTTTACTCTGCGGTTGTGCTGCGCCAGCTGGCTGAGCCTTTTAGTGATTTATGTAATAGTATGTCCGCGGTTTTATTTTGCGGCTTCTTTAAAAAATAATAAATAATATAAAAATGACGGCAACGGTCTCGGTGCAATATTTAAATAATTGCAAAAATACAGTGAGTTTTTAAAAAAAGTCATTCTCAGGGTTAAGTTTCGATGATAAGATTATTGTAAAGAATGCGGGAAAACCAGTGCCTAACCTCCAAATAACGCAACTAAATAAAGGTCAAAAACGGGACTTTAAAAGAGTTTTTAAGACTTAAGGAGTGCATTGTATGAAAAACATGAGTGGCTGTGCGGATGTGAAAAGCAGAATAGTCTATTTTGTTTCCCGTCTTTGTTATTTGCCGGCGAAAAGGCAGAACCGTGTTGGGTTAAAAGTGGTGTTAATCGTATTGGTAAGCTATTTATTTATTTTATTGGAATCTTTTTAAGGAAGGGTTGTTAAAAATATCGGCCAGGACACAAATGCACAATATTTTGATGTTTAATAAAAAAAATTACCCATACATGTCAGTACCTACCTATATTATAGGTAGGTATGTACCTAATTAGGCTCATTTAAGTTCATATTAAGCGATCTTTACATCTGTGAAGTTCTTCGTGAATTTATTCATGAAGTCACTTTAGGGCTAACTTTGATAATGTAAATGGTCAACTTGGACGTCAAATAAATTCGTGAATTTCTTCGTAAAATTATTCACGAAAATTTAACATGCAAAATAATCAGCTGATGCACAGTGTACTAAATGCTACCGACTTCACGGAGAAATTCACGAATAAATTCATGAATAAATTCACGAAGAACTTCATAGGTGTAAAGACTGCTTTACAAAACAACATGACTTTGAACTTCCAAAAAAAAAATCGCCTGCGGCGCTGTTATACGGGGGGCTACCGCCCCCCGTACCCCCTGCCGCGTTTCCCGTATTTGTGAACCCCCAGACATTCATGTCACGAGCCGCCACTGTACACGGTTCAATTCCACCGCGATGTCACCGTGAGCCCCCACTAAAATTCACGGCGACCGTAACCGTGTTGACGGAGAGACATGCCCAGTAGAGTTTAAGATTTAATTGGAGCTTGCACATGTACGACATTTTCCTGGTTCATTGGCGGGAACATTGTTTTATTTAGTATATTTTATCATAATCATATTTTTCGCAATGGCAGTAGGTATAGATATGAATAATATAATCTTTGGTGGAAGCAAGGCCGGTTATTTGGGACAACACAAGTTCTATATATAAGTGCCTTTCTTCGTTTTTTGATACGCCTGTAAGACATCAAAATCGCCACAGCACGTCTACTGACGAAAACCGTGCATGTGTGCAAACACGAACGCGGTAAATCGCTTAAACGGTGCCGTTAGGACGGTCGCCGTGTGAGTATGCAATAAGCCTAAGTTTTTTCAATGCGGACCTGAAATATGTAGGAACCTACCTATTGATTTTATTTTATGTAAAAATAAAAACGGTGATATACCATATATTTACGATTAACAAGCCTAAAGTAGCCCACAGACTTGTCGAGCGGCTCGACCAACACAGTAACCAACGCGAGACTGCAGTTTTGCTCACCAGTTCAACAAAAAACTACTTAATTAGGATGACAATATATTTATGTACAGTGGCGGCGGCATTAGCCATAGACAAAAAAGAGGACAAAGTGGGTGAAGGGCTGGCTTTTAAAGTTAAATATTATTAACCAGGTAAACGAGCTGAAACTGGACTCGGGAGATTTAATTTTCCATAAACACGGAAGACTACGATACGCTTTTATAAAATCTAATAAACAATTTCTACTCATCTAGCAGTCACCCGTCGTGTTTAAACAATTCGTTGGGGAATACAAACTAGTCAAATCTTTGAGGGTTGGAGACAATGATGTTTCTTGAATGATGAAAGAGTTTTGGACTTCCATTGTCTTTATTTGTTTTAAATCACAACGTTTCAACTGGTAAGTATCTCCAGTCGTCTTCAGGTGAATACTGTATCAGTCGTCTTCAGGTGAATACTGTATATACAGTATTCACCTGAAGACGACTGGAGATACTTACCAGTTGAAACGTTGTGGTTTAAAACAAATAAAGACAATGGAAGTCCAAAACTCTTTCATTAGTCCAATCTTGTTCCCCACGTTTGTCTCGAATCTTGAAGTTAGCTAGGATCTGATAGACGGCTTTGGAAATATTTGTTTTTTATTTTCGTCTCGATTGAAATTAAATGAGCTGTCAAAATAAGGCAAAATTGGTGTATTTCGTCTTCAGTTCAAGTTATTTTAACGTTTTGATTTTAAAATTTGTACGAAATAGATTATTATTTACGAGACCTTAAGTTTCTACATAAACTGAGTAAACCTAGATAACCCTCCTAACGGGGCGAAAGCGAGGCGCAAGGTCGCGATGTAAATGCCGAGAAGCGAATTGCTCCAGACCGATATTTGCGTTTGATAAATGTATGTCACAGGCAACGTTTGGCGTAACTCGTTATATATTTGTACGTCGTACACGAGCGGTAAAATGTGTACATTGGATAGTTTCTCTTGGTTTTATTTCTCTATGGTTTCTATTTTTACAAAAAAAAATAGGATAATAGTTATAAGTATCCGATTTATATTTGAATTTTCAGTTTTAAGTGGTATAGTCAGATCTGGTCTTAACGTGCGGGTCCAAAGGTCACTGATCATATGCGTCAAATCAGACAACACAGAGGCTATCAAAATGTTGTGAGATTATTTAGAAATATACCGAAGGAAGGAAAAATAGTTTCATTATTTTAGCTATCGCGAAGATAGCCACATATACCTAATATTATTAGTTTTGTAAAAATTATGTACAGGGGAGTTGAAAAAGTTACAATAAAATTATATAATCGTTAATTATATACCTACTGTACCCTTTAATTAAAAACGACAATAATAAACAGTGCAATTTAATTTAACAATTTTACTACCTAAACATACAATGGCATTTAGTCTGATAAACTATTTCGATAATGAAAGAAAAAGTGGAAATTCGCAAACCAATATGCAGGAAACCGTAATGAAAACACTGGGAATTAGTTTAAGGACTATGCAGAATAATGTGCATGAAAAAAAAGCATATTATAATACACAAGAATACTAAAAAATGTAAACGAAAAACACCGTTTATAATTATAGCCTAAAAACTCTCATCGTCACTTATAAAATCTGAAAAGTCCTCGTCGTCTGAGTCGTCTTCGAATGGAGCAATTATCATTGGCGCTACTTCGACATCTAGTACTTGTTCTCGATCCCACCAATCCCTTATTAATATTTCTGTACGTTCCACCGATTTCTTCCAGTACTCTTGTGTAATATGATCTAACGAATCTTGCCAAACTATTTGTACTTGGTCGGATTTAAGACCATCACCTACATGTTTTTCATAATAAGACTTTGCACCAGCCCATATTAATTCTATTGCGTTAAACTGGCAATGATATTGCGGCAGTCGTAGAAGCTCATGACCATATTCACGCAGTATTTCATCTACCGCGTATATTTTGGGTTTTTTAAGAGACTTTGCTATTGATAGGAGTTCCGATTTAAGCATATTTGGTAAAGGATTTTGGTTGTGTTTTTCCAGCCACTCATAAATATCACTTTTCCTCCAAGATGAAGTAGGCTGTTTATTTAAAATTCTTGAATGATATGATGCATTATCTAATACAGTTAAAGACGGAGCATCCAAATTTGGTATCAATTGAACTTTTAACCATTTTTCAAACATTTCGCAATTCATATTATCATGATAGTCAACACTTTTTGATGTTGAAAAAAAAATTAAACTCGCACCTGCAACATATCCTGTTGCAGAATCGGCATGCAAAATAATAAAACGCTTTCCCGTACCGCACCCCTTTTTCCTTTCAACACTTTTTACAGACTCATCTTGCCAAGATTTTAAACCACTTCCATTTGAAAATATCCACGTTTCGTCTAAAAATACCACTTTTCTAAATTTCGATTTGTAATTGTCCGTAAATTTTTTTAAAAACTGAACACGCTGACTCACTATCTGTGGCTGCTGACATGAAAATCTTCGGTTACAGTCTTTTTTATAGCGAAAACCTAAATTTTTTATTAATTTTGATAACGCTTCAAGTCCAATTTCCAAAACACCCCGAATTTTTAATGTTTTTTGTAAAACTGGAAGGGTTACATTGGTTTTTGATTTGTATAAATCGTAAATCACATGTCAAATCAAACTCCCATTTTAATATTTTCGCTTAAATCCTCAGTCTTTGGCTTTCTTCGTTTACACTTTTTAGTATTCTTGGGTATTATGTTATGTTTTGTTTCATGCACAATTTTCTGCACAGTCCTTAAACTAATTCCCAGTGCTTTGGCTACTGTTTCCTGAATATTGGTTGGCGAATTTCCACTTTTTCTTTCATTTTCGAAATAGTTTATCAGATTAAGTACCATTTTTTTTGATTTGGGATGCAAAAACCCAGAAAATTGTTTCATTTTGTCACAAACTGTCAAAGTCACAAAACTGGCATATTTAAAATAAAACGTAGCTGGTGCTATTATAAGCTTTTTTAGAATCGCTGGAAAGTAAATACATATCCTTTTTTTTTCATGTCAAAATGGAATAAGTCTGTCTCATTTATCTTACGTATTTTATTTAGAGGGTAAAATTAAACGCAAGTAAAGAAAACAAAAACTGAGAGTATGTCTTTCTTGAATCGTATGACCCGCACGATAAGACCAGATCAGACTATATGCAATTTTCTTACTTGTGACAATTTGTTGAAAGTTAGGATGCGACGGTTTGAACAGGGTGTGTACAAAGCGACAGATGGAAATAATTAATTATTATTATGTGTCAAAATAAGGTCAAAATTGCGTTTTTCGTCGTAATAATTTCAATGACATTTTAACGTTTCGTGCTTTGCATTATTGCAAACATCTACTTTTTAGTGAGAAATAGATAATGACACGATATTAAGGATTTATTAACAAAATCATTTGTTGTTGTAATTTGATTTCATTTAATTTAAAAACAAAAGATAAAATATTTTTTGTTATATTTTCAAAATTGTTTCCAAATCACAGTCCGCAGGAGTGTAATGCAAAGAAAGATAATAATTAAATATTAAAGAAAATTTCAGGCAACTTTTAGGTAGGTACTAAAATACCCTCGGGTGCCAATTAGCGATAATTATGCCACCTAGCTTTAGCCTGAAAATTGTGGGCTACTTTCCTACTGCTACTTTATAGGAAATACTCTGCGTGTTTTTTATTCGAATAGAATAACGTCGTCAAACGGTACGACAAACCACTCGACAAGTCTGTGGACTCTTTGAGCAATTACACATTACAACGAATGATTTATTATTTAATTGAAAAAATAGATTTTTTTTGTTTTAAAACTAAGTAAAACACTTTTTACTTAAAATTCCACTTTTTATTGACACTACAACATGTTTCACTGCACTGCAGCTTCGTCAGGTAATGTACATTTAATATACAATATAAATGCCTGTATAATGGGCTGGTTATTTACTAAATATTAGGAAAACCCATCTTTTATACAACCCTTTACAATAAAGTTTATTTTTTTATTATAAAGGGGGAGTTTTTTAAAGTGTTACAAGGCGATATCTCGAAAACGGTTCAAAATATTTTCTTGAAATTTTAGTAATACATATTTAAACATATTTTTGATGTCTATCCCCTTTCCCCATTTTGAGGGGTGGGGGGTAACTTTGGAATTTTAAATGAGACAATGTACTATTTTTTGGTAAATACGAACCTACGTAAAAAAACTACGTACGTATACAAAAAATCTTTTGTTTTGCTCCACTGGTTACGAAATTATGATTTATTAGGTTATAAAACACAAAAAATACTTTACTATTTAATTTCAACTTATTTATCGTCTGTCACGCTTCAGATGTTCAAAATGTCTCCCTTCAACTTCCAAACACTTTTTCAGAATAAATATCGTACCCGTTGTAACATTTTAAGTCTCACTAATAAGCATTCAACGCGGATTCGGTATTTCATATCATCTAAAGTTGTAGGTGTAGCCGCCATCACTTTATCTTTTATAAAATAAAAAATAAATAAAGGAAAAAGTCAAGGGGGTCAAATCCGGGGACCTAGCAGGCCGTTTACCGAACCAGCTAGATTTATCCACCTGTTTCCAAACAATTCGTTCAACTCATTACGGGCCTGTATCACATAATGCGGTGGAGCTTCGTCCTATTGAAACCACATGTCAGAACTTACGTTTTGGTTTAATAATTGGGGTAATTAGTTTTTAAAAGAATTTCGTAACCAGGAGAGCAAAACAAAAGATTTTTTGTATACGTACGTAGTTTTTTACGTAGGTTCGTATTTACCAAAAAAAAGTACATCGTCTCATTTAAAATTTTAAATTTACCCCCCACCCCTCAAAATGGGGAAGGGGGGTAGACGTCAAAAATATGTTTAAATATGTCCCCCCATCTCCCCATTCCCCCACTAAAATTTCAAGAAAATATTTTAAACCGTTTTCGAGATATCGCCTTGTAACACTTTATAAAACTCACCCTGTATATAGGTACCTAGCGTATCTTTAAAATTAAATGTACATTACCTGACGAAGCTGCAGTGCAGTGAAACATGTATTGTCAATAAAAAGTGGGATTTTAAGTAAAAAGTGTTTTACTTACAGTAATAAAAGCAAATTATTATGAATTTCCACCAAGTAACGACCAATAATATTAAAGTGAAAAAATAGGTATTTTATTTATAAACAATATTAACCCTAAATTAACAATAAAATTCCTCATTATCAGTTTTTAAAAATAAATGGCAAAATTTACTTT
This sequence comes from Polydrusus pterygomalis, assembly GCA_963969555.1. Taxonomy (NCBI): domain Eukaryota; kingdom Metazoa; phylum Arthropoda; class Insecta; order Coleoptera; family Curculionidae; genus Polydrusus; species Polydrusus pterygomalis. The sequence continues at coordinate 82,612,199 of OZ018375.1, forward strand.
TCCACGAAATTTGAGCTTGTACTGCGCATCTTTGGATTGATTTAACCTTTCTGAGGCGTGTTCGATTGGCACAGAGAATTCGATGGATCTGATTTTAAAAATCAGTTCAGGGATCCAAGGTGAAACACGGATTTGTATGTCATTTCATGTTCGAAAATTAGTCGAGAGTAGCGTAGTGGTATTTTATAGAGCGGGGGACTAAAGTAAAACAACTTTAACATATTTTATTTCCACTCTTCTTATTCACATATAGGAAATAATATTGACCTAGATGTGTTCAAAAATACTTAATTCATCCATTTCTACTTCTACATCACTGTTAATTTTCTTGAAAAAATACATAATGAAAGAATACTAATATTACTAATAAATATCCTTAGTGCACTACCTCTAACTGACGTTGAGCGTAGAGAACATCAAAACTACAAGACTGAGACACAGATATTCCAGTTTAGGAAAAGTAGAGAGAAATACTACATAGATTAATTTTGGCTATGCAACAGCAGTTTCATCGGTGCAAGCCGCCTACTGCTGTGACAAAAATAATAATAATAATAAATGTAAAAACAAGGACAGAATGGAACTATAGGCTCCAAAACCGTAAAGTAAACAAAACAAACAACTGATCTAATTTTGGTGATTCTGCAGGTTCACTGGGATCACTTTGACGGTAGTGGGGGAACAGCGATAATTTGCCAATCAAACACAGGTCAGATCAGTTAGATCGATCTAAACCAGCGAATCGAACACACCTCTGGTATTTTAAACTTTTATAATGAGATTAATAATAGTCAGGGAGCAGCGATAGTTTTGTATGTTTTATTTGGTCGTCGATGACCATATACTAAAAGGCTTTAATTTGCATGTATGCATGGTCAAAAGGGACCTCTTACTACTAGATAGCGGGACAACGCTTACCAAGAGCAGTTTTTTATTTTTACGTAATAAATAATTTAGGTAAAACTTATTTGCCTGTCGTTGACACTTGGTGAGCTTGTTAATAATTATTATTAAACAATGATAAAAAGTACTTTCATTTGTTTAACGGGACAATTTTCCACTTACAAGATGCCAATAAATTTTCGTACAATATCATCTTATTTAAAATTGTATATAGTTAAAAAGACCGAATTATACATGTACCTTATGCTTACTTTCCATTTGCGGGACAAAGTATCGCATGCGCAATACATCTTGGCGCACATAACAGATGACATTTGTCAATTATCACATGCGCCTGTCATGCGCCGAAACCCTATTACTATAGGCAGTTGAAGTACAACAAATACGTAAGCAAATTTACGCACGTTAGTTGAGGAGTTAACGTGACAAACCGGTGGCAAGAATTTTAGTTGAAGTGCTTATCTTCTGTGTCCGTTAACGTAACCTGCAAAAAATGCAATTTCACATTTATCATAATATAAACAATTTTCCCAGCTCAGCTGCAGAACGGAATTTTTTAGTGTAAAATTATTAGCGATTTGTTTGTAGGTTTTTGTGGTTAGAAAAAGTTATTCATTTTCAACCACAGAAAAAAGTTAGGAACTGTTTGTCAAAAAAAAACGGCATTTTGGAAATAATCGGTTATATTCGGAGGTCCTTCGGGTAACGGAACATTCATTTTTCACGTCCCGTAAAACAACGCAATGTAACGTACGCCCGTTGAACTGCTTGAAACACGTACTGTTTATATTATCTCGTGAACCATTCCTCTCATCCGAGCTCGGATTTCTTTCTAATGACTTAGGATTTTGGACTGCGCAAGCGGTTACCAGCTGTAACAAGACGTAGGCGAGTGTTGTTAGTAATAGACCTAGAATTATCCGATTTATTTCGGTTTTTTTCCGACTTAAGAGATTGGACTAAGCATTCGATTGCCAACGTTTCTCAGTTATAATAAGCCGTAGCGAAACCATCCTTATCAACTTTATTTAAATTAAATTCTACCTCGTTTATAAAATCGTTTAAGAAATCATCATGTTGAAAAAAACCACCCTGTTTAAAAAATCATATCATCGGTCACCTGTCATGTGCGCCGAGACTTATTGAGCATGCGATAGCCCACGCAAGCGCACGTGTACGTGATCTGACGACGACTGGCGTTGAAACCCTCTGCTTGCTACTACTATTAGAAGGACATCTATGACGACCGCTTCAAATGACTCCTCAAATGAAATCTAAGCATAAGTTAATTACATTTATAATTAACTCTTTTGTAACCAGGTGAAATTTCAATTACAAGCATGTTCTACGAATTTTGATTTTTTTTTTCATCTTGTAAGCGGTAAATTATCCCGTCCGCATTCGGAGCAAAAGAGATGCCAGGTACATGCCGCGGTATTATTATGGGCCCGAAAAGAACTTGCCGTATAATCAGTGTAAAAATATATTTCCTTGTTTAATTATTAGGCATCAAAATAATGTACGCACCATTTTTACACAGACTATACTAGCAGTTTGCTTCTCAAGACCAGTAGCGGCTCGTAATGAAGGGCTCTGGGGCGCCGCCCTGCCTGCAATTATTTCAAACAGAATCCAAAAATACTTTTAATTGGAAAACCAATAACGCAACGTATGTAAGCAATCAATTAAAATTATTCAAACCAAACATAGCCATATTAGCACGACGCGACGCGACCTGTCGATGCCGCTGATGTTTTGTTTTAACTATTTTATTAGTTATGTTATAAAGTTGGAAAATTTCAAGAAGTTTATTTCCGAAAAAAAAAACGAAAATTTGACTACCACTTCAAAAAATAATATTTGTTAGTGTTATCATTTGGTATGTTACATAAACTATTTGATTATCGCCATCCGCATTATTTAAAGCCAGCGCCCCCCTGACTTGCTAGTCACGAGCCGCCACTGCTCAAGACAACCTAAGTGAATGCCAAGTTTAGCCGCTGTCTAATTAAATTTAAAACGGCCTATACTTGCATATTTCAAATATGTAGTGGTTATCACAGTGTATGTAACGATAATTATAGATATAAAAATAACACATAACGTTAATAAATAAAGCTACAGATAAATAAATGTTACAAGCACTAAATTATATAAAAATATTACAGAATAAACCTATATTTTAGTTAAGCTCTCTGTGGCAAATTCATCACAGCCGATAAATTATTTTCAGTCACAATTTAAACTACACAGTATGGGAAATTAAAATTAATTATATATAGGGTAACTTTCAAATAACTTAAACTATTAACGGTCGATATAAAATCATATTAAACTATCTACTAATGGTAAATTTAAAAGGGTGTAAGCAGCAAGAATTGGTGTAACCCACAAATTTTTAACTAAAAACCCATTCGAGTTTCGAGTTGTAAAAGTAATCCCATTATAGTGACTTGGAATTTAAAGGATGAAACAATTTATTGCTTATAAAGCTTGGACATTTAAGAAGGAACCTAAACATAATAAATTATAATCAATAACCTACTACAAATGGACCCAGTTTGTTTCCAAAGGCATTTCACATTCATTAGCTCGCAGTCTAAGCTCTTTTGCCAGATCTTCACGGGAATCTTTCTTTTTAATACATGCCTTATGAAAAATACACTTGTGACTTGTGACCAATATTATTTCGCCTTTATATTGTTCTTCTTCTATTTAACAACCTGCAGGTAGTTCGAATAATTGTGTCCATTTTGACATCGTCAAAGAGCGCCCTCTACGATTGAGAATAAACACATTTAATATAAAATTTTTGACACATCGTCCATAAAAGTTTCGATTATGCGTCGAAACAGTGATAGTCACAGCTAGTATCAACCACTCGGAAACACGTGCAATAGCGCCATTTAAAATGTGAACGTTTCGAAAATGTTTCCAAATTTGTAACCTACAGTTTCCTTTGTGTGTTGGAAACAGAAATGTAGGCTTTGATACATTTACCAAAATGTGTCTTAAAATGCTACTTAGGTACCTATTTCTTTTGGGGCGTCGATTACATCTCTAAACGAGTTCTTCAGTGTTAAAGCTTATAGTTTTTAAAATATTTTTGAATTAACTTTATTTTATGGAGGACTTGAGGTAGGAGGCCGATCGCAATGCATTGGATTCGGTCCCAAATTAGCATCGGTAATTCAGCTTTACGAGTCGCTGTAAGATAACGCGCGTGTTCGAAGTGGGCTATCAAATAATGGTTTCTTATGGACGCAATAACTATTTTTATTTAAATTAGTTCTTTAAGGAATAAATAAGGACTTTTATATGAATTTACACTTACTTTGTTATACTTATTAGTAAACTCGGCCTGTATAAAGTTCCAACGATGCTTGGTTTTTAAAATACAGGGTATTAAACATTCTAGCTATACCTTTGGAGCTAGAAAGAGACTTATTTGGCTGCGTTTTCTCTCTGAAAAAGATCCTGTCTTACACCCCGACACAAAGCAAACTCTACTTTTATAAATTGTACCATTATTCATTATAAATATGAAAATTAATTACAATACAACGTTATTTGTCTTGTCTTGCCTTCAAACATTATTTGTTATTTCGAATAATAAAATGTCAATTGTCAAAAGTAAAAGCACAGAAAAATAAAGGGTTTAAGTAAAAGTTAAAAACTATGGAGGATCTAGTTTTCCATATTAAAAACAAAGAAGAAGAAGAAGACAACATCAGCCCACTTCGGACGCGAGAGCCATCTATCGGTCAATAGCGAACTAACCAAAAAACCGGGACAGAATTTGAAAATGCTGCCATTGTCGATCGGCCTCCTACCCTATAGCTCTCCATACTTTATTTTTAGAATTACATTTGTTGTACTTTTGCCATAGATACAGTTGACGACAGATAATTTCGTACACTAAACTGTGACGCTGTAAATGCAACTTTTTTACCTTTATTACCTTTGTAATGTGTTAATTGTTATCATGATATCTGTCAAAGTATTGTCATTATCTTATTTGATTTAAAAATGCCTCATTCAAGTATTATTGAAAAAGCAAAAATAATATGTTTAGTAGAAAAGGGTGGAAAAATAGCTGATAATTTTAGAGTACCTAGAAGTACTGCTTAAGGAATTGTAAAAAATGGCGCTATCATCAAACACTTGAAAGGTATGTTGGGTCTGGTTTAAATAATAGAAAATTATCAAATGAAGAAGACCGAAGTTTGGTGGAGAATTTAAGGCAAAATCCATTTGAAACTGCAGTATCTGCTATGCACATAACGGGATTCCCTGCTTCATCTAGAACTGCGCGACGCCGAGTAAGACAATGTTTCGAATTAAGAAATCGAGGAGCTGCATCCAAACCGTTTAAAAAAGAAGTAATAAGGAACAAAGAATTGGGTTTCCTATGCAATATTTACCATAAAATAATATTTTTTTGCAAAATGTTATCTTTTCCGATGAGAAAACTTTTTAGTCTATAATGGAAGGATTCGAGTATATAGACCACCAAATTCCCGATATGATAAAAGTATACCCAAAAAAAGCAAACCAGTGGACGTTTCTCCGTTAATGTGTGGGCATGGATAAGTGTTTACGGTGCAGGTGTATGCTGGAACACTAAACAGTAATATATATCTTCAGATTTTGGAAAATGTTTTTCTTCCTTCTGCCGCGATAGTTTTTGAAGGAAATAACTTTACATTTCAGCAGGATAACTGTCCTGTGCAAGAAATATAGGAAACTGGTTTAGACAAAACAACGTAACATGTCTGCCTTGATGCTCAAGAAGTTCTGATTTAAATCAAATTGAAAATGTTTGGGGATTGATGGTAAAAAAAATGTACAAAGTAAATTTTAAACCACAATTTGATAAAATAGAAGAAATTGGGGAAGGGCTAACTCCGGATTACACCAGAAGCATTACTTTGTCAATGCCAAGAACATTACGATTAGTGTTAGAATCCAATGGCGCAACAATTAAATATTAGTATTTTGTTTGTTGTTTGTTAATAAATTTACCCTTTTTGGCTATTACTTTTATAGTTTTCTTGGTATTATTTTATAATTTTCTTATTTCGCGGCTGTAATTTAAACACAAAAATATTCAGAAATGACCATTATTACTTATGGTAATAAATCGTACATACAATAATTTGCAGCTATGTATATAGCTGGTGTTCTATCCAGGTATAAGCAGCAAGGTGAGAAACCCGTTTTACCCAATTTTGTTGTAATTGAGTTATGTATGGGTGGAGTGTACGAATTTATATGTCGTCAACTGTACATCCTTTAAGATGGCTTTCGAGTCTTCAACAATATTTTAAATCCAACGAACACGAAGATTATACGGTCCCATAAAGCACCTCCGGCGCGTTAAAAAATATTGCACCTTGTTCTATTATTATTTATATCAAAGTATGCTTATTGTTGGTCCTAAGTGCGAAAGTTTATGAACAATAAAAAAATGTGAAGTCCGGCCCTGACCAAAGTTCAAGTTGTGTAACTAATGTTACTAGAAATGACATATGACAATGGCAGCCATTACATACATGCTTAACTGGTAAATACTAAATGTTTAGTAGTAGCAATCTTTTAAAAAATAGAAAAATCTACATACCCTATCATCGCTATTTACGTTTAGACGTCTAAAGTTTCCACGAGCCTTTAAATATTGACTTTATAATTTTGTTATTGTCCAGAGCCGCTAGAATGCCTCTGGAGAGCTTTTTGACACAAAATTTTAATATTAATTTGATTAGATATCTCTGCCTCCCTTAGTATACGCCGAATATCCGGTATCCTTTTATATTTTGTTGCCAAGAAATATGCCCTATTAAGCTGTTTGGCCTCAATATATGCAGAAATCTAAAAAAAAAAATAATAAATCGGCTGATATGTGGTGTATGCACATCAAGTTATCCGAGATCAGAATGTGCAGTGTTAATAAATTTAGAAAACATTTCACGAGAGAAATAACTTTTATTTTACGCAAAAAGTTTACAAAATTTAGTGCACTGGGGAACCACAGGATAAAAGGTAATTTATCTTTTTTAAAACCTATACCGTATAATTTTAATCTTACTTTGACTATGTACCTTTTATATTGTGCCTTTAACTGTCCGGTAGACTAAATTTTAACCTGCTTGTCCTGATGATGGTCTGTGACCGAAACGTGGAGGCAGTTTTATAATTTTTAAATAAATAAAGATGGCAAATGCTAAAACTTGTTTTTCTCTTCCCAGCTAGTACAGTTGTCCGATTGTCCGCTTTTCGGGAAAAGAAAATCTTATTTTCCAAACCACAGAAAATATATGAGTATTTTTAAACGTTTCTATGAACCCAAAATTTTTCTGAAGAGGCTTGGAAAAAGCTTTTCTTGTCTCCAAGGATGTACAACTAAACTGCTCATCACAAAGTTCGACAAATTGTTTTTATAACACCGACCTTTACTTTGGAAACGACATTACAGATTTTAATACGGTTTGCAGAGTTTGAAAATTGTTTCTTGCAGATTAATAGTATGTTACGCCTATGACGTAACCACTGCACTTTAATATTAAAAAAATGCAAAAAAAAATTGTTACTTTTTTTAAATAGTGTTTTTTATGATACACAGCGTGTCCACGGATAGAGTTTGGAAGCGGAAATTTTTTTTAATAGAAAAAGTAATTTATTATAAAAACGTCTGCTTGTGCTGAAACTACAATTTCGATTATCAGATTTGCGATTACTATACAGGGTTCATCAAAAACAACATTTTTAGTTTTTTGGATCAATTCTTTTCAATTCCTTGATTTGTTATTTTGATGATTGGCTAAATCATCACTTTGGGGACAAATGGATTGGAAGGTACCTATGGTACGAATAAGTTGGCACGTAGGAGTCACTTTTACATCCGCTTCATTTAATTGAATTCCAATAAATTAAGGATTGACTTGATAGTTCGATCCACTTGAAAATTTGGTTACTCGGAGTATACAGTGTGTCCAAGAAAGTATGCAACATTATGGGAAAGTTTTTTATCAACGATTTCTCAGAAAATTTTATTCTTTATAAAAGTTGGTGCATGCATTGAAACTATAAATGCATATTTCATATTTCACCTGCGGCTAATAGTAAGGGAGTAAATCCATTTTTTCGAAATTGCCTTAAGAGTAAAGTACCTTAATTATTAGAAATAAAGCAAAATTTTATATGGAAATGTTCTTGCAAATTAGTAAGTTAGTCCAAATACGAAATTTGAGTTAGGTCTAACAATTTTTAATTTTTTTTGGTTAATCTCTATTTTCCCCTAAACGGGAAACCTTTGGTCGATTTTTTGTTTACGCAATTTTAATATATTTATTAAATAACTTAAACGTGGGTTTATAATAAAAATGGATTAAGTAGTTGCAAACTTTTTAAACCCTTTCAATGTTACGAGTTGGTTTAGATATTAGCGTGTTGCACGCCTACTTAAACACATTTTAGCCAACTTAAACAAAATTATGATAGAATCCAACTCTATTCATATTACTGGAAAGTTAATAATTTATTTGTCATTTTCACCCAGTACGCTGAAGACCAAAAACCTATTTTTAAGAAATGCATATAAAAAAAATTAAAAATTGACACACCTAACTCAAATTTCGTATTTGGACTAAGTTTTTAATTTGCAAAAATATTTCCTTATAAAATTTTGCTGTATTTCTAATAATTAAGGTACTTTACCCTTAAGGCAATTTCGAAAAAATGGCATTTGCTCCCCTACTATTAGCCGCAGGTAAAATATGAAAGATGCATTTATAGTTTTAAAGAATGCACCAACTTTTATAACGAATAAAATTTTCTGAGAAATCGGCGATACAAAACTTTCTCATATGTTGCATAGTTACTTTTTTGGACACATTGTATAACGCGATTTTCAAGTGGATGTAACTGCATCCGCTCGTTTTGATCGGATGTAAATACCCGTTGTATACATAGTCAATTAATACTGGAAATGTAGAACATCATACCTTAGCTGATTTGTCAGAAATCAATTTGATAAGTTCCTCCATGCTCTCTTCGGAAGCATTTGTTTTGCTCAAATTTACAACTGTTGATATCAGCATGTTATCGCACATCTCGCTTACAAGTTTGTCCGTTGCGTCACTAGCTTCATGTATAAAGTGCACTAAATCGGCTAGTTCGCTGTACCTCCCAACATGTGCCAAATATTTACCAGCTTCGTTATATATTTTGGTAAGGGGCTTCAATTCGAACTTGTTTATTATCCTGCAAATATAGTTGATTTTTAATTTATTTTCCCGTTCAAGTTAAAAAAAAAAAGGAAAATAAATATTATCAGTGGCAGCTTTTGAGTATTACAGATTAGGCCGGACCGCATATTAATTTTCTAAATTCGTGTTTGGCGTTGTAAAGCGTTGGCAAATTAAGAAACATTCGAAACTAGACGGTTGACACTTTTTCGTTCGCTGCGCTGCCAGGGCCAATCCCGAGGGAACCTACGGTTTAACGTGGGCTCCGAACCAAGATCGTCAGTCATCAGAAGCATCCCCTAAGGGCTATGAACTCTTGGTTTCGCCCTTCCATGACCTACCGATTGGGGAGTGTATTCCCACCCCAACATCTCACGAGATCCGGCCTGGTTATCGGCGAGGAATTGGAAGGGATGATACATTTTCCACTCTTTGCTGCTCGACGCTGGCCTGACGTCAGAACTTATACCACATCGGGCTCGAACCAGTTTTTCGGCCCCAAATTATACGAACCCACAAATTCTCGTCCTAGAGCTCTCAGTGACTGCCGCGTTAACTGCGGAGCCATCGAAGCAACATGTGGTTCGACTTACATTGTCGTCTGCGTCGGCATGACAGGTGAGGTATGGTTCGCGGTACATTTTTTTTTTTTTGAGTTTTTAGCGCTAGTTACTGAACCACACCAGCCGCCACTGATAGTTGCATACAAATCTGTATTGATTTTTAATAGAAGACAAAATAATCGACTAAACGATTATCAAAAATTTTTAAATAGATTTTTTGATCAATCAATATATCATTTCATTTATTAATAAACTAGTATGATACCGCCCGCTTCGCCGTTCGCTTCCCATTGATGTTTACGTAAAAAAATATATGATTAGGTAATATGAATTGTTTAAATTAAAATCTTATTTTTTACTTTTCTTTTTTTATTATAATAATCACACACATGAAACGCGTCATACAATTACATATAAAAACAGAGTAAACAATAGGACACAAACCATTAAAATAAGTAATTCAATAAATAAATATAAAATTAAAATTTGATATTATCTCTAAGTCAAGACAAATATTTCAGGATGTTAATAATTTATAATAACTTAAATAAATGATGAGTGCATTAGTATAAAGAGTATCCAAGACGATGTTCTTTAGATATTATTGTTAGGTATCATTTTATTTGTGTCTCACGGCTGCTCCTCTAAACGATCTATGTATATTTATTTCCTTTCTTGTAAAGTTAGTTTTCACCATAATTTTTTAACAATACTTAATGTAAAAGACAAGGTAAACATAAATGGTATTTATGAAATATATTTCATTTAACTTTGAACCGAATTGTTTTCATGGCCTACTTTTTAAAAAAGGAAGTACTTATTGTATGCTTCCTTTTAGAGTGGGTATTTAAAGCTGTGTGTTCACCGGGAATACAAATTTCACGATGAACTGCACCGACATTTTTTGCGGCATTCCTCACTTTTGGAAAAGCGAAACACTTGCACTAGTCGCAACGTTTGGGTAATGACCCTTACAACCAACTACACAACATCGATACGGCATTTTAAAACACTATATTTGAACCGGAAAACACTATATTTTTCACTAAATACACAGAAATCAAAACACACCGGCGTGGTTGTGGACACAATTCTTAACCAAACAACAAACAAAATAAGGTGTTGCTACGTTGCCAGATCGACTCGAGCGTTTCGCATGTCCTGCTCCTACTGCACGTTCAATAATAATTTTTTTATTTAACAAAATATTCCCAATAAAATACCTAAATCTATAAAATTAAATTAGGCCTGTGATAATAACTAAGTAAACAAAGTTATAATGTTATGTTATAAGCAAAAATAGTAAGATAATAACTAAGTAAACATAGTTATAATGTTACGTTATAAGCAAAAATAGTAAGATAAGTAAACATATTTATAATGTTATGTTATAAGCAAAAATAGTAAATACATTACATAAGAAACCCTATTTCCAAGTATATCAGGAATTATGGATGATCTTACAATGCCACTTGTCGATGCAAGGGCAGCACAGCCATCTAGATAAAATAGGCAAATGATGCCAAAAAGTAATAGGACTTCGGAGCGTGACGTCACTACCAAATTTCTTTAGATCGCTTTGTCCTTGTTTATAAGAGTTGTTGGTGTGACCCAAAAATTAAAGTTTTATTACAAAGAATTCTAAGAAAACATTTTCAAACCGCACTTGGCTGCGGTAAAACGTTACCGAAATATAGTCATTTGCCCAACGGCTTTTTCTGTTTTCTAAACATATAAAACAACTAGAAAGCCCTACCAACCCACCTACCAACACAACCACCCTGAAGAGAAGATAAATCACCGCCATTGCGTACTGCAGATAATTTACCGATTCACCAGTGTGACGTCACACGATGACATAGGCATTATCTTGGTTATTAAGTAAGGAAGATTTTCCCTAAAGTTCTAAAGACATAAATATTTTACGGGAAATACTAGAAAAAAATTATTGTCGTTGTTTCCCATATAAAGTTCGTTGTTGCTTACCCACGAGAAATCTTAAATCCATCCTCAATAGTTTTCCCACATAATATACATAACACTGCTAGATATTTTCTTTCCTCTGAAGATCCAAAAAGTGTTGGAATGTTTATCTTATGTTTTGGCAAATTATCTAAAAGACAAAATTAAAAAAATAATTGAAGAATTCGAAAGACAACACTTATATGTGAAACATTTATAAAGGGTGTTGTGTGTGTAATTATTGTCACGTAGATATTTAAGGAAGTGATAGTGCTCCTCAAGAAATACTTATAAACATGCGGTTAATAAGGCTTCATTTTTGATATACAGCGTGTCAAAGTTAAAAAAAAATTATTTTTCTCACGTTTTCAAAAATAATCATTTCCAATTTGGTACACTTATTAGTTTTTAGGATATCTACAATAAAATGTCAAAATTGTCGGATACACTATACAGAGTGTTTATATTTTTGCGCTACCGAAAATTCCACTTTCCTGTACTTTTTTTGAAATACCCTGTATAAATATAGATATTAGAATTTGGCTCCCCGTTCTTTTCTCATTATTTTTGGGTCTTTATATTTTTATCGTATCTGTCACCGTTTTCTAGTTATTTGCAAAAATAGCCGTCGATGCAAACCAAGCATTATCGACGTAAACAAAATTAAAAAAAAATCTAGTTTGTTAATTAACTAAAAATTTAATTATTTTAACGTTACATGACAAACTAGAAAATTATAGAACTGCTGAAAATGACCTCGTCTTGCTAATATGCAGGAATCAACTGTTCCTCTCATAGACAGGCAAACTCGTGAATATCCCAGGAGTAATAAGAATTATTTTACATAAAAGCTGTAATTCTGTACCTCAAATCTTCCTCTGTCTGGATAGCAGTCTGATATACCAACGATTTTAAATGTCCCCCAAAAAAACAATCTAAACAATTTAAATCGGGGGATCTTGGGGGGCCATGGCTGGGGTCCACCTCGACCTATCCAACTTTAACTAACAAAATTATTTTACACTAAATGTCAAAAAAGTTAACAAACGGAAAAAACAACTAGTTTTTTTTTTAATTTTGTTACTTCGATATCTGGTTTGCATTGAAATAGCTAAGAAACGATGACACATACGATAAAAATGTAGGCAACTAATAAGAATAAGAGAAGAACGGAGCGAGGAGTCAAATTATGATATCAGTAAGGGGTAAAGGGTATTCCAAAAAAAAGTACAGGAGTGGAATTTTCGGGAGCACAAAAAATATAAAATACTGTAAACTGCACCTGACAATTTTCACATTTTCTTGTAGAGATTTCAAAAAGTGTACAAAATTGGAAGGAATTATCCCGGAAAATGCGAGAAAAACAAAAAGAAACGAAAAAAAAATTTAAAACTTTGTTGGTATCAAAAATAAAGCCTTTTTCGCTGCATGTTTATAAGTATTTTTTTCCTATTTTGAGGAGCACTCTCACTTCAATATCTACGTGAATTTGATTAACACCTATAATGGAGTTCTTTACTAAATTTCATTTTGGTTATAGTGTATAATAAAAAAATTAATTAAAGTGTCTTTATTCTTAATTCGTGATATTTTTTTAAGTAATCACAAAGAAAATAAATCACTGCTTTCTTAGACATACGTCATCACATCGCAAGCATTCTTCATAAATTCATGAAAAAACGGCAACTTGACAATGTTGCCAATGTTTTTTATAATATGACACCAAGAATGATAGTAAGGAGTCTTGAATAGTAATCCAATAGAAACTATTCAAAACGGATGTATTCCAGAAGAATACAAAAACTATCATTTTATTTTTCTAGTTATCTTAATCATATCCCAAAATAACTAAATAATCATCTAAAAACAAAAATTAATTATGAAGTCCATACTCAAAGTGGAGTTAAATGTATAGAAAAAAGAAAAGCATAAAGTCTTTATCCACAATTTTTTATTAGAATAGCTAGGCGAACCTAGAATAATTTATAATAATTCAATTCGACATGTTTCGAGTGTAGAAACACTTATCATCAGGAAAACGAAGTAAATGGTACAATGCTGATATTGTTAGCAATAGAGAAAATAACAAGTGGGATTGAGCCGTAATGGAGCTTTCAATGGCGTATACGAGGTGTAAAAAAAGTTGAATAGTCAGAAGACCGACAAGATTTCAGCATACTGGAAAGTCAAGGACTAGTGCAAAGGCCCTGTCTTGGGTGGAAAATGAAGAGAGAAAAAGAAAAATTAGGGAGTTTTAACAGACTTTGTGAAAATCATTAAGGTATAGTGCCTGGTTTGCAATATTAAAATTGGTTAAATTTTAGCAGGTTTCTACTAGACAGAAAAAATATTTCCTAGCGACAATTTTATTGATGGAAACACTCGTTATAGGACCTAAAAACTAGCAATCAAAGCCCATTGTTTTTAAATATTGACTACTATAAGCATCGACAGTATTATTTCACGATAAATAAGGAATTTTGTTCACAAAAAAAAATATTACCTGTATTTGGGAATATCTCTCTAAATATATTCATTGGAAACACCCCAATGTTTTCACAATTAGACAAAAATTGGGTTACTTCAATTTGCATCCGGATAGTGGCTGTGTGTTTCTCAATTTCTTCGTGACTTAGTCTCTTTATCATCGGATTGGTTATACTTTTCTCCTCAAAAGTAGGTTTGGATTCGGTTAATTCATCTTTCACTGCAATACAAGAAATAAATTGTTAATTTTTATGTATAGGTGTTAATCACTATTTTTACTTGAAAAAAAACCTTGGAGTAAACGTTTAAAAACTGTCCGTTTATCATACAACTGCAGTCTAACAAGGTGGGTACCAAAATATATTCTTATCGGAAACAAACTGTTCAATCTAAATTTTTTTCAAACATACGCATTAATGCTTTTGTTTTAAAGCCCGTAAGACAAGTAAAAAGGTTTTATAGGCTCTTATTGACCGGGATAGAGATCCAAGTGGCTATTCAGAATTTTATTTATTATAACGGCTTTGCAAATTTCGAGGTTTATATATTATTTACGGAGTTTTGATTCTCAAAATAAAATTATTTCCTTGTTTTGTTTTATTACGTACCAGGTAATTGTCTGGATACATATAATATACTGTGTATCTACGGATAGAGTTTGGAAGAGAAAAAACTTTTTTATTAGTAGGTATAAAAGAAAGTCATTCTTTATAAAACGTCTGCTTGTACTGAAACTACAATTTCGAATCTCAAATTTGCGATTACTATACAGGGTTCGTCAAAAACAAAATTTTTACTTTTTAGGTTTTTTTTTCTATTCTAATTTTTAATTCCTTGATTTATTAACTTAATTTTCCTTGTCCTGAAACTATAATTTCAATTTTGCGATTACTATACAGGGTTCGTCAGAAACAACATTTTTAGTTTTTTTGATTTCGTTTAAAATAAATTTACGTAAAAACAAACAACTATTGTTGCTTTCGTAATTCAAATATGATTTTATATATGGCCGAGTAACGATTTTGTTGTAAGAAAACCATTTCTTATTTGCATAATTTTGAAGTATTTTTATTATTACATAATATGTCATATTTCTTCAATTCATTCAATCATAAATTATAAAACTTTTATTCAAACGTGGTACCATCGAGTTAACGCATAGTTCAACTCTTCATCTGAATTCCCGATAACAATTTTTAACTTGCTGTATTGGGATATTTGCAATAATTACTCTAATTTTTTCTTTCAAGTTATTATTGAAATTGGTTTTATACACGTGTGGCTTCAGATATCCCCATAAATTAAAGTCGATAATTTGTTCCCAAAGTGATTATTTAGCCAATCATCGAAAGGAATTGAAAAGTAAAATTGAAAAAAAAAATCCAAAAAACGAAAACTGTTGTTTCTGACGAACCCTGTATAATAATCGCAAATTTAGTAGTTGAAATTGTAGTTTTAACACTAGCAAAATTCATTTAATAAATCAAGGAATTGAAAAAAAAAGATCCAAAAAACCAAAAATGTTGTTTGTGACGAACCCTGTATAGTAATCGCAAATGTGTTACTTATTTGAAATTGTAGTTTCAACACTAGCAAAATTCATTAAATAAATCAAGTAGTAATAAAAAAAAAATTCTAAACACTAAAAATGTTGTTTGTGACGAACCCTGTATAGTAATCGCAAATGTGATATTTGAAATTGTAGTTTCGGCACAAGCAAAATTCATTTAAAACATTGAATATCAAACTATATAAGAATGACGGATGTCCGAGAAAAGTTGACAACCCATTTTTTGACTTATTGGAACTGGTTTGGCCGCCATTGTGGAGTTGATCGTAACTCTAACCTTAAATCTGTCGCCTGTCTGTCGTTATAATTTATAATGCAGCGCCTCGGCAACAGATGTCTCAAATTCACTGATGTGATGTCGTGGTGTTGCCGCATATCGTATTTTATTGGAATTTTTAAGAATTCAAGCATTTTTAACAGACAATAAAATAGGAGGTTCTCAATTCCAGCCGAATGTATGTTTTTGATAATAATATGTACGCTAATTACTCCGGGGTAATTGGACCGACTTTCATAATGATTTTACCGTTGCATTAGGTGTTAAATGTTAAACAAATAAAAGTAAAAAAAAAGCGACAGCAAGTATAACTGAAATAGGTTTTATTTCGTCGAAAAATAGCAAAATACGTAATACACTAATACAAACAAACTGAATGTTTCTTAAGTAAGAAAGTAAAACCTACTTATTTTAATCATTTTAAAAAGTAGTAATAATTGCAAATAAAAACCAAGTTATACAAACCGCACATATTTTACCCAACATATACGTTGTAGCCTAGGTAGGTATTGAATAGTAAGAGTCGTCATTTATTTCTGTTAGAAATAGAGAATACATGGCGGTCAATATGTTTTCATGTAATTAACGTTGGGACGTCAAAAGGTTGAAAATATTATATGCTGCAAAGCAATTAAAAATAGGTACATTTTTAGGTCTAGATTATACTATAGGTAGGAGCTACTTAAATCTAGGATAGGTGTAGGTACTTATGTGAAATCAAGTTTTACGATAAGCTATAAAAATAAATTTAAAAAACTCATGCAGCAAGTCAAACAGACCGGCGGCAACAATGTTTTAATTTAGTAGTGAAAAGGTTAGTCGCTTTCCTGTTGGCGAACTCATTGTGCCATCTATGAATTTGACGTAGCAGATTTAGGAAATCGGCTCATATGGCCTTCTTATAGTTTGATATTCAATGTTTAAAATCAAGGAATTGGAAAAAAATTCCAAAAAGTTAAAATGTTGTTTTTGACGAACCCTGTATAGTAATCGCAAATCTGATATTCGAAATTGTAGTTTCAGCACAAGCAGACGCTTTTATAAAGAATTACTTTTTCGTCAATACCTGCTAATAAAAAAGTGTTTCCTCTTCCAAACTATCCGTCGACACACTATTATATATTTTATGACAAATTGTTCCTTCCATTTAAATAAAGTGTAAACAATGCCTAAACGATTTTATTAATACAGAAAAAGAAAACCACGAAGTCTTTCTCCACAATCTTTATTCATCAAAAAACTAGGCGAACCTAGTATTACATCGACATGTTTCGAGTGTAGAAACACTCATCATCAGGAAACAAAGTAAAATGCTGATGTTTTTAGCAAAAGAGAAAATAATGGTGAGATTGAGCCGTAATGGAGCTTTTTAATGGTGTACAAGAGATGTAAAATTGAAAAATCAGAAGGTCGACAATCAAGACTCCAGCATACTGAAGAGTCGAGGGTTAAGTGTAGAAGCACACTGTGCCGTGCAGAAAATTATAGGGTAGTAAAAATTAGGGAGTTTTGAAAAACATATCTGTAAAAAGCATTATTAAATTACTGAAACATCCTGAGTTTTATTAAGCCCAGTCAGAAACATGTGAAAATGTTGGGGTGAGATGTAAAGAAAAGAAAAAGTTGTTTTTTGGGTCAAAGCATCTGTAAAAAATAGAAAGGGGAATGTAGTAAATGAAATTTAAGAAGTGTGGTAGATTAGCTTACCTTTTGGTTTAAAAGTAAAAACAGTTGGGGTACCAGGCTTTTTACGGCCCAGTTACCCCGCCAGAGGAGGAGGATTTTATTAATATTAAACCCAAAAAATTGTTTAAGTTGTTTTATATTTAATGATTATTATAATTTTAAAAAAATGTGTTCCCACTTCCCCAGAAACCGGACTTACCTGTTGATACTTCGACCCACTGATCCTGTTCTTCAGCTTGCTTGAAATGTTCCTCCGATTTTTGCAAAAAATGATTGTTCTTCGATAAATCTGAAAAAGACAACGCCTTCTCCTCGTAAAACCGCACGCAGGTCATAGCGGCTCTTACATAATCGCCCATGTATTGTTGCAACTGATAAAGGCTGTTCAGGAAATTTTGTTTCTTTAAATGAAAGCATGTTTGCATAAGGTGATCCTTAAAAAATAAGTTTAAACAGTGTCCGCAAGAAAGTCCGCATCAAATGGGATTTTTTTTTATTATTAGGTATAGGTAAAAATTGAAAAAGCAATTAGTTTTTGCTTACCTAAAAACCAAAAATGACATATACTGAAGCAGCTGCACGACTTGCGTTACCTGTCAAATTTGACATTTTTAATGATATAGGTTCAAAAATGCACTTATTTATCAAAAAATCGAAAAACTTTATTCGAGAAAGTTGTTTATTTAGGCATTTTTAGCCTTTGTACGAAATTTTGACAGTCTAATACAATTTTTATTTTTTGCCAGATTCTTGAAAATTTTGATCAACCCTCGTAGATTAACTTTTATACATCGATGTAAAACCATTTGCCTTTACTTCATTTGTAATCTTTATGCAATTTTGTGTAAAATTTTTGTTTCCAATTATTTATTTTGCTTTAAAAACTGAAATTGTTATTGATCAGTATGTAATGTTTGATGCAAAGTTTATCTAATTACATCAGTTTTGTCAAAACCGACGTTTCTCATTTTTCTTAAGTTAGTAAACAGATGTACAAAAAGAAAATATTAGGAAGCTTTCGTTGAAATTTTACTTAATTAATATTGGATCAAAAAGAATAAATATTAATCGCTCCAAACATTTTATTCAACAAAAATATAGTTTAATATAATTAATTTAATTTAATAATAATAATAATAATTAAGTAAAATTTCAACGAAAGCTTCCTAATATTTTCTTTTTGTACATCTGTTTACTAACTTAAGAAAAATGAGAAACGTCGGTTTTGACAAAACTGATGTAATTAGATAAACTTTGCATCAAACATTACATACTGATCAATAACAATTATAGTTTTTGAAGCAAAATAAATATTTGGAAACAAAAATTTTACACAAAATTGCATTAAGATTACAAATAAAGTAAAGACAAATGGTTTTACGTCGATGTATAAAAGTTAATCTACGAGGGTTGATCAAAATTTTCAAGAATCTGACAAAAAATAAAAATTGTACTAGACTGTCAAAATTTCGTACATGGGCTAAAAATGCCTAAATAAACAACTTTCTCGAATAAAGTTTTTCGATATTTTTATAAATAAGGGCATTTTTGAATATATATTTTATTAAAAATGTCAAATTTGACAGGTAACGCAAGTCGTGCAGCTGCTTCAGTATACGTCATTTTTGGTTTTTAGGTAAGCAAAAACTAACTGCTTTTTCAATTTTTACCTATACCTAATAATAAAAAAAAATCCCATTTGATGCGGACTTTCTTGCGGACACTGTATAGTTAATTAGGATAATTTAGTAAAATCACAGCGAAGGTGTAATTATTTTAATTTTTAGAATAAATATAAAAAATTTTGCTTTTACCAGTGACCGACCTAAAATTAGGCACATAATATGGAAAAAAAATTATTGAAGAAAAATAAAACCGAATAATAATGTTATATTAGTTTAACAGAAATTCAAAAGTAAATAGTGGGTTCCACTTCTTAAGCCATTTTCCGCGAGTTACTACAGTATATGCATTTCCGTTTAAAAAATTATTGGAGTAGTTTTCATCCCGGAAATGCAAAAAAGGGTATTTTTGGACTTTGTTTTAGGGAAGGCATGGATTCATTGTTACTGAATTTACTCCAGTTAAAAGATTCACCCTGTACATTATCAACAATAATTAGAAATGAGTTATGATAAGTCCCTAAATTCTGTACATTATTTGTCGAAAAAGCCATGCGTATGCCGATTGACAAACGGTTCATACCCCCTTATCCGCCCCTGGCAATACTTACTTTCCATGTATTTAAGGTAGAGTCCATTTCTGACATACTTGACTGAAAAGTCTCTACAGTTCCATCCTTCAGACATACCATGTATATAGCAACGAATATATCGAGGCCTAATGACTTGACGCCTTGTCTCCTAGCTACAATATCTAATGCATTTATACAATCCAAGACCCTATTAAAGTTGCCATATTTGACATGAAATTCAGCTAGGCTCAATGGTGTTCCGTATTTGCTTAAGTAATAGACACATTCGTCATAAATAAATTCTTCCACTCTTCGAGCCGGTTTATCCTCTGCATACAATCCCAGCTCTAAATTTTTTAAATTCTTCAATTTATTTCGTATAAATATAGCACCATCAGGTTGAGATGTAGATGTGATACTTTGATTTAATGTCATCGTTGAACCCAACATTTTTAGATTATCCATAGACATGACGATATCTTCGTCAATGGTTTCCTTTTTCGATTCCAAAATTTTGATAATTTCATTTAATAATGGCGGATTTGAGTCATGTTTAGCATTCTTGTCTAAACACTTATTAAATTTTTCCCGGGCCATCGCCAAACTTCCTGCTTTTAGACAACTTTTACCCCATGCAACAAAAACACCTAAAAAGAGTAAAAGGCAAAGGATAAGATTGATGTTTTCATAAATACAAGAGGCATTCCGTTTTTTCTAACAGTGATTTTTTTGGTAATTTTATTTTTCAACACAATCTGCCTTTAACTTTAACGCAATGACTTTTGGCTTTCAATTTAATTATGTATCGTCTGCAAATAAGGTCCGATGAGGTCAAAAGAAATGGGGCAGAACAAAACTTTGAACTATACAGTGGGTACTCGTTTATAAAGGTTATACTAATTGCGAATGGGTTCGAAATTAGATGATTTGTAAGCATTGTTGCGAAAAAGCATTTATGTCAATAGCCGTAGTAATTTTATTAATGTACCATTGCGGTCAAAAATGCTGGTACAATCAAAATAAGTTCCCCCTCGACTAATATGAAAACCTTTTGAATAGGTAAGTGGTTACTATGAGACCACCTTGCGATAAGTTAGTATAAGAGGTAAAGGTGATGGGTTTCAAAAGGCTCTGCAGCATTCTGTTTTTAAAAAGCTTTACTGCTTTTTCTTTACGTGATACAAGTATATTTTATTACAGATCATTAGTGAAGTAAAGGCATTGTTTTTTGTCAAATAATACATTACCAAATATAATACAGTGTAAGATTGTAACTTGTAAGAAATTCAGTAAATCCAGTAGGTTTTCTTTTGGACACGGATATCAACATTTCAAGTTGTGGTATTTTTTTAAAAAATATTTATACGTGTGA
This sequence comes from Polydrusus pterygomalis, assembly GCA_963969555.1. Classification (NCBI taxonomy): domain Eukaryota; kingdom Metazoa; phylum Arthropoda; class Insecta; order Coleoptera; family Curculionidae; genus Polydrusus; species Polydrusus pterygomalis. The sequence goes on from OZ018375.1 coordinate 82,633,459, forward strand.
CCCAAATTAGATATAACAATGTCGATAATTTTTTTAAATGGCAAGCCTAGTTTTTATTGACTATTTTTAAAATGAATATTAAGTTATACATAAGTACCAAATTTTAAATTTTTAGTTTTATCATTTATAACAAAGCCGAACAAACCCGACCGATTACACATTTTCGCTGCCAGACTTTGGAAGGGGCTTTTCTATGCTCATTCCGGGTAGAGCAGAGTGGGAAGGCAATCAAGTAATAATGGAGGCGGATCACTCGATCTTCATAGACGGTTCAAAAATGAACGTCGGGGTGGGAGCTGGTATCTTCTCCGAGAGCATACTAATACAGAGGTCGTATAGACTCCCTGACTACTGCAGCATTTTCCAGGCAGAAATTTTTTCAGTGGATAAAGCAGTCAACACTCTGCGGGATCACCCTGGCTTGAGAGGACCTGCGTCTATAGCTATCTATATAGACATTCAAGCAGTCATAAAGGCAATTTGCTCCTGCAGTACTAAGTAAAAATTAGTAAGGCGCTGTCGCAACAATCTCTGCACACTTGGTGCTCAATATCGAATCACCTTGTGTTGGGTTCGTGGACACAGCGACATATGGCAACGATACTGCTGATGCGCTTGCCAGGGAGGGCGCAAGTATGTCTGCCGAACTAGCAGAGAATACTGTGGCTAGACCACTGGGATCAGTCAAAGAGATAAATCGAATAGCTAAACAACTTGCGCAAAGCAGATCGACAGTGCTTACAACTTGTAGCATCTCCAGGCAATTGTGGCCCCTACTTGATGACAGAAAAACCGCAGCGCTATTACAACACAGTCGGAAGAACCTAAGAAACATCACTGCCGTAGTCACCGGACATTGCCTGTTCGGTAGACAAGCTGAACGTATGCAAATACCAACTCTAACGACTTCTGTAGAAGTTGCAGAGATAAAGAAGAGGAGGACAGTATTCAGCATTTCTTGTGTGAATGCCTCGGCCTCGCGAAAAGAAGGTTTAATGCACTGGGCGAACCATTTTTTAATGATCTGGAGGAAGTGAGCAGCCTGCAACTGGGTCGACTTACTAAGTTTATTAACAGCAGTGGCTGGTTTGAATGAGCTGTCAAGATTCTTCTACGATCGCGTTAACCATCAGGAAGCTGATGCAAATAGGTTCCGCGGAACATGCGTGGTACCACAACGGTCCTTATAGGACTACGTGTGACTGTTTGGACAAGCCAGAGGTCTACCACTCTAACCTAACCTAACCTAACCTACTTTTTCGTCAATAAATGCTAAAAAATGTGTCCATTCACTATTTGCCAATATACTAACCGGAAGTAAAACTCGCTTTGAACATTTCTAATTACTTCGGGAGAAATTAACCTACACTCATGTCTTATTCGCGCTGTCAACTGCTCAACATTTAACAAAGAATAAAATTTAAAAGTTGTTACTTTTATATATATACAGTATGTCTCCGTAAGTTTGCATCATATGGAAAACTTTTTTATTATTAATTTTACGAAAAAAAGTTATTCCTTATAAAAAGCTCTGCATAGTCTAAAACCTAAAATGCAACCATCAAATATCGAAATTTTCTAGTCATATACGAGGGTTGTAAAAAAATGTGAATTTTTCCCAATAATGTAAATTTTTCCCAAGAGTAAAGTACCTTTATTTTTGACATTATCAAAAATTGTTATTAAAAAAAGTTGATCAAAACTAAAAACCACGTCTAAATATGCAATTATACGCATTTATGTTGAAAAATTATTTTATTAATTTATTATTAATTATTTAATTTTTTAATTATTTAATTAATTTAATGCGTGTGATTGCATATTTAGACGTAGTTTTTAGTTTTGATCAACTTTTTTTAATAAGAATTTTTGATAACGTCGAAAATAAAGGTACTTTACTCTTGGGAAAAATTCACATTCTTGTGAAAAATTCACATTTTTTGACAAACCTCGTATATGACTGGAAAATTTCGATATTTGATGGTTGCATTTTAGGTTTTAGACCATGCAGAACTTTTTATGAAGAATAACTTTTTTTCGTAAAATGAATAATAAAAAAGTTTTCCATATGATGCAAACTTAGAGAGACATACTGTATAACTTAATAAGCACTTTAAAAATAGTCAATAAAAAATTAGGCTTGCCATTTAAAACAATTATCGATATCGTCTTATCTCTAATTTGAGACACACTGTATCAAATAAAACTTAAAATGTTAATACCTGTGCCTAAGCATATTTCAAAAAAAAACTGTACCTACTGGATTTACCGACTTTATTCCAAGTTACAAACTCACACTGTATTATATAATATAATTTTATTATTTGGGGAAAATAAATAAAGAGAAAATCCAGCCCAAAATATTAATAGGATTAGTTTTATGGGTATATATCTGGTCATACTTCATGTTTCTCGGTCTATAAATGCATGAATTTTGCCGTTATTGCACGATTGGAATGTTTTTTGTCTAAAAATATTACTCTCCTATAATTTTTTCTGGTTGAGATATTACTTATAAAATTGTATTTTTCTGTTTGTTTTCATCATTGAAAAATATTTTTTATCTGAAGCTCATAATCTATGACTTGCTGTTCTGTAGGGAAATTGGTTTCCTCTATAATGGCCCATGGGAATCCTATTTTTTTAATGGAATACAGTCGTTGTACTTTGTATTGGTGGCGCAAATACATTGAAGTTGGGAAATATTTTTTATTATCAAAAAAGTATTCTATATCATAAACGACCTACCTGACTTATCAAGGCCGGCTTTAGTCGACACTTCCAATGCCAAATTCCACTGTTCTCTTTCTAATAACTTATCGGTAAGTCTTCTAAGCGTAATAGAATCAATAAAAGACAATGTTCCTGATGTTGGTAATAAATTTAGACAACCTCGTTCTGCCAATAGTCCAACTAACTCAGCCTGAGTAAGAATTCGATCCGCCGAGGTAGACCCGTATTGAAGACTAGTACCATAAGAGGCCATTTTGGCAGCCATTGCTAAAGATCTAAACGTAATATAGTGTTAATATAATTTACAAGGAGCATCTAATGACAATAACCCATATTAGATTTACAAATGTCAGTTTATGCTGAACTAAAAATGACTAGATACATTTTTCAGATAAATTGACTGTTTGTATGATTGTATGTTAACTATTAGTAGCAAGAGACGGATTTAAGGGTAGGTGTCTTATTGCCAACCAATTATAAAGTTCATTAGAGGGAATGTTAAGTTGTTAATACCAATGATCTGCTAGCTATAGATGAAGCAATAACAAATGAATGTATTGACAAAATCGTATTCCATTCTGAAGTAACTCCTGTTCCCAATTTCCCCCCTCCACTTTGTTTGCCAAACGTATGCTCTTAAAAGTAGGTATTAACACAATAGTGATAGTAATAATACTAAACGTCTTTTATTGAGAACAAATAATCTACAATTTCAAAAATAGAAATAATATTTCATAATACCCATAAACATATTCATCCCTAAAACCATAAATCTATAGGTTTTAGCTTTTTCCAGAAGAGAAAAAAATATGACGTTATGTGGTAAATTTAAATCTTTGTCTAAAACCCATAGACATTTCCCTTAAAAATTATGCAGTTGGCAACGCAAAAGAGGTCGCGTTCCTATTCGTCAGACTTTTTCATTCTTAATTTCATTGACGTTTGGTCCACAGAGAAATAATGGGTTTAGTTTGGTTGTTCTTAGAAAGTTGTTTGAAATTTGTTTTGGGTTTATCGGTATTGTGTAATAATTGTTGTGTCTTTAGTGTTTTGCGATATTTTTTTGAAGACTAATTAAGATGGGTCGCAGGTGTGAAGTGTGCAAGAATGCGGAATATAATAATTCTGCACTTACTTTTCATAGGTGAGTACATAAAAAGTTGAGTTATTTGTAGGTTGGGATTAGCTATTCATAGGCGTGGGTAGGTGGCAAAAATAATTAATACTTTTTATTTTTGGCATAAAATTATAATATTTAACGTATAAATGTAAAAAATAATTGAATGCATGCAAACATTTTTCGCAACTTAATTTTTAAATAATTTATCATAAACAATTTCAATTTTTAAATTCTCTCCATGACCATGCCTCTTTTCTGCATGTGTAAAATAATCTATGAAATATATTTTTATTATAAGCATTCCTGCAAATCCTTTACTTGGATATGTAAGTTAATTCCTCTAATAAACTATACTTACTTACTTGAGAATAAAGCTTCTATGAGCAACGAACATGGGCAACAACAAGAGCACAGAGCAGAAAGTACAAGAAAATGGGGTAGTAAACTCCAATTTTATAGTGCAAGAAGCTGAATATAACGTAACTAAGGATGTAAAAATAGTGCTATATTTGGTACAAGTGATCTTAATCATTCATTTCGTTAGTAAGCTGTGTAGGGCTTACCGCAAAAATATGAAGAAACAAATTCGTCGTGATTTGGCCACTTCGGTAGCGTCAGTAACTGACGTATAATAAGGATAATTTAAAGCGGTATAGTGCGGTGCCGTGGGTTAAATAAACAGTAATTCTAAAAAGTGCATAAATCTGTTTACAGGTATAGTCGTAGTTATGTTTATATGTAAGTACATATGTATATGATTGTTCATGTTTTAAGTTTTATTTGGTAATTTTATTTAGATTCTAAGGAATACTGGTTTAGATTATTTCGATACTAAAAGTAATGTTTGCTCTTATAATCTTGAATACATGTTATGTCATTGGACATGAAATTGAATTGAAATTATGGCTAGGAGCGCGGTAGATTTTTTTAATTTAGCGAGTAAGTTAGTCCTAATTCAATAGATGGGTGTAGAAAACGAAGCTTGTGTTTTAATACCCATTACAAAGATATATACGATTTTATTATTATTTTTATATGCTGGTTTTATTTCGATGCGTTACTTTTATAGGAATATGTAACCGTAATGGTAGTGTGTAAATATTAGTTTTATAGCTTTAATATTAGATCAACATTTTTAACAAATCACCGTGTTGGTTGAAAACATAACCTCTAATTTTTAATAGATTGATTATTTACAGGAATGCTAATAAACTTACTATTTTAAGATTGTTTTTCTGCATAAAAATAATAACTTACCAGTCAAACATTTTTAAAACAAATTTATAACAAAAAAAGTTCATAATGACAAGTGACAGGGAACCCAGTAACCAGGCTTCTAATGCCAATGACCATTTTGACACTTAAATGATCACATTTCAGAAAACCGCGGTGTGGTCCGAAATTGACCTTTTTTTCTGTTATCAATACCAATTTCGGGCCATACCCATAGTCAATCATTGTAAGTCAATAAATACTTTCCATTTGCTCCTTTTAAACAGCTAAGCAAAGTAAATATCTTTGCTGAGCTAAGTTGTTAAAGGAACTTCGCGAACAACTTCGTATAATTCGTATAGGAAATAGAGAGGGGCATCCTTGACCCGCGGCAAGGGGGAAGAAAAAATCTTTGTTGTGCTTTGCTTCGCTATTTAAAAGTAACGTAAAAAGAACTTGGCTTTTGTAAACTTATTTCTTTTAAATTTCAATAAAACCTTAAGAACCGTGTTTTAAGTAGGTACCTACCTAGTGTAATTATTTTTAGGTAAGTTCAGTTTACCAAATAATGTTAAATTTATAGCTATCCAAAGTTTCCCTTATAATAATTATTACACACAGTAATTAACTTACATTGAATTTTATTGCTCCGCGGGCCCTTTTTTTTAAATCATACATTAAACTTTACTGTTCTACAAACCCTTTTTTAAACAAAAGTTAAAAAATATTTGATTTCAGATTGGATAATTATATTAATTATATTTTATTGTGAACCCTGAAACGAGACGCCGCTGTGACCATATGATAGCGCATAGTAACGAGGTAAAATTCTAACGGGAACAACGTAATTCCCACTCCCGGCCCCCTCGAAGCCTTCACCTCCTCTCTCCTACAAACGATTTTGTCAGCAGATTTAAATAGCGTTTACGAATGGCGTGCGGCATCTATAGCTAGCAGATCATTGGTTAATACTAACTTGCGTATTAATTTCATGAAAAATTATATTTGTTATAGAAAGACGTAAACCTCTTAATATTGCATTGCATCAATAATTAACATGGCAAGAAATTTAAAAAAATCTAAATTCAGGCAGGAATAAATATTTAAATGTATGTAATGTAAAGTGACTAAGAATCTTACTTTAGCATTCTTATTATAAGTAAGTAATCGATCTCTTGCATTGGTTCCTGGGTTGGAATGAGTAATTTCAGAAGAACTTCACACTGTTCCAATAAAAATCTTAAAAATAAGAAAAAAATTAATAGTTATTTATCTAGCATATTCAATAGTATACGTTACACACAGTGCCAATCTCGAACTCCTTGGCAGCATATAAATTCAAATATATTTATATTAATGGCGGTTAAGTAAATACAGTGGGTAAAGAAAATATTCTACTTTACCAATTTAACTAACTTATAATAGGTATACGGGTAAATAACCAATAATTTTTTTTAAATTGGTTTTATCTTGTGTATTGCATTTTTTTCTTCTCGAAAACATATTATATATACCTACATCATCATAGTTTATGATATTATACATAATTATGCATACCGGTTTTATGTGTTTTTTAAAGTAGGTAGTATAAAGAATACAGGTTAAGAGCAAACATTTTGTTTTTTGATCAATATTTTATTTATTTCTTCATTTTATCCAAAAATCGGCCTGTCTTTAGAGTACAATCACCTACAGTTGGTCCATAGAGATCTTGAATGGGAAACGATAACAACATTCATGAAAAGGAAAGCAGTCAAAGTTTTTGAAAAAGTAGAAACTCATCTCAATGAAGAATTAAGAAGATTAGTGGATTATGATCCAGTAGAGGACGGGGAAAGAATAAGGGTATACTATAAGTGCCCAAGGAATCACCTATTGTAATAGCTTAAAGGAAAGTTGCTGACAGACAGGCAATCATAATCTCAAACGCATAATTGTCCCTCCGTTTGTATCGGAATTTAAACATTCTAAATATAAAATTTTGGTAATAGCTAAAGAAAAACTCTTGGTTAAGAATTTGCCAAAAAATAGAGGCTTTCCTTAAAAATTTGAAAGGATTACTTTTTACACAAATTGTAATTGACCAATAAACATATCGAAAGTTTGTCAATAAACAGTCAAAGTCAAAGTCAAAATATGCTTTATTGTTATAAGATATTAATCTCGTTAACAAAGCTCAAACTATCAATACTATAAACAGTTATGACAATTCATTGTTTCCAGTATAAGTAAATAAACAATAAACAAGTAGACAAGCACGCCATAAAATAACAAAATTAATATTACAGAAAAAGAAAAGCACGAAGTCTTTCTCCACAATCTTTATTAAACGAAAAACTAGGCGAACCTAGTATTACATCGACATGTTTCGAGTGTAGAAACACTCATCATCAGGAAACAAAGTGAAAATTAAAATGCTGATGTTTTTAGCAAGAGAAAATAATGGTGAGATTGAGCCGTAATGGAGCTTTTAATGGTGTACAAGAGATGTAAAATTGAAAAATCAGAAGATCAAAAATCAAGACTCCAGCATACTGAAGAGTCGAGGGTTAACGTAGAAGCACACTGTCGTGCGAAAAAAAAAAAGATAGGGTAGTAAAAATTAGGGAGTTTTGAAAAACATATCTGTTAAAAGTATTAATAAATTACTGAAACATCCTGAGTTTTATTGAGCCCAGTCAGAAACATTTGAAAATGTTGGGGTGAGATGTAAAGAAAGAAGAGAAAAAGAAAAATTTGTTTTTTTTTGGTCAGATCATCTTTTAATGTAAAAGTAAAAACAGTTGGGGTACCAGGCTTTTTACGGCCCAGTTACCCCGCCAGAGTCAAAGCAGACACATTGTGTGGAAAATTTTTAAAAAAATGTTTGTGTTCCCGTTATAGAGGTGCTACTGTAGCCAACACGTGTAGGCTTCTTTCTTTACATCTCACCCCAACATTTTCAAATGTTTCTGACTGGGCTCAATAAAACTCAGGATGTTTCAGTAATTTATTAATACTTTTAACAGATATGTTTTTCAAAACTCCCTAATTTTTACTACCCTATCTTTTTTTTTCGCACGACAGTGTGCTTCTACGTTAACCCTCGACTCTTCAGTATGCTGGAGTCTTGATTTTTGATCTTCTGATTTTTCAATTTTACATCTCTTGTACACCATTAAAAGCTCCATTACGGCTCAATCTCACCATTATTTTCTCTTGCTAAAAACATCAGCATTTTAATTTTCACTTTGTTTCCTGATGATGAGTGTTTCTACACTCGAAACATGTCGATGTAATACTAGGTTCGCCTAGTTTTTCGTTTAATAAAGATTGTGGAGAAAGACTTCGTGCTTTTCTTTTTCTGTATCATTTAACTCCACTTTGAGTATGGACTACTTCTTCAAAATTAATATTGGTCAAATGGGTTACTTACAATTAAACACCAAGAGTTCACGGGATACTATAGTTATTTTATTAAAAACATCCATTACATAAAAAGTTTTTTTTAACAATTTATAACCATAAAAAAATATTCACAGAATCAAAGAAATAAATACCAAATCCCCTATATTTTTACACAAAACTAAAATAATATTTTTTGCAGAAAAATTATTTAACTACTTACTTGGAATATTCTTCACAATTTGAATGCAATTTCATTAGAGATAGACATAACGACACACTGGGTGCAAACTCGTACGAAAACTCCTCTCTTACAATTCTATTATGTTCGGGATCATCTGTCAACATCCAATAATCATCTAATATTGACTTTGCTGAAACCGTATCATCGCTTATCGAATGGTCATTAAATGTTTGCTGGTAACAACCTGAACATACGCGAACTAAGATATCTCCATATGTGGGAACCTAGGACATAATAAATTTATTTTTAACCCTTGGAAGTTGTAAGCTTTTCGTTTAAATGGATTAAAAATAAACCCTTACCGCGACACGAGGTCAAGATATTATAAGGAAATTCATTTGAAACATTGCTAAAAATGCACTGTATATTTGCTGTTGCAACTTTTCTACAAATTAAATTTGTAGTATAAAAATCTTCCACAGATACTCGAGCGGTTTTCGTTGGTAATAGTTTTGCAATAGGTATGCAAAGAGAAAATTATAGCTGGGAAGGCGCAACAAAGTCGGGTATGGTAACTTTAGCAAACATTAGCAAAGTAGAACTAATGCACAAAGAACAGATATAAGAGATGCGTGCGTTGGTGCACCAAGGGTTCATACATAATTTTGTTAAAGTAAAAAAAAATTTGTTTACTTTTTGTCCTCGACGAACAAAAGACATGACAAGTAATCGATGTATAAAAAATGTGAAAGACGTACGGAGATGTTACATCTAATTATGTTAATAGTATTGTAAATGACGACGAACGTGGCTACACTTTTACGACCTTAAATCTAAAGGTAAGGAAAAATTGCTTTGTGACTGAAAGAGTCTAAGGACATATCCATGCCAAAATTTGCGATAGCTGACTGGTTACATTGTCCCGCTGTCAGACTTCGGAATGGGGTTTTCTATGCTCATTCCGGGTAGCGAAGAGTCGGAAGGCAATCAGGTAACAATGGAGACAGATCACTCAATCTTCACAGACGGTTCAAAAATGGAGGTCGGAGTGGGGGCTGGTATCTTCTCTGAGAGAATGCAAATACAGAGGTCGTATAGACTCCCAGACCACTGCAATATTTTCCAAGCAGAAATTATGGCAGTAGGTAACGCACTCAATATCCTACAAGAACCTGGCCAATCAGGTAGCGATAAAGGCAATTTGTTCAAAACTAGTAAGGCGGTGTCACAAGTGTCACAACAATTTCTGCACACTTGGTGCTCAGCATCGAGTCACTCTAACCTAACCTACCTAGGGCAGTAACTATTCCGATGATGACACGCTTGTGTCGCGTGGGACAAAGCATGCTCTAATCTTCCAAAACAATTATGGACGAGCCGTTTTAATTATTCGCTTCTTCGTATGGGGTGATGAGCTGGAAATTGGTTCCGTCTAACTTCTTTTGATTCAGAAATTTAAAAATTTACCGCATTTGAACTAGGATATTGATACCTATTTTAAAAGCGAATTGTTTATAAAGTACTTACAATCATCCTCTTTTGAGAGCAACTAGCACAGACTACTCTACCACATCTTCTGCAATGGTGTCGTCTGTTAAACATGGAGAAAAATACGTTCATGCAGCACATGCATTCAATAACATCAGCATTGCCAATCCATTCTTCTTTTGAAGGGATAGATTCTGGCATAACATATGCTAAAAATATAATAAACTTAGTCGACAAAAAATGGGTCAGAATCAGAAAAATGTTTAATAAGCTAAGCTTAGCTTAATATTGGTAAGTTTATTTATTTTATACAGTGTTTTACACTTTGCCAGTTATACGGGTAGAAAGCGAAATTTAAATACATTATATAATAAATAAATATTATCTAAAAAAAGGGAAAATATACCAGAGCTAATACATGTTTCTTTGCATTGAACTCCAAATACCATGTGAATCTATTATTAAGCACTGCAGTAGGACAGCGTTTTTAATATCAATATTGAGACTTTTTTCAACAACTTGCTTGTTGATTTATCTGAATAGCATTCATAACATTTAAAGTGGTTTTGCCGAAACCGCGTATTTCCTATTTTCTTATCAGTTTAGTTGGTTCCTGAACTAATAAACAAGGTTATCGTTTAACAGTCATTTAAAGTTTAAAAATCAAAAATTATACTATTTATGTAAATATTTGGCATAAACCTACAGCATAAGCTGTACAATTTAGAACTGAATACTTCTAAATTAGAGACGCATACAACATGCAGTGGCGAAAATACGATTTAAAGCCCTCTAAAAGTATGTTCGGTATAGATAAATTTTTTGTTATCTAGAGGCATTTACGAATAAACCAAGGGTGTGTAAACTAAAACATTCCTAATAACAGATTTTATTGCAGGAATTTTGTAAATATCGCACATGTCCAAGAAGTTTTGAAAAAGTTTTCTCGGTCATGTTTAAATACAACTTCGATCATGAAAAATACAAATTCTTGCAGTAAATCAGTTAATTTACAGACCTATGGTACTGTCTAATAATATTGTTTGGGTATAATGTTCACGCAACATGTAAAAAACGTTTAAATTTCACCACTATTTTTACAATAACCTAACATTTCTTTGATAGAAATTTCCAGAAGTCCTGGTGTTTTTGGTTGCCTGGGCTGAGTTCGAGAACGACACACCAGTGCGAATTTTACTAAAATAGGTGTCCAAGAACCATCGAGCGTCATTTGGTTGTGTATTCCCCTACCGTTCGAGAACACACCGGTGCGTAATCCGAGCGTCGCTCATATCACACCAGTCTAGAGTCGGTTAAAAATTACTCTGACAGTTTTTTTTTGCTTTTAAAGTTGTTGGAGGTTAGTGTTTATTTCGTTTTTGAAAGTGTAAGTATAAAATAACTTAAATAACATATTTCACTTCTATTAACAATTGAATTTTATTTGTCCCAGCGGATTTATGAGAAATTGCTGTTTGCAGAAGCAATTTTAATTTGTTTTTGTTTACAATAAAAGAACCGGCTGCAATGTTGCCAAATTTACAGTTTTTTAGCAATTTAAAATAAGTATATTTTTTTTTAAATGGAACACCCTATATATTATTCAAAAAAATTATTTCGCAACAAATTCTAAACAACTTTTATATATAAGTTACTTAATATCTAAATCTAGTCATTCTTGTACTATTCGAGCTCGAAAATTGAGAATTTATTGAAACATTATTGTAAGAGTAAGGTAATTAATGTTTAAACTTACTTATTACAGAATAAAGAAATTAAATAATTAAATATTTAAAGTGCCTTCCATTTACTTCTTGACAATATGCTAAACATTGCGGAAAAGTATTTAAAACATTACAAAGAATAGCTGTTTTTTCAATTCGTCGGCACTCAACTTCAATTCTTTGTTTTAGGTCTTCTATATCATGTGGCTTTGTCTTGTAGACCACATTTTTTAAATGTCCCCAGAAGAAATAATCGAGTGGAGTCAGATCTGGTGACCGAGCTGGCCACTTAATTATCTCTATCCATCTTTCAAAAAATACTTCATTTAGATACTCCCGTACTTGTCTGGCGTAATGTGGTGGTGCACCGTCTTGTTGCAGCCATACATCGTTATTTAATACCGCAACGTTGCCTAAAATTGTGTTTATTGATAATCAGTTTTAATTTACTTTAATGAAACTAACTTACGAGGATTTGGAAATAGGATCGCAAGAGCAGGAACAATTTCATATCTTAAGAGCTGCAAATATCTATTGCCATTTAAATTATAATCCATAAACAATGGACCAATTATCCTTTGTCCTATAATATCTGCCCAAGCATTAATTTTTTGCGGAAATTGGGTGTGCTGTTCTTGAATCCAATGAGGATTTTCTTTGGACCAATAACGAATATTATGCCGGTTAACATTTCCATTAAGACAGAACGTCGACTCATCGGAAAACATTATTTTATTAATAAAATTTGGATTAGCATTACATAAATCCATCATATGCTCACTGAATTCTAAACGTCTGTCAAAGCATCCTTAGAGAGTTCTTGAACCACGTGAATTTTGTATGGGTGGAACTTATCACACTTTAATACTCGATCTACCGACATGGGCGATGTGTTGTAATCGAGGCCAATAATTCGAGTAGAGAGGTGTGGATTTTCCTCTATGCTAAGTAAAATATATAAAGCTTTATCGCCGGTTGTAGCAGTTTTTGGACGCCCAGATCTTGAAATGTCTTTTACATGGCCAGTTTCGTTATATTTCTTTAAAATTTTGCTTACTGTGGACCGTGCTATTAGATTTAGGTTGGGATACTTATCACTAAAAATCTCAGCAACCTCCTGCTGCGTTCGCCTTTGATCCCCGTAACCCAATATCATTAATATGTATTTCCGTTAGTAAATCCATTTTAAGAATTATTAAAACTGATAAATTATGAAGCACAAATACCTTCTGAAAAGTTTGTCAATGTCGCTGTTAGAATTTAATTGTGTCACAAATTTCCAAGGCCTACTTATATCTCAATCAGTTTTCTTGGATAAGAAGTTCTTATGATATTTAAACCACAATATCAAAAAAATGGCTAGATTTAGACATTAAGTAACTTATACAAAAGTTGTTTAGAATTTGTTGCGGAATCATTTTTCTGAATAATATATAGGGTGTTCCATAAAAAAAAATATATATTTTAAATTGCTAAAAAACTGGAATTTTGGCAACATTGCAAATATCACTAGCAGCTCCGCGATAACCTCTTATATACGGATACCGAATTTTAGCTAAATTGGACAAACGGTATTAAAGATATTTAAAGCGTTCCATACTTCTGTTACACGCTGTATACATAAATTCCAAAAATAAAATAACTGCACTTAAAAAAATTAAGACTGTCCAAACAATGAAACGTAGACTATACTTACCCTTAGATGATGGGTCTAAATTAAGAGAATCTAATGATTGCAGCAACTTATGATCAGGCGTCGTTAACAATCGTGGATTAGGTTGAGTAATGACACGAAAATCTAAGCTCTTTTCTGCATATTTCCTCAAGAGATCGTCAATATTTTCAACAGACACCGTTTCTTCACTAAACTCCGTGATCGGAATCATTGTTTTTAAAACTTCCAAGACGGCAGCCAACATATCCAACTTGGTATTCATTATTAAAACTTCAATAATACTCATTGGATCTTTGAGTAGAAACAAGAGTTGCTGATCGAATTCGTTTGGTTGAAACACTGATAATATTTTTAAACTCAGTAAAATATTATTCAAACTTTCATCAGCGGTATTGTTTCGTAAATAGTTTGCAACGAATTGTAAGTCATTTACGTTTTTTAGTATGGAAAGCAAATTTTGGCATAATTTAACGGAATGTTCAAATGGAACTAAATTTAATAGTTGTTTTATTGATGCTGTGCTAATTCCTAATTCAAATACGTTTTCTAGCAATTCTTCATCGATGCACAATAATATATTATTGCTTACTTCATGAAGTTCCAAAAACTCAATAAGTAAGTCGATCTGAAAAATGACTTAAACATTACCATTGTAGTAATATAGTGACCTAATAGAATATATAGTATTGTTGAAATTTTTATGCTGCGAAGGAGACTAAGCATTACAAGTGACCGATTTTAATAAAATTTGGTACCTATCGAGGGATCCAATAATTATTAAATAAATTTCAGTTTTCCGGGATGTAAAGATTGAAAATATACACACGGTATTATCTTATTTACATTATGTTCTAGGCAATGTGTGTTTCCAATAGTGACTGTTTGGGAGCGTATTCAAAATCTGCTAATAAAATTATAGAAGAACGAGACAAGGATGCCTAACACCTAAAACTTGCAAGTACAAACTAAATGTTGAATGAAATGATCATTCTTCGCATAAAATGTTTATTCAAAGGTGTTTTTGTTGGTCTGCCACCCTTTGCCTGGTCAAAAATGATATAGGTACGGATAAAAATCTGGGACTTTCTTCTAGGAAATTCCGACAAGAATAATAGTTCCCCATAGTGGGTAGCTGATGAACAAAAAACGTCACCATTGCACAAGGTGCAGAGATTCAAAGATAAAACCATTATCTGAGGATGAAACATATCATCAAATCAAATCGTTACAGAGAAATGTTTAATAAGAAAAAAATAGGAACATTATCAAAATATCATTGGATATGTATTTCTTAGTTGGTTTGCTTAAAGGTAAACTGTAAATTTTAATAAAAACTTTTTTCTTTATTTCATATATTACCTCTTTACAGACCAGTAACTGCTTGATTACTTCCTTTGGCTGATGCATACACATATTATACATATGTGACCACGTTGAGACACCAAGAATATTCATTACCTAAAATAATATGTTATTAAAACTATTATTTTAATTGGTTTTTGAAGCAGTTATATAAAAAATAGTAAAAATTTCAGAAACTTATAAATACAGAAATCTCCAATGACAGTCACTCGCTACTGAAACAAATCTTATCACAAATAATTAATAATATTAGTCGCATTTTTAAGAATTTTGACGAAACTAAATAATTTTAAAACTGAATAGCTGACATAAATATTGATATTTCTTCAAACTCTAAAGATAGTATGTGGTGAATATATAAACTTGTTGATTGAATATGATTTATACCTTCGTTTCATGGAAGGTTTATACCTTCGTTTCATGAAGGTATATTTTAATAACGGCCCATACACGATGATACCTCGCCTCACAACAAACAGCGAGACCGCGGAATCACGATACAGGTCCAGACTAAGATGAGAATTCTTTGTGCCGAATATCTTGGGAAATACTCGAAATTTTCCAATTTTTTTAACGTCTTGTTAGTCATGTGCAACGTTGCCCTAATGTAACCTTCACGGTATCTCTTACTGTTTACGAGATCCCAATGGGCGTGGAATTTGTAACATCGTGTATACTTGAAAACTAATCCTGCTCCTATTTTGTTTTAATTTTACAAATTAGCTATTTCAATTTTTCAAAATTTATTTAAAATAAACTCACCTTTTTACTGTGCTGAATATGCCGTAACCAAAGTTTAATTTCATCAATTCGCTCATCATGCTCCTGATCAACTCTTGATATTTCCGTTTTAATGATTTTTATACAAAAATCTACAGGCCATGCTTTCATATTTTCTAGGATCAAATCAGTCCTCAGGTTTCTATCACAAATGTCTAGCGAAAATTTGTAATATTCACATTCAAATGCATCCTTTGTTAGATTAGACAAGACCATATCCCTCAATGAAGTAAAATTACTTTGTTTCTTGATTTGATTTTCTGGTATGCTATCGATTATACTGAACAATTTTTTCCAATTTGTTGTTTTTAATTCATCTTCGCAAATTTCCTCAGCATCTTCCAAACTTTGAGAGGAATGACTAGTTTGCGTTGAACATATGAAATCATGTTTTCCCATTTCCTCATGAATGTAATCGTGTACTTTCTGGTAATTGATTTCGTTTTGTAATGCAGTAACGATTTCATTACTTTTGAAAAGCGGCCGTAAATTGTCAATTTTTGGCAGTTTTAAATAATTCAGAAAATTCTGAATTCTTGATTCACCAATATCTATCTCGACATCGTCCACGTTGTACATTTCATTTAAAATTAGAGCTAGAAGCCAGTTCCTCTTCTGAATATACGTGATTATCGCTTTAGTAGGCGTATATAGCATATTTTCGGGATACAATTCTTCTTTAGTGATAGTTTCTTCAGAATGTAAGTTTACGGTAGGAAAACAGTTTCCCGTGACATGATATAAAAAATCCAATTTGAGTTTAGCAAAATATTTTTCAAATTCAGTTGGATCCAGATTTTGTTGAAAGAGTAGTTTTCCCATCAGTTCAGATCTATTGTGGAATAAAAGGTCGAAATATGAAGTATTTTTTTCTTTTGCAATTAGTTCAGAAGAATCTTTTTCAATGTACAAAATCTTAGAAAATGCTTTTAAATAACTAAACAGTTTTTGGAGATATTTAATAGATTCACCAGATTCCTTAGTAAATTTATCTTCCAAATAGTTAAAACAGTGTTTGTTAAGTTTCTGAATGGTTCTATGACTTTTATGGTCCTTATTAAAATTGCCAACCTCGTCTATTGCAACATTTTTACAAAATTCATCATAGAAATCCTCCAAAGAATTATAAAAGTTTTCTTCTTCTTGAAATTTTTCTCGATCTAATAAGATTTCAGGATTTAAGAGGATTTCGGGCAAAGTCAAATTATGGCTGGCTGCTATTTCGTTAAATAAAATCAACAATTTTCTACTGAATCTGAAAAGATCGGAATCTCTTTCACTTAAGGTATTATATTTTGAAGCTAAATGTAACAAAGCACTAGAATCATCTATTGTTCCCGTTTGCGTAATTGCCATATCAAATAAATTCATGAAAAGTTCGTTTTCATGTTTATAATTCTCGAGAAATGGATAGCCTTCGATATTTTCCTTTATTATTTTATCTAGTTCTTCATTTCCACCAATGGGGTTTTTTTGAAAGAATTCTTCCGCAATGTCATCCAACTGTAGTTTCATGTTGGGTATAGCAATATTTGGTGAAGCATGTCGAATTTCTCTCATTTTTATAGTCCTTTTAAAAGTTTCTTTTAATTCGTCCAGTTTTTCTGTGAATGCAATTTCCTGCGCGAGCAATGACGATTCCATTCCAAATATCTGAAAGAAATTATAATTATTATTTTTTTTGAATAATGCGAGGAAAAATCCACCATGCCATCCATTGGAGCAACTAACTGTGCGTTGCCTAGTAACGTTCAACACACTTTTAATACAGTGTGAGTTTGTAATTTGGAATAAATTTAGTAAATCCAGGACAGTTTTGGAAAAATGCTTGGGGACGGGTATTAACATTTTAAGTTGTGGTATATTTATAAAAAAATATTGATACAGTGTGTCTCAAATAAATTAGAGATGACGATATCGATAATGTTTTTAAATAGCAACCCTATTTTTTTATTAACTATTCTTAAAGTGCATATTAAGTTATACATAAGTAAAGTGTATACGATCTTAGTTGAGACAGACAAAAAAACTAAAAAAAAATTGATGACAGTCCACGTGGACTATCTTCGAACATCTGTATAGGGAGCGATCAGTACAAATTTTGTTATATTTGTATTGTAGTTTCAGTGCGTGATGCAGTAAATTGATCGTACCCCCAATATTTACGTTGTCTCAACTGACTTCGTATGAAGCATATCAAATTTTAAATTTTTATTCCTTGTCATAATGTTGAGGAGTTGAAAGCATAAATAAGACATGAGTGTAGGTTAATTTCATCCGAAGGAATTAGAAATATTTAATACGAGTTTTACTTGCGTGAGAAGGACCTTCCATAATATACAATTTCTAAAAAGGGATTAGGCAGCATATTATTATGTGACCTTTCACACGCACCGGCACGGCCGGCACCGTGTACAGGGTTCCGTTCCACCGCAGTGTCACCGTGAGCCCCCACTATAATTCACGGCGACCGTTACCATGTTGACGGAGAGACGTGCCCAGTAGAGTTTAAGATTTAATTGGTGCTTGCACATGTACCGCGCTTACGATATTTTTTGGTTCATTGGCGGGAACATTGTTTTATTTAGTATATTTTATCATAATCATATTTTTCGTAATGGCAGTAGATATAAATATGGATATGCTTATATATTTGGTGGAAGCAAGGCCGGATATTTGGGACAAAACAAGTTCTATGTATAAGGACAGAAACTGCACAAGAAGTGCCTGGAACGAAATATTTTTGGAGGTCAATCCTGATTTTGATTGTAAGATTTCCATAGGCTGTCATATACATATGTATCTTGACGTTGAAGCAAATTTTTTAATCGTTCGTGTAGGTCATTAAAGCTGGATAAAATAATATGGACATCCTAAAATAGTTGAAAAAGTTTGTTTCGTCTTCCCTCAACTGACCAAATAGTACAAAGAATGCACCGAATTGTTTCCTTCCCATATTTATGGGATGAACCCACAAAATTCTGTTTTGTGCCTTTCTTCGTTTTTTGATACGAATGTAAGACACTAAAATCGCCACAGCACGTCTATGCTCCATATTCGAATGAAAATAGAATCAAACTGACGAAAACCGTGCATGTGTGCAAGGCATAGACAATTTACCTTTAGATACCTACAGCTTATCTCCTGCGCAAACAAAATTTACGTTTTATGGGTGAAAAAATACGTCCGAGCGCATGACTCGTCGGTCAGCTGTCTTCATTCGGGGAACCTTCGTGCATGCGCACAAACCTCGTGTTATCGGCCGTCCTACTTTATCGACAATAATCGACGCGCTCAAGAATACTCTCCAGAACCGGCTCGGCCGCCATTTTTGTTGTTGTGTTTTAAGGTTTCTCTGTGGATTCCTTGTAGTTTTCTTTGCTATCGTGGTTTCTGGGTGTTTAATATTTACGGATTTCTAGTTTTTGTGTAGTTTAGTGAATTGTATTTGTTCTTTTAGCGACTAGGATTGGAATATAAACAATGACTAGTAAGAGCCGTTGTATGATTTTATTATGCCCAAATAGGGGTAAAATTCCTGGTATTTCGTATTTTCAGTAAGTATGGAATAGTGATGTATCTTGATATATAACTTTATTTTATTATAATCAATTTAAACACATCAAACTAGGCCTAGGCTCATAAACGTCATAAAGAAAGATGGACGAATAATTACTAGATAACTTTTTGACCCCCTATAGCGATCATTTACGACTGTGACCAATGAGTTTGGCAACATTGAATTTTTTCAGTTTTGCTTCTATTTTCTATTTGCAACGATGAGTTTTTGATAGTAACCACAGAAAAACAAACCCTATAACTTTTCTTTGCACAGAAATTTCGTGATCCTAACCAAACATTTTTGTTATGTTCAATGTTTTTGTTTTCTTTGACGGAAGTTCACTGTTGCAAACACTCCCAAAACCCTAGGGAATTCAATGTTGCCAACCGAGGGGTGTCTCACTGTGGCAGTAGGTGTACAAATTTTGAGGCAGGACTTAGCAGGACCGTGGCAGGACTGACAGGACTGTAGAAGGACCTGGCAGGACTGTGACAGGACTGTCACAGGACCTGGCAGGACTGTGGCAGGATCGAAGCAGGACAGGCAGTACCTTTTAGATCCAGTCAGATTTCTCCAATAACTTTAGGAGTAGGGATAAATAGCGGGAAGCAAAAAATGTTTTTGTTTGCTTTTGTTTATTAATTGAAAATGAAATGGAAGTGCGTGTAACAGACGTCGCAGTTTTTAAAGTTCTCGGCGCGCGTCGCCGCATAATATTCCTGTTTGAGTTCCGTTTTAAACACCGGTGAATCACAACAGTCAACTAGTCGAGTTTGCAGTCTCATTTATTATGTTCATGCAAGATATTGATAAAAAATATTGTTTACCTATTTCCTAGTTTATTTCTTTGTTAAGAAAGAGGATAAATATTTAGAAGTTGTGTGTCCGTGGTAGGACAGTAACAGGACCGTGGCAGGATAAGCAGGACCCTGGCAGGACAAGCAGGACTGTGGCAGGACGAGGGCAAAAAGACAAGTCCTGCCAAATTTGGCAGTAGGTGTACAAATTTTGACTAGTGAAACACCCCTCGTTGCCAACCAATTTTGTCACAGTTTCTTCAGACGCATAGGGGAGTCAATTTCTCGCATGACGGCCATATGCGTTATTAGTCCATTTATTTCTTTATGAAGTTCGTGCCTAGGCTACACAAACAAGGTATGAAAATAAAGGAAAACCCACACCAAGACAGATTATCGCGATGCATGTTTTGGTATATTTTATCTGCAGCCCTGCAATCTTCAAAAAGTTTAAAAGACACTTTTCTCTATACTTATATTATATAAAAGAAAAAAATTTAAATACCTAGGTAGTTCGTTAGTCAACGAATCATTTTTAAACAAATTTTAAAAACAAAACCTTAAAAACAATTTTCTATCGTTAAAATCTGATAGGTTTGCTACTACTAAAAATGCCAGAAATCACTACTTTTTTTCCCAACTTGATAAAAAATTGAGAAGAAATTACAATTTTTTGGCAAGAATTTAAATTTTAAAGCCCGGACCTGTCTATTTTCCCATTCGTCAAACGATAATGTTGCAGTGCGCATGTCTAATAGTTCCCAGTTTTGTTTACATGCGCGAGGCCATAAAACTGCCACATTCGTGATTATTGTTTGCTTATCTAAAGGTAAATTGTCTATGGTGCAAGGATAACACGAACGTGGTAGATCGCGTAAACGGTGCCGATAGGACGGACGCCGTGTGTGTGTGCAAATGGCCTTACTGACAAGTTTCTCCGTGCCTCCCCCCCTTGTCATAGGTATTCCGCACTGCGAGTCGTTAAAAAAAACTCACGAAAAAATGACTATAGAGTACAAGAACGATGGTTCATCATATTTTAAAGTAAAATACTTGTAAAAACAGTTTCGGCGGGGTCATGACTTCACTGTAGATTACCAAAGCAGTGGAACGCCTTGGAACACAATCAATCTTAATGGTCGCAAGAAAGTGAAAGAATGACCCTGGAAAACAATAACTCTGGAAGAACATCGTTTCAAAGTGTCTACCATAGCTAATGCATTAAACATGTTTAAACCAAGACCTGATAAACTAAATATTAATAAAGCTTGTTGACAGAAACTACTGCGTAGCTTCTCAAAATCATTTGGAATTTTTGGATGCAAATGCTGACGCTCAAATGCAGAAGTATTTTATATTACGAAGCATGAATGGAGTGGCCTAACAACATCTACAAGAGCATACCAATACTCTTGGATGTCAGGTGGTGGTAACATATAAATATACAAAAAAAAAATTTCAGGTTTTGACATCAAATAGAAAAATCTCCCTTTTCTTAGTAGTACTATGTAATCTAAATTAGTATGTTAATATCTAATAGTATTAGATGAAATACGACCTTATGGAATAAGGACTATTTAGGTGTTTAGAATTTTTTTTTTGATCTTAAAACGCCCCAAACCCGGGGCTATTTTTCGCGTAAAAATTTCCACAAAATTTCTTAAGGGTAAAATAAAATAACTAATATTTTTGGGATCAGTAATTAAGAAGAGCTTAAAAGCCACAAAAAGTGTAAAATTTTACCCTCATATCAGCAAAACTGTACAAGCCGGTCAATTTCTTTAGTTTTAGAAAAACACATGGCCACGCGACGCGTCACCAGTGCTGAAGACAGATATAAAAGCGGTCAAAACGACGCTCAAAGGAGACTCCAGATATTTCCCAATCACAAGTCAAGGTCGTCACGCTGTCAGTTTGTTCTTTGGTGTCGGCAATCTATTCTTTATTACAAATTATTGGATTTTTTCTACTTATTCTAGATCTCTTCCTGCGCCGATCGACCTGTATCCGAAGTAGACACCCGGTGCGCTAGAAATCTTTCAGAACGGAATTAAATCCAAACGCTGAATTGGGGTATTGACAACAATTTGTTGGGTACAACTGCAAATTGATCAGACAACATCGACGCCCAGCTACGTTTACGGTTCACCAATCCGGACGTTAGCTCATGGTGCTTGTATCGACAAAATGAAGTAGAAAAACCCGACGATTGCAGTTAATAAACAAAAACAGCAACAATCTTAAATTCTAATTATTTAAAGGCTAACTATTCTTTTACTTCAATTTCATTCTTACAAATATTCCTCTCAAAAGTTCTAATGAAAAAATTATCAAGACATAAATAAATGGGGGTCTAAATTCCAAATAAAGTTCAGCCAACAAGTCTGCAAGACAAAATTGGCTCTTAATTGTTTTAAAATAAAAAGGTCGAGTCGAAAGTGTCAACATGTGGTTCTTAGAAAGTTGGGATAACTGCACCACGTTATGCCTTATTTTAGAAATTTTGTTCTACAGGGTGTTTTAAATAAAACTAAAATTGTTGTTATTAAAGAAAAAATTGCGTTGGCCGCAACAGTCGTTATAAATCAATTAAAATATCAATAATATATAAGCTAGCTAAGACATTGTGTAAATAAGGTTCTATAAATAGTGGAACCAAATATTACTTTCATATGCTCATAAAAGAGCATTTTCTAAAAGATACGGCATTTGGTAAATATAAAGTATAACCAAAAATAGAATTAGAAGTATATTTAACTCAATTCTTACAATGAATTCTGCGGCATATTTGATTAAAATATGTGTTTTTTTACCGAACTTAATGCAACCACATCTAAAACATTTATGAAAACATAATAACAAAAGCTTAGTATTTAAAATAGACTCTATCTTTGATTATTAATAATATTAAAATATAGTTGTAAAATTCCAAAACCATTAAAAATAGGGTGTGTGACGTATAAGACTTTTAGATAAGAAATTTGTTTCTCTACACGTTAGTCAAATAAAAGAGTTACTGAACTTTCTTCTTAATTTTATAATTTTTATCTCAAAAACGGTTAGATATAGCCAGTGGC
Source organism: Polydrusus pterygomalis (assembly GCA_963969555.1). Lineage (NCBI taxonomy): Eukaryota > Metazoa > Arthropoda > Insecta > Coleoptera > Curculionidae > Polydrusus > Polydrusus pterygomalis. Next base: position 82,656,557 of record OZ018375.1, read on the forward strand.
AGATTTCTTGAAAAAAAAATTGTTGGGAGTTTTTTTTACTATTTATGTATTGTATCGCTCAACTTCTTCAACTTAAAAATACATAAACACACATTTTAAAAATAAACACAGATATAACCGTTAATTTACTATATGTTCAAAAAATGGTTCTACAGGGGTACGTAGCAGGTACATATTTAATATCACTACATAGTATAAAACAAAGTCGCTGTCTGTCCGTCCCTCTATATGCTTAAATCTTTAAAACTACGCAACGGATTTTGAAGCGGTTTTTTTTAATAGATAGAGTGATTCAAGAGGAAGGTTTACATGTATAATCACTACACTACATAGTATAAAACAAAGTCGCTGTCGCTGTCTGTATGCTTAAATCTTTAAAACTACGCAGCGGATTTTGAAGCGGTTTTTTTTTAATAGATAGAGTGATTCAAGAGGAAGGTTTATAATATGTATAATACATGCATAATATTGTAGAGAAACACTGATAAATTTAGACATTTTAGACCCGCGTGCGAAGCCGGGGCGGGTCGCTAGTTATTTATAAAAATGACTCGGTCCATGACAAAGTAGAGTCACTGATGCCGTATTTAAAAGTTTCTCAAACACTTTTGAATGGTTGACGCAGTCAAATGCCCTACTTATATCAAGAAAGATCTCAACAGGATACTCGCCAGCATCAATCCTTTCCACAACTTTTTCGTAAAAGGAGTTAATTGTAGAGCTTGTAGATTTTCCGCATAAAAAGCTATGTTGTTTATCCAAAATAATCTCGTTTCTTGTGAAAAACGGCTGAGGGGTATCCAAAAAAGCGTACTCGAAAATTTTCGAAAAATATGAGGACATACACACTAGCCTATAATTCGCTGTTACAAACGTCAAAAAAAACAATCATATTTGGTATCAAATTTTTAACTTATTAGACCAGGGTCGATAATTTTTGAAACCAAAAAAAATAATAGTAGGATGAAACCCATTGGAAAAGGAAGAGAATATAACAAAAATGAAAGGAAAAATAATTTACGGGCGATTCGCGTTCGGGAAGTGGAAGGGGGTGAGTTTTAAGGGTAGAAAACGATTTATCTCGATTTCCGGCAAAACTACAAGTCCTATGGAAAAACGTTAAATGGCAATGTTGTAGGTAATAAAAAGATCTACAACTTTTGTATTTACACTTTTTTCACATAACCTCAAAATTTATGTGAAAAATTCAAATAAAACCAAGTTTTTGGTTTTTTATTTTTATCTTCTACAAAAAATTTTTTTTTACGAAATTTGGTGAAAACTTACCTTTTTATGTCTCAGGCACATTGTAATTTTTTTGGTTTAAAATATTTATTTTTTCGCCTTATTTTGACTTAATATCGAAAAACCACCATAATTTTCAATCGAAAATCCCGAGGGGTGTCTCACTACGGCAGTCAGTGTACAAATGTCTAGGCAGTCATCGGCAATCACTGGCAGTCATCGGCAAACACTGGCAGTCATCGGCAATCAGAGGCAGTCATCGGCAATCACAGGCAGTCATCGGCAATCACAGGAAGTCATCGGCAATCACTCGGCAGTCTTCGGCAATCGCCCTCGGCATTTATCGGAAATAATTTTAATCTGACCAATAAGAACGCATATTTTTCGGCGTTTCGTAATGATGGATAAATAGAATTTGAAAAAATTACTGGCAGTCATCGGCAATTACTGGTAGTCATCGGCAATCACTGGCAGTCATCGGCAATCAGTGGCAGTCATTCATCGGCAATCAGAGGCAGTCATCGGTAATCACTGGCAGTCATCGGCAATCACTGGCAGTCATCGGTAATCACGGGCAGTCATTGGCAATCACTGGCAGTCATCGGAAAGCACTGGCAGTCATCGGAAAGCACTGGCAGTCATCGGCAATCACAGGCAGTCATCGGTAATCACTGGCAGTCTTCGGCAATCGCCCTCGGCATTTATCGGAATTAACTTTGATCTGACCAATAAGAACGCATATTTTTCAGCGTATCGTAATGATGGATGAATGAAATTTGAAAAAATTACTGGCAGTCATCGGCAATCACTGGCAGTCACCGGCAGTTATCGGCAATCACTGGCAGTCATCAGCAGTCACCGGCATTCATCGGCAATTACTGGCAGTCATCGGCAATTACTGGCAGTCATCGGCAATCACGGGCAGTCATCGGCAATCATCGGCAGTCAGTGTACAAATTTTACCTAGTGAGACACCCCTCGGAAAATCCTCGGGTCAAAATATCTGCTTTTTTAAAAAAGTCGGTGGGCTTTTTGTTCGTTGAAATCTCTACTTTCTGATAGTGTAAAAAAATATACATTACTATGGTAAATGTTTTCAAAAAATGCAAAATATTGTATGTAGATGTCTTATTAAATATTAACTTCATTAACTTATTTGGTTGTTAATTATAGTAGTAGGTATATTTCGACTTGCAATTTTTTGTTTATCAATGTAACATGTAATCTTACGTTTTTCGAGTAATTAAAGTATAAATTTTAATAAATAGCTCAAAATTGTATATATAATGATTAAAAAAAAATTCGGATTCGAGTTTTTTTCGTTTCTTTGCATTTTTTGAGAACATTTACCATAGTAAAGTATTTTTTTTACACCATCAGAAAGTAGAGATTTCAACGAACAAAAAGCCCACCGACTTTTTTAAAAAAGCAGATATTTTGACGTGATAATTTTCGATTGAAAATTAGGGTGCTTTTTCGATATTAAGTCAAAATAAGGTGAAAAAATAAATATTTTAAATCAAAATAATTACAGTGTGTTTGGGACATAAAAAGGTAAGTTTTCACCAAATTTCCTGAAAAAAAAATTTTTTTGTAAAAGATAAAAATAAAAAACCAATGGTTAATTGAATTTTTCACATAAATTTTGAGGTTATGTGAAAAAAGTGTAAATACAAAAGTTGTAGATCTTGTAGTTCCATAGGACTTGTAGTTTTGCCGGAAATCGAGATAAATCGTTTTCTACCCTTAAAACTCACCCCCTTCCACTTCCCGAACTCGAATCACCCGTAAATTATTTTTCCTTTCATTTTTGTTATATTCTCTTCCTTTTCCAATGGGTTTCATCCTACTATTATTTTTTTTCACTTTTTACCATTTTCAAAGGTTTCAGCCCTGGTCTATATTCGTTTCCGAGATCTTTTAATCATAGTGAATCACCCGGTATTTCATAAAACTGACATCTAACGATATATTATGTCAGTTTGCAAAAAGGAAAAAAATTATGCGTTTAATTATAATAATTGCAAGTTTATTATCTACAACAAATTGTATATGGCCACCCGAATACACAGTAGACTTGAAGCATGAAGAGGAATTTATAATATCGGAATTACTAGAACCTTCTGACGTAGAGGACATCTATGATGAAGAGGAAATGATACAAAGAGAAGACATAAAAACACTAAATCTGCATGAAAATATAAATTCTGAAAAGTACTTTAGACTTCATAAACAAGCAAAACATAAAAATATTGAAAAAAGAGGGAATATGGAAACCAGCCTTACAAAAACCAAAGATATTCCGAAAAAGTTATTCAGAGAATTTAATCCAGAAGAAGATGAATCTAAGCCATGGATCGGTGGTATTGTGGATGAAAATGATAATTTAAAAAAAGTAAAGCTAAGAACTAATAGTGTTTTCTATTATTGCTCTCAGAGCACTCTAGAGCAATCTGAAATTGCCCTGCCAGAGATTTGCGTGTTCCATTTACTGCTCGCTCTCGGAGTACCTGTTCTATTATCTGAAACGGGGTGCTCCGCGAGCGCTCTCAGTTGATCTGTGAAATTTCTCGGAGCAAGCGAGAGGTAAACAAGAAAGGCAACATAACCCTACTGTTTACTGTTTGTACTTTGTTCGGGTAAGAATGATTAGAAATAGAAAACGTCGGCTGCTACAAGTATTTCTGAGCTCTTCAGATTCTTCTGAAAATTATATTTTGTGCGTAAAACACAACATTGAGGTTATGTTGAAAATGTAACTTGGCGCGTGTTCCATTTTGATCTCGGGGCGGTCACTCTTGGCCGAATTCAGAGTGCTCTGGGGCAGATCGTTGACGTCATAGATCGCTCTCGGAGCGATCTGAGGGCAAGATAATAGAAAACACTATAAGTAAATATGTTTAAAGATTCTTAAGTAACGAGTTTTAAAATTTAAATTTACAAGAATTTTATATTATTCAGTATTATTTGCTAGAACTGACTTCTGTTCCGACTACTAAGTACTACTAGAAAGTTGAAAAAAACTACCCTTATTTAAGAAAGATTGATGTATCTTCCCAAGAAAAAACCAATTTTTTTTACAAAAATCTTTGAATGTTAACATACAGGGTTAGTTGAAATAACCCGAACCGGAACGGCTAATTTTCTTCAAAACTACCAAGGCTAAATCAATGAATTTTGGTACAGGTGGATAACTTAAAAAATTGAATTGAAAATTGACAATTGCGACGTTGCCAGATTTTTAGTTTTTTTCTGTAACTCAAGGAATGATTTTTTTCAAATGTAACACTACTGTTTTTTTTTATTGAATTCGATTCCTCCCATAAACATTATCATTTCCTGATAGTATCAAATTTTTATCTTAAATAGTTCTATGGGAAAAATAGTTAATTAGTTACAACTCTAACTGTAAGATAAAAAAAAATCCAATCTATTTCCATTTAAAAACGTTTCAAATAATGTAAAAAGGAAGGTTGGTAGACATAATGTACCTAATAGTATCGATTTCATAATCAAATTAATGCAGTGTACTATAATATGTAAGTAATTTTTACTAGCTATGTTATTGTTAGTAGTTGTTTGTTGTTATTATCGTCACAGAAAAATAAAGAGTTTAAGATTTGCTAATGATATCAGTAGATCAGTAGATGGGAAGACAAATCAGTAGATCTACTGATAAATCAGTAGACCTGGCAACCCTGGTCACCCCTGGTTTCTGCTTGTAAAGTAGCAAAGCCGCACCCCTGCAAGATGACCATGCCTGTTAAGAACGTCGATGATTGGATGTGAGAAAACGGCGGCGTTGTGCTGGCCACCACTTAAGTTTTTGTGTGATATTGCCAGAAATATGGATGCCAGACTACATAAAAAATCGTTTTTGATATCAGTAATTGCCCGACTAATTCCACTAATTCCATCAGTAATACCACTAATTCCAGCAGTAATACCACTAATTCCAGCAGTAATACCACTAATTCCACTAATTCTCCTAGTAATTCTACTAATTCCACCACTAATTCCACTAATTCCAGAGGGTTGTACACCAAAATTCCACTGCGGTTTACCCCTCGAAGTAACCATTGGAATAACGAAAAAAATATTTTTATAAAAAATAATGCTGCATCAATTCTACATAGAAATGGTTATAATCAATTTTTATGTAGGACTAACAGTTTTTTTTTTAAAGTATATAAGGAAATTATTTCGCGGCTTTCATATGTTTTTATACACACCCAAAGTATTAAATTTTTAATGCAAAAAGAAGGGGAAAGTGGGGATACCTGGACACTTTTTTCAAAAAATGCTTCTGTATCATTAACGAGCAAGCATTTTTATGTTGTGTCATTTAAACATATTTGCAACCTAACCAGTTGAAATTTCCAAAAAACTTCTTAAAGAAGCATTTATGTAGAGTAGAAAAGTTCTTAAAACACGAAAATTTAATCTTTTTTGTTTATATACAGACTTAGGGGGTCCAAGAAGGGGCCTGGACCCCCCCCCCCCCCCGTGGGGCCAATGGTAACGAGAAAACTAAAAATTAAATGATTTATCATTCATTTAACTTGCAATAAACATGAAACAATATTTAAAATTTTCCAGATCGATTGGGCTATCGAAACAAAGATTTTCTGAGATTTGAGAGTAAAAAAAGGGCGTGACACCTAAAAAATTTTGCCTGCGGCATATTCTTTAAGGGAAAAAATAATTATAAATGATAAATTATGCACATTATAGGTAGCTATAAGAAAAACTCACAACACAATGTACTTACCTCTTTATTTTCAAGTGGAAACAATTACTCTGACATAAAATTTTTGACTTTTCAATCACTGAAATAAACAACGTGCGCCCGTCTATGCAGCTGAGCCGCCATTGCGGCAAGTGGCCGTTTACAGGGTTGCCATATCAAGGGCATTACAAACGGCAGCAATAGAACCCACCAGTGAACTTGTAGAATATTATAATGGCATGTGCTCAGGTCTCCCACCTGCCCAAGGATCCCCACTCTCCCCTACTGATTAAATCCAGGTCCACACCAGATTAATTTAAAAAAAATCACTTTGCCAAATGAATACGTTCCAAAGCCTCTACCGGGTTTATTATAAAAAAAAAAACCCAATATTAATAAAGACAAAATGACGTCCATTAAATTGTGCAGTTTTTAGTAAAAAAAAAAGTCGAATAGCTTCTTACATAAGGAAGTTACAGGCGAGGTGAGTTTAAAAAACAATTGCCAACTTTTTTTATAAACATTGCTGTTTTTCTTACATTATTTACAAAATTTTTCAATAAATCGCTAACCAAAAGAAAGAGAAGTGAATGAGGAATAAAACTGAAAAAAAAACTTGTTTCTATCTTTTTTGTAACAAATGTTATGTAGGTTTAAAGTCAAAATTTTTGTTTTGCTTTTTTTCTCAGTTCTTTGCCTATATCTTTGGTCTCGATCAAAGGAGAGTGCAGTCAATTTTTATTTCATATGAAAAAAAAACAGGCTTTATCATATTATTGGTTATACCACGGTTTTTTTTTGTTCGTCATAGACGGAGCTATCCGACGGACTAACAGGAGAGGACATTTCATATCTGCCCACGTAGGGTATCCCTATACTTAACTATAATATCGTCGGTTAAGAGTGTTAACCTGCTAACTCTTCTTTCGACCAATTTTGACTTATTCAACTATTTAAATATAGATGGCGGTTCTGCATGCCTATCGCCTAATGCTGAGTTTTTATTTGTATTTTAGTTGTTAGTTCTAATCTAAGTTCAGTCGTTACAGGATGAACTACTAAAAATTTATAACGTCCCGGGCAAAAGTGTTTACCGATTATTTTTATAGATGTGTTTATGGCGTAAATTACTTTTAACTCCGTGATGAATGTAATTGTGGGTATTAATAACAATTTTGTAACAAAACTATCCTGTTGTAAATTGTCTAAAATGAACGTAGATAGTTTATTTTTTATATTTTAATTTGTAGGATGATCATATGATTTATTTTGATGACGAAGCAAAATCTAACAAAACCATGAGTGAAAAGTTACAGAAAAGAAATGCTACTGATAATGCGGATTATAATTATGAAATCCTTAAAAACGAATACGATAAAGAAATAAAAAAGGCGGAAATCAAAAATGATACACTAAAATACAAAGAAATCAAAGAAGAAGAGTCTCCTAAGGAGGCGGTGGAAACTTTGACAAACTTTAATTCGAAAAATTGTTCTGAAGAGGAGAAAACTGGCGTTGGTAAATTATTAACCAGTGCTTATATACGATGTTTTTTTATACCTTTCCTAAGCCCTGACAACGATCTACCGGGTGACAACGAAATGACTACCTACCTACCTTGTTAAGTCCTTAGAAAATAAAACATAATGAAATTTTGGTAGATTATATGATTGCAGGGTGCGCATATTTTTAGTATTCAAACGTCTGTCACTTCCGGTTGAACCGGAAGTGGACACACGCAGCTTTATTATTTTAAGTAGAACACCTTGTATATTTTAAAACCATATGCTTTCTATGAAGAAGTCTAAGCACACAAGATGTATTATATCCTATTAAGACGAGAACATGGAGTTGCAAATTGTCAAATTAGTCACATACTAAATTTGTAATGCCTTTACCTTAAAAACTAATACGTTTAGACATAGGGAAGCATAAATAAAAAATATTTAGAAAAGATAAAGATAATTTCGAAAATTCGAATTAAAAGAGGAAGTGCCATTAAAATTATTGAAGGAAGTTGTGTTTAAATATGAAATTTTGCAGCACTTTAGGTTAAACCGGAAGTAAAATAGTTGACTCATTCATGCGAAATACCTAAAAAGAAGTAAAAAAATAATTTAATTTAATTTTTTTACTTTTTAATTTTTTTTCTTGTAAAAACAATAAAATGTGTGGCTAATTTGACAATTTCCAACGCCATTGGATATGATACATGTTTTCTGCTAAAAACTATAAAGGGTGTTCTATTTAAAATAACAAAGGTGTGTGCACTTCCGGTTCAACCGAAAGTGACAGACGATGAATACTGAAAATGTGCGCATAGTGCAGCCCTATATAACCTACCAACATTTGGTAGGATTGGCTCGTGCTCTTGCATTTGGTTACCGTTTTTAAAAACTAAAACTTGATTATTTATTTATTATATTTTTCTTAAAAACTTAATCATAATGCTTCAACCATAGACTAACAAAACCTAGAGGTACAGGATAACAGATCGACTATCTGTGCTAGAGGCCATCCACTGGATATTTTACTACGCAAATGAATATAGTTTTGGGGAATTTGTCATGTAAGCAGTATTACTTGAAATAATTATTTTTTCGGACTTTTTAGGATTTGCAGCTATAAAGTGCTTCTGGATGGAAGCACGCAATAAGCAACTTAACAAGAACCAAAAAACTTTTATGCTGAAAAGAATACTTTTAGTTATTATCCTATGGCTACTAGTTTATTTGGCTATTGCCTTACCGCTATGGTGTCAATATGGTACGTTATAACCATATGCTGGAATACTTTCATAATAATTTATTTTGTATGATTAACCTGATTTTAAAAAGAACCATTGCTTTAAGATCTACAGACTACTATAGGCTGTCCCATAGAGTAGCGTTCGGGTGAAGGATCCGCGCGGTTGAGGTTGGAGTCCGTGCCGGTTTTCTAGTATTTCGGAATAACAGTAACTTTCAGTTTACATCGTAAGTTGTCAACATTTATAAAGAAAACAAATAATTTCCTTTAAAAACTACCAAAATAATGATATTTTGCTTTTAAGAAAAAGACGCGTTATGGGGAATTCTCGCGCATAGAAGAGACCGACAATACCGTGACAAGTGGGTCGGACGCCGTGTGACGTAGCGCTATCGCGAGGCGTTGAGGTAGATCGGCATCGCATGAAACAACCTTAGTAGATCAGATCTTGGTCATTCACCATTCACTACTTACGTCCTGTGCGTGAATCTTGTCTCGCGTTATTACAAAGCAGCTGTAAAGAAGTTTTTTTAAGTGTAAACAATCCGAAAGTTAAATAAATTAGTTTTTTTGCAGTTTCCATTGTAGTCTAAGGGCGATAAGACACACAGCGGTTTGTGCCGTATCGGCACAATTATATGTGTTTTAAATGATGCAAAACACAAACAACAGCGTCTAATACATCATCCGCTAACTTTTTTTTGCTTGAAGTGGTTCTGGAATACGATAAAGGTGGAATACCTAGTTCCAGACTATTTTTGGAAATAGTTTTTACGATTAGCCAGAGTAAAAGGAGAAAAACTTCTAACCTGGGCCCAGATACTAGCTAAAACGTATTTTCTATGTTTAAAGTTCTAATATAAGTTCTAAGTCACGCTTGATGAGTTTTACGATAGTACAGGCGGAGAACGCCGTTTAAACAAAACTCGCAACTGTACTCTCCTGGAACTCAATAGACCCGACCCCTCTCTCAACTCATAATAATCGGAAGTAGGGGTGTGGTGTGATTTCACGACCTGTGATTTTGTCACAGCTCCGGGCCTGTCACAGTCGCGACCAGTTCCGCTTCGACTAAAGGAGCTGTGACGACGTGACCGCGCTAGATATGAGATTCGCGGACCGGCCGGTGCGCGCTGCGGCTTCCGCTTCGACTAAAGGACCTGCGACGACGTAACTTAACGTGACCGCGTTGGATATGAGGTTCGCGAACCCGACGGTGCGGCATAAAAAAGACCTAACGGTGCGGTAGAGACTGGACTGGAAGTGAGTGACGCGAGCGTAAAAACAGGTCCTGCCGAAACGCAGGAAATGCCGGAATTGGAATCGGTAGGAGAGAGGTCGCCGGAAAGTAGAATGCACCGGCAGGCCAGAAAAATTGATTTAAATATTTATATTTTAATTAAAAAAAAGCAATTTTTGTATGCCATTTTTGATTTAAAATTTAGGAAACATAGCTGCATAATAATATTAATCAAAAGCCAATAACCATTCAACAAACAAAAAATATACTTATTATCCGTATAATATTATAATAAAATAGAAAATACCAATTTAATAAAAAAAAATAAACATTCCGCGGAACTCGTTCAAAAAGTAATTCGGAGAATTCATTTGAGCGTCGCCGCCGCCTCTATAAAATCTAAATCACGTGCTGGTGCTGTGTCGAAGCGCAGAAGGAGCTTGTTGGCAGAGCGGAATATAAATAAGTGTGAAACCGCTACCGCGCTGGTACGCTGCCGTTCGTTTGTGCTTTCGCAGCCAGCATCCCTGAAAATTGCAAGTCCGGAGCTGTGACAAAGTCACAGGTTTCAGTCACAGGTTCAGACCGGGAGCTGTCACAGCTCGGAGCTGTGACAGGAAAATCACGCTTTTTCCCACCCCTAATCGGAAGTGTCGAAAAAAATCGGACGAATTTTGTTAGAGCCAAATTGTAAAGATATACAAGGGCGATGCCTGTATTTATTTATAACAATAGCTGGTTTTGCTTAGACGGGTTTCTCGACCTGTACGCTCCTAGAACTTTATCAATCAGGCGCCATTGTGAAGAGAATTCACATAATTCAATAATCTATAATCAGTTAAACAAATAAAATGTACACTGTATTATTTGTATTACAGTCTATCGCTTATCTACTAAAATATTTACTTTAACATAATGCTTTATTTTAAACCTAATATCATTACTTTTGTAGGATGGTGTTGTTGTTGCTGCAGATGCAAGTTTTGCCAACCGAGAAACGAAATTGAAGAAGTTAAAACGTTTTTTGCTAATAACCCTCCAGGAGTTTACCACCCTGACCAAGGAACTAAAAAGGAATATAAACCGACAACATATGAAATTTACGCCTATAAAAAGTTGAAAAAGGAGATTGAGAGATTATAAGTAGTTACTTACCACCTTAGTCATATTCTATAATAATTGCTTTAGTTTTTACCAGATAGAGATTTTTAACATTTTAGAGGCAATTTATTGTGATACTTTTAGTACAAAAAGTTTGGATCCTTTTTGATAACTTGTGTTCATATATCTTTAATAACTAGAATATTTTTACACGATTTTTCACATAAAAAATATAGTGCCTAAGATATTAGTGAGTTACGTTTTAGTAGAGTTTAAACTAAGGAATAGAACAATGTATCTTACAAATCTAATACCGTGCGCGCAAAAATTATTTGCATCAAAGAGGGCCTTGCATCTAAGGACGTAATGCTTAGCCGTAGAGCTTAATACCTGTTGGGTGTCAGTAACTACCTGAATTAACAATCAATCAGTTATTCCGTCATCTTTGACAGTCGTTACAAGTAATTTGATTCATCGCTAATTTTTCCAATTTCTTGAACAATTCACACAATGGGCTTTACGGAACAGCACAAAACATTCATGGTTGAAGCGTATTTTCGAAACGGGGTTAGAGTAATAAATGGTGAGTGGCAATACAATCCGGGTTTGTTCGGGTATGGGTATGGACGATTTTCACGAACAGTTTCCTAACGTTGCTTTTATTGCTGGGGATTTTAATCATTGCCTGAAAAGAACAGTGGCTGTGTTTAGGGAAACAGGTTCTATACAACACAAAAAAGGAGCAGGGAGACCATCTGTAAGAACAGAAGAACTTGTTGCAAACTTTCTTGAAATAATACAAAATACGCCAACAAATTGTATAAGACGCCTGTTCCAAGAAGTGGGAAGATCTTATGGAACATGCAGGACTATTCTTAAAAACCAGCTAAATTTATTTCCTTATAAAGTGCAAGTATTCCAAGAAATACAAGACGCAGGAATTACTCTCAATGGTTTACCCAAAATTTATTGAAAAGGAATGATTTATTAGACCTGACATTTTTTTCGGATGAAGCCTTGTTCCACCTTTCCGGTTATTTTATACTGTATATTCTTACTTTGTTAATTTTGTAAACCACAAAAATAAATTTGTATTTGTCTACTTATTTTATTACCCATTAGTTTGGCATATTATATCATGTCATAATATGAATTAGACAAAATTTTAACCTAGATTCGGTTAGATATATCGTCCCCATATCATTGTGATCTAAACCAAGCCCTCTTTGATGTAAATAATTTTTGCTCGCACGGCAGCATCACTAAAAACACAAACTTTAAATCTTGATACTGAGTTGGCTGACCTATCAATTTTATAAGGTAACTCTTTAACCACCATCGAAACAGTAACTAAACAATATGGTGTAAAATAGGGCTGCACCGAGCCCTGTTTTTTAACTTGACCGAGTACCGAGTACTCGGCTGATGGTATTGAGTAATGATATTTTTCAAAAGGTCAACATCTCGGAAACTATTAAGTATGGACTAAAAATGCATTTAATAAAAAATAATTATAATTTTATGTAGAATCTAAAAATTTAAAAAAACACAGGGTGTTCTATTTAAAAAATGGAAAATTTTTACCGTTCCGGTTTTTTGGGGCACCCTGTATAGTATAGACGGAATTAATTTTAAAAGAAGCATCTCTTAACCCTTAATAAGCTTTGTCAAAAGTTTTCCGCTATCCTTAATGGTACACGAGGATTTCTTACTGTTTTTGACATGCCGAAAAGGATTGCTTCTAATATTCTACTATACTCGGCCGAGTAATGAATATAAGACCGAGCACCGAGTACTCGTTACTCGGTGAAAATTCTGGCCGAGCACCGAGCTACTCGGTACTCGGTGCAGCCCTAGTGTAAAATAGAAATTACCTGAAAAGGGCTAATTTTGAACTATTCGTCCCTGAGGGATCACCGAGTACAAAACTCGGTACGCAATACCTCAATAATGTAATTCAGGTGGACCCCTTGGCCAAAACGACTCAAATATTATCTGGGAACAGAAAAAATTCAAGATGACCATAGAAACCCCTGCTAAAGTGCTGGATGATTTTGGTGAAAGGCTATTTCAACTTTCAGAACGGCACTTTAGGGAAAATGTATGTAAAATTGTTAGTAAACCCCAATGGTTCTTTGCGAAGTTTAACAATATAATATCTATTATTGAATGTTATATGGGCTGGTGGGAGTTAACAACGTTGATGTGCGCGTTAATGATATTATTTACTATCAAGTTTTTGAAAACTAAACCAGAACACTTGAATAAAAAAAAGGTGTTCCCAGGGCTCAATGCTGGCGCCCTCTTGGATAAAGTTGCCGACTGGCTTGTTGCAAGCAATCTGAATGTTTCAAAGACTTACTCTAAAACCGGAAGATAACTTTATCCATAAGTATAACAACTCAGAACTCAGGTCACTTCTTATTGGGAGTAGTCATGGATCAAAGATTGGTCTAGAAACCACATAATATAGAGAATATTTCTAAAGGAATCAGCAAATAAGTATAGGTTTGCACTGAAAGTAATAAAAGATAATGTTAATGGACCCGCGACACTTGCAGGGTATCATGCCTACCTACATCCAGTATAGGATCGGCTCGAGGATCGGGTAAGTAGGTATAGAATATTATTCTAAGGAAATAAAGCTGACTGAGGTCGGATATTTGTACTATTTGTACAACATCAATACGATACCAGTATCTATTTATTTAATTATATGTATATGGGTGTTTATACTGAAATGTACAGGGTGATCGCCTATAATGTTATCCCCCTTTAACTTCTTTGTTTCGAAATTAAGAAAAAACTGTTAAATACAAAAGTTGTAGGATTTAATGTAAACTTCTTGCAAAATATATCTTCGTAGATACAGGGTGTTGCGAGGGGTCAACCACCCATCAAAATTTGTACACCTATTACCATTTATTACGTAATTATTAACATTATTATAATTTATTACCTAATATTACGTGTTATTACTGATTATTACGTTTTATTACCAAATATTACGTGTTATTACGAAATATTACTTGTTATTACTAAATATTATGTGTTATTACCATCTATTACGACTTATTATTAATGAAGAAGAAACATAAATTTATGTATATGGAAAAAATACAAACTTTATTTGTATACTATCGGTATTATAAAATCATCTTAAACTTAAATAGGTAACCAAAGCAAAAAGATAATTTTTCATCAAACTCCCTGCAATACGCTTAGTGTCATTATTGTATTATTGACCTAACTTTGCAAGTGATTTAAAGAAATAATGAACTATGTATAAATATGACCTAACGAGACCTGAAATCTCTTTTGATTGACTTATATTTTTTTTTTACGGTGAATGGCTCATTGCCTGCTAATTGAATGGGCCCATAAAAAATAAATTATTTTTTTATTTGTTTTTATTTGGTCAGACAAACTTATCAAAATTTTTCTCTAAAAATTTTATTACATAATGTGTATTGTTATCATCAGATTTAATAATTCTACCAATGAACCAATTTTCATCAAAATAAACCGAATAATAATGCTCACTGAGCAATAAACTTTCTTTAGTGATATCCTTTTGAGTAGTCTCCGAGGCAACGTCTTCATCTGATTCTACCGAGGATTCTACAGACTCACACTCAAATTCACTTTCCAAAACAATGCTATTAAGTTCCTCATCCGATGAAGAATCGAATAGATTGTCTGGTTGAATTTTCCTTCTTTTGAAATTAGATCCTGTTTTAACATTTTTTTTTGTTTTCTTTTTATTTCTATTTCTTTTTTTTTCTACTGTATTTATACTGGAGCTTATACCCCTTACTCTAAGTAACCTATCCGTCGATAATCTGCGTTTTTTATTCGAAAAAAACCATACCAAAGTAGATTTTTTAATAATAAGTTTTTCCCCTATTTTTAAACAAAACTTATTATCTTGGCTCTAGTCTGACGAAAAATTTTCTCACATGATTGGCTACTCATTAACCATGGAAGAAAACAACTAGGTTCATCTCTGCATTTTTCCAAAGGAAGAAGAATTTTATGGGCATTTATTTCAATACAGGTGTAGCAATTCATGGTTATAAAATTTTTCTGAACGCTTTTTTTTTATGATACCAACCAATTTTTCCAAATGCGCAGAAAGAAAACGACATCTTATATCTTATATTATATTCTCTCACCAATGGAAAGGTCTTTTTTTTTTTAAAAAGTCCAGTATATCCCGTGTCATTGATGAATAAATAAGGCCAAAATATTTTGAAGCAAAGCAAATATAAATTGGGTGGATAAAACACCTAATTATTAAGCGTTACTACGTATTTATTACTAAAGTATTACGTATATTACATGTTATTACGCATTATTACGGATATTACGTAATTATTAACCTGTATTACCGTTTATTACGTCTTATTACTGATTATTACGTAATTATTACCAAAGCTTGTACACCTATTACCGTAAGTGGTTTACCCCTCGGGGTGTTGCATAAAAGCGTGACAGATCAAAGTTATATTTTTTTAAATGGAATACCCTGTATATTGTTGCATTATTGGATTCTACGGACAATTCTAAACATAATTTATATATACCACTATATATCTAAATTGAACCGTTTTCGACTTATTGATGTTTGAAAATTACTATATATTATTTAAGAAAATAAGGTCATTCAAGTCAAGATGTATCGTTTCCATGGATAATAATATTAACAATGGTAACTTGGTAAATTTCGAAAAAACTCGAAAAACATGAATTGTCAGTTTTGATAAACAGTAAGAATTTCTATTAAAAAATGCCTCATTCTATTCCAGAAAAGCAGACGATTTTAATGGCTTATATTAAAAATAATAATGTAAAAATGGCACAGCATTTTTCAAGTCAGTTTACGTGTTCATCATTTTGTGCTTGATTTTTTTTTAATAGTGGGCAAAATATTCAGTTCAGTATCGCCATCCTGTTTTATCCATGGAAACGAAACATCTTGACTTGAATGACCTTATTTTCTTAAATAATATATAGTAATTTTCAAACATCAATAAGTCGAAAACGGTTCAATTTAGATATATAGTGGTATATATAAATTATGTTTAGAATGGTCCGTAGAACCCAATAATGCAACAATACAGGGTGGCCCTTTAGTGTGGCAAAGTACAATAGCTCCGTTACTATATCAAATACATTAAAAATATTAATACAAAAGTTGAAGGGCAGTAAGTGACTTATAACGTAAAATTATTTTTAACTCTATAGGGTGGCTCAAAAAAGCGAAACAATAAAAAATATACTTTTTTCAAAAGGAACATCCTGTATATTTTTTCATTTTTAAATTCCACATAAAATTATAATTATTTTTTATTAAATACATTATTAGTCTATACTTTATAGTTTCCGAGATATTGACTCTCCAAAAGTGACATTTTTCCACTTTGACAGCTTCTAACTTTCTAACAGTACGTCTTAGAGCAAAACGGCTTACATGTCTCTATCTTCAATTTTTATTATCTTCCCAAAAAAATCAACTTCCGGTTTAACCGGATGTAACTCGAAAGCAGAGAATATAGTTGTTCCGGTTTAACTGGAAGCTAATTTTTTTGGAAAGATAATAAAAATTGAAGATAGGGACATGTAAGTCGTTTTGCTCTAAGACGTACTGTTAGAAAGTTAGAAGCTGTCAAAGTTCAAAAATGTCACTTTTCGAGAGTCAATATCTCGGAAACTATAAAGTATAGACTAATAATGTATTTAATAAAAAATAATTATAATTTTATGTGGAATTTAAAAATGTAAATTATACAGGGTGTTCCATTTGAAAAAAGTACATTTTTTGTTGTTCCGCTTTTTTGAGCCACCCTATAGAGTTAAAAATAATTTTACGTTATAAGTCACTTACTGCCCTTCAACTTGTGTATTAATATTTTTAATGTATTTGAAATAGTAACGGAGCTATTGTACTTTGCCACACTAAAGGGCCACCCTGTATATAGGGTATTCCATTTAAAAAAAAATATAACTTTGATCTGTCACGCTTTTATGAAGATATATTTTGCAAGAAGTTTACATTAAATCCTACAACTTTTGTATTCAACAGTTTTTTCTTAATTTCGAAACAAAGAAGCTAAAGGGGGGTAACATTATATGTTACGTCACTATTCATTGTTGTAAGAGTTCCTGCAAGGTGCTGGAATCAATACCTGAAGACGTTGCCAAGAGACGAAAAAGAAGCAGTGAAAGCAGCAAAAATTATAAAAAGAACAAATAAATAATACCATCATAATTGTAATTGGAATTTAACAAAATAAATATTGGTTTATCTACAAATAAAAAAGCATTTAATTAAGTAAGGAGAGAAGTAGATATAAATGCAAGAAATGTATACAAGTAGCCAGCAGCCGATTAGCCGCATCATATGGTCCTTCGAGCCGGATTGTAGATAATACCAATTAAGTAAGAAATGAATAAATTATTGAAATAATAAAGTAATAAAATAAAGTGACAGAAAAGTCAGTCGAAATAATTATACCTGGATACGAAATATACCTGACAGTCAAGTGTCAAGGTAAACTTCAAACCTGACAGTCAAGTGTCAAGGTAAACTTCAAACCTGACAGTCAAGTGTCAAGGCAAACTTCAAACCTGACAGTCAAGTGTCAAGGAAAAATTCAAACCTGACAGCCAAGTGTCAAGTAATACTTCAACTGTGTGTCACTTTTGTATGAGAAAAATTGAACTTGGGTGCATAAATAAGCTGCTATTTGGATAAGAAGAAGAATAAATTCTAGCAGAGACTGGTTATGGTTGGAAGAAGTCCAATGTTTGATGGTCAGTGGTTCGCGCTTAATAAATTGCGAGGTAAATAGGTAGAAACTTAGCGATCGGGTAAGTACTGCCAAAAAAGTATAAAAATAGTTGATATTTTCAATAAATAAATGGTATTTTGTTTTACTGAAATATGAAATAATAAATAAATAATATTTACTTGGCATTATATTGTAAAAGTTTCAGTATTTTACCAATAAAATGTCAAATAAAGAAAAAAAGGAGTTAGTTAAAAAACTCAAGAGTGATAGAAAGCAAATTTGTGCCCAATTAGAAAGATTTTCTAATTTTATTTCAAATTGCGATACTTTTACAAGTAAAATTAAAATAAACGAAAGGTTTGTCAGATGTGAAACTCTGTGGGGTGAATTTGGTAAAGTACAAACTGAACTGGATTATCTTGAAGATTCTGGTTCTAATGACAGAATTGATTTTGAAGAAAAATATTTTGATATTATAAGTATTTTTAAAGAATTGTTGACAAATAATTCAGAAATAAATCCCGGTTCAAATGGTAATAAAATTCACACAAATTCACAGCAAACGTTTGTCAAATTACCACCATTAGATTTGCCTGTTTTTTATGGCAATTATGATTCATGGTTAGGTTTTTTTGACACATTTGTTGCTTTAATACATTCTAATAATAATTTGAGTGATGTGCAGAAATTTTATTACCTACAATCTTGTTTAAAAGGTGAAGCTGCTCAGATAATTCATTCCCTTGAAGTAAATAATTCCAATTATGAAATTGGATTTAAATTATTGCGTGAAAGGTATGAAAACACTAAATTTATTATTCAAAGCCACGTGAAGTGTATTTTTGAATTACCAGCAGTAGGCAAAAATACTCTTTGTGATTTACGAAAATTGGTAGACATTATTCAAAGGAACTTGAGAGCACTGAAAAGTTTAAAAGAGCCAGTAGACAGTTGGGATACATTATTGCTTTACATAATTATCAATAAGTTAGACATATATTCCAGGCGTGAATGGGAAACTTTTTGCGTTAAAAATAATAAAGTAAGTTATAGCGATTTAATAAAATTTTTGAATGAGAGATGCCAAATATTGGAAAATTTGGAATCACATAAAACAAATTTGACTCAATCGCATTTGTCTACTGGCAAGCATATATTTAAAGGTTTAAAAGCTACCCAAGGTTATGTTTCCACTGGTAGTAGTGATAATAATTGTCTTTATTGTAAAGCTGGTAAACATCCTATGTATCATTGTTCGAAGTTCTTAAGTTTAAATGAAATTCAAAGGGTAAATGAAATAAAAAAGTTGCATTTATGTCTTAATTGTTTTAAACCTAATCATATTAGTACAAGGTGTTCTTATAAAGGATGCCAAAAATGTGGTAAGCCACATAATACCTTATTGCACATTGATTATTCGAAAACTGCGTCAACTCAAAATCAAGGTTTAGTAAATTCAGGTAACGTTCAACTGGGTATAGCAAATACAAATAAAATAAATTGTCCGAATTTTTCGCCATTAATAGAAGATAATCGCAGTTCTCGAAATGTTTGTACATCTCAGGGTGCAAGTAATGAAAGCCATAATTTTAATAATAATGCAACATCAGAAATTTCGGAAAACAATAAAATCTCAAAGGCTATTGACAATAATTTTATTTCCATTAATACGCATAGTTCAAATAGTGTAAGTGATTGTGAAGTGCTGCTTTCAACTGCCAAAGTATTGGTGTTTGACGGCACAGGAAACATACATGAGGTAAGAGCTTTGTTGGATTGTGGATCACAATCTAATTTTATTTCCAGTGACTTAGTTTCAAAATTAAATTTAAATTTATGCGAAACAAATATATCAGTGGTTGGAATAAATACTTCAATAACAAAATCAACAAAAATAGTACAAGCAACTATAAAATCAGTTTTTAATTCTTTTAAAGCAGATTTAAATTTTTTGGTACTTGATAAAATTACTAATAATTTACCGATGTTGCCAGTTAATAAAGAAATTCTGAGGATTCCATGTAATTTAAATTTAGCGGATCCTAATTTCAATATACCAGGTAAAATTGACATTTTGTTAGGTGCAAATATATTTTATGATCTTTTACTGGTAGGTCAAATTAAAGTTGCAAATAATATGCCAATTTTACAAAAAACTAGATTAGGTTGGGTAATATCAGGAACAGTTCCCTCAGATCAAAATAATAAATCATATAAAACACAATCTGCACAAGCCCAAACATTTTGCAATCATTCATCGAATTTGACATTAGATAAACAAATAGAAAAATTTTGGATTGTGGAAGAGATGACATCCGCTACATGTTTGAAGAAGGAAGAGCAAGACTGTGAAGATTTGTTTGTAAATACGACAAAACACGGAGGTGATGGAAGATTTGTAGTGAAGTTACCGATCAAAGAAGGAATAGAAAATATTGGGGATTCAAGGCAAATAGCAGAAAGGAGATTTCTTAAATTAGAGAAGACATTTGCATTAAATAATAATTTAAAATACGAATATGACAAATTTTTGACAGAATATGAAGAGTTGGGACATATGTCTGAAATAACAATAGAAGAAATAGACAGTAATAATCCGGTATATTATCTACCTCATTATGCAGTTACAAAAGAGGATAGCACGACGACAAAATTGAGAGTAGTATTTGATGCAAGTGCTAAAACAAATCGCGGAATAAGTTTAAATGATAAATTAAAAAATGGACCAATAATACAGGATCAATTATATTCAATATTGGCAAGATTTAGACAACACAATTTTGTTTTGGGTGCCGATGCAGAAAAGATGTATAGACAAGTATGGATCGATCCAGAACAAAGAGATTTACAAAGGATAGTATGGAGAAGAAATCCTGAAGATAAGTTAAAATATTACCGTCTCAATACAGTTACGTATGGAACAACTTCAGCGTCATTTTTAGCTATTCGTTCTTTGCATAGAGCAGCAGAGGAGCAAGAAGATAATTATCCAAGAGCTAGTTATGAAATAAAGAAGAATTTTTATGTCGATGACCTTCTGACTGGAGCATCTACCATTGAAGAAACTATAAAATTAAAAAATGAAATATCAGAAGGTTTAAAGAAATCAGGATTCACATTAAGGAAATGGGTATCAAATAATAAGGAATTATTGTATAGTGAAGAGAATGAGAAAATTAAACAATATATAGTGGATCAGAATGTCACAAAAACTTTAGGATTGGTTTGGAATATTCATGAAGATAGTATACAGTATATTATTCAAATGGAAAGTTGTCTTCGACCAACAAAAAGAAATATTTTATCAATTTTATCAAAAATATTTGACCCTTTAGGATTATTAGGTCCAATAATCGTTTGCGCCAAATTAATTATGCAAAGATTGTGGATACAAAAGGTTGATTGGGACGAAGAAGTTTCTCCAGACTTATACAACCTTTGGAAAGAATTTTATAATGATTTGCCACATTTAAATGATATACATATTCCGCGACATGCAGTCAGTTTCAATGCCATACAAATAGACTTACATGGTTATTGTGATGCTTCAGAAAAAGCTTATGGTGGATGTGTATATTTACGATCTATTGACAGCAATGGAAAAATAACTACGCACTTACTAAGTGCAAAATCAAAGGTAGCTCCAATTAAGACAATAACCTTGCCAAGGTTAGAGTTATGCGGAGCTGTGCTCTTATCAAGATTAGTAAAGAAAATTATTGATTCTCTCAGTTTGAAAATTAGAGAGGTAAATTGTTGGACTGATTCCAAAATAGTATTATCTTGGTTGGCGGCAGAACCTGCAAAATGGAGCATATTTGTATCACATAGAGTAGCTGAAATACAGCAAAATAATAATATAAATAGTTGGAATCATGTTAGAAGTGAAGACAATCCAGCTGATTTAATTTCGCGTGGATGTGATGCAAATCAATTAAAGAAATCCAAAATTTGGTGGCATGGACCAGAGTATTTGAACAGCGATATACATGATTGGTCAAAAAATGAGTTTCAATGTTTTGAAGAGGACATTCCTGAAATAAGAAATGCCAGGCAAGTAAATATTTTAATTTTAAATCAAGATGTATTTTTAAAATTTTCAAATTTTTTAAGATTACAAAGGGTAGTAGCATATTGTATACGATTTTATAATAATTTAAAAAATAAAAATAATAAAATAATGGGATGTTTAACTGTCGTCGAATTACAACAATCATTATTATGTTTGATCAAAATTGCACAATCTGCTGAGTTTTCAAATGAAATAAAAAATTTGAAAGGCAAAAAACCACTTGCACATTGTAGTAAATTAATTGCATTGAATCCATTTTTGGATAAAAACGGAATATTACGCGTAGGTGGTCGCTTAGCAAAATCTTCTGTTAATTTTGATCAAAAATTTCCTATTATACTTAATAATAACCATTATTTAAGTAATTTAATAATATCTTATGAGCATAAAAAAAATCTACATATGGGACCCCAAAATTTACTTGCTAATATTAGATGCAGATTTTGGATTTTAGGTGGCATTAGTGCTATAAAGAAGGTACTGCGAAAATGTATTGTGTGTTTTAAGGTTAAACCTCAATCTTTTAATACTTTAATGGGTGAATTGCCTGAACAGCGAGTTACTCATGCTAAACCATTTTTTAATTGTGGAGTTGACTATGCTGGACCTTTTAACATTAAAGCTTCAAAGTTACGTAATAGTAAAATTTTAAAGGCCTATTTATGTATTTTCATTTGTTTTGTCACTCGAGCAGTTCATCTGGAGGTCGTTTCAGATCTGACAACTGAATCGTTTTTAAATGCGTTAAAACGTTTTTTAGCAAGACGTGGTAAATGTAAAAATATATTTTCTGATTGTGGCTCAAATTTTATAGGCGCAAACAACGAAATGCGTGAGTTTTCTAAATTTTTAAAAAGTAATGAATTTAAAAGTAAAGTATTTGAATATTTATCTAAAGATGAAATAACATGGAATTTTATTCCTCCGCGCTCACCGCATTTCGGAGGTCTATGGGAAGCAAGTGTTAAGAAGGCAAAATATCATTTATATCGAATTATTGGCAATGCTTCACTAACCTTTGAGGAGCTATCAACTGTTTTTACACAAATAGAGGCTTGTATGAATTCTCGTCCGCTAAGTCCTTTATCGAATGATCCGAACGATTTAATGCCGCTGACCCCAGGACATTTTTTAATTGGGGAACCATTAATCGCTTTACCGGAATCAAGTGTGTGCGATATAAAAGTAAATAGACTAAATCGATATCAATATTTGAAACAACTTACTCAGACTTTTTGGGACCGTTGGTATAAAGAATGTTTAAATGAATTAAACAGACGTTCTAAATGGCAATATCCGAACGGCCCCGAATTAAAAGTGGGTGACATGGTAGTTCTTAAAGACGAAAATTTACCACCGTTAAAGTGGTCTTTAGGACGAATTGAACGGTTATATCCGGGAAATGATGGCATTGTGCGCGTCATTTTAATAAAAACTCAGAAAGGTAGTTTTAAACGAGCAATTACTAAAGTATGCGTTCTACCGTTAGAATAGTACGTTCAAATAATTTATTTTTAAGTATTTTAATATTTTTTGAAAGTAGTTTAACGGGTACTTTCAAGGGGGGCGGTATGTTACGTCACTATTCATTGTTGTAAGAGTTCCTGCAAGGTGCTGGAATCAATACCTGAAGACGTTGCCAAGAGACGAAAAAGAAGCAGTGAAAGCAGCAAAAATTATAAAAAGAACAAATAAATAATACCATCATAATTGTAATTGGAATTTAACAAAATAAATATTGGTTTATCTACAAATAAAAAAGCATTTAATTAAGTAAGGAGAGAAGTAGATATAAATGCAAGAAATGTATACAAGTAGCCAGCAGCCGATTAGCCGCATCATTATACGCGACCACCCTGTAAAATATCAGCAAGGTTAAACGAAATTTCTAAAAATTCATTTAAAAAAAGTGAAAGAAATTGTTTTATATTTTGAGGTTGAGAATGAATTTGCAGTAGTTATTCGAGCTTAATTTGTTTTTAGGTTTTTTGAAAATTTTTAAACGATTAAAATCCACTCTAATGATAAATTTACTCATTTGTTTAAGAAAAAAACTACAAATGAACTAAAACTAAAAATCAAATGTAACAAAACTTAAAAATCTATTAGGTATACCTACCTATATTAAAAATAGAAAAATGTACAGTATTTGGAAATTTATTTTTAAGAACAAAATCCCTAATTTAATTAAAAATTATCATTAGCGTGACTCCCAATCATTCAAGTGGATTAAAAAACCATGCTAATGATGCAAAGGAAAATCCACGCTAATGAGAAATCAGGTGGATTTTTGATTTTACAAAAATTGCTTGTCATATTTTAAACAATATTAGGTATGCAAAAAGTAGTTACTATTGTTGATAAAATAACGAATAATTTTATGCAAAATCATATAAAGGTTATATTAAAAATTATATGTGCCACTCTACTGATGGTATTAAAAAATACGCACCAAAAATCTGACCAACACTCGCCCCTTGCAAGGACAGCTCGATACTGACGAACTGAACAAGTCTTGTCACGGTTTATGCACGCGTAGTGTGTTTGGTGGGGAAGTCCCGTACTTCCCAAACATATTATAAGCCAGATTTGTTTTTTTTTAATCAACCACGCTAATGATAAGCAAGTTCAGGGACACAGTTTGGCTTAATTTTTTTTTAGGCCACTTTGAGTGGGAATTATTTTGCTTTAACATGTTGTCCCTGGAAGTATTGTAGGTGAAATGAGATCATCCAATCAATTAAATTATGCACATTAACCGAGGGAAAAACCACCTATCCAATTTTGTACACCAAAAATTCTAAAATTCTAAAAAAATGCTATTTTTCATGTAATTGTTTCAAGAAATCTAAAGAATTCTAAAAAAATTCCAAAATTCCAAAAAATTCTAGAAAATTCCAAAAAATTCTAGAAAATTCCAAAAATTCTAGAAAATTCCAAAAAATTCTACATAATTCTTAGGAATTCTATAACACTTTAATTTTTTATCTGCATTTTTACGTTCATAATTTGAGTAATTAAAAATAAGTGATGACTTTTTAAGGAGTCGTACTACATTATTTGGTAAGCTTACTCTTAGACAAAATTTAGTAGATAAAAAATGCGATCAGTTTTATAGTATTTTCTTGTTTTGATAAAAATTGTATTATTTTCTGAAAAAAAAAACATTTTTATTGAAAAAAAGTAAAATATTTTATTTCATACATAATATTTTTTTATTTTTTTAAATTATAAACCTTAATAATAGAAAAAAATTAACATCGATTAGTCCCTATATTATATAAAACTGAAAAGTTTATTGGGTGTGTTCCAATATCAAATTTTGACGCGAATAAAATGGATTTATTTATAATGAATACCGAGATGAATACCTAGAAAGAGATAGAGCCCAAGTGTTTTATCCCGAAAAATAATGGAATTATATACAAATCAACAACTTTTCTGGTCCAGCAAAAATATGACAGCTTTAACAGTAAATAAATGTCCCGATAAATGTGATAAATCATGCGTCATAACCCCCCCCCCCCCCTAGGTAGTATAAATACGCTCGCAGCTTCTCGACTTGTTTAGTATTCACCCCTTAAGACTGCTGGAGATGTTTACCAGTTGAAACGTAGTGATAAAAAAAAATATAGACAATGTAAGTCCAAAACACGTCTATTTCAATGATACAATGTTGACATATGAATCTTGTTTTTTTTAATGTATGGAATTTTAATTTTTTGTTTAGTAATGTGAAAACAGCTTCCTCCTCGTTTTTTTTTTCAATTTCATGTAAAAAGTTAAAAGCTATTTTTTTAAGTTTCACGGTTTTCTTTACCGGACCGAAAAGTACCTAGTTACTATAAAAGTTCTCTTTTTCTTAACCTTTTAAGTTGGATGACAAATTATCGTCTCGCAAGATGGTGGACGAGTCACATGTTACAACGGGCCGACTTTTGGTCTATTTTGTTTTTGTAGGTTGGTAGGTTACTCAATTTCAAATTCACTTTTTTATCTTTGAAAATATATTCAATTTTAGGCGATACCTACCCTGTTTTTTCTCAAAAACGGGTAGAGTTGGTACAAAATCTATTAATAAAAATTATTGAAAACGAAGAAACACAAAAAATATATATATTACATTTAAAATATGCAAGTTTGAGACAACTTCTGGTATAACCGGAAGTCGCATAAGGTCGCTATTATTTCATCTGAAGAGAGCGTCTCCGAAATCCCAATTATCCAAATATCCAGGATTCAACTCCAAAATATTTTAATCTTAATTTTAATGGAGGTCAACGTGAGACACCCTGTAGGTATACTATACCGCAAGTGTTGTTCTGTTTTGTTCCCCTACAATAAATTCTGCGGGCGCCTATGGCCAGATTTCTAGATTCACACTCTAAAAACTACAAATAAAAAAGTTTTCTTGAGGACCTAATCGTGGGATCCTTTGTATATTTTATCTTTTTAGTATCAAATAAAATAAATATTAATTATCCTGTATGGGTTTTCAACAAAATTGCACCTATTTGACTATTGAATTTATAATAGGTACCTAATGGTCCGGTAACGTGACTTTCACCTCCATGAACGCCATGAAATTTTATTATAATGAAAAAAGCATAAATTTTAGCCCGTTTTCTTCAGGATTATTCAAGGGAATTACTTTGAAGGAAAAAATAATTCAATTAAATAATAACTTATTATTGATGTTTCTTGCTGCCTTCTTTCCGAGCTTCGTCCTGTGGTTTAGATTGGGACCTACTGCACTGTACTGCTCAGTGCTCAAATAGATAATGGTTGTCCGTGCTGTTATGCAACAAACCCGCCGCTCCAGCGCGTTATGGCACGTTCGCTTTGCCGACGTACAAAATAGTAGAGGGGGAAATTCCTATATCTTACGCATGCGCAATAGGTTAAAATTCTGAATAAATTCTAATTTAATTCTAAAAAATGCCAATAAATGCTAAAAAAATGATAAAAAATAATAAGAAATACTAAAAAATTCTAAAAATGCTTAAAAATTCTGGTAATTCTTAGAAATGCTAATAAATTCTAAAAAATTCTAAAAATTTTAAAAAATTCTATCAGCTTGTACACCAAAATTCTAAGGTGGTTTCCCCCTCGACATTAACACACTTTTGTATTTACAATAGTATCAAATCCATTGTAGGGACATCCACTCTAATGATTGATTGATTGACTTTTAATCTTTATTTTCTTTTTGTTTAAGGATTGGAGAATACTTATAATTAGTGGTTCAAATAGGCCTAATAGACATGTATATGATAAAAAAAATTGAAATTGTATAATGAAAAACTAAAAACGTTATTGTTCAGGGACATTGATTTTACACATTTCGGAATATACACCAATATAGTGCCTCGGCTGCTTGTAGGCATTGGCACATCTACAAAAATGTATATAAGCTTCGGGGACACTCAAAAAAATTAAGCAAAGAAAAATCCGCGACATTTCCAAGAAAGAACTTCCTCATCAATCGGGTAGTGTACCTACATATGGAACTTGCTTGAAGAAAGTACAGTCTGCGCAAATAGTGTAAACTCCTTTAAAAACCAAGTTGATCGTAATTTCGAGCAGTTAACTCAAAACTTTGTGCATTACGGTGCTTGATAGAGTTGTGTAGTTCGCGAACGAACTAGTTCAAAAGATCGAATCTGACAACTGAACTAAAAGATTCAATCAGTAATTACTGAGAGATTGAAACAAGGCGAACTAAAGTCTAAACGGAATGTACTACGCAAGCGAGAGCGAGACGACCGAGATTATAGGTTTTGTCACCTGACCGACCGATGCATGCCACGATGATTTCGGACTATTTCGGTATTGAAATGTATAAAAAATATTGTCGGTGTCTACTGTATTTTTTGTTAATGTAATATATAATTTAAATTTTAAAATATTTCTTTTACTTCACTATGCCAGTATAAATCAGTGAACTAAATGAACTAAACGAACTAGTCTTTTGAACTATTCACTTTATTGAATGAGAACGAAAGATTGAAATCGGCAAAGTGAACTAAACTTCCCAGCACTAGTGCTTGATGACATTCGTTTTTAAATATTTAATGATATTTGTGCGTCCAAAATACTTACCTACCCATGTTTAAATAATTTTCGCGTAAGAATTTAGCAAGTAATTTAAACTAGCCAACGGACTTTTAGACATTTTAAATCATAATGAACAATTAAAGAAAAAAAAACAAATCAAAGAGACTAAAACAATAGCTTCATCGGACTTTCCGCTTGCTATTGATAAAATAATAATAATAATAATAATAATAATAATAATAATAATAATAATAATAATAAGTAGGTACTATAATTTATGCAACAATAGGTGAATATCTAATGGGAATATTATGATACATTAAAAGTAAAAGGAACTTATAGAGAATTGTATAAATGTTAATGTCTTTTAAAAATCTTATCACATTTTGGTGTTGCCTAGTAGAATATTGGGGATTAATTAGGTACTGAGGATAATCCTCCTCTTTATTTATATGCTTTTACTCTCGCTTTTACTTATCATACTTACTTCAAGTTTTATTATATTTTAATTATAATATAAGTAAACAGTTATTATGTCTCCTAAGGTTAATTTTGCATAATGGTTTGAAGGAGGGTTTGTTTAAATATATATATTTTAATACTTGCTTTGTCTTTCGGATGTATGTATTAAAATTTTGTATTGATTATATTTTTTAACTATTTTATTCTAACTCTTAAAAAAAACAGTGTTTCTTTTTCTTTGACATGTTCTATCCTTAATTCGAATTTTTGGAACAAATAAATAGTAAGTATGTATTGTATTGTATTGTAAATATTAATGTTTATTTATCATGTGATCCATCATATTAATGATAAGTGACAGGATCTATGCCTTTTATTGGTTTTAGCGAGGGTTTTAGTATATATGTATATATATATATATACCTTACTAATTAATTATATATATGTATTGTAATTTATACCTAACAAAGGTTCTAATAAAGAAATAACATATCGCGGAAAGCGATATGTTAATAAGAAACTATGTAATTAAGCACCTAGCCAAAAGAAAAGATTATCAAAAACAAAAATAAAATTTGATTCCACTTTTAATAATACATTTTGCTAGCCCATCTATTTTGGTTCGGTAAACAAGAAAACATGAGGTAGGTATAGGTAGTTGATATTATTTAAGTAACCTTTAAGGTTG
This sequence comes from Polydrusus pterygomalis, assembly GCA_963969555.1. Classification (NCBI taxonomy): domain Eukaryota; kingdom Metazoa; phylum Arthropoda; class Insecta; order Coleoptera; family Curculionidae; genus Polydrusus; species Polydrusus pterygomalis. The sequence goes on from OZ018375.1 coordinate 82,685,693, forward strand.
AATTCTCAACGTCATTCAATCTTTTGCCAACCTATAACCTATTTCGCGTTGATTTTTTGAGTTTATTATTTTAATAACTAACATTTAAAGAAAATCAATATCGTCGGTACATCACGGTAGTATCTAATATATTACAAAAATATCAATTTATTTCATTTCTAATTTTGGGAGAATTGTATAGTGAAAGAACAATGAGTGACAATGACATAATAATGTTAAAAAAAATCTTACCCGATGTTTTTCGCTATACAATTCTTCTAAAATAAGTTATGAAATTCCTTGATATTTATTAAATATGTGAATTATTACCTATAGAACGTCAAGTCGATACTGCTTTTCTTTAAATTTTGTATAAAAGCTAGAAAACATAAATAAATCTACGCGAAATAGGTTATAGGTTGGCAAGCATGTTGATACTCCCACCTTAAGAATAATGACAAGTATTTTGAGAAAAAGATGACATACCTAATCACAACCAAAAACTCATAGTTACTTCTACCTAAAATATGATGAATAAATTTAAAATAATGGCAGCTAAAATTAACTATAATTTCTTTAAAATTGGCATCAAGGCAAGGAACTTGTTCACCAACAGTCAAGCAAGCAGTTTCCCCTTTGTAGGTCATACCATAAAAGGAGAAATGTAACAATAATAGCTCGGTAGGTTACTGTTAAAAATGTTTACTAAAATAAAAGTACTTAAGCCCAAATTATTAATATCTTGTTAACATTAACTGTGAGATAATTTTTTAAGATACTATTATTGGAACAATTGTTGTCATGGTAGTTAGTACTAACAGTACCGTAATAATTTGGGCCTTAGTAGTACCTAAGTCATCAAGAAACATATTTTAAATTCTTCAATAATAAAAAACAAGTAAAATAATAGAAGTAGGTAATTCTTACCTTCAAAACTTGAGATGCTCTTGTAAAATCTGCAAAATTTAAGCAAATGTTAATCAAAGATTCTGGTTCAGCTAACATATAGTGGAGCAAATTTGCCTCACATTTCGGCGAACTTTTTAAATTGACTATCAAATCCAATCTCCAAGTAGCATCAGTCACCAATTTATGCAGATCATTTAGTTTATTAAGTTCGTCAGAGTTATTCCAATACAATTTCTTAAATTTAACTTCTTCTATTAAAGACTTTAATGTAAACAAAATAAATCTAATTTCTTTTTCATTACAAATAAATACTTCATATGGCTTACAGGAATTGAAAGTACTAATTTTAGAAATGTAATCATGTTTTATAAAAGCTGTTGCAAACATTAACTGCAGCAATTCTATCTGCAAGGTATGGTCTTTTATATCTAAAAGTCTTTTGCGTAGATCATCAATTACATCATTAATGTTTATATGTTTGTTATTGCTGTCAGTGGAAACAATCAACTTTAAGAATTCAATTAAAATTGAATATGAGCATAGGATTTTATGCTGATGGGCTAAATATTCTTCATGGGGAATTTCCAGTTCTCTCGTTTCAAAAAAAAAGTTTGCAAAAGTCAAATGATAGTCATACAAATTTAAAGACTGAGAAGCTACTTCAAGGATACAATTCTGGGCTGAGCACCTTAAAACATCAAATTCATCAATATTAGGATTTATTTCCTTGAAAAATGCCACTATTTTTAATATGTACCGTATCTCTTGGGAATAGTAGATCCAAAAGTTATTAATTTCGGTATCATAATTTGACTTTACTAATTTCATTAACAAAGGCATATTAAAATTGTCTTTGATTGGATCATTGGTAATGTTAAGTACTTGCAGATGTAAAAATTTCTTGTACACCAATTTTGGTAATGATTCATTGAAAGCTGATCCATCATTACTAAACAATTCATTTACCCAATTGTTGTTTGTATAAATTGTATAGTCATACAGAAAACATGGATCCTTGATATTAAACTTTAGTATAGCCTTATCCCAATCCAAACATCTTTCCAAAATTTTATGATTTTTGTTAACTAATAAAGACAAATACAATATATCCTTTGATATAACATTTAGCTCGATAAGTTCCCATGTTTTTGTAATTATGCCATCTATAACTTCTTTGTTATCAATGGATAAGTGGGAAAATTGTCTGTAAAACTTTTCTACAATTCCCAAATTATTTTTTTGCAGCAAATTAAGCGTGTCTTTAATATCTTCCATTATTTAAAATAAATGTTCACTTATTTTCACACACAAAGTACCACAATTCAATACTAAAATAATAGTCAACCAAAAACTCAGCATATTATCACATACAAAATAATGAGTTTTTATCGAGTTTAGTTCAGTTTAGTGTTTACTTTATTTATTTTTATTTGTGTCTATGTCTAACACGAAAGAAAACTAGATAAATATCCGATAATCGAATAGTAAGAATCGAACAATCCCGAACAGCCCTTTTTTCTCTGTGGTACGAATAAATCTTGTTCGAGTGTTGCATGGCCCGCTAAGATGCTTGCGAGTAGATCAAGACAGATTCAGGTATCTTACCCAAGGGCTTCTGAGATTTACGAAAAATTAAGTGAAACAGGAATGGCTATTATCTGACCACAGCAAAATGGCATTTTGACGCAAGGCTACAAGACTACCCTCTAAGAACCTTGATTTTGACGGATCCCCTGCTGGATCGGTAAAGTTGCGCCCAAGAATGTATCAGTCTTTGAGAAAAAACAAATGCACCAAACTACGAAACAAACAAGGAGCACTAACAGGGATATCAAGGAAGTAAAACACAAGAGAACAACCCCAAGCAACAGAGCATACATAAAAACAGAGAACAAGTGGAGCTAGCAATACCAATCATCATAACCTCACATTTTTGACAGTTGCAGTAATATACGTTTTATACTGTCGAAAACGTCGAAAAAGGGTTTCTACTTAAGAAAGAAGAAGTACTTAGACGAGGTAAAGGAGGGGACGCGACATGCGCATCTACAGCGACAGAAGCGAAGTGTGACCAAACATTCGATAGCGGCCATTATTCTGGTGCCAAACATCCTATGGTAACCAAGCGGGTTTTTCGTGTTTGTGAATGAAACATAGTAGTATTGCCTGGTGCCATCTGGTCACAATCGCAAGGTTATGATGCCGCGTCCCCTACTTTACCTCGTCTAAGGTTTTCTACATGTGGAAAACGAAACTATAGGTAGATACCCAACCCTGACCATAACCAAAAAGCACAAATAAACAAAAAGAGCAAACACCAAAAGAAGGCAATGGTATAATGGTAACAAACGAAGGAACTCGCCACAAGACATCTAAAACACGCCAAAACAAAATTGACCACAGAGAACAATAATTATATCCTCAGCCCACTAGAGTAGTAGTAGAACATTAACACAATTTAACTCAATTTACCAACTAGAACTATAGAAAAGAGAAGAACAAAGTCGTAGCATAGAGGATACAATTAGCCTAAGTATGTCAACCCTATTCAATACACCCGATAACACTGTGACCGAAAAGAAACCTCCCTTAAAACTTACTATTCCCCAGAGCAAAGCAAAGCCAATAAACACATGAATAAAAACAATTGACAAGTTTTTATCCTAAAAGAGAACTCGGCAATTGCCTCGAGCTCATGTTTTTTAAGTTTTTTTATATATTTCTATGTTATTATTCTAATGACTAGTCTTAGTTATTTTATAGATTTAAGTATACAAAGGCCGCAACAGCCTCCCGACAACCCGTTGGGAAAGCTGACACAACGGCCTATTTGTCCGTATAATCTAAAGTTTTTATAACTGTTACATTTTATTTATTAGGTGTTTTTTGGTTATTTATCACCTAGTCATCATCATCATCCAGCCTGTTGAATCCACTGCTAAACATAGGCCTTCCCCAAACGTTTCCATTCTTCTCGGTCTTGAGCAGCTCGGGTCCAGTGTCCCGCTATCCTTTTGATATCGTCGCTCCAGCGCGTTGGAGGCCTTCCTCTGCTTCTTTTATCAGCACGGGGTCTCCAATTCACAAGTCTGATGGTCCATCTATCATCTCTGAACCTCGCAACATGTCCTGCCCATTTCCATTTAAGTGTGGTAATTCGGCCGATTATGTCCTCGACTTTTGTTCTCCGGCGAATTTCCGTATTTCTTACACGATCCTGCAGCCTGATACCTAGTAGTTCTCTTTCCATTTTTCTTTGGGCGACTCTGAGTTTGGATACGATATCCAATCCTATTCTTCTAGCAAGTTCATGCGTCTGGTTATCTCTACTAATTTTTATTTCGTGGCCCAAATATTTATACTCACTAACTTCCTCTAGTAGAGGAAGTTAGTGAGTATCAACTAGTGTGTAATATTAAAAGGACTAATAAACGTCTTATTATTATTATTTCCTAGACATCAGTGGATATCTGGTTCTGAATGACGGAAACCCCCACACGAATAACAGCCCTGTCTAGAGAAGTGCACCATCAGACTTGACCCTCTCCTTCCCTAGCATTGCAATAAAAATCCCGAAGATTAGATTGGTCAGAGATAACAAGCCGAGGCACCCATGGTGGGATGCAAACTGCACTGAAGCGATAAGGGTATTGAAAAACTTTCTACAAACATCATTGACCCAGAACTATAAGAACTTAAGAAAAAAAGGAGACAAGGCATGAAAAAATATTGCTAGACTATTAACGTTGTAACCCCAGTAAAAGATGTATGGAAGAATGGAAGGCAGTAAAAAGTATTCGGTGGCCAAGTCCTAACAAGTAAGCTACAATACCTTAAATTTAAAATTGGGTGAACAAATTCTCACAATATTAACACCCCCATAATTCCCATAATAAAAAACATCGACTTTGGGACCTTCACCAGCCAGACCTATAGTATGTATGAAATGACGTCTTCACTGGAAAACATCAACGAAACAAGCACCGAAAAGGACTTAATAACATAGCCTATGATTAGAAAAATTTAAAGAAAATCTCCTTAATCTGTTTAATAATCTACTACAGAATCCAAATGTACAACTTCCAGAAGACTGAAAAACAAGTAGTGTGCCCAAAGCCGGACAAAATACCCCTCGGGATACAGGCCAATTAATCTAGCAAGCTGTCCTGGTAAGATCTTAGAAAATATGATCAAAACTCGACTAGACTGGAAGATTAATAAACATAATGAAAACTTAAACCCGCTACAATCTGGCTTTAGGAAGAGGAGGGTACCCTGGAAAATTTAATTTTTATTACAGGACAAATAGAAATGGGTCTGCTAAAGAGAAAAAATCAATAGCAGTTTTCCTGAATATAAAATCAGTTTAGGATAATGTAAGCATAGGTAATTTGTGGGAAAAACTCAGTCAACATGACGTGCCCAAGGACATTCCTACTTAAATTGTGAAATTTATGACTGATAGGCGCGGTTTTGAAAAAGATCTATCTACGGGTCAGCTGCAGGGCACAAGACTCGGAATCAGAGAAGTGCCACAAAGGATCCCATTAAGGTTTAACATTTCTACAGAGCCATTTTAAGATCACATTTGGATTACGGCAGTGTCCTTTTTGCCCGAACCCCCAAAAATTACTTAGCAAAAATAGATAGACTATAGTGCCAGGCTTTGCGAACCGCGCTGGGTATGATGAGATCCACACCGACCAATATTTTATTAGCTAAAGGTTCTGAGCTTCCAATGAACCTAAAAAGCCAACTTCTTGCAACAAGAGTGGTGACCAAACTTATGCCTAATGAGAATCCAATAATAAGGACAAGAAGAACTACACTCTATACCGAGTACAATCTGAACATAGAAAAATGGAAAAGAACTCCTCCACTGATTGAGGCAATTATAACGTTATCCTTACTTCTTCGTTGCGCAAGAAAGTTTTTTTTAATTACCTAATGAAAGTTTTTTTATACAGGGTGTTATTTAATAAGTGACCGACATTGTATAGGACGATTCCCCAGTTATTTATAAGGTGAAAAGTTCATATAAGCATGGGTTCGCAAGGCCTTCATTTTTAAGATACAGGGTGTTAAAAATTGTGGGTGTGGGTGGCGCCCCATCCAATTAAGGGCCAAACTAAGATCAAATTTGAATTTCTCATAGTAAAAAATCCACAAATACTAATTTTCTTCCAAAAATCGACATTATTTCAAAAATTATTTACAAATAACAAAAATAAAATAAAATTTTTAACATCCTGTATCTTAAAAATGAAGGCCTTGCGAACCCATACTTATATGAACTTTTCACCTTATAAATAACTGGGGAATCGTCCTGTACAATATCGGACACTTATTAAATAACACCCTGTATACATATAATTTAAATAATAAATAAATCATACACGAAATCAAATCAAAAATGTTGTGATTGACAGTTCCGTGAAAAGTTAAAACAAAACCGACTTTTTGCGGATCTTCGGCGCACTGTCATGTATCAAAGATGGCTGATCTCGTTTTACATGAAATTTATTTTTAGTTATAAGCGTGCTATTTGGTCAATGCCGCCCAACGGCGTATCCAGCTCATGCGTCGGGGGGGGGGGGGTAATCGATCGGCTAGGATCAGGCACGTAGCCAGGATTTCTTCACCAAAAAAATGCGCCGCAGGCGAAAACTTTTTTGGGTGCCACGCCCTTTTTTAAATCATGGTGCTTGATTTTCAAGTGGGAAAAATAAAAAACACGACACAAAATCCTCAAGAAAAGCACAAAAACAAACCCGGTAATAATTGAGGTGAAGAAAATGTAATAGTGTAGGAAATGTTTAATGTGTTGCCTATGTTGCCGAAATCAGAGCTCGAGTTTCGGGGGGGGGGGCGGCCCCCTGTACCCCCCCCCCCTAGCTACGTGCCTGGCTAGGATACTAGATAATAGCAACTTTAAGGAGTAAGGACAAAAATTAAACAACGCTTAAGTAATCTTAGGGGGGGGGGGTAATTACCCCAATTACCCCCCTTGTATACGCCGGTGATGCCGCCGTGACTTTGAAATGACATATCAGATGCGAATGCAACTAAACATGGCGGAAGAGAGGTAAGGGGAAGCAATAATATGTTTTTATTTTTTAAGAGCCAATAAATAAATATTCTGAAATTTAAAATTTGTTATAAGTAATTTTAGAAAAAAAATACGTTTTTATTACAAATAAATACGCACTGCACGATTCGTAATTAAAACGTATTTTTATTAAAAATTACTTATAGCAAAGTTTAAATGTCAAAATATTAATTTCTTGATATAAAAATTCTTGAGCCTTATTTTTAATAAAACAAACCTTGGAGTAACTTTTTTATTGCATGTATATAGAATAAATTAAATAAACAAGTTTTTTTTAATTTGGAAAATTCAACATCTGAAATCGGAGAGAATCACAATAATAGGGAAAAATAAGTATTGTCAGGTCGCAGAAAGAATTTTGAAGAATTAGCTAACCAGACAACTTAGTAACAAAACCTCTTCTATTATACCAATGTTATGCTAACCGAATAACTTCAGTTGTAAAAAAGTAAATCCGATCACCATATTGTCTTAATATTCTTACTTAATTATTCTTAACCATACCCAATTAGACTTATTGGCCATATACCTTGGTACCGATTCTCATGTCCAAACTAAAATTTCAAAAAACCATTGGTAAAAAGTAAAAATATATAAGCCATACAATGCCCTAAAAAGTATTCTTAAATATAAACTTTAAAGATCCTCTATGTGATATAATATTAGGTTTGAAAAGTTCGAGTCTTCTCTACGGACTTGCCAAAAGTTCTCGATACAAACTCATGATATGATATGACATAATAGCATAATTTAAATTTATCAGTGAAGAACTACATTCCAAGATAATTTCTGCCAGAAATAAAAGAAAAAAATTTAACAAATTATTTTAAAATAAAAATTTAGTCATCGACCTTTACCTGATAGAAAATTGGAACCCTATTATTTTTAAATCTTTAAGAATAGGTATAATGTAAAATATACTAATCCAAAACTTACCCAGACATATAATTACATTTTCTTTTTCATTCTCAGCAAGATCTTGAAAACTACCGAGAAAATTACAAAAAAATTCATCGGCGAACCGCCATGATACTCTATCAAAAAGACTGCAAGGACGAACACAAACAGGTTGGTTAAGAAATGAAGCAATGTGATTGGTTGCCATTGACATATCATGTATTTTATTTTGAGACAACCTTGTTTATGTTCTTGAAAGAGACGCCATTTGTAGTGCGATGACAAGTAAGTGACTTTAATGACAAGTGACAGCTGCAACTTTTCGTATCTCGGTTTCATACTCCGAATGAAACTAATCTCAAAATATTAAAACAAAAATGTCAAGGTCATGGTATGATTTGACACCCAAAGCTATCATCAAATTATTTAGTTAAACCTCCGTGCCTCCGACAAGGAGGTTGGCTGGGCTGACCCTCGGAGATACCGTCCCGCTTGGATCGTCCATGCCCCGTGGCTAGGAATGTTGTTTCACTAATTTCTTTTAAATCCAGAAGGTTATGGTTCTGCGTACTCACCAGAACAAGAAGTGTTTCTCAATTAGAGGTGGGCTTAAGAGTTATTTTTGAATCACCGGTATACCGGTGACTGTTATTTTAAATTAACTGTTATTTTAAACAGTTACCAGTTATTTTCAAAAAATGAGATTTACTAAGGTGAAGGTGTCAATTTAAATAATCGACTTTTTCTCTTTTTAAATATTTTATTGGCGCCAAATTAAAATAGCTGTTATTTTGAAAAATAACAACGTTTTCTCTATTTTATTTTCAGCATATTATGTTACTGTACCCATCACATACCACACACCCTAGTCTCTAGTTAAATTACCAATAAAAATAAAGTCTATGTAGTATCATATACTAAGTAAATACACACAATACGACGGTCACGACTCACGACATACACACACATAAATAGAAAATACATTAAATACAACGCCACAACGCGCTTCGGGGAATTACAAAATATATATAATTGCCAACCTATCCACCAATCCACTATTTCCCTCGCAATTTTAAACGTGAACAGTAGTGAAGACGTGAAATTATCTTGTAACTATTTAACACCTTTCCTTTAAGCATAAGCATCCTGCAAACCAGGACTATCAAATATCAGAGAAATAACGTTCATTGGAAATTAATTATACCTTACCGTTACCGCCCACAAAGTGATATGAAAATTATCCGATTACTAATAATAACCATGTTATTTTTTAATATCCAGTTATTTAACAGCGAGAGAAGGCTGCATGAGCCGGCGACTTAAGCAGCGGCAGTGCTGTGCGATCGGTTGGTATATGAATCACTAGTAGTTGCTTCACTACCTATTACTAAAATAACCATGTTATTCTTTATCCAGTTATTTAGAAAATAACAGCGTGCAGCGAAAGAAGGCTGCCATGAGCCGGCGAACTCAGTCGGCAGTGCGATGTGCGAGCGCTTGGTATATTGAATAACTGGTAACTGCTTCAGATCATATTTAATCACCGATAGCGACTGTTATTTCTTAATAACCGGTTAATTTTAACCGTGACAGTTATATCGTCACACCTCTATTCTCAATGTCCTTTTTGCAAATAAGCGCAGGGAACCATGCATCCCGACGCGTTTAATTAAAATGCGCTTATGTTTAACCTACGACACTATAATAGAAAAATTGTCTAGAGGCTGCATCGGCTGCAAAGTTAGAGGCCATTGCTACACAGCAATTACATTCCTTGTGCTTTATGGTATTTTTCATTCGTTTCTTTTGAACAACTAAGCAAAGTTCTTCAAAAATCTTAACCTGGCCAAGTTGTTAAAGGAACGCTTCGCGAACAACTATAGGTCGTATTGCAAATAGCATTGGTATCTACGCATACTTAAGCGCGGAAAGGAGACCGACAAATTCTTAAAAAGTTAAATTTTTAAGTGGAACGCTCAACTTAGAAGTGGGCTTTGCTTTACTATTTCAAAGAAGCTTAAAGGAACTTTGCTAATAGGCCATTACAAAAATATCAACAGAACATCCTCTGTGCAAATTTGATTAATTTTTTTGGAATCTGTCCGTGAGTCTGATAATTAATCAGTACCATCTTGCAGTTTTTGTAAGGAACAGCGAATTAACAGTGTTTTTTTATAATTAAAACACGATTTTCGTTCCATTGAATATTTTAAAAGTTTACCAAGTAAGTTTTGTGGCGTACCTAGATGCTTTTTTGATTTAATAATTCCAAATGCAAAGCATTTCCGTGTTTGCAGAATAATTTGTATTAAAACAAACGTTTCTATGACATAATACTTTAGTAAAAAGCTAAAAACCTTTGTTTTATAACTTGGTTTTAATGTTTAAAATATTTGGCAGATAATATACATTCTAGTATTTATTTTAGTATGTCAATATCACCAATTTTCAAATCACCATTTACCGACTTAACTGGAGCTATCGTTTCTCATCAATGGTATGGACACTGTGCTGATATGGAAATGAAAGCACTTGATTGCATGGAGGCATATGGATTGGATAAGGGACTTACAAAATGCGAAACTTTAATTAGCGATTTTCACGAGTGTGCTTTAAAGGAAAGACAAAAAAAAAGGATCATGGCAATGAGGCTTGAACGCCACCGTCAGCATTTTGCTGGTGAGAGAACCAAGGAAGAAAAATATGCCAAAGTGCCTGCTCACGACAGTTTTTAGATCTATTTTGGTTTGTAATTTTCATTAGTTTTATTAATAAAGTAATATATGGGATGTGATTTTTGTTTATAACATATTGTTGAAAGCAGGAACTCGGGCAGGAACTATTCCCTTTTTTAAAATACCTATAGATTTTTATAAATCTCTATATATGAATATTATATATAATTAGGTAGGTATTGTTAAATTTCAATAGTTTTTAAAACTTACCTAGCTGCCTGCCCGCCCATGGAGTAATAATTAATGTCAATACCAAAATTATTTTGTGATTATGAGTCTTAAAGACTTATATTTATAAATTTATGGTAGATGTACTTGATATACTACATAGATTGACTTATAATAATTATAGATCTATGGTACCCACCTATTAATTCACAGAAAAATACATTTGTAGTAGAAATCTGGATAAATGATTTACTAGCAAAAAGATAATTGAGGTAAGGGCATTAGCTTAAGTATGTTTTAGATATCTATCATCTACCTACTGATAACACTGCAGTGCATTTAAACATTGCTTAACAAAATAGCAAGTAGTAAACAAGCTGCAGTGCCATCAAGTCTGCATCAACCACAATTAGTGCGTTCGGTTAATGCAAATCTGTCTCCTCGGTCTGCTCATTGGTGCAGCGTTGCGTTCGTTTATTAGATCTATGACCTCGGGTGTAACTGCTCGGCGTTCGATATTTGAAAAATCGAGCACTCGGAGTTACCTCGTATCGCCTCACCTAAAAATATGGAGCTAACGGAGCAAACTAATTGAATTTGTGTTTTGACATTTGGAAATTTCTTTTACCTAACCTAACATACAAAATCAAACATAATTCCCGTACCGAAATCATTCCAAATTGGACAAACACCAGATCATAACTAAACGTTCTTTTTCCAACGGTATTGATGGATGTCCTTTGTGAGTTGCTTCGGGAGGCAAAATACTGTGCACTTTTTGCAATAGAACTTCAAAAGTTTCCGGTGTTATACGAAAATTATATTGAAATTGTTTGTCAGAGAAGGCTGGGACAATATTTTCGGCATAGCCATCAACTTTTGTAATCGAACAGCTTTCTTCCTCGTCGCTATCATCATCAAACATCATCATTTGTGCTCCCCTAAGTGCTGGAATATTTTCCATTTTCGTCTCTTCAAACCAGCTTCAAACCACCAACATAAAGTGAGGTTAATTTTATATTTTATGTCAGATGGAACTCGACAAACTCTATAAGGGTTCGGTAAATGCTACGCGCTCGTTTAGCCCGAATATCACGTGACATTAAATCTGCATCTGCTCGCTCTGCTCGACCTTTTCAAAACCGAACGCACTAAATGAATGCTTTATGATGAGTTCTAATAAGGATGAAACAGCTGTCAATGTCTACCCGGCACCAGGGAATCCATTGTTTTTGGCTTCCCTGTGTACTTTAATGGAAAAATAGGCAGGTTTTTCATGTATATCAAGTTAGCAAGACAACTCGCTCGAATTGAAAAATAATTTGCCGCTAATTAGTTGTGAAAAAAAAAATTTGTCGTTTCATATTTAAAAAAAAAATGGATGTTTTGCTAACTTGATATCAAGTTAGCAAAACACCCGAGGCAATTGTTATTAAAAATAATTTTTAACAACAATAAACCTGCTAGGAATTTGCCGTGACAAAATGGTAATGCGCAGAATTAAATAGGGGCTGATTTGGCTATGTATTCGCATTTAATTAATTAATTTATTACCCTGTATGGGCAAATAACACCCGAAAACGAATAAACGGTTTCCCACGGCCAGAAACGAAGTCCCGGCAACTAGTGATCGGCCGATACCAATATAAATATCGGTGCATCGGTATCGTACCGGCATATCGGCAAATTTTGCCGATAATCGGTATCGGCAAAATCTTGCCGATATACAGTATGTCTCCGTAAGTTTGCATCATATGGAAAACTTTTTTATTATTCATTTTACGAAAAAAAGTTATTTTTCATAAAAAGCTCTGCATGGTCTAAAACCTAAAATGCAACCATCAAATATCGAAATTTTCCAGTCATATACGAGGTTTGTCAAAAAATGTGAATTTTTCCCAAGAATGTAAATTTTTCCCAAGAGTAAAGTACCTTTATTTTTGACATTATCAAAAATTGTTATAAAAAAAAGTTGATCAGAACTAAAAACCACGTCTAAATATGCAATTATACGCATTTATGTTGAAAAATTATTTTATTAATTTATAATTAATTATTTAATTTTTTAATTATTTAATTAATTTAATGCGTGTTATTGCATATTTAGACGTGGTTTTTAGTTCTGATCAACTTTTTTTAATAACAATTTTTGATAATGTTTAAAATAAAGGTACTTTACTCTTGGGAAAAATTTACATTCTTGGGATAAATTCACATTTTTTGACAAACCTCGTATATGACTGGAAAATTTCGATATTTGATGGTTGCATTTTAGGTTTTAGACCATGCAGAGCTTTTTATTAGGAATAACTTTTTTTCGTAAAATGAATAATAAAAAAGTTTTCCATATGATGCAAACTTACAGAGACATACTGTATATCGGCATAATTAAATATTGACTATTTTATTTATTTGTACGTAGAAACCTATTTTTTTACATTTTTTTCAAAAAAACTGCCATAAAGGACTTTTTTTCCCTTTCGTTTTAATGAAATCTCCAGGGGTTTTGGGAATAACTCCTTCATCCCGTAATTATGAACTGTTTTGTTCTGTTGGTTTAAAAAATGCAGATATTTTGCTTTGACTATATTATCACTGTTTTTTTCCATCATATTTTTACTGAAGTAGCAATGTACTTACTGCACAATGTCATAATTCGATTTAAGGTGGGAGTATCAACATGCTTGCCAACCTATTTCGCGTATATTTATTTATGTTTTCTAGCTTTTACTTATACAAAATTTAAAGAAAATCAGTATCGACTTGATAATAGGTTAATAATTGACATATTTAATAAATATCAAGGAATTTCATAACTTATTTTAGGAGAATTGTATAGCGAAAAATATCGGGTAAGATTTTTTTAAACATTATTATGTCATTGTCACTCATTGTTCTTTCACTATACAATTCTCCCAAAATTAGCAATGAAATAAATTGATATTTTTGTAATATATCAGATATTACCTAAGTAATGTACCGACGATACTGATTTTATTTAAATGTTAGTTTAAAAAATAATAAACTTGAAAAAACAAAGCGAAATAGGTTATAGGTTGGCAATAAATTGAACGACGTTGAGAATTCAACCTTAAGAACATAAGAACTGAGCATCGCGATTTCAGCAGCCCCTGATACTTTCCGTAAAACGGGTATACTAAATATCACGAATAGTCTCGTTTTAAAACAGATGACAGCGGTTATTTGTCATCGATCAGCTGATATTGGGACATAATAATATCCCTAGATTTGTAGCGGACCGTAATGAGCCCAAACACCGAGTTATGAATTGCGTTTTTGTTACATTTAATTACATTTTAAAAATTTTAATTTAATTACTTTTGTGTAAGTACCTACAATTATTATTCATTTGACCAAAAATTTAGATACAGGTTAAAATTTTTTAATTCTTTTTCATTAGGGATCATAATTATTAATGTGCCTTGCTCGTTAAGTTGATTTCATCGATAAGTAATAAGTTTTATTTCATCTGAACGCCGTTTTTGTCGAAAAGTTAGTTTGTAAAATTTTTGTTCTTAAAATGTTTGTTCGTCAAGGTTAGGTTTCTAATGTAGGTATAATTTTCGCATTTTACATTATCTAGGTATTATTTTCTGTTTCAAGAAAAATAAGTAGAAATTAAGTATTTCCCTGACTTAGGTAGGTAGGAGAGAGTTGGATAAAACCGGGTATCGCCTAGTTCTACCATATGTCAAAACAGCTTTCCATATTATTAACCTTTAAAAAGCAGCTATTTGATTTTAAAGGAATTATTTTTATTATTGTTATTAGTAAATATTATTATTGTTTGGCAATAGTAAGGTAATAGTAAGTAACATTATGTTACTATAGTAGTTAAAATAGCTAACCATATTAGTATGTAATAGGATAGCGAACAAATATATAATTCTATTTTCTGTGTCTACGTACCTTACATAAGTGAAATTATTATTTTATATTACTATTATTATTGTTTGTATGACAATAACATAAAGTTAGCCTACATACAAGTTTAGAAATGTAACTGTATCAGTAAATTGCATTTTAACAAACAAATTCCATAAAAACCACTTTTGGGTCTACGTACCTTACGCAAGTCAAAAACTGTTAAAGTAGGGTTTCCACTGACAGAAAAATTTAATCCCTGGCTAAACTAAAGCTTTTAACTTTATGTTAGCCTACATACAAGTTTAGGAATGTAACTGTATTATAACCAACAAATTCTATAAAAACCGTATTTGGGTCTTCGTACCTTACGTTAAGTCAAAAACTGTTAAATTAGGGTTTCCATTGACAGAAAAATTAAATCCCTAGCTATATTGAAGCTTTTAACTTTATGTTAGCCCACATACAAGTTTAGAAATGTAACCGTACCATAGCCAACAAATTCTATAAAAAACATTTGGGTCTACGTACGTTACGTAATTCATATATGGGGATTTTCTTGACAGTAAATGTAATAACTTGAATTCAATTAGTTTATTTATTTATTGGCAAGCCCATTTTACACATTAAATCAACATTGTGAATTGAATGATTAGTACAATAAGTGTACATAAGTATAAATACTATAATATATACCTATCCTAAGCGTAATACTGAAAGTAAGTAGGTAAGAATAAGAATTGAAAAGTAATAGCACAGATGAACAAACAAAAGAAATAAGGTTATTCACAAAGTTTATGTTGAACTGTAGGTATTTCACCTATAGGTATAATCTGAACAAATAAAACAAAAAAAAATCTATTCTAAATACAGGGTGGCCCTTTAGTGTGGCAAAGTACAATAGCTCCGTTACTATTTCAAATACATTAAAAATATTAATACAAAAATTGAAGGGCAGTAAGTGACTTATAACGTAAAATTATTTTTAACTCTATAGGGTGGCTCAAAAAAGCGGAACAAGAAAAAATGTACTTTTTTCAAATGGAACACCCTGTATATTTTTACATTTTTAAATTCCACATAAAATTACAATTATTTTTTATTAAATACATTATTAGTCTATACTTTATAGTTTCCGAGATATTGACTCTCGAAAAGTGACATTTTTGAACTTTGACAGCTTCTAACTTTCTAACAGTACGTCTTAGAGCAAAACGGCTTACATGTCCCTATCTTCAATTTTTATTATCTTCCCAAAAAAATCAACTTCCGGTTAAACCGGATGTTACTAGAAAGCAGGAAATATAGTTGTTCCGGTTTAACTGGAAGTTGATTTTTTTGGGAAGATAATAAAAATTGAAGATAGGGACATGTAAACCGTTTTGCTCTAAGACGTACTGTTAGAAAGTTAGAAGCTGTCAAAGTTCAAAAATGTCACTTTTCGAGAGTCAATATCTCGGAAACTATAAAGTATAGACTAATAATGTATTTAATAAAAAATAATTGTAATTTTATGTGGAATTTAAAAATGTAAAAATATACAAGGTGTTCCATTTGAAAAAAGTTCATTTTTTCTTGTTCCGCTTTTTTGAGCCACCCTATAGAGTTACAAATAATTTTACATTATAAGTCACTTACTGCCCTTCAACTTTTGTATTAATATTTTTAATGTATTGGAAATAGTAACGGAGCTATTGTACTTTGTCACACTAAAGGGCCACCCTGTATGAGTGACAGAATTCTATTTTAAGGTGGCAGTATCAACATGCTTGCCAACCTGTAACCTATTTCGCGTAGATTTATTTATGTTTTCTAGCTTTTAAACAAAATTTAAAGAAAATCAGTATCGACTTGATATTCTGTAGGTAATAATTGATATATTTAATAAATATCAAGGAATTTCATAACTTATTTTAGGAGAATTGTATAGCGAAAAATATCGGGTAAGATTTTTTTTAACATTATTATGTCATTGTCACTCATTGTTCTTTCACTATACAATTTTCCCAAAATTAGCAATGAAATAAATTGATATTTTTGTAATATATCAGATACTACCTAAATAATGTACCGACGATATTGATTTTCTTTAAATGTTAGTTATTAAAATAATAAACTCAAAAAATCAACGCGAAATAGGTTATAGGTTGGCAATAGATTGAATGACGTTGAGAATTCAACCTTAAGTTGTGTTTCAGTTAGTTTAGTATTTTTAAGGTTTGGATATTTATAATATTATAAACTTTTTAAATCTATTTTGACACTTTATCTTTAAACCATATAGAAATTCATGGTTATTACCTATTACCTACCTTAAATTATAATATTTATAAAACATAACTTTCAAAAGAAATTATTACCTATTACTTATTATTTGGCAATATTAAAGCGGTAGAACCGATGAGGCTATTGCATAAATTGTTTTAGAAGGTATCACATGTATAATTTTCAAGTCCGGTCCTGTAATTCATGCCAACTTATAAAAATTTAATAGACCAAAATTGACAGAGTGTCACGTGACTTTGCCCCCATCTTGCGAGAGTATTCAAGATTTTTACTTTAATTACCATGTGACGTCCGCGTCGATGCCAGTATTTAACTTGGATCTGTGTTTGAAGAATAAAGGTGCCTTTCGGCGTTGCCACTATTAACAGTTTTTACTTATATTAAGCTTTATTGAATACTTATGGATGAACTTTTAAAAATGTGGTGCCGATACCGATATATATATCGGTATCGGCCGACTATCGGTATCTCGGCAACTCTTCAGTAGTACGGCGAATGATCATGGTGTACTCGCAGGCGAGACATCGTATTCACCGTTTACGTGGGGGAGTATGTGGCGGAAAATCGCAAATAACAATTAAATCTTGCAGAATAATTAGCTGAAATCAATCACAATAATTTCTCGAGTCCACAACTAATTCGTCCAGAGTAAACGGCAAATTCCCGCGAGTTTTTCGAGCACGAAAAATGAAGTTTTACCCCCCACTTGGGGGGATGTTTTGTTAGCAATTCGCAAAAACTCACCTTTCCAGCGAATCAGCAGGAAAATTCATCCCGACAAATTCCCCAAGTCCACAACTAATTCGTTCGGAGCGAACGGCAAATTCCCACGAGTTTTTCGCACCCCATAAATGAAGTTTTACCCTTATTTGGGGTGGTGTTTTGCTAGTAATTTTTAAAAACTCACTTTTCCCGCGATTCAGCGGGAAAATTCATCGCGACAAATTCCCCAAGTCCACAACTAATTCGTTCGGAGCGAACGGCAAATTCCCACGAGTTTTTCGCACCGCATAAATGAAGTTTTACCCTTATTTGGGGTGGTGTTTTGCTAGTAATTTTTAAAAACTCACTTTTCCCGCGAATCAGCCGGAAAATTCATCGCGACAAATTCCCCAAGTCCACAACTAATTCGTCCGGAGCAAACGGCAAATTCCCACGAGTTTTTGGTGCCAGAAAAATAAAGTTTTATTTCTATATTTATTCATTACAAACAACACATCTTTTTTTGAACAAAAACACATTTTTTTAAACTTAACGACCATTATAATCTTTGGCATGAATGTTCCTTAATTCAAGAATTTGTACTCTTTAACATAAAAAATCTTATTGCTTCATGAAAAAAAGGAGCTGTGGATTTATCCTTTTCAGAAATGATGATTTTAGAATCGTAGGCTTCTCTTGAAAATCATCATATTGAAGCCATTGAGCATTTCTTTTCACGAGTGCGGTATAATGTCCCACAGATGTCGATGTCCTGGTTGACATTTCACCTTTATAATTTACTAAACCAAAAAGGATGTACATATCTCCTGTTTTTGGATACCTAAACTCCTTTGGAAGACATTCCAATGCAATGGAGTTATTAACGTCCAGTCCAACTATAGCGATTTCTCCTGAAACATAATTTATGTAAAGTTATATTTATCTCAGTTTTAAATTGTTCTTACCAATGTAACCAACTGTGTTTTCCTGTCACCGGCGTATACAAGGGGGGGGGGGGGGGGGTAATGGGGGTAATTACCCCCCCCCCCAAGATTACTTAAGCGTTGTTTAATTTTTGTCCTTACTCCTTAAAGCTGCTATTATCTAGTATCCTAGCCAGGCACGTAGCTAGGGGGGAGGGTACAGGGGGCCTGAACCCCCTCCGAAACTCAAGCTCTGATTTCGGCAACATAGGCAACACTAGTGATGGGATAACACGAGTGAAAAATAACCGATCACTCGATTTTTTTAATCACTTGAATTATTCGATTATCTTCGGAAATAACTCGAGTGACGAACATATGGTTTTTATTTTTCAACGCGTCTCCAAAGTTGCTGCCCGCCTGTCAATCACTCACTGCGGCCAGAGCCATCTCGTAGCGAGCGGCTACACCGAGTGGTTTTCGGTTATTATTGGCGATATTATTCATATTAAATACTGCATTACGGGTTGCCTGCGTAGGATAATAGGATTTATTATAGTGGTGAGTATTCAGTATTCATAAATATCATGAGTTATGCAATATCGTGATATCTCAAGGTCAAGTAGTCAAGTGGTTAGTTAAATTAAATTGTAAGTTGTAAGATCTGGGAACCATGCCAAAAAACCACAAATATCTCCGCCACATTTAATAATCCGCAAAAAATCAATCAATTAACAACACCGAGTCAGTTATTCCCAATACAAATGCTGTATATCAACATGAACGATGAACCGCCAATATTAACAATTAATATTAGCATTTGAGTGAAAAAAAATCGATTATCATTCGATTTTTTAAATCACTCGAATTCTCGGTAGTCGATTATTAAAATAAGTCGATTTTTCCCAACACTAGGCAATACATTAAACATTTCCTACACTATTACATTTTCTTCACCTCAATTATTACCAGGTTTGTTTTTGAGATTTTCTTGAGGATTTTGTGTTGTGTTTTTTATTTTTCCCACTTGAAAACCAAGCACCATGATTCAAAAAAGGGCGTGGCACCCAAAAATTTCGCCTGCGGCGCTTTTTTTTGCGCTTTCGGCGCGATACGGATAGCCCCCCCCCCCCCGAAAGAAATCCTGGCTACGTGCCTGATCCTAGCCGATCGATTACCCCCCCCAGACGCATGAGCTGGATACGCCGGTGTTTCCTGTATTTCTTGGCAGCCTTTCTTGCAACATTTGACCCCTGGAAGTGCAACATGTTCCTTGATGACAGATTCGAGAGGTTTTTTGAGTTCTTTTTCTACCATCGTAATCGTAGGCAACGAATTTACTTTCGTGTTGCATCCTTTTGGACAAACGACTTTTTCCTTGAAACTCTTTTAAAAGAAAATTTACCAATAAAACAACATTGCATACACATTCAATTTCTTCTATCGTTTATCGTTTGCTGAAAAATGCTGTCGAAAGCACAGGTAAACGTAAACATAGCCGACGTTCGCCTCATCCTTCTTCGTCTTTGATTAAAATGGAACAACCTTCCAATATAATATGTACGCTTGTGTTGCAAAGTATACATTTATGAATTCCCGTCGGAAAGTATCTTGCCCAACATTTCTTCTGTCTTTGCCGTTCGCTCCGGACGAATTAGTGGCTTTGAGGAATTTGTCGCGATGAATTTTCCTGCTGATTCGCTAAAAAAGTGAGTTTTTGGGAATTGCTAACAAACACCCCCCAAATAAGGGTAAAACTACATTTTTGGGGTGCGAAAAACTCGTGGGAGTTTGTCGTTCGCTCCGAACGAATTAGTTGTGGACTTGGGGAATTTGTCGGGATGAATTTTCCTGCTGATTCGCTGGAAAGGTGAGTTTTTGCGAATTGCTAACAAAACACCCCCCCAAGTGGGGGGTAAAATTTCATTTTTCGTGCTCGAAAAACTCGCGGGAATTTGCCGTTTACTCTGGACGAATTAGTTGTGGACTCGAGAAATTATTGTGATTGATTTCAGCTAATTATTCTGCAAGATTTAATTGTTATTTGCGATTTTCCGCCACATACTCCCCCACGTAAACGGTGAATACGATGTCTCGCCTGCGAGTACACCATGATAATTCGCCGTACTACTGAAGAGTTGCCGGGACTTCGTTTCTGGCCGTGGGAAACCGTTTATTCGTTTTCGGGTGTTATTTGCCCATACAGGACGGATTTCTTATAATTTCCAGTAATAAATTAATTAATTAAATGCGAATACATAGCCAAATCAACCCCTATTTAATTCTGCGCATTACCATTTTGTCACGGCAAATTAACGACAAATTCCTAGCAGGTTTATTGTTGTTAAAAATTATTTTTAATAACAATTGCCTCGGGTGTTTTGCTAACTTGATATCAAGTTAGCAAAACATCCATTTTTTTTTTAATATGAAAAGACAATTTTTTTTTTCACAACTACTTAATTAGCGACTATTTAGCGGCAAATTATTGGCCGGACAGTTTTTTGATTCGAGCGAGTTGTCTTGCTAACTTGATAAACATAGGTTTTTCACATCTTTGAAGTCCGCTATCCGGAACGCGATTCTCTACATTTTACTGAAAAAACAAATATGCAGAATGATATGAAACATATATTTTATGGATTTTACGGAAGTAGTCCATTATCTTAGAGTGGAGCTGTGACAATATGAGAAAAAAAAACGCACAGTCGTCTCCACAAATATATGAAAAGGTACTAGAAAGTACCCAAACATGTACACTTGTACACCCCAATAAATTGACTTTTCATATATTTGTGGAGACGACTGTCAATTTTTTTTCCATAATATATGGGCTGGGTCATACTTAATTTTTTTACTTTTAAAGAGAAGGACTTAGTAGCTAGGTTTTTACTATTAACATTTTCGACGTTTTTGAATTCATTTACACCAATTTACAGGGCATGTCTTCTGATCCTCAAATAAATCATGAGGTACTCAGGGGGGTTGATACTTAAATCCATAATTAATCTGTCAACAGAAAGCTATTATTAACAGTCGGTTGGGAAATGATACTTCTTATTGAAAGTAAGACTTTAGAGACACTAAAGGCTAAAGCTGGGGAGTTTTTTGACATGGCAACAAACTGGTTTAACATGAATAGGTTAATTATGAACAAATCAAAAATTAATGTGCTGTTATTTCGAACTAAACAATCTAAAACACCAATGCCATTGAAAATGCAATTAAGGGATATGTAACGTCTTCTTTTGTCGTTACAAGTATAAAGACTATTTTAAAAACAAAAGAATAATAAATGATTATTTGCATCGACCAATTTATTAATTTTCTAAAATCTGTTATCATCTAAAGTCCGAAAATAAATAAAATATATTTAGTGCGGACCTACTATTATTTAATTTTTAAATTTAACTCACCAACAAAGAAAAATAAATCCAAAACAGCAGGAAAATGTTGAGGTCTGCAGTATCCTATTATTTTCTTATTACTTTTGAACCATTAGCACTTAACACATCGCGTTTTAGTTATTTTATTTACCTACACCACCGATTAAACTTAGTTTCTTATATAATTTTAGCTCACTAGCACTAAAGGTAACTTGAAAAATAAATAAAATTTACCGAAACTATTAAAAATTGTTGTTGCAACTAGCCATTTTAAAATTAACTGTCAGTTGTACCTGCGAAAAGGTGCGCTATAAAAATTTACGCACAAAAGGGTCACTGATAAGGATACCTGTTGCCAAAATTGTTTTGTTATCTGCAGGAACCAATTTGATTCAGGAGCATTAGATACTAAATATTTTATTACTTAAATATTTATGTTACAATTTATAAAATTAATGAATGTTATTCTATCACCCAAATGATATTTTATGAATTTTGGTTGTATGAATGTTAAAGGTGGATAATAATGAATACCTAAGTGGAGAAATTAATTTATGACGTCACTACAATAATTGTATTTGCAATTATTTGTGATATTTGGCAATTGCGTTCTTAAAATTTTGGTTTGTTAGGTTTCTCAGCCTGTACATGGTATTAAGGACTTTTGGTATTACGCTATATAACGATTTATCGTAATTGGATTTTATCTAATTTACATTTAATTAAGCCAATACTGGTGATGACGTATCTGTTATTGTTTATTAAAAGAGTCGCTACTCAAATTGAGTGAAAACTGAATTTTACGAGGAGTTTTGCCTCTAAAATGGCCAAACAGGCTAGTTAGTGTAAATGACGTTAACGGTACGGTGTTCTTCAAAACTACGTTTTTCTGAAAGTCTTGTATATATCTCAACTGAGGAGAACCTACCCAGTTTGCAGGAACCGTGTCCTTTTTCTGTTTGAAATAAGCGAGTTGAGCTGAAGCTACGACCTGTTACGATTTTCATCGGCCGCCATTGCGGGATTTAGAGTCATAGTTTCTATTTAGTGTTTTCTTAAGTTCCGTTCTGATTATGGATTGAGTATTTGAGTAATTAAGCTTAAATTATCGTACAAGAACACGCTTTCCTTCAAGGGGATTTGAAACTCATCTCGACAGTCAGTCGCCATTTTCATCCAAGGCGTCACTCCATGGTGGAGCAAGAATTATTCACAGGTATGTCCTTAATTCGTACTTTTATGTTATAAAGTGTATTTAGACATATGTTTAAGGGTAGATTTCAAGAAAACTTATTTCGTTTTCTTTCTCATTTTAAGGGTTATTTTGGTATTGATTTCGAAGCACTACGAGAGCATCATTTTTCTTCCTTTAATATTGGAGATATGCCGTTATGAATGAGCGTGAGCGAGCGTAGGACCCTCAACTAATCTAGGGAGGTTTGAACTAAAATTATTAAGTAAGTTCGTTCCATTTTACTTATTGGATTATTATTTCTTTTAGGGTTTTTTTATTACGAGGGTTTTTTATTTCCTTCTACCTTCTTTTCTACCGTTTTGATGACGTTTGAATGACGTAGAATTTACCTATTTTCCGGACCGATTTACAAAATTAACAGCGACCGTATACAGAAAATTTACTTTTGACTTTGTAATTTGAGGGTACTTTTATTGTTAAATAATACTACCTTGATGGATAGTAATTAATTTAATAATTAACAATACTTAAATAATTATTAAGACAATTAGGATTTCCATGTTAATAATATTTTTGTAAAATAGCCTAGCGTGAAAGCGACGCGGAAAAGTACGGTAAAATTTGATATTTATTTCTACGATAGTAAACCCCTACCTCTACGCTTACGTAAGCTGCGGCTGTGGTACAATATATGTTCTAACTGCGCTAATATTTTTGGGTATATTTTGAATTTCTAGGTGCTTTCACAGGTGCGCTATCTTTTTTTAAATAACATATGATTTTGTTTTGTGAATATAGTTTCAGCAATGACTTAAACCTTTTTCTATATTGATTGTGCCAAAGGCATACATTTTTTTCATTGTACAGTTATTTATATTTAATAAATATAGCTGGTATTTGTTTTAAATTAAATTTCCACTATTTCATTAGCCCATCATTGTTGTGTCTCTAATTAAATAACTAATTCTGGGGGTTTTCCTTTGGAGAAACTGTTTTTAAAGTATTTATATTGAAAATAAAAGAAAATAGATTATTTTAATATCTATAAATAAAATAAATTCGATTTCATGGTTTTATTCGAAAATGAATGGTACTGTTGGTTTTTAAACCATGTGGCGCCCTCTTCTTCTGGTAGTTATCGTTTGGACCTAGCCCTTCTCCACTGCTTAAAGGCTGGCGGCAACCAATTAGTACGTAACGACTTTGATTTATTTACCATCACTTATAAATTTTCTTTATAGATATATTTTCTTTTAATTTAGTTTAGTTGAAAAAAAAAGGCGTCACATAAAACTGGCGTACCCAACGTCGGGGCAATTTCTTATAAAAAAAAAAAAAGTTTTGTTTTGAGAATAAAAAAAATTATTGGTATGCTGAAATTTATATTTTTTTTTAGGGCACTTTATAAGATGGGTGTAACTTTGACAATATTTTAAAGAAATGATTGTAATAGTTGATAGCTCTGTGTCTATTTTTGCGCCTATTTGGACTTATATTTTTTTTGGATAGTACCAATTTTAGTGCTTAGAGCACTGAGGTATTTTTTTAATTTGCTTATTTTGATTTATTTTTTTTTAAACATCATGGCTGATCATTTGAAACTGGAGGTTAATAGACTTTCGAGGTCGGAAATCTTATATGAATTAGCAGTTAGGGGTGTCGGTTATCCTGATGATACTACTGTTGAGGACTTGCGTAAAGTTTTAAGAAAATCATTAAAGTTGGATAAGTCTGAACTGTCATATAAAAAGCCCACATATCCTTTTAGTTTTGCGGATGATTTGAAGGCGTTGAATACGGCCCTAGCGGAAATAAGTGATCTTATTGATAGCTTTGATGGAGAAAACCAAAAAACTACTAAAAAGATAACTACAAAAATAGCGTATGCTTTAGGTAGATTAAATAACTCGACTCCTAAAGAAAGTACTGAAAAGTCAGATAAATATAAAATGCGTTTTAATATTCTTCTAGCATATGACAACTTTATTTCTAAAACAAAAGCGGAAAAAAAGAATAAAAATACAACTTTACTGGATTTAACGGTTTTGAATAGTACGGCAATTTCAAATTCTTCATTATCTAGCAGTAGTGAGTCAGGTTCTGATGACGATAATGCTAGTGAAAATATAAAAAAAATAAAACCTGTTCCTTTGCGTGATTGGGGATTAAAATTTACAGGAGATAAATCGGATAAGGGTTTAACGCTTAGTTATTTCTTAGAGCGTGTTAATGAATTAAAGCGTTCTCGGCATGTTTCTCGTCAAATGCTTTTTGAGGAAGCTGGTGACCTTTTTGATGGAGAGGCTAAAAAGTGGTTTAATTTAATAAGAGATTGGGTGACTGATTGGGATAGTTTGGTAGATGCTATGCGTGAAGAGTTTCAGGGTCCTGATTATGATAAAAGACTTTTTGAAGAAATTAAGCATCGCACTCAAGGTGAAAATGAAAGCATAGGCAGTTATATTGCAGCTATGAATGGATTGTTTTCTCGTCTTCAACAGCCAATTCCTAACGAAGCTAAATTAAAAATTCTGTTAGATAACATAGCTCCTTTTTATCAACCCCATTTAGCTTTTACAGAGATAAAGTCAGTCATTGAGTTACTTACATTGTGCCGAAAGCTTGACGCTAAACGACTGTTAGTTCATTCTTATGTGCCGCCACCTAGAAAAAGTAAATGCTTAGAACCGGATTTAGCGTATGCAGAAACGTGTAGTACAGGATCTACCTCGCATTCCAGCTATGAAGATCATAGAGGTAATCTTGGTAGGCCACTAATACGTAAACCCGCACCGCAAGTATTTACAGCTTCGGGAAAACTTTGTCCCCCTACTCTTAAGTGTTGGAATTGTAATGGTAATGGACATTATTCTTCTAACTGTTCCAAACCTCGTAAGCGTTACTGTTATCGTTGTGGTTATTCTGACGTAACCGTCCGTTCTTGCCCTAAGTGTAGTATGCAGCAGGGAAACGGAGATGCCAGGCAATAGAAGACGGCCAGCTGTTGTCTAGGATGTCAAATATGGTCGATAGTGAAAGTATTTCGTATCGTCGTGTATTAGATTTTGTTTTGTCGCATGCCTGTGGTGACGAAAGACCGTATGTGAGTGTTTCGATTTTTGGTAAAAATATTTTAGGACTTTTGGATTCAGGTAGTAATAGTACTTTGATTGGAGGTAAAGGTTGGGATCTATTAAAAAGTATTGGGTTAGTTTCTTTAGAAAAGTGTTCTATGCAAGTAACTGTAGCTAATGGACAAAAATGTAGTTGTTTAGGTATTTTACGTGTTCCTATAAAATTAAGAAATAAGGAAAGATTGGTGGATATTTTGGTTGTTCCTGATCTTCCTCACACTTTGATTTTGGGAATTGATTTTTGGTGTAGAATGGGAATTGTCCCAGATTTGCGTTCTGGAGAGTGGCAATTTTCAAAATTTGATAATTTAAACTTAGATATTGTCGACGCTTTAAAGTCACGTAGTTCTTTGACTTCTGAAGAAGCAATAGTTTTAGATAAGTTAGTTGATGATGTTTTTGATAAAATGGGCACTGCTTTAGGATGTACTACGTTGGTAGAGCATAAAATTATTACAGATTCTGAGCCCATAAAGCAAAGATATTACCCTGTATCACCTGCAATGATGCAGCATATAGACGTTGAACTTAAGGACATGCTGAGTAAAGGTGTTATTCAGCCATCTAACAGTCCATGGTCTAGTCCTATTGTTATGGTTTTTAAAAAAGATGGAGGCTGGCGCTTTTGCGTTGATTTTAGGAAAGTTAACAAGGTCACGACGCGAGATGCGTACCCATTACCTTATGTATCGCAGATTTTAGATAAATTACGTGATGCCAGGTATTTGTCTTCTTTAGACTTTAAGTCGGCTTATTTTCAAGTTCCTTTGGAACAAAGTTCAAAGGAGAAAACTGCTTTCACTGTACCTTCTAGGGGACTTTTCGAGTTTAACAGAATGCCTTTCGGCTTACACGGGGCTCCCGCAACGTGGCAGCGCCTGATCGATCGAGTTCTGGGAATGGATTTGGAACCCTACCTTTTTGTTTACTTAGACGATGTGATTATTGTGACTCAAACTTTCGAAAAACATATTGAGGTGTTGTCTGAGGTATTTTTACGCTTAACTTCTGCTGGATTAACTTTAAATAAAGATAAATGTCAGTTTTGTAGGACTGAGTTGCGATATTTAGGTTATGTTGTCGACAAAAATGGTCTACATGTTGATCCTGACAAAGTAAATGCAATTTTGCGTATCCCTACTCCTACCAAAGTTTCAGAAGTAAGAAGTATTGTAGGTACTGCTTCATGGTATCGTCGTTTTATACCAAACTTCTCGTCCATTGTTTCGCCACTAACAGAATTAACAAAAAAGAACACTAAATTTCATTGGTCTGAGCGGCAAGAAGAAGCTTTTCGCACTGTCAAGGAACATTTAGTATCTGCACCAGTTTTGTCTTGTCCGGATTTTAGTTTACCGTTTTGTGTTCAAACCGATGCCAGTGGATTTGGTATTGGCGCAGTTTTAAGTCAGCAGCATCCTGATGGAGAAAAGGTAGTGTGTTACTTGAGTAGATCTCTAACCAAATGTGAGAGAAATTATTGCACGACCGAGCGTGAGTGTTTAGCGGTTGTTTGGGCTATAGAGAAATTGCGACCTTATCTTGAAGGTTCACATTTTACAGTTATTACCGATCATTGGAGTTTAAAGTGGTTGGCTAGTTTAAAAGAGCCCAATGGAAGATTGGCTCGATGGTCAGTTAAGTTGCAGCAATATAGCTTTGATGTTATACATAGAAAAGGCTCAGAGCATCATGTTCCCGATATGTTATCTCGTTCAGTACCAGTAGTAGATTTCCTTCACCTAAGTGATATTGTAGTCGATAATAAAATTTCTGACAAAGAAAACCAATCGTTTAATACGGATAAATGGTATCGTGATATGATTGACAAGGTGAACGAAAATCCAATAAAATTTTCATCTTGGAGAGTCGTGGGTTCGACTTTGTACAAATATAGTGAGGTTGGTACATTCTCTGATTTGTCTAGTGATGGCGATTATTGGAAACGAGTGATTCCCAAGCTTGAAAGAGCTGAAATATTGCGTAAGTGTCATGATGACCCATGTGCTGGTCATCCTGGAATTTTAAAAACTTTTTATAGAGTGAGTAAAAATTTTTATTGGCCTAAGATGAAGTCCGATATTACCCGATATGTGAAAAGATGTTCTGTATGTTTAAAGAATAAACCAGAGCAGAATAAACCCGCTGGATTTATGCAGCCTCATCAAGTTGCAAATAAACCATTTGAGATAATTACCGTTGATTTGATTGGACCTTTACCCCGTTCTAACCGTGGATTCAAATTTATTTTAGTTGTTGTCGATAGTTTCAGTAAGTTTACCGTTGCTATTCCTTTAAGAAATTCGACAGCGAGTTTTGTCTGTAGAGCAATTGAGGACCAATGGCTTTTAATATTTGGTCAACCAAAACGTATCATTTGTGATAATGGAGTACAATTTCGAGGAAATGAATTTCGTGGATTAATGGCGTCGTATGGAATTCAAATATCATTTACAGCCAATTATCATCCTCAAGCTAATCCTACAGAACGAGCGAATAAGACTTTGGGTACAATGATTCGTTGTTATGTCGGAGAAAATCACCGTGATTGGGATCGTAATCTGTCAAAACTTGCTTGTGCTATTCGCACTCAGGTCCATGAGTCTACTAAACATAGTCCCTATTTTATTGTCTTTGGAACTGATATGCCACATAACTTGGATATTCACGGTAATGATACTCAAGGATTAGAATGCCTAACTCGTGAAAATAAATTACGGAAAGATAAAGCAATAGCTTTTAACAAATTATATGCCGAAGTACGTAAAAGTTTAGAGAAGGCAGCTTTACGAAATAAACGAACTTACGATTTGCGTAGACGTGACGTTACGTATAACGTTGGCGACAAAGTTTATAGGAAAAATTTTGCATTGTCTAACGCAGCTAATTTCTTCTCGGCTAAATTAGCAGATAAATATGTTGGTCCCTTTGTTATTAGGAAAAAGTTATCCCCGTGGACTTACGAGCTTGGTGATCTTGAGGGCAAGAACCGTGCTGTATGGCATGTGAAAGATTTAAAGTTATGTGAAGAAAATGAGTAACCGTTAGTTGTGTTTGTGTATGTATGTATGTTGACGAAAATTTGTGAAATTTTCTTTGGGAGGTTAAGGTGGAATTTGTAACGTCTTCTTTTGTCGTTACAAGTATAAAGACTATTTTAAAAACAAAAGAATAATAAATGATTATTTGCATCGACCAATTTATTAATTTTCTAAAATCTGTTATCATCTAAAGTCCGAAAATAAATAAAATATATTTAGTGCGGACCTACTATTATTTAATTTTTAAATTTAACTCACCAACAAAGAAAAATAAATCCAAAACAGCAGGAAAATGTTGAGGTCTGCAGTATCCTATTATTTTCTTATTACTTTTGAACCATTAGCACTTAACACATCGCGTTTTAGTTATTTTATTTACCTACACCACCGATTAAACTTAGTTTCTTATATAATTTTAGCTCACTAGCACTAAAGGTAACTTGAAAAATAAATAAAATTTACCGAAACTATTAAAAATTGTTGTTGCAACTAGCCATTTTAAAATTAACTGTCAGTTGTACCTGCGAAAAGGTGCGCTATAAAAATTTACGCACAAAAGGGTCACTGATAAGGATACCTGTTGCCAAAATTGTTTTGTTATCTGCAGGAACCAATTTGATTCAGGAGCATTAGATACTAAATATTTTATTACTTAAATATTTATGTTACAATTTATAAAATTAATGAATGTTATTCTATCACCCAAATGATATTTTATGAATTTTGGTTGTATGAATGTTAAAGGTGGATAATAATGAATACCTAAGTGGAGAAATTAATTTATGACGTCACTACAATAATTGTATTTGCAATTATTTGTGATATTTGGCAATTGCGTTCTTAAAATTTTGGTTTGTTAGGTTTCTCAGCCTGTACATGGTATTAAGGACTTTTGGTATTACGCTATATAACGATTTATCGTAATTGGATTTTATCTAATTTACATTTAATTAAGCCAATACTGGTGATGACGTATCTGTTATTGTTTATTAAAAGAGTCGCTACTCAAATTGAGTGAAAACTGAATTTTACGAGGAGTTTTGCCTCTAAAATGGCCAAACAGGCTAGTTAGTGTAAATGACGTTAACGGTACGGTGTTCTTCAAAACTACGTTTTTCTGAAAGTCTTGTATATATCTCAACTGAGGAGAACCTACCCAGTTTGCAGGAACCGTGTCCTTTTTCTGTTTGAAATAAGCGAGTTGAGCTGAAGCTACGACCTGTTACGATTTTCATCGGCCGCCATTGCGGGATTTAGAGTCATAGTTTCTATTTAGTGTTTTCTTAAGTTCCGTTCTGATTATGGATTGAGTATTTGAGTAATTAAGCTTAAATTATCGTACAAGAACACGCTTTCCTTCAAGGGGATTTGAAACTCATCTCGACAGTCAGTCGCCATTTTCATCCAAGGCGTCACTCCATGGTGGAGCAAGAATTATTCACAGGTATGTCCTTAATTCGTACTTTTATGTTATAAAGTGTATTTAGACATATGTTTAAGGGTAGATTTCAAGAAAACTTATTTCGTTTTCTTTCTCATTTTAAGGGTTATTTTGGTATTGATTTCGAAGCACTACGAGAGCATCATTTTTCTTCCTTTAATATTGGAGATATGCCGTTATGAATGAGCGTGAGCGAGCGTAGGACCCTCAACTAATCTAGGGAGGTTTGAACTAAAATTATTAAGTAAGTTCGTTCCATTTTACTTATTGGATTATTATTTCTTTTAGGGTTTTTTTATTACGAGGGTTTTTTATTTCCTTCTACCTTCTTTTCTACCGTTTTGATGACGTTTGAATGACGTAGAATTTACCTATTTTCCGGACCGATTTACAAAATTAACAGCGACCGTATACAGAAAATTTACTTTTGACTTTGTAATTTGAGGGTACTTTTATTGTTAAATAATACTACCTTGATGGATAGTAATTAATTTAATAATTAACAATACTTAAATAATTATTAAGACAATTAGGATTTCCATGTTAATAATATTTTTGTAAAATAGCCTAGCGTGAAAGCGACGCGGAAAAGTACGGTAAAATTTGATATTTATTTCTACGATAGTAAACCCCTACCTCTACGCTTACGTAAGCTGCGGCTGTGGTACAATATATGTTCTAACTGCGCTAATATTTTTGGGTATATTTTGAATTTCTAGGTGCTTTCACAGGTGCGCTATCTTTTTTTAAATAACATATGATTTTGTTTTGTGAATATAGTTTCAGCAATGACTTAAACCTTTTTCTATATTGATTGTGCCAAAGGCATACATTTTTTTCATTGTACAGTTATTTATATTTAATAAATATAGCTGGTATTTGTTTTAAATTAAATTTCCACTATTTCATTAGCCCATCATTGTTGTGTCTCTAATTAAATAACTAATTCTGGGGGTTTTCCTTTGGAGAAACTGTTTTTAAAGTATTTATATTGAAAATAAAAGAAAATAGATTATTTTAATATCTATAAATAAAATAAATTCGATTTCATGGTTTTATTCGAAAATGAATGGTACTGTTGGTTTTTAAACCATGTGGCGCCCTCTTCTTCTGGTAGTTATCGTTTGGACCTAGCCCTTCTCCACTGCTTAAAGGCTGGCGGCAACCAATTAGTACGTAACGACTTTGATTTATTTACCATCACTTATAAATTTTCTTTATAGATATATTTTCTTTTAATTTAGTTTAGTTGAAAAAAAAAGGCGTCACAGATAGCCAACTAAATTTTAACGAAACTTCAAAATTCCTAGGAATCCATAATTGAACACCTGGATTGGTCATATCATATAGAACAACTTATTAAAAAACGTAATTCCATTTGCTATGGATTTCGTGTAGTGAGTAAATATATGAACGAGAACTCCCTAAGAATATTATATTTT
This sequence comes from Polydrusus pterygomalis, assembly GCA_963969555.1. Classification (NCBI taxonomy): domain Eukaryota; kingdom Metazoa; phylum Arthropoda; class Insecta; order Coleoptera; family Curculionidae; genus Polydrusus; species Polydrusus pterygomalis. The sequence continues at coordinate 82,717,925 of OZ018375.1, forward strand.
GCTAACTTTGAATCTGTTCTCAAACATGGGATTAAGTATATTCTGGGGAAGAGACCGAATGTTGCAGAGTGTTTTTGTTGTACAGAAAAGGACAGTAAGAATGATTTAAAAAACGGGGTACCTTCAAAGCTGCAGATCAGTGTTTGGGAATATGGGAGTTCTCATCCTAATTTTTCTCTTTCAACCTTTTTTTTTTTAAGGAAAGAGTTCAATCCGTTCCCAAGATCGATCTCGTCCTATGTGTAAAATAAATTAGATTTCAGTACTTATACAATAAAATTTTTTGTAACATGTATAAATAAGTTTCGGTTTCGGCCGAAACAGACCAAGGCCGAAGGTTCGATTTCAGCTGAAAATCTTGTTTCGGTCAGACACTACTTACCACCTAGCTTTAACTGAAAAATCACCACATTACATGTTTGTCAAGCTATTTAATAATATACCAAAAGGGTTAAAAGGTATTACGTCAGAAAATAAATTTAAGGTAGAGATTAAGAAATTATTGATAAATTAGAGCCACGCGATTTCTGTCCAGAATATGATTTCTTAAATGACGTCATTTCATTTCAGGTAATATTTGTATGATGATTTGAAATAAAAAACTTATTTATTTATTAGAGATATTGCAGATGAATGGAAAGTATAAACAAGAATACCATGTTTTTTGCAAAATAAAGCCAGGCATGGGACCGGAAAACAGTTATATTTTCTGACGAGAAAACTTTTCAATCACATAATGATGAGTGTACAGGGCAGTGGCGGCTCGTGGGGTAGAGCCACAGTGCCATGGCACTACCTGCCCTCCTGTCCAGCGTCCTGCCCTTTACAAATTACCAAAACCTATTAAAATTAATATTCTCCTTTTTAAAGCAATTAGCAAAATAATTTAAAAATGGAACACAGTCGGGTGCAAATTTCCATCTATTGAGGAAGCGATTATGCGTAAAACGGTAACGTAGCTTTCGCGCCAAAGCGACGATGCACACGGGAGGCCCGAAGTTATGACGTAATTGCCATAACAAACCAATAAAAAACGACCTTGAATGCAAGCAGGAAAACATCTCCGTGTAGCCAGGCTCTTTGACACCGTTTGACGTTAGACGTTTCAAATTCAAACAGTTGTTTGTCCGCGTCGTGTCGTGTAAGGTTGTTTGTAAACTAAATAATTTTCGTTCGGCCGGAGATTTAATAGAAATATTTATGGAAAAAATACTTGGGTGTGCGGTTGTGATAAATCTAATAGACTATTTTGTTTTATGTGTGTTTTATTTGATGGGGGAGCAAACTTGGTCCCAAAAAGGTACAGATGATTTGGTCCATATCTGGGAAAAAATGAAGACACATTAAAAATCGAAGGTACATTTAAACAATATATTTAATTTCAGTATGCTTGGTAAAATTAACATTAAAACTCAATTAAATTCTGCATATCACAATGAAATAATGAAGAAAAACGAACAAATTGATAAAAACAGATACATATGAAACCAAATTATAAACTGCGTTCGGTTTGTGGTTCTTTCGGTCTATATAGTAGGTACACTCTACCTACAGTATTTTTTTAAAATTCAAGATGTGATTGTAAATTCATAAATTAAATTAGGTGCCTTTTTGCTTATTTTTCCTACTTCAAAAGCAAGAACTATTAACAAAAAAGGGCGTGGCACCCAAAATGTTTTTGCCTGCGGCGCTAAGGGTTCACCTGGCCCTACTTCACTAAAATGGCACGAGCCGCCACTGGTACAGGGTGTTTCATTAGGGGGGCCACCGGTCATATCTCGGAAAGTAGCAAGCATTGACATTTACCGGAAAACAAAATTTATAATTAAAGTGGTCATGAGAAAATTCTGGAAATTATTTTTAAGTTCCGCATTTCGCCACAAGGGGCACAATTGAAAAGCAATGTTTAAAATTCTAAATTTCTCCAAAAACTCCAATATTATGGTATACCTCTGGTTACATCAGTAGAAAGACCAGACAATTCTGTACCTATCATTTTGGTTTAAGACTCATTGACGTACCGACCTTGATAAGGGTGGGGGAAGCTATTCAAAGCGTTATCATTAAAATCGCTGTATCTTATTCTAAACAACTTATCTCATTTTACCTAATTTAAGCTTGTTTGGAAGAGAAAGGTGAGTTATTTTAATTGTCGTGTCCACTCTGGTACATGTTAGTTTCTAATAAAATTGCTAAATGGCGCAATTTGTAAGTATAACTGTTTTTGATTTTAACCCGAAAATTTAAATCAAACGTTATAACTATAACATCATAATCGAAAAGTAATTTGCAAGAAAAAATATAAAGACCACAGTTCGATAATATCTTCGTTCGTTTCAGAGTTATTGCGATTATGAAGTCATAGCTATACCATATTTTTTGAATTTTCGGGATAAAATTTAAAAAACTGTTATTACAAATTGCACCCTCTAGCCATTTTATTGGAAACTAGTGTGTACCGTTGGACACGACAATTTAAGGGAACTTACCTTTCTCTTCCAAACAAGCTTAAATTTAATAAAATCGGATAAGTCGTTTAAAAATTAGAGCGATTTAATTGATTACACTTTCAATAGCTTCCCCCATTCTTATCAAGGTCGGTACGCCAATGAGCCTTAAACCGAAATGATGCAGAATTGTCTAAGCTTTCTAATGCTGTAACCAGAGATATACCTTAATATGAGAATCTTCTGAGAAATTTGGAATTTTAAAAATTAATTTTCAATTGTGCCCCCTTGTGGCGAAATGCGGTACCTACTTAATAAGTTCCAGAATTTTCTCATAGCCACTTTAATTATAACTTTCTCCTCAAGTTTCTATGCTTAGTAGTTTCCGAGATATGACCGGTGGCCACCCTTAATGAAACACCCTGTATAGTCTTTCCGGCATGTGGTATGACGAGATATACAACCACAAAACCAACCAAAGAAAGCATTTCACTAGAAATGCTGCGGTTGGAACAGCGCTGGAAGGCCAGGAGTTTGCCAAATCGTGGAAGGAAGACTTTCTGCAGCCGTATAGTGTTAAAATATAGTAAATGAAGCGATCGATAAACGCTGTCAACTAGTCAATATTTTACATATCAGCATGATAAATAGAATAGAATAGAATAGAAAAATGCTTTATTGTTTAAAGAATCAAATATATACAAAGCTCTACATATTTAAGCACTCGTTGCAAATACTATAGGCAGAGTACATAAACTCCCCCGCAAAAAAAAACCGCCACCCTAAAATTTTGGCAAAATTTGTTGCTTTGTAACTTTTTTATTTTTAATCTGATTTTTATGATTTTTTTACAGATTTGTTAGTGATATACCATGTTGCTCCAAAAGTTAGTTCTATTTGCTGGAGTGATATTATACAGGGGTAAAAATATTTATGTTTTTTTGTACCAACTTTAAAACACCCTGTAAAGATCCGAAACATTTGGTTTCATTCTCATTTATTTTTTGACAAAGTTTTATCTATTCCTAATATATGTATAGGTTTGTTGATGATCTCGATATATCAATTTTTTAAATAAAATACGAATTTCTACGATTTTTTTTATGGATAAAATTTAGAAATAATGATTCGCCTACCATTTATTTTAAAACTAAGTAAGCTTACGTCATTATTGATTATTATTAAGTAATATTGACAGTGACAGTGCTAAATAATTTTTTTGGTGTCACCACGGTTACAGTGTTACAGCTAAAGCAAAAGTTGTTGCGTTCATAGAGGGAGGGCATAATAAAAGTGACGTGGGTCGTAATGTTGGGATTTCCACGACTATGTTCGAGACACCTGGAATAGATATACAGAAAGAGGCAATTTAAATAGGCGACAGGGGTCTGGAAGAAAGAAAATAACATCCGCAGTTGACGACCGTTTTATTCTGTTGAAGTCCCTAGGAGATCGGACAGCAACATCTGTTTCTTTGAGAAATGATTTACAAATGGTACGCACAGTCACAATAAGTAATGATACCGTTCGAAGAAGGCTAAAAGAAGCTGGGCTTCGTTCGCGTAAGCTAGCAAAAGCACCTATAAACTATACTTCCACGACATAGATGGGATCGATTGATATTCGCAAGGGCACATATGAATTGAACTCCGGAGCAGTGGAGTAATGTTCTGTTCAATGACGAATCAAGTCTTTAGTCGCCTGATGGTCGTGAACGAGTGTACAGAAGACCAAATGAGATATTTGCTGACTGCACTATAACAGAGCTCATGTCTTATAAAGGCGGTTCTGTTATGGTGTGGGCAGGTATTTTGTCCTGGAGCGCGAACTGATCTCATATTTGCGGAAAATGGAGCTTTGAATGACAACATCAGATACATCGAAGAAATTCTTGAAGAAGCTGTCAGTCCGTTCGCTCCTTTAATTGGAGACAATTTCATACTAATGCACGGCCATACTCCACAGATTGTTACACAGTACCTTGATGAAGTTGCTATTAGGAGATTGGGATTGGCCTGCTTATAGCCCGGATATAAACCCAATCGAGCATCTCTGGGATCAGCTAAAAAGAGCCGTTCATCATCGTCGTGTGCAACCAAGACTTAAGGATATCACCGAAAAATACGCACAGATTCCCCAAGAACGGATAATCCATCTTATCCATTCGATGCCTCGAAGAATACGAGCTGTCATTGCAGCTAGATGGGGCCATACACGGAATACACGCTATTGGGATACGTTCACTACTTTTTTTTATTACTTTCATTTCTATTTCATGTTTTGGTAACGTTCGAATAAAGGAAATCGTAGAAATTCGCATTTTATTTAAAAAATTGAATTTTTCCTTTAAAAATTAATATATTGAGATCATCTAAAAACCTGTATATTGGGAATATATGAAACTTTGTCAGAAAATAAATGAGAATAAAACCAAATGTTTCGGATCTTCTACAGGGTGTTTTAAAGTTGGTACTGGTGGTGCTATAGGTACTATCATGAATAAAAAGATAATGCTCAATAGACATAGCAGTCATAGCACCCAATATGCAAAATTGTCTCCCACCTCTTCTTGTAACGAAATACTGCGCGATTTGCAAATTTTTAATTCGTTGCTATACTTTATAGGTACGTAGAAAATGACAACTGATCACAAATAATTTTATAACCTGTAGTAATTATTGTTGATATATTTTGCTTTCCCACAAGTCTTAGATTCGACATAGTTATTGCGAAACCTATGTAGCTACGTCACACTGTTATGCAATATGTGCACGCAAAGAATCTATCATGGAACAATTAAGTCATAGTGCGCGTCAGGCTCTATTGATTTAGAGACGCGGAGCTAGCTAAATTAGGGCAATTTGGTATCTAAATTAGTAGAAATCATCTATGTAGCCCGCGGCTACTCCAGAAGACGTCCAGCCTCCATGCCTTTTTAGAAAAGTTGTGTGCTGTCTGCTCCCGCATCTACAAGCAATGTGGCCGATGTTCTTCGGAAACAATGTCCCGTAAATTCGTTGGCATTCGGCAGTTTTAGGTAAGACGCCTAAGGCGACCTAAGGTATGGAGCCAAATTTGTGTATACCGACAACTTGCTTGTAGCATTTTCCATTGCGATAAGACACAAAAATCGCCCATCACTCATAATATTTGTTGGACGAAAAGTCATATAATTTCTATAATACGGTTTGTTTGATTCATTATAGGAAATTTTTATTAACAAAGCCGTTCCCAAATCTTGTATGTCATCAATTTTCATATGAGCCAGTTCTTCTCAACGACATGCGCCCGCCATTCCGAAAATAAAAGCAACCTGTAAGTAATTAAGAAAATTGTTAGTAAGAAATTTAAAATGAAATTATATAGGTAGTTATATTTACCTTCAACATTAGGTATTTGTCATTTGGCAAAGAAATTTTTGAAACTCTTCTTTAGTTAGAGTCTTTGGTTTCTTTGGACAATAACCAACACTTTTTCGTTTCAATAATGCTCGTAATCTTATGTATTTTGATATATCAATGTTGTGTTTAACATTTACCACTGCACGTAGCATGGAATACTGCGACCAAAAAGTAGATGACTTCACAGTTTTTGATAAATCCGCCATATACACTAAGAAAACATTTTCCGAGAACGACTGTATGTATACTTTTTCTTGCCGATAATCTATAAATTTTTTATAAGCTTATTTTCTTTCATATATTTCCTTAGATTTTTGTGGCAACAAATGTAACATAACTTCATTGGCAGTTTCTCGAATATCAGGTGGCGCAGGGCCGTATCTGAACCAAAATTTGGGGAGGGGGGTTAGACCAGTGGCAAAAAGATACTAGTTACACTTTAAACATACATTTAAACATACACAAAAACAAACATATAGGGATTTTATTGTTTTCGGGGGGGGGGTTGAACCCCTAAAACCCCCCTAAGATACGGCCCTGAGGTGGCGTACCTACTAAGATCACTATCATCTTCTATTTCCATTTTTGTGTTTTCAAGTTTTAAAACTATCGCCTGATTGACAAAACGTCAAATGATATTATTAATTTAAGTAATTATTTGTTATATCCATAGATACGCATATTGCAGGTTTCATTATTGTTAACCGACAAACATTAAAAGCGACATATTACCGTGCAAGATGAAATGTATTGGTTTACTTTATTTTTACATCATTTTACAGAGGGTGTCTAGGAGCCGGGAAATCCGGGAAAAAACGGGAATTTTACAAAGCCGGAAAAAACCGGGGATTCGACGGGAAAATTAAGTTTAAGCCGGGAATTTTGAATGAGCAGATAATTTCGAACTTAAAAATTTGAAGTAGGTACTCGGGCACTCCTATTTTCAAAATAAATGTTTTTAAAAAATACAAGAATGGTTTATATTGCAACCTTAAAAAAGTCCAAGGGATTGATTGATCTAGGATATGGAACTAGAGCGGCTATCAAAAAATGCGTCGGAGTTAAAGATAAAGAAATGATGATATTTCGCCAGGATTGTCGAAACTGCTTGATGTATACAGTTTCCAAACTTTTGGAAAAATGTCCGTTAGCATATAAATTAACTGAAGCTATAAGTTTCCTTAACCCCAATAAAACTGGCAGAGATCCAAAAAAATCCTTGCAACTGATGTTCAAAGCATTTGAAATTTTGTTAAATTCAAACAGATGCAATGCGACCAAATTGGAAGAAGCAGATAGAGCATTTAGAGACATTCTTACTGATCAGACTATAATAAATAAAATGAAAAATTATTCCAGATGTAACAGACAGGCTAGGATAACTTAAATGGTGAAGGTCGTCCCCTGTTCGTTTAATTTAGCCCCCGGTCGCTAGTGGCGCTATTGTAAGAATTTTGTTTTATAAGGTTGTTCATCTCCTAAACGTTGGTAGGAACAGAATATTCATTTAGAATGAGCATGGCCAACGTTCTGTACCTCTCTCTCTCTGTATTAAACCGTACCAGCATATGTGCGAGAAAGAGAAAAATATGGCTTGTTGTGATCGACAGATCCTGAAGTCTTATCTGGACTGGTGAAAGATTGTCATTGTCATTGTCATTTTATGATTGATTTGTAAAATATATAAAAAATAAAGTTATTATTAAATAATTATTTACATATAATTTATAAACTTAACATGGCGCAGTCGGTAGTTTGAGAATCGTAAATAGGTATATATTTAATATGTCGCGACCAATGAAATCGGGAAGAAAAACAAAGGCAATTAACAAAAGCGTTGAACCTCCTGAAGACTTCATTAATGTCGCCCAACGATTGGAAAGTACAGAGAAAGCTATTAAAGATATAGAAAGAAACTTTACTTCACAACTTAATGAACTACAAGGTACAATAACTAGTTTATTAAATAAAAACTTTGAAAATAACACGGAATTGTTAGAAAAATCTACAGAAAATAATAATATAAGCTGTTTTTTTATTTAAAACCTATTTATGTAAATATCTAATATTAATAAATCTTGTCGCCATATCAGAAACGTTGTTATAATTTCCTTTCGTTCTCCCAAATTATTTTAACTTGAATCAGATGTTTCGCGCTTCAAACTTTTCCGTTAGGTTAGAAGCGCGAAAATTTGAATTCAAAGTAATAATAAAATTTAAATTTTTATGCTTGGCGCCTACCCCCACCACGACTATATTTAGTTTCGCCCCCGGTCGCATGTGGCGCTATCAGGGAACCAATTTAGTATGTTAAGTTGCCTATCTATCCTTGAGAGCGCGCAACTCGCTTGTCTATGGTAACAGAGTAGATGACTTTTGGATGGAAACCATCACAAATGACAGTTTAAAAAACGTGGTGCAACTTCTTCTAACAATTTCTCATGGAAATGCCACAGCAGAAAGGGGATTTTCTGTTTATAAGGATATTTTGGTGGAAAATTTAAAAGAAGAGTCACTTATAGGCCAAAGATTAGTGTACGATTCACTACAAAAAATTGGAGGAGTTCAAACTATGGACATTACAAAATCCATGATACTTTCCATGAGAAATGCCTATTCAAGGTACAACACAGCACAAAAAGGCAAAAGAGGTTGACAGCGACTTGAAAAAAGCAGAAAAAAGAAAGCTTCAAAAGCAAGCAGAAGGACTGGAAACTAAAAAAAAAAATTATAGAACAATCACAAAAGATTTGGCAGCTAGAGAACAAGAAATCGTAAAATTAAAAAAGTAACTATATTATTGGGTTGTGCTTAAGCCATGTGTTTTTCAAATAAATGTTTTAAAATTTAACAACGAAAGTGTAGTTAATTTAGGAAAGCCCAGCCGGGAAATTTTCAAAATCCGACGCGGAAAAACCGGGAATTAGTCGGGAATTTTGTTTTCGATTTTTGCTAGACACCCTGTTTTATAATCGAACAAACCCGAACAAACCACAATCGTATAAAAAATGTCGTGTGTCATATGGACGAAAAATGTATTTCGGACTATGCGGGTTACCGGCCGCGCTTTGCCTCGTCCGGCAATCTCCCGCATTACGTCCGAAATACTACTTTTTTCTATGAGCGTGTGAAAAGTTAGACTTTTCACACCCATTTAAGTGTGAAAAGTTTTACTTTAACGCACTAGTGTGAAAAGTAAATTACTTTTCACACGCTCGTAGAAAAAATCTTGTATGATATACGTAAGAAAATATCTCGTTTAAGGCACTCATATAAATTTTTCATATGCGTGCCTTAAACGAGTTATTTTCACACTTATATCATAGCTATTTTCGTCCTTGTAACATAATATACTATTTTTAATGAAATATAAACAAATGCCATGTCACAAGAAGTATTTTATTTTGTACAAAAAGGTATTTTGACAATTAGTAGATATTTAAAAAAATTACAGTAACAGTGCAGTAGTGTTACATAGCTGTGCAGGGTTTTTGTCATGCATTTTTTAATACTGTTTATCGATAAAAAATGGACAATGTACAAAATGTTCCTATAATAAATATCCTATCTTCTTATCAAATAGAAAGGCAATTCTCTTAATACTATAAAATGCCGTGTAGGGATTGGGTTTAATAAAATTATTACGTGGTGAATATCATCGATGTGAAAACACTGAAAAGTTCCTATATTACGAGTCATACATTTATATACATGGTCCACATATATTTTGTAAGGGAAGAAAATAATATACTCCTATAAGCGAAGTGGCCACCATGATAGAACTGGGCTCATTCCGAAGCGATAAAACATACAAGCGCCTTATATACCTATATCGAGCACGGACTTTGGCACCAGCCAAACAGATACGTCGCTTCGGCGCGAGATTACGGAAGCTGTTCAAACCTTACGTTTATTATACTTACAATGGCTTTAATGATGGGGTTTAGGGGTTTATAAGGTAAGTATTAAATATAAAGACATATGTTTAAAGTTTCATTTTAGGAAACAAAGTAGGTATAGAAGTGAGTATGTAGGTACCATGTAATGTACTTCTAAAACCTGCATCATGCCAATAAGGCAAAAAAAAAATTAAAAAAGCAATCTGAAATATTTATATTTTAAAGTACCTACTTCACTTACTGAGAGAAGTTTTATAACAATAAATTTAAAGATATAGGTATTATTTTTTTCTTCAAATGGTTTTAACCCTAATCCATTAGTTTATTCGAAGGTTCATTTTTATGAATTACAATTTTTTCGTGGTTGGTATTTGTTAGTGTTAAATTTTGAGAAAGAAAACATAATTTAACGTTTATAAACCCTCTTTAACAATAAATATGATAATTATTAATGTATATAAAACACATCTAACAAGTAAGGTTAGTTTCGTAACTCATATATTTTTATATAACTCTGCCTGATTGGTTGGTTCCAAAGCCATCGGCCGAAATGTAGACTCTTGTATGAAACCTTTGAATATCAAAATGATAAAACATACAACTCAACCACTACCCTCGGAGTGTAGTGACTCAACACAGTATTGTGGCAGTGCAGAAATACCGGTTTAGACAGGTTTAGTTTGCATTTTTTTATTGAGAATTAAAGAGTGAAACCCGTTATTTTCGAAGATTCATTGTTTGAAAGCTAAAGCCTGTTAAACATTTAATTGTATATTTCAAAAACGAAAGGTTCTAGGATACACAAAACCGAGACAAAATAGTAAACAATACAGAGCTGGGTAGAGCTCGAGTACTTGTAAAAGTGCTTCAAGCCCTTTGAAGGCTTCAAACTCTTTACTGTACTGGGGCTTGCTAAGTCAATTACTTTACAAAAGTGCTCAGGAATTCAAGCCCTATTAAGTTATTTTAAAGGACTTGGGAGTTCCAAACCCCCAGTATGTGCTTCAAGCTCTTTTCAATGTATGCTATTGTATTTTGCTGTACTAAACGGTCGCCCTGCATTGTTAAACCTCATCAACGAAATCGCGTCTATTTAACGTCCATAAGACGTCCAAATGAATGTAGTGGGACAAATGGTTTACAAAAATGTAGCCTCATGAAGTCCAAATGGATCTCAAGGAAGTATTCCCTGATGTCTATAACCAGTCTATAGAGGCCAAATTGAAATGACCATCGTATGTCCATTTTGTCAGCCGTGTTACTGTCTATTGGACCAACCATTGCTGAATCAGGAAGTCCATTGAACGGACCGGATAAAAAAAGAATATCCAGTCGATGTCCATTGGACGAAAACATGTAAGAGCACAACACGCAGAAATGTGACGTCATTTTAAGAACATTCTTGGCATTAAAAGAAGTATTTCGAAAAACCTCGACCCTGATCTTAGTCATTGTACCGAAGAATGGTAAAAAGTTAACCACCTGGTGTGGAAAGGGCAGATAAATATTTCCTTTTTAATTTCCGCTCAACTGGGTGGTCAACTTTTTTTGTTTCTTTTTTGTTTTACAGTACCTTTAAGGTGCGGGGTCAATATTCTAGAAATTGATAATGCCCTAAATTTTGTATAATTCAAAACATTATTTCTTAAACAATTTTTATATAGGGGAGAGTGGGGGAATCGTGCGCAGCGGGGAATCGTGCGCATCAAATTATTTCATAGTTCGCGGGCTTTTAACCGCCACTGACGAGTGCAATGCTGTCGCCTTCCTATTGTGGAGCACCGACACCATTAGTCGCATCAGTTGTAGACGTTTGCATGGAACGAGCTCTGTTTATTTGAAATTAAGCAAATTTTTATAATTTTTTGATATCGGAAAATAAGACGGTGAGTCAATTTTTTTTCCCTAATCGATAGAACATATTTATTTTATGTAAAAGTATTATCTTGTGCGTCTATTGATGCTTGTTTTACATTTGTTAGGTTAAGCTCAGTTGTTTGCTTACTGAATAAAATATTGTCATTTAATACCTAAAGGAGTAGTGATGCGCGTGCATGCGCACGATTCCCCCACACGTAATCTATTGGTCATTTTTTTCTTATAGATGCCTAAAACTTATACAAGGAAAACTACAATTCTTGCATATACGGCAGAAGATTTAAAAAACGCATTATTGGCAACAAGAAATGATAGCAGAAAAATAAGGGAGGTAGGAAGGGCCTTCAATATTCCTGGATCGACACTCAGAAAAGAACTCTCGGAAAATGACTCGAAGCTTGCTCGTTTGGGTTGCCAGCCTGTGTTTTCAGAGAAAATGGAATCTGAGTTAAGAGAGTACGTTTTAAGGCTAGCAAAGCTATTTAATGGTCTAACACCCATGTGACGACGACTAGCTTTTAAGTATCCTGAGCAACTTAACATTGTCCATAAATTCGACAAAGGTAAAGGATTAGCTGGGAAGGACGATGTATGGATTTTAAAGGAGATTACCTGAGATAAAGCTACGCCGGAATACTTAATACTTTGAATGCGCACGATTCCCCACCCTCTCGCAACGGCGGGGAATGATGCGCAAGAGCACTCTTGTACTTTCAGGAATATTGTACTATAAAAACTTTATTTTTTCCTAAAATTGATTTACATGTTGAGAGTAAACTAAATAGCCCTTTCATTACGGTATTTACATTTAAATTATCTACAATGACATCAGTGCTATAACGATTTCCGCTTACGTGCGCACAATTCCCCCACTCTCCCTTACCGGTAATTCAATCTTCTAAATTAAGCTTTTATGACTTGAATCGCTTCTAGCCACGTGGTAGATCTTGCTTGCTCGTTTCTATTGCAAAAAGGTCAAAGTGGGGCAACAGAAATAAACAAACCTGCATACAAGTTGATTAAACACTTTAAAAATTGACCGACAAAGTTAATAAGATCTCAAAATTTTAAAAAGTTGTCTTATTATGGCCAATTTTACAAGCATTTTTTTTACTTACAATGTTAAATAACACCCAACCCTACAAGCGAAGTGTTTGAGAAACTTACAATAATTTTGTGCTCTGAAACATTAAATAAATGTGTTCATATAAAATTTACAATCACATCTATAAATAGTTTATAAAAGGCAATAAATTTTCTTTCATAAGATAAAACTAAGTTTGGTATGCATTTTTGAGGGTATAGTTTTATAACTGACTGAAATGTATTATATTTTTTTCTAATTTATAATATCTAACCATTTTTTTGTAGTGTGGTATGCATTTTTTGAGTATGTAACTTAAAATTAAAATATATTATAATATTGATAACAAAACCATTTTAAAATTTGAAGTTAAAAGATTGGTACGAACATGTTGAGAGAGTGATATTCTATTAAATATCACTACTGACAGTACCTACGGTTTTTCTTTGTTAGGAATTTAATTAATTAGAAAATAAATTAAAGTAGGTATACAAATTATACGTAATGCCGTTTTCGGATTTTTCAAAATTTAAGAAAAATAATTTAACAATGTTTTAATGGAACATTCGAAAAGTTCAAAATGTTACCAGTTGTTGCCCCAAAACTATTTTATTAAAAAATGTTTAATTGGGCTTTGACTTTAGTTCTGTAGTACTAAAATGTTAAATTGTCCTCATTGACAATTTTTAGTTTTTTGGCCAATGCCTATACCTACCTAACCTTATAAGTAGAAAATGGCGATACGAATAATTAGCCTGTAGAAAGTTAAGATTTTTTTTAAATTCCGCTTTCGCCATTATTTCTGAGTAAAAAATCACTTTCTTTCAAATCGTATTTTAAATTTTCATTGAACTAATTGATTAAACTATAATTTAGTCAGAACTGACTTTACACAACAAATTCGTTTATATTATTTATAGTAGACATACAATTTTATTAAAATTTTTCATAAACTATCTAAAATATGCTGCCAATATCGACAGGATATAAATCGTACACATTTATCTATAAATGCGTTATTTCCTTTTATACTTTTATAATCATCAATTTGCTTAACCCGTCTGTTTTATGTATTAATTTGGTAAAAAATAACTGCTTCATTATAATAAAGAATCGTCAAACAAAATTAAATTGTTGCTATCGTGAAAAGAATGCAGACCCCCAGACGATCAGTAATAATTGTCATTAATATAGCCAAATTACGAAACACCTTCTTAATATAATGTCATTACTATGTTATTTGTGAAATTTGTAAGATATCATGTAAGGGTCTGCTGAAAAAAAACTATTTCTAATAATAGGAAAATTTTCCATATACAGAATTCTACAAATTCGTGTACCTAACCATTGAATATTAAACTATAAGAATAGCGGATCTTCGAGAAAACTTGACAACCCTGTTTTAGACTGTATTGGAGACGGTTTGGCCGCCATTATGAAGTTGATCGTAAATCTATAGTTATAAATGCAGCGCCTCGGCAACAGATCGATGTCTCAAATTCACTGATGTGATGTCGTGGTGTTGCTGCATATCGTATTTTATTGGAATTTTTAAGGATTTAAGCATTTTTAACAGACAATAAAATAGGAGGTACACACGCTGATTACTCCGGGGTAATTGGACCGATTTTCATAATGATTTTACCGTTGCATTAGGTGTTAAATGTTATACAAATAAAAGTCGATAAAAAGCGACAGCAAGTATAACTAAAATAGGTTTTATTTCGTCGAAAAATAGCAAAATACGTAATACACTAATACAAACAAACTGGATGCTGTTGAAAGTAAAACCTACTTATTTTATCCATTTTGAAAAGTAGTAATAATTGCAAATAAAAACCAAGTTATACAAACCGCACATCATTCATATTTTACCCATCATATACGCTGTAGCCTAGGTATGTATTAAATAGTGAGAGTCGTCATTTAATTCTATTAGAAATAGAAAACATGGCAGTCAATAGGTTTTTATGTAATTAACGCTGGAACGTTAAAAGGTTGAAAATATTATATTCTACAAAGCAATTAAAAATAGGGACTTTTTAGGTCTAGACTCTAGACTATACTATAGGTAGGAAAATAAATGTAATAAGCTACTTAAATCTAGGATAGGTGTAGGTACTTATGTGAAATCAAGTTTTACGATAAGCTATAAAAATAAATTTAAAAAGTCATGTAGGAAATCAAACAGACAGGCGGCAACAATGTTTTAATTTAGCAGTGAAAAGGCTTGTCGTTAGTGGCTGCATCAACACGCTTTATTGTTGGTGACTCATTGTGCCATCTATGAATTTAACGTAGCAGATTTAGGAAATCTGCTTATATGGCCTTCTTATAGTTTGAAATTCAATGACCTAACTGAGGAAACGGTAAGAGATATATATGAGGATGGTTAAATTGAGATAAAGTTACGAATTTAGGGTGTATATTTTTTTTCACTCAGGAACAATGTCACTTTTGTTTTACAATATTTCGAGGTCTAGGATCAAAACCATAGGAATTAAGGTAATTATTAAAATTATAAAATAAATAAGAATATTAATAAAAAGCAGTCTTTGTATCTCTTACCGTTTTCGAGATATATATACGCACATAAATTTGTAGAACCCTATATACCTTAATTAATTCACGGTGAGTAACCTAGCTTATTAGAAAATTTCAGAAACACCTGTACATTTTTATTTTATTGATATTGTGGCTCTGGACGTAGTTACGCCAAACCGTTTATACCTACAAAAACTTGTTTAGGTTTATGTTACTTAAAATGTTAAATATGTTTTATATAACAGATCATAGGCACACGATGCATATTCCTATATCAAAAAATGCCTTTTTCTAAATACCTATAGCTATGTCTTAAAAACTATCCAGTTCAGATGACTAATACAATTTTTTAGAATATTGTTTAAGATCCAATAATGCAAAAACATGTTTTTTTCCAAATAAAAAATTTACTGATATTTTCACCATCACTCACCGTGAATCACATTATATTATTTAGTAATTATTTTATGAACTTAATATTTAACAAAGAATTTGCTGAGTTCTTATATCATTATGTTATATTTTTAATGGAATTTTTTTAAACGCTTGTGCCAAACTGTGTTTGTTGTTCTGATGATTGGGTTTTAAAACAGACTTTTCTAACCCTGTTTTAGAATGCAGATTTTCGGAATGTTATTAATTAATTACAAACCTGATCAACCTTAAGGTAAATATCAGTACCTAATCTGCATTATAGTATAAAAATAAAAAGTTTAGTCAAAAACTGATGGTTTGCCTAAAATAAACACCCGATAAAGCCTTTTATCATTCTACTAACATTATTTATCAAAAACCTATCACATGCTTTAAAAGCTAAGTTGTTTTCAGTGAAAACATAGTAATTTATATAGGACGATTGAAGAATTCTTTGACAAACCATGGAATGCAAGGGCTTCACCAAACAGGGGCAGGGGAGGGCTGCGCCCCCCCCCCCCCTTGAAAAAATACCTCACAGAAGGTTGCGAAGTCTTCGCCCAATTTTACGATTTACCAAATATTAAAAATGAAATCAAACTTTAGCAAAAATTATGGCAAGATAAACCTGAGCCAACAGAACTAAGCATTGAAGGTGTCCTAAAAGAGACTGAACATTTTTTCCTAGAACGAGAAAAGCTTTAAATATTTTGATTGAAATCGGTGATAAAGCTAGTTCGAAACATAGTTTATCGAAACTCTTTACATTAGAACGTCACTTACCACATTCCATTCCATAGTTTGTTAAAAGTATTTTTGAATAACCCTTTATTTTGTGTAAAGGTTAAAATACCATATAAAACTTATGTCGAACAAATTATTCAATTCGAATAATAAAAATCTTCTTAATAACTACTAATCAAGTTTAATACAAAGTTTAGCAGTTTTTGTATCGCCAACATTTAAAATTTAGCAGTTACAAATTGCTTTACACCTAGGAAAGACAGATAATAAAAATTGTGCGATTATTTTCTTAAAATATTTAAGATTAAGTTTGTTATAACACAGAATATAGATTATAGGATTAAAAGGTAATACATATAAATTTTGATATTTTTGGCATTTTTAAATTTAAAATGATTTTATGGCTTTGTAACGACGCCACATTAAATATAGAGAAAAACATGTTTATCCAAACAAGATTTGTATAAGAAAACACCGCTTCTAATGTCGGCTTTCTACTACTCCCGAGGACACTTTTTGACAAAATGGCAGCAATTTTTATTGCGCATTTCTACCTTTTGATCAATGATTTGAAAGTTTTATATCGTGCCCTCAGAAAAGAATAATTGTTCAAATTTTATTGTATTGCATGTCCCATACTTGCCACGTGAAAAGCTTGTGTTACACAGCCCCTCAATTGGATCAAACAAGTAACAAAGACTGAAGAACAGATTGTAATCTGGAGAGAAAAAGCTAATCTTTTGATTATTGTAATGTTAAAATTACTGTTTCTCCCGCCTTATATATGAATTTTCTATTTAATCTGTATTACCTATCCCTTGAAAGTACTAAAATGTTTTGATGTACTTAGTAATTGTATTTTCAATCCTAATTTAAGATTTGTAATAAAAATCCGTTTGCACCAAATCGTTATCCAACTAAGAATACAAGGTGCTTGTGCCGCTATGACTGGACCAATATGTGCCATCGGCAAATTTGTTCCTGCTGGAATTCTTTCATGTCCATCCAATGTGCTAGTTCTTCGGCGCCACTAGAATTAAGACCCAAGCTGAACCATCCTACCATTTCTTTCTTTTTGGTCACACCCTTACGATTATAGACTGATACCATTAGGGTTACATCTGCTAGCTGAAATAACGCCACCTAAAAATATGTTTTTGTTAATTTATTTTTTATATACAGAAAGGGAAAATTAACAACTTGTTGACTATCAAGAGAACCCAACACACACGAGGACAATGCAAATCACGACAGCCACAAAACTAAATAGTTTATAGAGGCTATTTAGACCAGGGTCGATAATTTTTGAAACAAAAAAAAATAATAGTAGGATGAAACCCATTGGAAAAGGAAGAGAATAGAACAAAAATGAAAGGAAAAATAAATTACGGGCGATCCGATGTCGGGAGGGGGAGGGGTTTAAGGATAGAAAACGATTTATCTCGATTTCCGGTAAAACTACAAGTCCTATGGAAAAACGTTAAATAGCAAAATTGTAGGTAATAAAAAGATCTACAACTTTTGTGTTTACACTTTTTTTATATAACCTCAAAATGTATGTGAAAAATTCAAATAACCAAGTTTTTGGTTTTTTATTTTTACCTTTTACAAAAAAAAAAATTTGTCCACGAAATTTGGTAAAAAATAACCTTTTTATGTCCTAAACACACTGTAATTTTTTTGATTTAAAATAAATATTTTTTAACCTTATTTTGACTTAATATCGAAAAAACACCCCAATTTTCAATCGAAAATTCTCACGTCAAAATATTTGCTTTTTAAAAAAGTCGGTGGGCTTTTTGTTCGTTGAAATCTCTAGTTTCTGATGGTGTTAAAAAAATATACATTACTATGGTAAATGTTCTCAAAAAAATGCAAAGAAACGAAAAAAACTCGAATCCGATTTTTTTGTTTTAGATCAATATGTACAATTTTGAGCTATTTATTAAAATTTATACTTTAATTACTCGAAAAACGTAAGATTCCATGTTACATTGATAAAAAAAGTATAAATTTTAATAAATAGCTCAAAATTGTACATATTGATCTAAAAAAAAAATTTCAGATTCGAGTTTTTTTCGTTTCCTTGCATTTTTTTGAGAACATTTACCATAGTAATGTATATTTTTTTTAACACCATCAGAAAGTAGAGATTATAACGAACAAAAAGCCGACCGAGTTTTTTAAAAAAGCAGATATTTTGACGTGAGAATTTTCGATGGAAAATTAGGGTGCTTTTTCGATATTAAGTCAAAATAAGGTTAAAAAATAAATATTTTAAATCAAAAAAATTACAGTGTGTTTGGGACATAAAAAGGTACGTTTTCACCAAATTTCGTGGATAAAAAAAATTTTTGTAAAAGATAAAAATAAAAAACCAAAAACTTGGTTATTTAAATTTTTCACATACATTTTGAGGTTATATGAAAAAAGTGTAAATACAAAAGTTGTAGATCTTTTTATTACCTACAATTTTGCGATTTAACGTTTTTCCATAGGACTTGTAGTTTTACCGGAAATCGAGATAAATCGTTTTCTACCCTTAAATCGCCCGTAATTTATTTTTCCTTTCATTTTTGTTTTATTATCTTCCTTTTCCAATGGGTTTGATCCTACTATTATTTTTTTTCACTTTTTACCATTTTCAAAGGCTTCAGCACTGGTCTAATTGGCCTGTTTGTATATCAGTGGTGCAATAAAAAGCACCCCCCACCGCAGCAATGGAAATCATACTAGATATATAGATACACATTAGAATGAAGGCCAGCCAACTGCAGCGCCTCTATAGGATGAAAATAGATCGGGAATGGAAACAACACACCAAGAAAATGGGACACACAAGAACTACGGACCTAATCAACGATGAGCTTCTTGGAGATGTAAATCGATCGCATGAAAGCGATCTACAACTTTACAAAATTATTTAATATCAGCTGCGACTCTGATGCCTATATGAACAAAAGGAAAACTTCCGTCATTGGACAAAGGCCGATTCTTGTACACTGATGGATGGAAAACGGCCAACGGAGTAGGCGCACTGGCGCAAGTGTATTCGGAGAAAGACCCAGAATGGACAAATGGACATCAGCATTCCCTGGGGACCTACGCCGCAGAGAATACCAAGCTGAAGTTCATGCAATACAAGCATGCGTACAGAAGAATCTTGAAAAGGTACTATACCACGATTAAGATACATATCCTATCAGACAGCCAATAAGCTGCCCTTTATAATGCTCTGAACTCCAACCGATTTACATCAAAGATTACAATGGAGTGCCTTAATGACCTTAAAGACCTGGCAGCTAGGAATAACAACGGGCATGCTGCTTCTGACGCGCACCCAGCTGAAACAAGTGACTGTTAACAGGTCACTGTCACTTAAGAGGAAGTAACCCCTTTACCACAATGAAAATTGTCGAACGTTTTGCTGGTCAAACGAAAAGAAAAAATAAAAATTGGTTTTTAGAAAATAAATTCTACTTTAAATACCCCATTCAGAAAAGTAAATGACGATCGAAAATATTCCCAAAATTTTTTTTAGAAATTTTTTTTATTTTTAGTAATTTTGTAATATCTTAAACAATTCTTTATTGGTCAAAAGCAAAATGACTTTCCCGGGTGTAGAATGTTGTACCAAACAATTTTTCTTAAAGCCATTTTTCAATATTGGCCTTACTTTTTTCTCAAAAACTTTGGGCGCGTAAAGTGAATTTAAGCGTGTAAAGTGGGTTTACGCGTCCAAAGTTGTTAAGAAAAAAGTAAGACCGATATTGAAAAATGGCTTTAAGAAAAATTGTTTGGTACAACATTCTACACCCGGGAAAGTCATTTTGCTTTTGACCAATAAAGAATTGTTTAAGATATTACAAAATTACTAAAAATAAAAAAAAATTCTAAAAAAAATTTTGGGAATATTTTCGATTGTCATTTACTTTTCTGGATGGGGTATTTAAAGTAGAATTTATTTTCTAAATATCAATTTTTATTTTTTTTTTCGTTTGACCAGCAAAACGTTCGGCAATTTTCATTGTGGTAAAGGGGGTTACTGCTCTTAAGAAAACACCTTCAACGGATGGGAATCTACAATGGACCCATGACAGACTTTGCGGTGAAAAGGACGAAACCGCCTCTCATATACGACTGCGGAACACTGACTGAAATTCCATATTTTCGGAAATATTCAGTGCGTCGACAACTTCCCGTATGACAAACTTGGTAGAATATACTGGTGGACCTTATATAGAAGGAACAAACATTTTCTAACAAGACTGGGAAGTCTGGGAAGCACAATAAGGCTGCATGGCAGGAAGCTTGGGCCACATAACCCGACCCCCGCCTTTAACCTAGGAACCTTTGCCAGTAGGTACCAGAAATCAAAACTCAATCACCAACATAGTTTTCACAGAAGAAAAGGTAAAAGAGACCCTTAAGAAAATGAAGAAGGAATCAAGTCCTGGCGCAGATGGAGTTCCTACAATCTTGCTCCAGCACTGCAGTGATACGATCAGTCAGCTCTTAACAGAGGTGATGCAGGAGTGTATTGAATTGGGAAGAATTCCCGAACAATGGAAGTTGTCAATAGTAACACCACTGTTTAAGAAAGGGGACCGACACAAACCAGAAAATTATCGTCCCATAAGCCTTAACTGTAATCCCTTGAAATGCATGGAAAAAATAATAGTAAAAGAATTACCAACATTTTTCACAGAAAACAATTTGATACCACCTTCACAGCATGGATTTCTTCCGAGAAGGTCCACTACATCAAATCTAGTGGAATGTCTAAACGACTGGACAGAAAACCATGACAACTCCCAACCCACAGACATTGTTTATCTGGATTACGAGAAGGCCTTTGATAAGGTTCCACACAAATTCCTAATTAGTAAACTTGAACACTATAGTGTGCGAGGACAATAATTATTGTCATTGATAGCAGACTTACTACATAACAGACAATATCAGGTGAGAGTAAATGGAGAAATGTCTTCACAACATCTAGTCAGTAGCGGAGTTATACAAGGCTCAGTAATAGGACCATTGCTCTTTACAGCATATCTGTTTGATCTAGTGGATGTTATTGAAACAAGAATGAAAAACTTTGCTGATGACAGTAAAATATATGCAAACCCTTGTTTTTACTCAGACCAGCTTAAAGGTGATCTTCAAAGGGTAGAAGTATGGACCAAAACGTGGGGAATGAATTTAAATGAATCCAAATGCACAGTATTAAGAATTGGTCCAGACAACCCAAATGAGGAATATACATTAAACAATACAGTATTAACAGTAGTGGATGAGCAGAACGACCTGGGAGTTACTGTAACTGCTGACTTAAAATGGGAAAAGCATATTGTGAGTATTGCCAAGAAGGCCAACTCTTTTGTCTACCTTGTAAAACAGGCATTCAAAGACCACTCAATAGAAATGATTGCGAAATTATATAAAAACTATAATAGACCAAAGATAGAATATGCTTACAACGTATGGAACCCATATTATGTCAAGGATATTGAGATACTAGAAAGGATTCAGAGAAGAGTTACCAAAATACCCACTACACTGCAAAACTTATCATACCCAGAAAGACTGAAAAAATTTCAATTAACATCACTAAGGGAACGGAGACATAGAGGAGACCTTATTGAGACATATAAAATAATTGGTGGGCACTATCAGTGTGAAATCCGAAACATCTTCCAACTGAACCAGAATCCACAACTACGAGGGCACTCTATGAAAATAGACAAAGAAAAAGCTGCTAAGCTCCAGAGGATGAATTTTTTAACCAATCGTGTGGTGTATTCATGGAATGCACTTACAGAAGAAACAGTTACCGCAGCAAATTTAAATATATTTAAACAACGGTTGGATAGGGAACTAAAACAAAGCGCAGCAAGAATGATCCATTATAGTGCATAGTCAATATTGAAATGTAAACAACTACACATTTAAACAAACAATAGCTTCATCGGTATACCGCTTGCTATTGGTTAATTACAGTATTACAGTATTACAACCAAGAGAACCAATAGCAATAATTAAGCCGAGCGGGGAAGCCATTATTAAGATTTACCAGGATAACTATTTTCGGTTAAATGCTAATAATGTTAGGCTGAAAGAAACTTACCTGAAATACAAAAGTCTCTTTAAATAGTGGATTCGGTTGCCCTCGTCTTATCGTTGTCTTACTGTGCGCTAACTCTTGTCCAGTGCTACTCACTAAGTTCAATTTCACATATGTGTCAGGGGCTCTGTTTAATGCCAAATTTCTGAAAGAGGTTTAAACCCAATTTAAAAAGTTAGTTAGAAAATCGTTTCTTGATACTAGGTAATCCAACGATGTGTCAAAAATGGCGGCTAGTTGGCCAATGGTACTTTGTAATTGGTACGTACAGTGTACTCAATAAACAAATGGAAAGGACTCGTATGCCAGCAAAACTGTGAACGCGCTTGTAGGATCCTCTTCTCTCTCGTAGACAAAGTAGCTAGTTATATATAACGGCAGTTTGTGCATGACTACTTAGTTTTTTAATTTCAATTTTTTGACGATTTTAAAAGTATTTTATACGTAAAGTGTACGTAATGTTTTTGATATTTTTTACTACAAAAATAAATTGGTTTTCGAAACTCTAAAATCTCCGTTTGTGCAGTAAAAAATAGTGCGATGATGATACTATACACTATTTCAGCAGGTCTTACTTGCACGTCGCTGCCTCTTATTAAATAATTTAAAAGAAAAGTTTCCTTTTTAATTTTTTTTATTTTTGACAAACAGAATATTTCAACTCTAATGAAGATTAAATAATGAATTTTACAATAAGAATCATAGAATTTATATCGTCGGTGTTATCTCTTGGCTAACTTTGCTTTCTTGATAATTCTAGTAATCAATCAGCTTGATGCTTCACATAACTCTCTTCATGGGCAATTTTTTTTTATCGATGTCGGTATACTTTCTGGATTTTGAAGAAATGGTGATGATATCCAAATTATTCAGTTGATGTTGGGAATATGCTAATGTAGAAATATACTGATGGTTGCCACAAGCCTTTTCTTTTGGAAGGTAAGTCAATAATATAGAAAATATAACGTGTGTTCATATAGCTTGAATGGTTTTTAATCAGGGTTTAAAAACCTCTTTTAAACGCCTCTTTACCCATATTAGCTATGTATTAAAGTTGTGATATTAAAGAACTTAGAAACACTAGCTAACGAGGTACAACAGGAAAGTATATGCTGTGATATAATTGGGAACAAAATTGACTTAAATAGCAAGCTGCTAAATATATTACACCTAAACATCCGAAGTATTCATAAAAACTTTAACGAATTCTTAGTTTTTCTTCACACATATAGTATTAATTTTTGTGACATTATAGTCTTAGGAGAATCATTTCAAACTCACGACAGTGAATATCAAATTGATGGATATACAATGTTTTTTAATAGTGCTGAATATAATAGAAACGATGGAATTGTAATATTTATAAGGTCAGAACTAATATACCATATTGAACATACTCTTCTTAATAAATCAAAAGTAACTCTTAGTAAAATCTCAGTACAAAAAAGTAACAAACAGTATAATATAATATGTTTATACAGACCACCCAGTACGAATAGCTTACTTTTCCTTGAAGACTTAGAACAATTTTTTTTAGATTTTAAGTTACAAGCTCAACTTGATATCCTCCTGGGAGATGTAAATATAAATATTCTCGACAAAAATGAAATTATAGTAAATTCGTACCTTTCTCTCTTATATAATTTTGGCTTTATCTCATACATAAATGCACCAACACGTATAACTTCTGAAACAAGTTCATGCTTGGATCATATTTTTGTAAGACATAAACTGGATGTTAAAGACATTAGATGTAGTTCATATATCATTGAATCCGATTTGACTGATCACTATCCTATTATGATTAACTTACACTCACCTAACAACTACAATAAAACAACTAAAACAAAAATGATAATTAAGACAACAACCAAAATAAATGAAAAGGATTTTGCGAACAGAATAAGGCTGGAAACATGGAATAATGTGTTACAGAAAAACGACGTAAGTGAAGCCACTGACGAACTTTACAAACTAATGACTGACATCTTGGAAAAAAGTAGTAGTACAAAAAAATACTTATTTAAAGAACATTTAAAACACAAACCGTGGATAACAAACGGGATAATACAGAGTACTAAATACAGGGACAAAATGAAAAAGAAGCTTTTGTTAAACTTTAATGAGATCGATAACAGTATATACAAAAACTATAGAAATAACCTTCAAAAAATAATTCAAAAACGAAAACATGAATATTATCAAACGGAAATTAAAAACGCCGGTAATAATCTTAAAAAAGTGTATAACCTAATAGCTGACGCAACGAATAAAAATAAATTTCATAATAAAAACATCTCTATTCCACCTATAACGGATAATAACTCTGCTTCATTTCCTGATATTAAGAATATGGCCAATCATTGTAATAATTATTATATCGAAATAGGAATCGATATGTTAAATAAAATTAAAAAACCCAACACTGAACACAAACTCAACACAAATAACGTATCCTCTTTATTTCTGAAACCGGTAGACGCGAATGAAATTACAAAATATATAAATGACCTAAAAAACGACAGCGCCCCGGGTATTGACAAAATTAGTGTTAAACTCATTAAAAAAACCTATATGTATTTAACCAAACCCTTAGTACATATTATAAATTTAATTTTCAGTACGGGTAAAGTTCCTGATCAATTTAAAATATCGATAGTGACCCCAATTTTTAAAACCGGCGATAAATCAAATATTAGTAACTACCGTCCTATTAGCGTAATAAACAACTTTTCAAAAATATTTGAAAAATGTCTTAAAACCAGACTTCTACAATTTCTTCAAATAAATAAACTTCCTTCAAAAAATCAGTACGGATTTATAACTGGCTCTGGGACTTCAAATGCACTGTATGATCTGACTAGACTAATCACCGAAAAGTTAGAAAATGGTGATAAATGTGTTGCAGTGTTTTTGGATTTGGCAAAAGCATTCGACACGGTGCCCCATGACCGGCTCTTGGACATATTATTTAGATATGGAGTCAGGGGAGAGGTGTTGAATGTTTTTAAAAGCTACCTAAATGACAGAAAACAATACTTGAAAATTGGAGACACACTTAGTGATCCGCTTAATGTAAAGATAGGGGTACCCCAAGGAACCGTCTTGGGACCAATACTCTTCATTACATATATTAACTCCCTAACCGACTTACAAACTGAGAACGGATCTATAATATCATACGCGGACGACACCGCAGTAATATTCTCTGCAAAAACTTGGTATGACGTAAAAGACATGACAGAAATAGGACTATCTAAAATAAAAATATGGCTTGACAGTTTTGGGCTGACACTTAACGTACAAAAAACTAACTACATTGCATTTTCTCTCACTGAAGCAAATCGTCCCCACTTTGAAAGTATTCACATTGAAAATTTTAATGACAGCATTAAAGAAAAATCTTATACAAAATATTTAGGTGTAATTATAGACAAACATTTAAAATGGGACCATCATATTCTTTATCTTACCAAAAATTTACGAAAACTTATTCATAAATTTTATATTTTACGGGAAATCTTAAGCAAAAGACTTTTAGTTTCTGTTTATAAAGCTATTGCTGAGTCAGTGATACGATATGGAATAATCGTGTGGGGTGGTCTGTATGACAACGCTCTAAAACAATTAAATACTGTGCAAAATTACATACTTAAAGTGATAAACAAAAAAAATAAACGCTTCTCGACCAAACAACTATACACACAAGAGATATTAGACGTCAGGTCTTTATATATCTTGGAAATCTGTTCTAGTGTTTTTAAAAATGAAAATTTAAAAAATTATGTAAATCACACTTACCAAACACGAAACAAAACACACAAGCACATTATCATACCAAAAAGTAACACAAATGTAAATCTTAGATTTGTCAATTATTTAGCACCTAAGATTTATAACATTATTCCTATGGAAATTAAAAGTATTAAAAAAATTAAGCCATTCAGGAAAGCATGTAGATTGTATTTATTCGAAAACTTTGTTTTGTTTGAACATCTATTCTAATATAATATTCTGTGAGTGGGCTAACTCTAAAAGAATAAACCAAATTATTTTTAAATTTAATACCCAATAATGTGGCAGGAGTATAATATGGTATATGGTTCATAGTTTATAGTTAGGTAGGTACAAAATAAAATTTTGAGTTTACTAACACTTAGACGTTAGCACATACAGATGTTAAGTCATCTAGGTGCTATTTATCAAAGTATTTATCCTTATATTTTGCATTTAAATCGCCGAATATGGTTTCTCATTATGTTGAAATAAATAAGTTATGAAAATTGTAAAATTCTATCAAATTAATGTAAAATACTATTGATAAATAAAATTATATTTGAATTTGAATTTGAATTTGAATTTAAGGACATCAAATTTTTTCCTAGAATACCTAAAGGTACCTTCTTTTCTGTAATTTATATAAGTAAGTAGGTATTTACTCGTTTTTTAAAAAGTCAAAACAGAAATATTTTCACCGGCCTTTTTATAGTTTCGTAAGGTCACGCGTCACAGAATTCATGGAGACGAGACGGGACGAATGTCGGTGCTATGATGACTTGAAAATATCTAGAAGTACCTATGGCGTGGATTGTATCTTCTCGATAACTTTCCTAATTTTGGCAATTATATTCAACGTACCTTCATAAGATTTCATAAAAGACTACATCCCTAGTTTTATAATTTTTATAAAGCAATAAAAGACAGTAATTATCTATTATACGCACACCACGCCGATTTTGATGATTTTTTCAGGAAACACGTATTTCGATGCGTAAATTACGAATCCGAAAACGAAAGTTGTCGGAAAAGCTTAGTTTCCGAGATATTTCCTTCTTAAGTTACGATTTTTCATGGGTTTGTTTACATTTATCGTTTTTCAGCTACCTCTCACTACTTTTTAGGTTACACAGGATATATACTAATTTAAATCGTGGTTACAAGAAGGAAAATGCGCGTGAAAACGCGCATTTTCCTTCTTTTAACCACGATTTTCCACTATGGGAAGCCATCGAAGAAACGAGGTTAGGGTAAGTTTAAGTTTTAGATTTTATGTTGGTAACCATGAGTAATATTTGGTGCGAAACTATTTATATTTAAATCAATCTAGTGGGCGCTCTTTTTTCAATTTTTTTCGTTTTTAAATGACGCTACCAACCAATGCGGCTTTATTTTCATTATTAAGTTTGGTTTTTATTAGAACGCTATTCCAAAAAATGAATTTCACTGAATTTTTAGTATTAACTTATGCTTATTTTGCCGCTTATTGATTATTTATTGGAACTCGGAATATTTGTATCTGAAATTTATTGTGGAAAGTGCTCAAATATTTGCAAGTTAAACAAATATACTCTAAAGTTCCGCTGCGGCAAGTATTGTGTGAACCAAAAGAAGAAGAAAACAAAGTGCAACCTCATTTTATAGGCAATGTTCATTTTTCTTGTTATATTGTTTCTAATTAATTATAAACTCACGTTTTCAAAAGTTCCTTAATTTAACCTAAATAAAAAGACGGAGACTGAAAAGTAGTGGAAAGCACTTTTAAAAACGAAAAAAATTGAAAAAAGAGCGCCCACTAGATTGATTTAAATATAAATATTTCGCACCAAATATTACTCATGGTCACCAACATAAAATCTAAAACTTAAACTTACCCTAACCTCGTTTCTTCGATGGCTTCCCATAGTGGAAAATCGTGGTTAAAAGAAGGAAAATGCGCGTTTTCACGCGCATTTTCCTTCTTTTAACCACGATTTAAATTAGTATATATCCTGTGTAACCTAAAAAGTAGTGAGAGGTGGCTGAAAAACGATAAAAATCCCAAGTAAACACGATGTAAACAAACCCATGAAAAATCGTAACTTAAAAAGGAAATATCTCGGAAACTAAGCTTTTCCGACAACTTTCGTTTTCGGATTCGTAATCTACGCATCGAAATACGTGTTTCCTGAAAAAATCACCAAAATCGGCGTGGTGTGCGTATAATAGATAATTACCCTTATTTGAATTAAATAGTATTATTTCAAAATAATAAGTATTATATTAAATATTTAGGTATTGAAATAAAAACAAACCGATGTCAACGTGTTGTCACGATTTGACAAGCAAAACTAAACGTCAAATTATTTAGTTGAATTCCCCGCGCCGCTGACTTTAGGACGTCACCTGGATGAGGTGGATCTTACCCCTCGGAGACCCCCCTAACCTGGGTCGCCCTTATGAACAGGCTAGTATAATACCGTGCGAGCAAAAATTAATTGCATCAAAGAGGGCCTTGCATGTAAGGACGTAATGCTTAGCCGTAGAGCTTAATACCTGTTGGGTGTCAGTAACTACCTGAATTAACAATCAATCAGTTATGCCGTCATCTTTGACAGCCGTTACAAGTAATTTGATTCATCGCTAATTTTTCCAATTTCTTGAACAATTCACACAATGGGCTTTACGGAACAGCACCAAACATTCATGGTTAAAGCGTATTTTCGAAGCGGGGTTAGAGTAAATGGTGAGTGGCAATACAATCCGGGTTTGTGCATAGACAATTTTCACGAAAATTTTCTTAACGTTGCTTTTATTGCTGGGGATTTTTATCATCGCCTGAAAAGAACCGTGACTGTGTTTAGGGAAACAGGTTCTAAACAACAGAAAAAAGAAGCAGGAAGACCATCTGTAAAAACAGAAGAACTTGTTGCAAACGTTCGTGAAATAAGGCAAAATACGCCAACAAATTGTATAAGACGCCTGTCCCAAGAAGTGGGAAGAGCCAAGTGGCCAATTTCAGGAATTTATGTACTTAATTATTTTTCTCTTTCTTTCTGTATAATCTTACTTTGTTAATTTTGTAAACAACAAAAATAAATTTGTATTTGTCTACTTATTTTATTACTCATTAGTTTGGCATATCATGTCATAATATGAATTTGACAAAATTTTAACCTAGATTTGGTTAGATATATCCTCCCCATATCATTGTGATCTAAACCAAGCCCTACGTTTTTTAATCCAAGCCCTCTTTGATACAAATAATTTTTATTGCTCGCACGGTATATTATGCTGTCTCACTAATTTCTTTAAAATTAAGAAGGCTATGGTTATTAATTAGCTGGCAGCCAATAGGGTTTCCCGAAACCGCCTCTATGCGACGCCTAACTCTGAGGTCATCTAGTAAATTCCCATGATAATTAATTTAACGGTTCTTGATATCCCAATATAAGAAACATTATAGATATAGACACAACCTGTATACAAAATTTTAATTTTTTAATATTGCCAACTAAAAATAAACTAATTTTAAATTTGTAACAGAAATAGTAAAATGATTATAGGTTCCTTGAAGAAAATGTACCATATAAAAAATGTACCTAAAATGTGATCCTTTAACAACTTCTGTACTTAAACGTCCTGTAATGGCATTGTAACTAAGACCTAAAAGTAATTCTGGAACACCTCCATGTTGCATCGAATGTGTTGATCCAGTACTATCAGATCTTGCGAGGCTCATTAGTTCTCCAGTACAACCACCAAGCTAAAATAGTAGTCAAAAAATTTATATAAAAAAAGAAAATATCTTAATTATTTATTGTAAAGGGAATAATTTTTCAATAAATTTACAATAGTTCTAAACAATTCTGAAGTACTTAATGGTTCTAAATTAGGTACTTAGTACACTGGCGAAAAGCAGGTAAAAAAATCGTCAGTATATTAAAAAATTGACTTCTGCCACCAACTTCTATATATTTTTTAGATTAACATTAAAAACATGTAGGTTTTGAATGCAGACATGTCATAATTTAGTATAGAAAACGAATCGTTTTATATTTCAAAAAATATTACAATATTACTTATATTTTATTATGTGGTACGAGGATATCAATCAATAAGAATCCACCAAGAATGCCTTATGAAGACATTCTTTTTAACTAGGGGAAGGTCGCCTATGATGGCACCTTTTTTTTAACACCTATAATATATTTGTGGGTTGGTTATGGTTAAATGGGTTGTAACCTATTTAACCATGTTAAAATATTCGTTACTAGGTACTGAAATATTCATTATAAACTTTTTAAAATATACAAAAAAACCTTTTTTAGTAAAAAAAAATAGAAAAGAAAAAATCACCAAGTAGGTATGCCATCATAGGCAATGCAGTTGCCAGTAAAATGCAAAAATCTGAACGACGCATGCATACATGTAAAAGGAATATTTTTGTTACAGTTTGCACATTCTTATTGGTAAGAGATTCAAGCACATAAAACTGTTTAAAAACACTTAAAATAATATATTACATTCTAGGGAACATGTTTAAAACTTTTAAAAAAGATAATGAAAACATTATCAGGAAAGGACAATCTAAAGACATATTAAAAACTTAAAAAGCATATAAGTAGTTACATATCTAAAAGAAAAATAAAAGTAGCGCCGTTTTGAATATGACGCCTATGATGGCGCACCTATTTATACATATTTATAGGTATGCCATCAGAGGAAACTAATGGATATGCCATCTTAGGAATATGTCACACTTCTAGTAAATACATTATAAAAAAAAATAAACCACAACTTAGATTTAAAATAATCATAGCAATGTAACATCTATATCCTATAGTTATCGGAGAAAAATCGTGCATTCTAATTTAATGCACCTAACATAATAAATGTTTGGCTTAAAAACTGGCTAAGTGGCTAATATTACTTCGGTACTTAATCATTTCTGTCCTATTAAATAACTTTTCATATAAACGTCCGTCACGACTGAAATTCGACTCATATATCTGAACGGTCAATATCGCGCACCCATCTAACTATGCGGGATGACGTAAAACCGGTTTATCCCAAAGATACTTGTGGTATGCCATCATGGGAAGTATGCCATTAAAGGCGACCTTCCCCTACGTTTTTTACGAACACAACAGAGGGATGTTTGTGCAAAAATATCGGTGCCTACTTGTACCTACAATTACCGCAAATCTGTATCCTCGGTCTACTCATTCGTACAACTTTTCGTTCTGTTACCTAATAGATCTGTGATCTGTCTGTGATATCTGGTGCGTCTGCTGAACGTCGATATTTGAAAAATTGAGCACTAGGAAGAAGCTCGTATCGCCTCAATTGAAAATACTAAGTAAACTGAGCGAATTGATGCTTTGACAGTTTTTCTGTTCTGGCGGCATAACATAACCCCTCCCTTTTTTACCATAAAACTTTAAAGGTTTTCTCTGTTGTACAGGGTGGCCAACTAAGAATGCGAGGTACTGTATCTGGGAAACTATCCATCGTAGAGGCTTGCGGCAAAAAAAAATATTACTAAAACGGCCAATAGAAAAACCTGGAAAATATTTTCAAGTTTCTGAAATGGCCGCTAGGGGGCGTAACTGCAATCTTGAATCTAAAAAAGTACTGTTTCTGTAAATTCCGCTATATTAACCTAATTTAAAAAATCCTGATCTTTAAAGTCGATGATAATCTGAACCTTTTTTGTTTGACACTTTTCGCAGTATCTCTAAAAATAAAGTGGTGGGGGGTATTCAAACGTTTCCGTAAATAACATCCTGTATCTTCGAAACGGCTGACCCGATTTGAACAAACTTGGGCTCGTTAAAAGGAGCTATTCTTGGGCTATAAACATCATTATATTTAAAGTTTTGTAAGTTTCACATATCGCCGCTAGAGGGCTTTTTTCGACATTCCAACAGAAATGTTTAATTTTCTCAACAAAATAAAATGCATTGGTATGAGTTTTTTTTCATGAAAAAGTAGCTAAATGATGCCTAAACTAGCTCGTGAAAACCGCATCTCGATATCTTGTTCCTAACCCGAAATATCGGCAATAGAAAATTTTATACGAAAATCCCTTAAATTTTCATTTTATTGTAACTATATTTTTCTGGAATTCTTTCTATTGTATAAGTTGTGGCCCTAAAAAGGACCGATTTATAAAAGGAAGATATTTAATACCCCCGCAAATGCTCGAAATGCTGACCATCACGTTCTGTGCACAAAAAAGACAATTAATAGAAGCAGGCCATGGAAACAAAACTAATACCTAATCAAAACATAAATAATCCAAATTGTCAATAGTTGTCAAAGTTCTGCGTTACTTTGAGTAATTTCTGTGTTTACAAATTATATTTTACGAATGAGGAAGCTGTTGATATGCTTGCGGTTTATTTTGAATGTCTTCAGAACGCCGCAGTAGCTAAAAGAGCCGCTCGATATGTATTTTGTAAACACAATACTCAAAGTAACGCAGAACTTTGACAATGACAACTATTGACAATTTGGATTATATATGTTTTGATTAGGTATTTGTTTTGTTTCCATGGCCTGCTTCTATTAATTGTCTTTTTTGTGCATAGAACGTGATGGTTAGCATTTCGAGCATTTGCGGTATTAAATATCTTCCTTTTATAAATCCGTCCTTTTTAGGGCCACAACTCACATAATAGAAAGAATTCCAGAAAAATATAGTTACAATAAAATGAAAATTTAAGGGATTTTCTTATCAAATTTTCTATTGCCGATATTTTGGGTTAGGAACAAGATATCGAGATGCGGTTTTCGCGAGCTACTTTTTCATGAAAAAAAATCATACCAATGCATTTTATTTTGTTGAGAAAATTAAACATTTCTGTTGGAATGTCGAAAAAAGTCCTCTAGCGGCGATATGTGAAACTTACAAAACTTCAAATATAATGAAGTTTATAGCCCAAGAATAGCTCCTTTTAACGCGCCCAAGTTTGTTCAAATCGGCTTAGCCGTTTCGAAGATACAGGAAGTTATTTACGGAAACGCTTGAATACCCCCCACCACTTTATTTTTAGAGATACTGCAAAAAGTGTCAAACAAAAAAGGTTCAGATTATCCTCGGTTTTAAAGATCAGGATTTTTTTTATTAGGTTAATATAGTGGAATTTACAGAAACATCACTTTTTAGATTCAAGATTGCAGTTACGCCCCCTAGCGGCCATTTCAGAAACTGGAGAATATTTTCCAGGTTTTTCTCTTGGCCGTTTTAGTAATAATTTTTTTTGCCGCAAGCCTCTACGGTGGATAGTTTCCCAGATACAGTACCTCGCATTCTTAGTTGGCCACCCTGTACAGGGGGTGATTCAAGGTAGAAGGTATTTTAAATATATGACGAAACAAGTAACGATTCGTTTTGAAAATTTGGTCATTTACATAAACGGGCATGCTCTATTTATATATCCAAAATATTTTCGACGATACAGTGTTGCCACGTCTACCAAGAATTAGTATAGCCATGCACTTCGATATTTTAAATGGAACACCCTTTTTTTATTTTATTTTCAAAATCATTAATTTTTAACAACTTTCAACATTCTCGTATAGAGTTAACTTTCTCTTAAAATAAAGCGTTTCAACAGAAGACAACGACATTTGACATTATTATCTGGTTATGTCGTCGTTAAAGTTCCCAAATCAGCAGCAGCAAGCTCACGCCGCAGGTTGCGTCATATTATTTTTCTTCCGATTTTGGTGTTTTTGAGGCCGATTTTTGTGTAGTGTGTGTTTGAAACATTTTACTTTTGGATTTTATACAGTATGTCCGAAATTCAAGTCTCTATATGGGTATCTCGCTTAATAGCTGAGATAGAAAGTTGGTTAAATAGGGAATATTTTAGAGAATTTAATGCCGATCTTAAATCCTTTTTCAAAATTATTAAAAGTTTTGTAGTTTTTCACTTATTAAACAAAAACTAAAAATGGCGTATTTCGTTTTTTTTTAAATAGGGGCTTAACGGTTAATTTTACATATCCCAAAGTGTTACATTATTGAGACACTTTTTAGGGAAGAACATTTCTGTATAAAAAGAAAATGCAGATTGTCTTTTGTTCGTGAGTTACCCACAGTAACTTTGTTATTTCTTATGGCGCCCATCTTGGATTTGTACATAAAATTATTTCTCTCTGAATTACCTTTAAAACATGCTACCAAAATTTTGGAGAAATACTCTTAAATTATTAAAAAAACAGTTTTATCGTTAACTTGGCAACAGCACATGCATCTAATATAGCAGATAGTAATTAAACCATTTAAAGCACCTCTTAAATCTTTATTTTTTTAGAATATATTTTTAGAATATAGTTTCTTACAAGATCCTTAAATTCTGAACCTGTCCTAACCTAACCAAAACCAAGTAGGATAACTTCAAACAAAAAACATTTATCAATAGCCTGTAAGTCCTGCAACTAATTTAGTTATTAAAAAATGGCAAGATAAGACACATTCATAAACGATTTAAGAATTTAAAAATGTGTTTTTTAATTACAAATATCTAGCAGAAGCTAGTTCAGCATTTCGTTGTGATTGCAAATAAATGGCAAATAAATAGGCACTTAATTTTTTCTAATATTGCATACCATGGCCTACCATGTAAAAATATCATGGCCTTTTTACCATGCAAAAATATATATATACGGCCTACCATGTAACAATAATCCTTCCCTTATTATATGAGTATACCAAATAATTTTAATGTAATAATACTTTAGGTTTGGCCAAATTAAAAAAGGTTTGCATTTTCTTTTGTTTGTAAAGTTTTTATTCTGATCTATTTTTTCTAATATTTTAACTAAATGTATAATTGCAAACAAAAAAAGACGCGATTTTTAATCGAAAGCCCTATTTTTTTATCGCGGCGTTGCCAAACCTATTTAAGACCGTAGACAAAAAATCCGTTAATTATTTTATTGGCTAGAAAACAATGATTATTTGGGGCAGAAAATCTTTTCGTCATTAAACTACTACCTTTGGATGTACCCACATGCTATGTTAGATCCATGCGCTGTTGCCAAGTTAACGATAAAACTGTTTTTTTTTTAATAATTTAAGAGTATTTCTCCAAAATTTTGGTAGCATGTGGTACATCGTTTAAAAGGTAATTCAAAGACATATATATATAATAATTTTATGTACAAATCCAAGATGGCCGCCATAAGAAATAACAAAGTTACTGTGGGTAACTCACAAACAAAAGACAATCTGCATTTTCTTTTTATACAGAAATGTTCTTTCTTAAAAAGTGTCTTGATAATGTAACACTTTGGGATATGTCAAATTAACCGTTAAGCCCCTATTAAAAAGAAACGATATGCGCCATTTTTAGTTTTTGTTTAATAAGTAAAAAACTACAAAACTTTTAATAATTTTGAAAAAGGATTCGAGATAGGCATTAAATTCTCTAAAATATTCCCAATTTAACCAACTTTCTATCTCGTCTATTAAGCGAGATACCCATATAGAGACTTGAATTTCGGACACACTGTATATTTCAGATACAGATTTTCTTGGTGTTTATTATTTAAGTTTAATAGTTGGTACAAACAACATTTTGGTTAATTCATCTATTATGAAATCAATAAAATGTCTAGTTAAACCATTTACTTATCGTTATATACAGGGTGGCCCTTTAGTGTGGCAAAGTACAATAGCTCCGTTACTATTTCAAATACATTAAAAATATTAATACAAAAGTTGAAGGGCAGTAAGTGACTTATAACGTAAAATTATTTTTAACTCTATAGGGTGGCTCAAAAAAGCGGAACAAGAAAAAATGTACTTTTTTCAAATGGAACACCCTGTATATTTTTTCATTTTTAAATTCCACATAAAATTATAATTATTTTTTATTAAATACATTATTAGTCTATACTTTATAGTTTCCGAGATATTGACTCTTGAAAAGTGACATTTTTGAACTTTGACAGCTTCTAACTTTCTAACAGTACGTCTTAGAGCAAAACGGCTTACATGTCTCTATCTTCAATTTTTATTATCTTCCCAAAAAAATCAACTTCCAGTTAAACCGGAACAACTATATTTCCTGCTTTCGAGTAACATCCGGTTTAACCGGAAGTTGATTTTTTTGGGAAGATAATAAAAATTAAAGATAGGGACATGTAAGCCGTTTTGCTCTAAGACGTACTGTTAGAAAGCTAGAAGCTGTCAAAGTTCAAAAATGTCACTTTTCAAGAGTCAATATCTCGGAAACTATAAAGTATAGACTAATAATGTATTTAATAAAAAATAATTATAATTTTATGTGGAATTTAAAAATGAAAAAATATACAGGGTGTTCCATTTGAAAAAAGTACATTTTTTATTGTTCCGCTTTTTTGAGCCACCCTATAGAGTTAAAAATAATTTTACGTTATAAGTCACTTACTGCCCTTCAACTTTTGTATTAATATTTTTAATGTATTTGAAATAGTAAAGGAGCTATTGTACTTTGCCACACTAAAAGGCCACCCTGTACCTACAGGATGTCTCATAATGGGCAAATACAGCAGCAGGAAAGTAGACTTGAAAATATGTCATTTATGCTTAAGAACGCACGGTTAATTTGCAATAAATATGTTTCGCTATGAAAGATGTGTTTATTTAAATGTTTCTTATCATCTAGCATTTAAACGCAATTATCTCAAAAACAAAAATATAGAGATTAATGAAGTACAACTTTTTAAGGTATAAAAGATCCCTCTTCCATAATTTGAGGTAAAGCTGTCAGAAATGTGAGCGACAAAAAATATATGCCAGAATTTATCAAACTCATATTGTGCAGCTAACGTTCTCTAGAGATATCTTAAAACTGATTATGGAATCCTATCCATATTAGGTAGGTATATAAAATTCCCACAAAAGTAATAATACCAAAAGGGTTCCCAATGTTTTTTTTTAAATAGATGCTTGCAAAGCTCACACCTCGCAAAAAATGTTTTACTTTTTTATTTGTATATAACAATAACAAATACATAAATACCTATTTTGCTTCTTATAAATACTAAAAGAAATGAATATTGTTTCCTTCTTTTTCTTTAGTTTTATAATGTTTTCACATACTTATATATTATCTTTACACAATATTAAGACTTCCTTACATAATTTAACAGATGGCGAGGCGAAGGTAAAATAACTTAGTCCGGTTCTGTTTCTGTAGCCAACCGCTTAACGTAAAATATACCAGACTTCAACAGTGTGCCGTTAATGACAGATGATGCGGCGAGTTCTTACATTAATTTGACTTTACCTATATTTCTTAACGTTTCGAAAATAATATAATTAAATTCCAATTTTTGGACGGAAATCGTTAACTGAAAAAAATGTTGACATTTTTTAACTTTACAGTGATAATATACAGGGTGTCACATTTAAAAACATACTTTGGGTAACCTTTTCACGTAACCAAATTAACTTATTACGTACGTATTTTTTAAACACGCTGTATATCGAACCTAAGATTTTGGGGTAGGGTTGAAACCCCTGGTATTATTTAAGTA
Organism: Polydrusus pterygomalis; assembly: GCA_963969555.1. Lineage (NCBI taxonomy): Eukaryota > Metazoa > Arthropoda > Insecta > Coleoptera > Curculionidae > Polydrusus > Polydrusus pterygomalis. Next base: position 82,755,757 of record OZ018375.1, read on the forward strand.
TCCGCTAAATTTCAGGATCTTAATATTTCAGAGTTAAAAAATCAATACTTATTATTGTACAGGGTCTTCCAACGAGGACTGAACAGGGGCTCATTTTTGAGCTTCCTTGCATTTAAAGAAAAATCCAAAATAGCCAATCGATGTACTTTTTCCTGCAGAATTCAAAAATGAAACCAAAAATTTATTTGAACCAGAAACAAAAGAGTTACGCTATGGATAAGGTGTTTTTTAAATGGAACATAGCTTTTTTTATACGATTTTTGGAACGAGTGATTTTTTTTTGTCCGTTCTGATTAAAATATTTAATATTGTGACAGCTATTTTTATTAAATTTTAATGTTTTATCTAGTATAATTTAACTTTAACCTGTTTGAAACATACACTAGGTAATAAAGGTATAATCACCTTTGAATCCTTCAAAGTCAAAAAATTTGACAAATTTACTATAATATTGCCGAAATGAAATATGCATTAGATGAGAGATTGCAGATTGTTATCTTGTTCTACAAATGCCAAGAAAATGCAAAAGAAGCAAGGAGAAGATTTATTGCAAATTTTCACAGAAATATATCCGTCAATACTATTCTAAGGATAAAGAACCTATTTGAGGAAAATAAAACATTACATGACAGAAAAAGAAATCCAGAAAGGAATGGAAATCGAGACCGTGCCATTGTGAATTATTTTCGACTGAATCCAACCAAATCAATTTCGGACGCAGTTCGGGACGTTCAATACGGCGGCGGTGTAAGACGCAGAAGAGTTACCCAAGGAACTGTTCACAGGACTTTAAGAAATCATAAATTTAAGTCTTATCATATCCTTCCACTTCAACATCTAACACCGGCACAAAAAGAACTTCGCTTCCAATTTGTTTCCCAAATTGTGATTCGGAAAGAAAACGAAGACCCTAATTTATTCAGAAATATCTTATGGACTGACGAAGCTACATTCACAACATCGGGGGTTTTCAATAGACATAATAGTCATCACTGGGCCGTTGGAAATCCAAGAAAATTTCAGACAATTAAATTTCAAGGAAGGACTTCAATCCATGTTTGGTGTGGCATAAAAAATAATAGAATTTTGAGACCAATATTTTTTAACGGGACTTTAAATGGACATGCAGAGATACTACGAGTTCTTAGAAAACGAAATTGAGAACTTTTTGGAATATTTACCATTTGAAAAATATCAAAATTTAATTTGGCAACATGACGGGGCCCCTCCGCATGCCGTGCATGCGGTTACTCAATATTTAAACGGACGCCATGAAGAATGGATTGGTAGAAATGGAACCTATGCTTGGCCACCCAATAGTCCCGATTTGTCAATATTAGACACATTTCTTTGGGGCCATTTAAAGAACGTGGTATACAAGCAGCGAAACCACGATATTGAAGAGATCATGCAGAAAATTGTGAATGAAATAAATCGCCTTAACCAGGAAAATCACAGTATAACGGCAAGTTTGGAAAGGGTACAAAGAGGTTATCGCACTTGTTTCGAGAACAACGGGGGTCACATTGAACAATTAAATTATTAATGTTTTTTTTTTAATTAGTAGATATAGAGTTGGATTTCTTTTTCTGTCATGTAATGTTTTATTTTCCTCAAATAGGTTCTTTATCCTTAGAATAGTATTGACGGATATATATCTGTGAAAATTTGCAATAAATATTCTACTTGTTTCTCTTGCATTTTCTTGGCATTTGTAGAACAAGATAACAATCTGCAATCTCTCATCTAATGCATATTTCATTTCGGCAATAATATAGTAAATTTGTAAAAAAATTTGACTTTGAAGGATTCAAAGGTGATTATACCTTTATTACCTAGTGTATGTTTCAAACAGGTTAAAGTTAAATTATACTGGATAAAACATTAAAATTTAATAAAAATAGCTGTCACAATATTAAATATTTTAATCAGAACGGACAAAAGAAAAATCACTCGTTCCAAAAATCGTATAAAAAAAGCTATGTTCCATTTAAAAAACACCTTATCCATAGCGTAACTCTTTTGTTTCTGGTTCAAATAAATTTTTGGTTTCATTTTTGAATTCGGCAGGAATAAGTACATCGATTGGCTATTTTGAATTTTTCTTTAAATACAAGGAAGCTCATAAATGAGCCCCTGTTCAGTCCTCATTGGAAGACCCTGTACATACTTTAATGTTTTCTGTCAAAAAATTGGAATTGAATTATTATTTTAGAAACGTTACGAGATAGGTAGATATAGGATAATGTTATAGAAAGTTGTTAGGAAATTAATAGGAGGTTCAAAAATAAAATATAATACAGGGTGTTCCATTTAAATTATCAAAGTTGCTACTATTTTTTGGTAGAAGCGGCAACATTGTATCGTCAACAATATTTTAGATAAATGGAGCATATATATATATCCGTATATTTGTAAATGTCCAACTTTTCAAATCGAATTGTTAGCTGGTACGTCTAATATACCATCCACCGCGAATCACCCTGTATTAATTGTTTGTCGGAGAATGCTGGTACAATATTTCCAGCATAATCATCAACTTTTGGGACAGGACAGTTTTTATTCTCGGCGCTGTTATAAAAAATACAGCATTTGTGCTACCACAGCAATTTCAGCTAGAATATTTTCCATTTTAAGAAAAGTAAAAAAACTTCTGGTGGACTGGCAATGTACCTACCTATATAAGTAGGTACTTTCGCGCCTGATTAGTGCAACATTGACTAACATTGATTAGGTGATTATGAAGAATATAAAAATATAGTACCTTTAATATATTTTCACATACCGTTGTATTGGATCTTGACTCCATAGTTAACCAAAAATTATTTTCTAATTCCAAATTGATATTAGCAAAACTAACTACCGCCTCGCCAATTAGTCTTTCACGTCGCATTCGTTCACAGCCATATAGTCGCAGTCTAATGCCCATAGAATTAACGTCCTCTAAAACAAAATATTTAATGTCACTATACTGGCATATTACATCAGTTATTATATTTCAAATGAGTCATTTTAGCTTCAGAAAGTTTAATTTGAATTTTGGTTCCGCATTTCACAAGTTAAATAATGTCACCCAAGAGTGTACATCACAGATTTGCCTCGGCGGTAAAAGTGTACAAATGTTTGTAGATTACAGTGTCACCAGTAAAGTCCGCATCATATGAGATTTTTTTTTATTAATAGCTTTATTCAAAATTTGACTTTGGCATCAAGTTTTGCTTCGATTGAGATGAAAATAAAGCAAAAAAATAGTAGTCACGTTATTCGCATTGTCTGTCAAATTTTAATTTTTTTCAAAAAATTATTCAAAAGTGGGGTTATTTCTGAAAACATCGAAAAAAGTTATTAAAAAAAGTTTTTTTAAATGCAGTTTCTAGCCCACACGCAAAATTTCAGCTGGATAAGATAATTTTGATTTTTTACCTATATTTTGTAAATTGCACCACTTTTGCAAAATAAGACTCAACGCAACCTACATAAAACTTCTTAGTTTTGACAATGCTTTATTTCAGATACATTTTCTTTAAAGTAGCGCAATATTAAATGTGTGTTTTTCTATAAAATCAAAATTGGGCTATTTAAATTTGGTCGCATGTGATGCAAAGTTCATTTGTTTTTGACCCTGTATAAGGTAACTTCATAAAATAAGTATTTTTGAAAACGTAGTTTGTGTCTGAAAGTAAAAAAATAAAAAATAAAATAAAGGGGTTTTAAATTAAATCGTTGAAAATAGATAAACTTTACGTTAAGTTAAACTAAAATTTATTTTCCCATTAATGAACACTTTACTGATGACACTGTTCTTTTTTGTCTTATTATTACGGTGTATTACTTTCAGACACAAACTACGTTTTTAAAAATACTTATTTTATGAAGTTACCTTATATAGGGTCAAGAACAAATGAACTTTGCATCACATGTGACCAAATTTTAATAGCCCAATTTTGATTTTGTAGAAAAACACACATTTAATATTGCGCTACTTTAAAGAAAATGTAGCTGAAATAAAGCATTGTCAAAACTAAAAAGTTTTATGTAGGTTGCGTTGAGTCTTATTTTGCAAAAGTGGTGCAATTTACAAAATAGAAGTAAAAAATCAAAATTATCTTATCCAGCTGAAATTTGCATGTGGGCTAGAAACTGCATTTAAAAATACTTTTTTTAATAACTTTTTTCGATATTTTCAGAAATAACCCCACTTTTGAACAATTTTTTGAAAAAAATTAAAATTTGACAGACAATGCAAATCACGTGACTACTATTTTTTTGCTTAATTTTCATCTCGATCGAAGCAGAACTTGATGCCAAAGCCAAATTTTAAATAAAGCTATTAATAAAAAAAAATCCCATATGATGCGGACTTTACTGGTAACACTGTATATAAAAAGTATAATATTTTAAATTAATTTAATAAATTTAACAGCGAATGTGGGTAAAACCAAAGATGTTGGGTTGGATAACGTAATAGGTAGATTATGAACATATGTTATTCTCTTTAATTCTGGCCACGGAAATGTTTTAATTTTCCCTTATGGCGTTCGTCACCCATTCCCCCGTATCGATTATACCCCTACGTGGGCGGGACGTGTCATTTCTGGTCGACTTTCATGATACAGCAAGGTACGGTGATACGTTACCAATGCGTGGATGCAATCAACAACTCGTTGTCTAGGAAACGACCTTTAGATATATTTCATTGATGGTGATGGTACCTATACCTACTAAAGAATCGTATGTTTTTAATAAGTATTTGGTTACCGTACCTGGATTAACTCTGTGTAAAAGAAAACTTTCCATAAATTGTGGGTTTTCTCCTGATCTAATTTTGGTTTTATGCTTTTGTTTCTTGCTCGGCAGTAAAATCAACCTCACCTAAAAAAAAGTTTTTGGACTATAGTTACCTACCAGTTAGATTAATGAAAAATTTTATATCACCATCCTAATTTTGTTTATTATCACCAAGAACCTAAAGAACACGCAGTTCATAGTTCATATACAGGGTGAGTCGGGAGGAACGGACCAAATTTCAGGAGTGTATTATACACGCGAAAACAATGTAAAAAAAAACCATATGTTCTTATCTGATATTTATTTGTTTTCAAGTTATAAGTTATAACGCAATATCAAATTTTTTCTACGTTCCACTCTTATCAAAATTTTCACGTACCTAGTTAGAGTATGCCATGCTCAAGACTCTAAACTATTTGACATCTATATGTTGTCTTGACAATGTGTCTGTGTGTATTGTGGCAGTAATTAAACGTTTATTTTCAAGTTTGAGTGATTAAAGTGTTACAAAATTCCTAATACTTATTCATATTTAGAATATGCAAATATGGTAATTTTCAAAATAAGTTTTCGGTTAATGTGTGGTGTGGTATGCTCGATTGCTATTTAATTGGCCCTTTCATTTTGGAGAATCGCCTCACAGGAGACAACTACCTCATTTTTTTACAACAGGAGTTACAAGGACTACTAGAGGATGTTCCTGTAAATATCAAAAGGCAAATGTATTACCAGCACGATTGAGCTCCAGCACATTTTGCTCTTCAGGTCAAGCAACAGTGGCGGATTTACAAATTTGCCGCTAGTAGGCTATTAAATTTTTGCCGCCCCTATACCAGTGCGGCTCGTGAGTTGTAAACAGATGAAGTGCTCGGAAAAGAAAAAGCCCGCTGCAGGCGAAATGCGCCACAGGCGAAATTTTTTTAAGACCACGCCCAAATTTGGTAAATAATTTTTAGTAAATATTTTAAAAAATTATGATTACCAACTTATTTTATTAAAAATGAAATTTCTTTCTGCAAGGCCAGTAAAGTTCTAACTACCTTTTTTATCCCCATTAACAGACACGGCCAACAATAAAGTTTATTTAAAAAAATACTACCCGTCGACCATAAATAAAGATTGTACCATTTATTTCTGTAAGATAAAAAAATTTTTAGGCTAAATTTGCCGCCCCCTAAAATCTGCCGCCCTAGGCTTCAGCCTACTCAGCCTAATGGTAAATCCAGCACTGTCAAGCAACATTAAGACAAAACATTTCCAGGGCGTTGGATTGGTTGCGGTGGTCCTATTAATTGGCCTCCAAGATCTCCAGACCTCACAGCACTAGATTATTGTTTATAGGACTGGTTTAAAAATGAAGTGTATTGTTATTCCAAAGTCAGTGCGATAACATTCCATACGGCGGTAAACAGTCTCACAGAGACCGTCGTTTACCGCCGTATGGAATGATTGAAATGTCATCACACTGACATTGGATAAATTATACAAATAAAAGTGGACACTCGGGATGCACTAATTCGACGTATTAGAAATATTGCAACCAATTTTAAAGAAGAAAAACATGAAGCAATTAGAAGAGCAATCTATATAGACGAAGCAGAAAATGTTTAGAAGTCAATGGCGGTATTTTTGAACATTTATTAAAAGAACGGTATGATTTGGAGACTGTGAATATATGAACTTTTCTTTATATTGGTATTACGCTATAACTTGAAAACAAATGATTATCGAGTAAGAACATATGGGTTTTTTCAAATTGTTTTTGCGTGTATATTTCGCTCCTGAAATTTGGTGCGTTCCTCCCGACTCACCCTGTATAATACTGTGGTTAATATTTTAGTGGTGATAGCAATAAAGAAATAAGTGCATGCGTATGGATGTCGTTTTCAGTAAGCTTGAGGGCCGCTAGCAGAGTTCGCAAGATGTGGCAACGTCTGCCTCCTAGCGGCAGGAAGTGGAAAATAAAAACATGAAATAAGTACTTATGACAATTTTTGAATTTTGACATTAGAATGATAACAGTGAGATATCGGCCAGGCACAAAGGTACGTTTATGAACTTAAATTTGAAAGCCCGGACCTGTCTATTTTTCCATTTGTCAAACGATAAAGTTTCAGTGCGCATGTCTAATCATATGTCGCGAGGCCATAAATTTGTCACTTTCGTGATTATTGTTTGCTTATCTGAAGGTAAATATCTATGGTTCTTACTCGTACCTGCGTATGTGTGGGTTGACCACGGTCTCTACTAGGAATATCTCTTGCCTGCAATACATGCACGGTCATTTTTCTCATTGGGGCATCATAGAGAAGAGCCACTTCCAAGTGTCCACATCTGGTAACTAATCTTGCACTGTTGATCTCGCCTTCCTGAATAAAGTTGTGCGGTCCATCCTCGACTTCGCAAGATACAGCTGTGGGGTCATTTTCTGTACCACCGATATCGACAGGTCGTTCTTCGCATTCGGGGTTCATTACAACTATGCACTGCGGAAATAAATTAAAGCTGTTTTAATATATATTTTTATCTAAAGTTTTTGGAAATACTGGGTTGAAAGTGGTTACAGGTCATGGTCATGGAACTAAAAATACAATTTAGTTCCATGGGATCGGTGTAGTACTCCCTTGAATGCGTTTTTAGAAGGACATGGTTGATGAAGGTCCGTGGACTTAGCTCTATCCAGTGTTGCCATATGGAAATTTCTGGCAACAGTAGGAATGTAGCCTAAAAATCAGGATATTGCTTTTTAAACAGGAAATTTTAATAAATCATAATATTCGGGTGATTTTCAGAACCGAATACAAATAATCTAGGTTTTTCTCCTGTGTCGGCCATCAGACGTCAGCATATATTTTTGACGACTTCTAAAAAAAGGTCGACTGTACATTTTTTCGGTTCGCGGATGTAGGGCAAAAAAAAAGGTCACCTCTACATTTTTGGCCGTTCATTAAGCCATTAATACCTTCGGCAGCATCTCCTACTTTATTAAGGGTTCTCTTTATAAGTCGGTACCGCGCGGTATGTTTCAAATTACTGAAATCAACAGAATATTTCATAGAGAAAGCATAAGAATAGACACTCGGGCTAAAAACAGTGGATCTCATAGTGAAAACAGTAGAACATGAGATTGAGAGTGAAAACAGAAAATCTCCTGTTAAAACAGGAGATAAATCGTCCCCTAACTCACGAACTGTCGTAGGTATACCTCAGTTTTACAAATTTTACAGGAGGCGCGATTTTAAATTTGCGGTATCATTCAAGCCTTTATTGTATAACAATATTATTCAAGTTAGAATTATGAAACCGCAGTTAATAATATTTTAATAGACATTCTATAGAAAGGCACGCAAAAAAATAATACACAACACAACAAAATTAAATAGTTCATAGTTAGGCCAAATGAAAAAAAAAACTAATTACGTCACTTCGTGAGACCAGATTTCTATAAGTATAAGTTTTCTTTTGCCAGATGCGTCAAGTAAACTGTCGAATTACAGCAAAAAGGCACAATCTATAATTTTGGTTACCTATATTATTTTTTTTTAGAGAAATTAAACTCTCATTAAACAAAAAAAAAAATATATTATGTATAATGCTTTTGATACTTACAAAAGAAACTAATAATAATGGTTTACCTAATATAAAAAATGTTTGGTTACGCTGGCGCTGATGCAAAAAAACAACTTTTGTTTATAAAAAAGTTAACTGTTTCAACTAGAGTTTTATGGTAACGGATTGTAAAAATTCTGGTGTTCAATCAGCTTTATAACAGGTGTTTCTCCTCTACATAGGCTACAGAGATCTACTAACAGTACTAACTTTTCGCCAGATATCTTGTTTGGCTCTGAATTCAGACGAAGAAGTTTCAGGTCTCTGATATCATTGTTCTGTCGTTTTAATGACAAAACTTTATAGTCATTCCGGAGATGACTTGTTTTGTGTAATATTTAACGACTCAAAAAAACGTAAACTGATTTCATCGATGTTTGCGCTTCTAGCAACTGCATAGAGTAACATGGTGGCCATAATTTAATTTTTATTTTGGCCAGCGCAGCCATCCGAGTACATATAGATACTGTTTTTATTCCTTTGCTGTCATAAAAGTTTAAAGCTTGGTAAACGCAAGTTGCAATTACACTGGAACCTCTTTTGCTTATGACCTCGTACCACGCGTAACAAAAGCAGTCCTTTTTTCCAGTGTTATAAAATGTACTTTCATTGCATTGTGGCAAGTAGATTTACTTGCTACAAGTCAATGGAGGCACACAAAAATGTTTTATCATTAACGGCAGTAGATTTACTTTCCTTTTTTAGCTTGCTTACTTCAATTTTTTCTTGTAAATGTTATTGGTATCGGTCTTCTAGTTCCAATTTAGTAATCACTGACCCCCTCTTTGTATGTGGTACTTTAGGAGCATTGATATTTTTTTGGGGTATGAAATGATAAATTATTTTCTCTAAATACTCTTTGGTATGTGGACAAACTTGGTTTATAATCATTTAAAGTTAATGCCGAACATCTGCAGACGACTATAGTAGACGTTTAAAATTCTACGTTAGATACGCCAATTAAAATTCTATGCTCGGTGCAATAAAGAATCTCACGAAGCGTCGTAACTCTACATACGACTGTTCGTTAGATTTTAAAATCTAAGTTTTTGAGATGTGCCTATGGTTTAAACTATCCTATCTCATAAAGTACACTCATTTTCAAAAGTCTTGCACCAGTTTGAAATTACATCTAGAAGTAAACAAAATTGTCATTCTAAAAATATATCCTTACTATTAGGTATTTAATTGTTTTTTGCAGCATTTTAGAGTATGCTGACACTTACCTAATTAAAGGTTATTAGGGAAAAAAGAAAAAATACCAAAAAACTTCATTCCCAAGTAACTTTATTTGTTAAACAAATTAGGTTATGTCACACGTCACTACTTTCAGTAACTTGTATTGCCACCCATACTTTGTAGCAAGGCATAAACACGTATGTGCATGCCTCGTATGAGATTATTTAGGTATTCTTCAGGAATGTTATTCCATTCTTCAGTAGCGGCTAGTATGAGCTCTTGAACGTTCATAGGTGGGTTCAAACGACGACGAATCGATCTAGACAAGTAGTCCCAGACATGCTCGATGGGATTCATGTCCGGAAAAAGAGGTGGCCACTCCAATCTGTCAATTTCACCCTCCCGAAGAAACTCTTGGACGGCTCGGCTTCGATATGGACGAGCGTTATCGTCCATAAAGATGAAATTGGAACCTGCTTCGTCTCGAATTGGTTGCACAATAGGCAGCAGAATAAGATCGATATAAATTTGGCGTGTCATAGTGCTAGGAACATGAACCAAGGGGGTTCTTCTTCCATACATGATTCCACCCTAAAACATAACACTCCCGCCTTCAAATGGTACCACTTCTCTGGCGAAAGCAAGTCGGTGTTGTGCTCCCCGTTCTCTCCAGACTCGATATCGGCGATCGTCACTAACCAATCCAATCCTTGTCTCATCCGAGAACATTACATTTGACCATTGAGGCAAAAGCCAGTTTTGGTGACCACGAGCCCGTTCTAACCGTGACCGCCTATGTCTAGGTAACAACCTTATTGGCACTCATAGAGGTCTTCTAGACAGCAAACCCGAGGCAATTTTCTAATGCCACCATTAGAAGACGCGTCTTCTAATGGTGGCATTAGAAACGACTTGATGGTAAGTATGCTGGAATTGCCTTCAAAGACTGCTGACCGTTACAAATCTATTTCTCCGAGTCACTTGAGCTGCATATCGGTCTTGCCTTTCGTTTGTAACTCTTGGACGCCCACTTCGAGGTCTACTTTCCACAGAACCCGTCTCAATGCGCCTTTGAATGGTCCGAGAAACCGTACTGTGGTCACAGCCTAATCTATCGGCTATTTGTCGATGTGATAGGCCTTCTTCATGAAGGAAGATTATTCGCAAACGACTTTCATTACTAAGCGGATTTCCAGGCATTGTTAAGACGAATTTTTAAACACTGTTTATTTTAAACGACACGTACAAAACTACATGTTTTGCTTTACGATTGTGATAAGGATTAATCTGCTCCGTTTTTTGGCATATTTTTTCATTTTTGTAAAAAAAACATTATCAAGTAAATATCTACACTGCTGAAATTCAATACAAATAAATATTTTTTTGTTTTACAGGGTGGTGCATGACTTTTGAAACTGAGTGTATTATAGATTGATACGACACTTGGTGAGATTGAAGTCCATGCAAAAATAAAATTCTAGACGACTTATCTCAAATTTGGAAAATAATTAGATACGACCGTTCGTGAGATAGGCGACGAAATGGTAACACTGGCACTATCAACGTTAAATGTACCACATATATAAGGTGTAAAACGACTTGCAAATATTTCAAGAACTATCGAAGGAAAAATAAAATGGTGTGTCGTTATTATAAATAGGATATAGGAATAGTTAAGAAAAAATTATCAGCGTGCTGAGTTTGTATAAATAATTTAAATAATTTATTTAGTAAAAGAAGTCCAAACTAACTGAGTGGAAGGGGAAGTAAAATAAAACTCGTGTAAAGAAGATTTTAAAAATGGAGAGTAAGACTTTGTAAAACATTACAAAATTAAATTTTACATTATAAGATTGGATACCATCTACCATTTTCCCTTCTGCTGAACGTTTCTACGTTCGAAACATGTAAAGACCTTTGAAAGAATACATTTTTCGTTCTCATACTTTCAACTCCACTTTGATTGAGCCTGAACTATTCTTCAAATTAAATAATAGTCTTCCTTAAAAGACAAATTAGTATTTACCACTTACGTCTCTATTTCTGTTGGCTTCTCCTGGTTGTGCAGTGTTCGTTTCTTCTACTTTTGAGTATATCTGATTGTCTATTTTTGTTTCTCTTAATTCTGTTGTCCTAAAGAAGGTAATAAATTTATAGATATGTATTCATTTTCATTAAATGATATTATCGAGATATTGTTAAGGTCAGACCTGTAGTAAGTAAGTACCAGCACTACTTTTAATTGCATGTTTTCAAAAATTATCTTATTAAAATTTTAAAAATATTAATTTTTCTATTAAATATGTCGATAACTTTCTATTCCTTACAACCTAAATTATAAAAGTATTTCTACTGACATATGCGGAGAAATGAAAAAAGAAAAAGTTTTTATCTGCTCAAAATTTAATTTTCAATCATTTCAGAATTACCTTTTTAATGCTTCATTAACTTCAGCAGTAACTTTTGTAGCAGGTGCTACCCCATGCTTTTCCCCGACAGAACTGGTTGTGGAACTACAACAGGAACTGTTACTGCTCATTCCAACTCTGCCCTTTTCAACCAATGATATGAGATCATGACGGGCGGGTATAAAATGACTTGGTGGCCCTAAAGATGGTATTTCCGAATTTTGACGACTTCTTGGGTTTCCCATTTCCGATTCAGAACTCGAGTCACCACCATCGAATGAAAATGTTTTTACTGAAACAATAATTATTATATTGATATAAACGCTGAAAAGAATTTAGCAGGAAGGGAGTGCCCAGAACGTTCAAGTAAGGACTAAACACCGAGTGAATACTGACAGTTTATAATGTAACGGTATGTACCGAGTGGAGGTATACTGTCAACGTTCACTCGGTGTTGCTAGATGTCGCTTACTTATTGCTTCAAGAGTCTCATTTCCAGTTTTCATCATATTGTTTCGTCTTTCTTTTCGACGGTATCTTGTTACATTACACAAGTAGATATATTACCTGTGCCCTTTAATTCCAATTTATATAAAATGCCGAAGAAAAGAAAATATTATTCGCTTGTGTCTATCACTACGCAATAATACTTTTCCATTATTTTTTTTAATGTTTTTATACAGTGATGGGGCGCACATATGGAAAAAAATGTTGTTGTTAGATTTCAACAAATAACGCTGTTAGCAGTCGTTTCTGCATCATTATCATGAAATATTGACGTTCTCAGGGCTTTGACGAGATGTACATAAATTTTGAAAACAATTGAGTAAAAAAATATTCATAAGGTCATTTTTGGTGTAAAATATTCGTCCCTTTCCATTTCTTAGTAAAGCCAAGATTTAGGTATGAAGTGAACATTATTATCGAATATTATTAACCGATTTGCAGGATGAAAAAGAAACTATAATATAACTGGAACATCCCCATCCACATTAAAGCTACTATAATACCAATCTTTAAAAGGGGCAATGTACCAGTGGCAACTACAGGCCAATATTTCTGCTCAGTGTATTTTCAAAAATCTTCGAACGTATACTGTACGACAGGCTAATGAATTTTCTTTGCCGATTTAAAGTGATAAGGAACGATCAACATGGTTTTCAACGGGGTAAATCCACCGAGACAGCTGCATTCCAACTTATTCAATTTATAAATCAAGAACTAGAATCAAATAAGGTGGTTGTCGGAATGTTCTTTGATTTATCACGGGCCTTTGATACTTTGAACCTTAAGTCTGTCGAACAGAAACTCTATTCTGTTCGAATAAGGGGAAACGCACTGTCCTTAGTAATGTAATTTCTAACCGAAAGAATGATGTTAGTCAATATCGGAAATCATACCTCTTCAGAATATGAACTAAACATCGGAGCTGCCCAAGTCCTGTCCCCTGTCCTAGCACCTCTCATATTCATATTATTTGTAAACGATCTATCACTACCTGGATTTACCATCAAATTTGCCGACGATACCACGGTTGCCATATCAGCACTAGATGACTGAAGCACATAGGGAAATTGAAGAAGTAACAAAAAAAAACAGATGGTGTTTTTCGAATCAACTTATACTAATCGAGGACAAAAGACAAAACGTCACATTCATTTCTTTAAAACTTCTGCCAAAATGCGATTAAACCAGGCGGCATCCTCTTCCAATTTCTGGGAACATATCTTGATTCCAAACTATCGATGGGAACCTCAACTGGATCATCTATGCTCAAAATTGGCACAAGCTTACCTACTACGCTATACTAAGGTTAAAATACACAGTGCTTGCCCCTACTCAAACAACACCTTACACATATGTATTAGCCTATCCTCATCTCAGCTATAATATTTTACTGTGGGAACAAGCAGTAAACATAAATAGATCATTACAAGCACAGAAATGTCTAATGGGGCTCATCTTTGGATTAAAACCAACACAAACAAGCAGATAATTATACAAAAAACACATAATCCTCACAGTCACTTCAATATACATCCTAATATGCTCAACATAATAATATGTATACAAGAACAAAAACGAATTCCACGAAAACAGAAACAATATAGAAATGTCGCTATCATAAAATATTTTACTCTTAAGCAAATCCAGTGCCATGGTGTTGTCGCCAATAGTATAATTTGGTTACTATTTGTGATTGATATAATGGTGTATTTGTATTAGCTTACGCTTTATGCCTTCTTAACTTGAAAGGAAAACTATAATACAATAGTTCAAATCAAATCAATCAAATCAAAAAAGGCTTTATTGCAAAGAAAGAATGTAGATTCTCATCTACAAAGCTTATCAAAATAACACAAACATAAAATTACGTCATATAAAGAATAAAACATCTATAAGTTACAATTAGTAAAAAAACAAAAGAAACACTAAAAGTCATACATTAAATTTAAAATAAATAAGTATAAACTAAATTTAGTACTAACCATCCACATACATACCTCAAAACTCGTCATTATAGAACTCTTCTAAACTGTAACATGCTTTTGATTAAGGAAGGATCTTTACTACCTTTCTAAACATATTAATATTATTATAGGCTTTAATATAAGAAGGTAAATGATTATAGAATTTTATGCTCTCATAAATTATCGAGTTTTTTGTAATTGTACTTTTTGGGATAGGTAATGCTAAACTGTTTCCATGGCGTGTGTTATAAGAATACCCTCCCGCAAAAATAGATGCCTACAATGATCTCTAGACTTAACCCTGCACAAGTACCTAAGCCCCCTCTTTTGTAAAACAAACACAGAATTAAAAAGATACTTACAACAGAAGCCCCAAAAAGCCACCCCGCACCTCAAGTATGATTCGATAAGGGAATAATACGTAGATTTGGCCATAATCATTCCTAATTCATTACTTACCACTCGAACAGCATAACAACCAGACGCCAGCTTCTTGCTCAGACAAGCCACATGTTCTTTAAATTTTAAATGTGAATCTATATGCAAACCTAAGAACCTAGTGCAGCTCTTATTTAAAACACAAAAACTAGAATTCATGTTAACATGCATCATAAATTTAAAAGATATTATGCTAGTCTTATCAATATTAAAACAGAGGCGATTTGCATCGCACCACCTCTTCAAACGCTGAAGATCCTATGAAATGATTCCCTCCGATAAAATTGGATCATTGCCCACCCACAGGATGGTAGTGTCATCTGCAAATATAGTAAAACGACCTCGAATGTCGATTGTGGGGAGGTCATTTATGTACAATAAAAAAATAATCGGTCCAAGAACCGATCCCTAAGGAACTTCATGTTCAACATTAGCCAAAAAGGACTTCTGTTCACCATAGTGTACAACCTGCTTTCTACCCATTAAATAGGAGGTGAACCAATCATACGCAACTAATCTGAAGCCATACCGGTAAAGTTTCCGCAGCAGAACGCATGATTCACACAATCAAAAGCCTTCGAAAAATCACAGAAGGCCGCCGCAGTTGAAAAATAATACCTGATAAATTTAATAATGAGTCCAGATTAAAATGCTTTTTTCGGCTGGCGATTATGTTCAGGGGTATGGCTCGTGTCTAAGGGTTTGTCGGCATTTTTCATAGCGTTTTATGTAGCACATTACGCATTTATAGCGTTTTTTAAGATATAAACAGGAATTATAATGAAAGGGAACTATACTTACCACCTCTAGGATGAAAGCAAACGGGAAATGGAAACAACGCCCCGAGAAAATAGGGCACACAAGAGCTACGGGCCTTATCAACGACAAGCTCCTGGAGATGCAAACCGATCGCATGAAAGTGATATCTATATAACTTTACAAAACCATTTAATATCAGGTGCGACCCTGACATGTAGTCCAAAGGGAAATCTCCGTCACTGGACAAAGGCCTAGTTTGGTACACTGATGGATCAAAAAACGCCAACGGAGTAGGCGCAGGTATACTTGGGGAAAGACCCAGAATGGAAATCAGCATCCCCCTGGGAAACTACGCCACAGTATACCAAGCAGAAGTTCATGCCTACAAAAAAATCTTGAAAAGGGCTACCACGACCAAAAGATACATATTAGATAGATAAGCTGCCCTCAAGGCTTTGAACTCTTTCCGATTCACATCAAAAATTGCAATGACCTGGCAGCCAGAAAGAACACGGTTCCTGGTCATTCAGGGATAAAAGGCAATGAAAAAGCAGATGAACTGGTAAGAACCGGATCTGCTCAAAATTTCAGGGGCCCAGAACCCGCCCTTGGAATATCAAAAAAGGCAACCAAAACAACATTAGACAGATGGCCGCAAAAACAACATCAATCTCGATGGAAGCTATCAGCTGGAATGCTGCTCTTGACGCGCACACAGCTAAAACAAGTGACCGGCCTACTAACAGGCCATTGTCACTTAAGAAAACACCTTCCACGTATGAGAATCTATAATAGACCCATTGAATGTAGACTTTGCGGTGAAGAGGACGAAACCGCCTCTCATATCATATACAGCTGCGAAGCGCTAAACCGTAAAAGATTCAAAATCTTCGGAAGCATTCGACGCGGCGATAACCTCCCGCACGACAAACTTGGAAGAAAACTACTAGACCTCGTAGAAGGAACAAACCTTTTCTAACAAGACTGGGGCACACAATAAGCCAGAAGGCTGCAGTGTAAGAAGCTTGGGCCACACGTCGAACCCGACCCCCGCCTTTAACCAACCAACCATAACCTTTTGATGCTCGGCATTTTTAATTTCTTCAAATCTAGTTTCAAAAACATTTTTTTAAAATATCTTATCATTAAATTAATCCGAGAACTTGTCCTATAAACAAGATCGTGCTTCCTCCAGTTCAATCAGAGTACCAAAATATCTTACTTGAATTTAGCACTCATACCTACTTTTCGTGAGACACTAGCGTTAAAAATTAAAATACCATCCGATAACGACAATTATAACATAACAATTATTCTCTAGATCTTTTCGACAATATCGGTGTGTATGTGAAACCGTGTTTAACGTGGGTCCAGCGTCGAGATAAATTAGGGAAAAGTGTAAAATATATCATCCACCAGTAACCAAGTCGGGCAAGATCGGATATCTCGTGGAATGCGGAAGAAGCACACTTCCCAATCGGTAAGTCATGGAAGTGCGAATCTAAGAGTTTAAAAGCCCTTGGGGCTGCTTCTAATGACTGAGGGTTGTGGTTCGGAACCCACGTTAAACCCCCTCAGGAATAGCCCCGGCACCGAACGAAAAGGAAAAATCTGAAATAAGCAAGCAGCAAGTTTAAAAATAGTTTTGTTCCATAATGTAAAATTAAATTCTGAAAATTATTTATTTATTAATTCCTTCCTTAACTCAATAATAAAAAATGAGTTAAAAATAGCACCGCAGACGAAATTAAGGAAGATTGGGAAGATTTTTGTCATTAACTAAAAGTAACTACCTTAATAATTAAACTTGCTTTTGCTAGGACGTTGGGCCCTTTTATAATTTTTTTAATTAATAATTTCTACTTACAACAACGTGTAATCCATGACAATTTACTATGTATTCCCTCATATGATAGGCAATGGAGTAACTTACTCATAACTTTGGCCGGTTTCGATTTAGAATAACTTAACTTTGTCACGAAAGGAGTGTTATTGATTAAAAAGAAAGTAACGATTTCTCTTTAATAATTAACATCAAGGTTACTATGTTATAATAAGCTGACAGGAAAAGGCATTTGATAAGAATATTATATTATAGTAGGTAGGTAGTATACATTGGAGATATATTATTTTATAAATTTTATTGCATTTAGTAGCAACAAGTTGATACGGTCACAGGGATACTAAAAAATGTCTTTCTAACAATGAACACGATTTTGATCGATTTGATTTTTCAACATAATGAGCCTAATGAATAAAAATGTAGCGATTGCTTTTTCTTATAAAATCGAAGTAATTTCTTGAAAGCCAATAATGAATAAAAACTAAAGTTATTGCTTTTGCGTCCAGCAATTGCTTAAAAGCGCAGGAATTGCTTCTATATAGTCAATGCTTTTTCTTAAAAAATAGAAGCAATTGCTATCGTTTGCTTAAAATGTGATGAATAAATTAAGGAATTGCTTTTTCTAGTGTAGCGATTGCTTTCAACTTTTTAAGATAGGTGGACCCCTGCTTCATTTGCTTGGTAGCAGTCAACTGTAGTTCTCCGCGGTATACACGTACGTTGCTCTTAATTTGTGTCTTCAATTATGGCCAAATATATGAACGTCCGTAAAAGAAAAATCTACAGTGTACGTGAAAATTGCAGATATGATGATTTCAGAAAGTTATATCGATTTGACTGCAAAAATGTTGAGTGGTTGGCAAATTATTTTTTGACGGATACTGGTACAGGGCGAAGGAGTGCACTGTCGCCTTTAAATAAGATTAAAGTCTTTCTGCGGAAATTGTCGGATCCGGGCTTTTAAAATTCTGTAGATGAAGAACTAGGTAGGTGTTCCGCAAACTACTGTCTGTTAAACATACACTTCTGTAATTGATGCAGTTTTGGAGAAGGCCAATATTTTTATTAAATTTCCTACAAGTGCTGAAGCTGTTGTGGAAGCTAAACGGTTGTGGTCAGGGAAATTTATTTATGTTCTTCAAGTTGTGAACTAATATCAATTGCTTGTCTTTAATTCCTTCATCACTACTATCACTTTCATCATTTTGACTGAAATCTGCCATATCACAAATATAAGTTTCCTATTTTCCACAAAAACGTAACATATTACTATTGTACTAAATAAATAGACCAACGCTGTTGTATTTACGTCAACTCTTTTGCAAATTAGGCACCAAACTGAACATAAAATCTATAATTTGAACAAGTGGATAAGCCACGTCTGAGCTTGTGTTGAATAATTGCTACAGAAAAACAGGAATTGCTTCGAAATTTTATTCATATCCAGATCTAGCAATTGCTTTTACTTATAGCATTTGCTAGTCAAGCAATTGCTTTTACTAAAAAGTAATTGCTTCAAGTTGTTGCTTAATTTTTATTCATTAGGCTCAATTTTCCCTAATTTGAATGCACATACATCATTGACTGCTCATGCTTAAAGCACATAACTAAAAATTTGTAGAATACTTATTTCCCATAAGACCCTCTGTGTTTTAAGGTAACATCTC
Organism: Polydrusus pterygomalis; assembly: GCA_963969555.1. Lineage (NCBI taxonomy): Eukaryota > Metazoa > Arthropoda > Insecta > Coleoptera > Curculionidae > Polydrusus > Polydrusus pterygomalis. The sequence continues at coordinate 82,774,919 of OZ018375.1, forward strand.
TATGCAATGGAACTGTATCTTATAGTGAGAAAAGTGCGGAAGGAAATATTTCTTTCTACATATTGTAAGCAATATTAATAGGTCCATCGAAATCGGGTTATCGAAATATATAGGGTAGAGTGGGGCTAATTGATCCACTTTGGGATTAAACTTCGTTTCCCGCTTTTTCTGAAGCATAAAAATGTCAGCTTTGTTTGTATCATAAGTCTTATTGTCAGAACAACTAAAAATTATAATCTTTAGAATAAAATAAAAAAACTGCGTATTTGGCAAATAGCATTTTGACCTGTAAAATGGCTCACTTAACCTGTCAGGCAGGTTAACTGATTCATGTAAATAGGTTAACTGAACAGTACCATAATTGTTTTTGTAAGTAACAGAGAAGCGCAATAACTTTAACAAAACATTTATTTATTTGTATAAACACACATACTGAATATTAAAAAATTATTTTTAATATACAGTGAAACTCATTTCAGTAAAATCTACATTAAATGAAAACATGTTTTGTAATCTGGCACTGCTACTTTTTACTGGCATTGGTAACTTATAAATAATGTCCTCTTTTGGAACAAAACCGCTTTCATTTTTTTGGGAAAATTTGACTGCCACGTCTAAGGGTTGCAACTTGTGACTGCAATGGGGTGGTAAGGTAAATTCCATTTTCTTTTGCAAAATTCTACGCAGCAATGCTCTCGTGGTTGTCAATTATAATTAGTTTAGGCTGTTCTTTTGATGGTCTCTCATGTTGTGCGAAATATTGCAGGACAGGTAACTCAGTGTTCATCCACCCGGACGGCGTGCCAGCTCATTTAGTGCCAAGAGGAGTTCCGTTTAGCATGATCCCTAAAATTAACGCGCGGAAAGATTAAAAATGGTGGCACGAATTTTCCTACAGCACCAATAATTGCTACTAGAGTGATTAAAGTTCCTCTTTCACCAGAAGTCTATTGTCTATTGGCCTACATTTCTTTTACTCGTTGTTGCTAGGATTTGGGAGGGTTATGAACGGTGGTAACTCCGGTCTCATCTAGATGGTATATATCGTTAGCTTGTAACTTATGTTTATCTTTTAGGTTTCGCAGATTTTTTAAAAATGCTTCAACATCAAAACATATATTTAAAATCAATAAAAAAAATTCTGGCAGCGGGTTAACTGGACACCTGTTCATTTAACCCATATTGAAAGTGTCCAGTTAAACCCACTCCATGCTAAAACCGAAAGACTATAAAATTTGTTAAAAATAATGGCTGTAGGAAAACCTACATATCCACAAATGACACTAAAATACTTACTAAGATGAACTATATAACACACTCATTTTAAAACAAAGTTATTTCTGCAATAATAAAAATTAAACGGGAACCAAATAATTTACTCGGTCGCCATTAAAAATGTTTATACTAAATGAATGTATTCCTGTGGATAATAGAGAAACCTTTATGAACTGCTACTAAACTAATTCTGGTGAGAAGTCTCAAGAAGAAATTTAGTTGTACCCCTAGCTCATATATGGCAGTTAGATCACACTGTTCAGTTAACCCGCCTGTTCACTTAACCCCGTTCTACCCTAAATAGTATAAATACATTCAAAATATTGGTTATGATAAATTGTTGTACTGCCTGGTCATGTCCAGATATTAGTAGCTATTTTTACTTTTTAACAAACCCAAATAACGTAGCCTTGCATTTCCAAAGTTGGCGCTCGGTCAATTGCACTGATGATGCCAACTTAAATTAATGTATGACAACCTATACGAACAAAAAACCCCAATCTCATACTATCAAGGTCATACTATAGTGTACCATTTATACAGCCTATTAGGCGTTCTCCTTATTTTTATACTGATCCAAACCCTGACACTTTGAATTTATATTTAAATAATAGAAGGGAAGATATTTTGGATTTTAATTTCAGAATGGTAACTTTAGATGAAGTTAGGTTAGCACTTTTCTCTCTAAAATCAAAGGCTGTGGGCAGTGATAATATCGGCATAGATATTTAAAATATTAATAATATGTTACTTCGTTGTTGCCCCATGATTTTGCCTGTCATTGTGCATTTGGTAAATATCTGCATCGAGACATCAGCAATTCCTGATTGTTGGAAGTCATCCCATGTAATTCCTCTACCCAAAGTTAGCTCACCTACTGAATTATATGAGCTGCGTCCAATAAGTATTTTACCTGCATTGTAAAAGGTCATTGAGCGGGTTCTTTATGATCAGATTAAGGATTATGTAGCACAGTATGGAATCTTGCCAGGCACAAAATAGGGTTTTCGTGCTAATTACACTTGCTCTACGGTATTACTTAAGGTGACTGATGATATTTTTTTGGCCACAGACCAGGGAAAGCTAACAACGCTTGTCCTTTTAGATTGTACGAAGGCCTTTGACAGGTTGGATCATTTTCTCATGGTTGCAATTCTGAAATACCTGGGTTTTCAGGACGATGCTTGTTGCTTAGAAGATATTTATCGAATAGAACGCAAGTATTTTCTTCTAATGGACATTTTTCTGAGCCAAGAAGTCTCTCGTGTGGAGTACCTCAAGGCTCAATTCTTGGTCCTTTGTTGTTTTCTCTCTATGCGTCGCAATTTTATATACACCTAAAACAGGTTATTTCTATGCGGATGACACGCAAATCTATATTTCATATAGATACACCTGATAGTATAGATGAAGCGAACCGGAAAATAAAAGCCGACTTGGGTGTGTCCTCTTGAATGTTTCTCATCCTCATTGTTTGAGTCTGAATCCCAGCAAGTTTCAGGTTTTATTGTTTGGAAAAGTCATAGTAGAGAAACATATTATATGAATCGTGTTGGTGTTTGTCTTAATGATGTTCAGTTGGAATAACTGTCTGGAGCTGCCAAATATTTGGGTCTATTGATGGAGATCTTAGATTTTCTGCGCACATTAGCAATTGTATAAAAAAAGCATTTGACAATCTGAAACTGATTTATGGTCAGAAAAATCTACTTAATGCTTCGCTTAGGGTAATGTTATGTAAATCCCTAGTCTTGTCAAATTTTAACTATGCAGATGTTGTTTATGGTCCTTGTCTTCTGGATGAAGATGTTCGTCGTATTCAGTTAATACAAAATTGTTGTGTAAGACATTAGAAAGTATTATCGGGGTGTTTCTGCCAAAACAAGGGAACTTAAATGATTAAAGATGGATGAAAGACGAGTGTTGCATGCGCCTACTTTATATAATAAAATCATATGTAAAAAATGTCCAGACTATCTTTATGATAAAAATTAAGTTTCGAACATATAACCTGGATTTACGTCATAAACTCATTATTACCCCACCAATTTACAGAACAAATTATTTTCAAAGACCTTTTTCATTTAATGTTGCAAAATTGTATAATAAAGTTAAACCAGAAGTAAAATTGTTAACAGGTTATAAGTTTAGGCAACTAATTAAAGCTTCGATAGACAGTTTTATGTAATATAATAATAATGTTAATTAAGATAATGTTATTTTGGGTCTTCGCTCAGTTATCTCTTAATTGTAGTACCTAATTGTTACAAAACTGCACATTTCAGTTTCAATATTTTTCATGTAGCATGAGCTGGAGTATAACAGATCTATATTGGTACTATTAATTAATAGTGGTTATATTTTTAGGTTAAGCTAGGAGGCTCTGCCTTAACTCCGCTTTTTGTAACTTTATGTTTAAAATAAAGTCTTTTATTATTATCATTATATTATTATATGTGTAGTTGATCCTAACTCGATGCCAGATAAACTCTACAAATTTAGATATACCTATTAATATTTGCCCTGCGTAGACACCCCTCAGACGGTGCTTAATCTTGAGGTACTTGCCCCAACGTATAAGTGTTTTCTTCCTACATAGAAGGCTTGCTTAATATTCAGCTGAAAAGGTCATGGTCTGTCACCTTCACAAGACCAAGCAGTTTGTTAGCATTGTTAAAGGACACGATAAGCACTTACGACTTACACGTTTATTACGCATGGCATGAAGAAAAATCGTTACCGCACAACTTAAAGTTAAAAGTATTGTTTGTTGTTAAAGCACACAGCATTTTTCAATTTCTAAAATATTACCTAATTTATTTCTTGAAGAATGAGTCGTGACGCTAGTTACATTTGAAACTAGAGGATTCGGCACAGATCTAGATGCTATAGGAGGACATGCCTCATCACAGCAAGTAAGGGTAACATTCCTTACGGTACCCCACCACCACCCCTTGTTTTTGATATAAAGCAGGAACACTAACATTATAGCTCCTAGGCCGGCCAAAGCTGCCAACATAGTTCCATCTTTTCCTGAAATAAAAAAAAAAGTATAGTTATTGGATTCACCTTCATCCCATAATATTTTTTTCCATGCGAAACTCCTAACAATGCCAATCATTCTCTCTCTGCCATTAGTGCCATTTGTGAACTTGTTAGTGGGAACAACTCTTTGAAAATTGTAAAAATAAAATTTAAACTGAAAAAGTACAAAAAATTATTTAAATTATTATTTTAGAATTCATGAGCACAGATCATATTTTATCTTGATACCTATTAAAGTCTATACGAAGTCAGTTGAGACAACATAAATATTGGGGGTACGATCAATTTACTGCATCACACATTGAAACTACAATACAAATATAACCAAATTTGTATTGATCGCTCCCTGTACAGATGCTCGAAGATAGTCAACGTGGACTTGACGAGTCTGTCATCAAAAATTGTGGGCGGAGTTATATTCCGCAAATTTGATTTGTCAGTTGCGAATTTGGTTGGTTAGAAATACTTTAGTTCTATATTTAGATCATTTTGATGGAATGCGTATCGTATGATTTTTAATACAGTGCTGTGTCGAATGGGGAAAATTGTTGTTGATGTTTTCTTAAATTTGCATTAGTGATTAGTGATAATTTTGTGTGTGTGTGTGTGTGTGTGTGTGTGAGGGTGAGGGTGAGGGTGAGGGTGTGTGTGTGTGTGTGTGTGTGTGTGTGTGTGTGTGTGTGTGTGTGTGTGAGAGGGTGTGGGGGTGTGTGTGTGTGTGTGTTGTAGTGTATTTTAGTATCGAGTTTTAATTAGACAATTACAATGGCATTTTGGCGGCCTTTTGATACTAGTGATAACGAAACGGACAATTTGGGTATTTTTAATTTTTATCTTGCATACGCACGGAATACCTATTAGGTGCATCACAAAAATTATGCCAGTCTTCTCACATACGGATTCCGTACAAAATTTCAAAATTATTTTTACATTTTTCAGTCAACCTCCATATTTGTATGCGAAAATATGGGAGGGTTTTAAAATCAACTGAGTATGGACTCGAGCCATAGGAGCGTTTAAAACCATAGCGATACGTGGTTATTAGGCTATCCAGCCCGAAACCACATATCACTGAACGCGGGGAGTTTAGTCGGTCGGCAGTTGCCCCCTCAGGATAAATGTCAACCCGACACTACGTCTGTGCTTCCTCCGGTGGGGGCCATTTGCTCTGGCTGTACCCGGCAAGTGGAGTGCACATGTGTCTGTAAGCAGATTCTCCTCGTTAGCCGCAAAAAAAGCACGCCTGTGCAGAGCCGAAACACCGAACCGAGTGGTCTGAAGGTTTATACGCCTATAATGCGGAAACCGCAGGAACACGGTGAGTTTAGTCGGTAGGCGGCCCCACCACAGGGGGTTGAATCTGACACTTCTCTGTTAGTATCACCACAGGGGGTCAGTCTTTTGAAGTTTCTCATCGACAAAAAAAAACAAAATTGTCACTGCATTTTAAATCAATAATGTTTGTTTAAAACGTGTTACGTATTAAAGTTGCTTTATTTATAATATTATTATCATATTAACAAATTAAAACAATACCCTGCATTTTAATTATTTGTTTGGGGCGCCTATTAGGAGTTTCATACATTTTTATGTCAATAAATTGACCTGAGAAACACTTTACCTATTGCATAAACACTGTGTATAAACCCTAAATACCTACCTATTTTCCTATTTATATATGAATTTATAATGACATACATTATAAAGAAAACCATAAAAATCAAAAAAATTAACCGTCATCTATATTCAGTTTATAAATACATCAGATAGTTTATAGTTGGAATTGATTAAAATTGTGATAAATTTCTTTAAAAATACAATATATAATTTAGTAAAACATTTTTAAATTTCTACCGCCGCCCATGTTTCCCAAAGGAGATGCCGATTTTAGCCAAATTTTATTTTTTTTGTTTGTCTCAACTGACTTCGTATAGACTTTACCAACACAATGACGAAAACCAAATAAATGTATCAGTTATGCTGCTTTTGATTATCAAAAACGGCCGCTGGTTTTTATTCCCAATAAACCCTGCATATTTAACCAGTTGGCTATTTCTTGGAGAATATCAGTATCGGCCAGGTTAATTTTTGTGTGAATATTGACATAGTAAAAATTTATTTATTAGGTTAAATTTAAGTGTTAGTACACAGTTACAGTACAGTTGGGTAATACCGTGCGAGCAAAAATTATTTGCATCAAAGAGGGCTTGGATTAAAAAACGTGTGGCTTGGTTTAGATCACAATGATATGGGGAGGATATATCTAACCAAATCTAGGTTAAAATTTTGTCAAATTCATATTATGACATGATATGCCAAACTAATGAGTAATAAAATAAGTAGACAAATACAAATTTATTTTTGTTGTTAACAAAATTGAAATACTTGCACTTTATAAGGAAATAAATTTAGCTGCTTCTTAAGAATAGTCCTGCATGTTCCATAAGATCTTCCCACTTCTTGGGACAGGCGCCTTATACAATTTGTTGGCGTATTTTGTATTATTTTACGAACGTTTGCAACAAGTTCTTCTGTTCTTACAGATGGTCTTCCTGCTTATTTTTTGTGTTGTATAGAACCTGTTTCCCTAAACACAGCCACGTTTCTTTCCAGGCAATTATAAAAATCCCCAGCAATAAAAGCAACGTTAGGACAATGTTCGGGTTTGTTCAAATCGGCCATGCACAAACCCAAATTGTATTGCCACTCACCATTTACTCCCCATCAAATCAGTGACATCGCACCAACAAAGGATAGGATAAATACATCAGAGCATTTAATTAGGATATGGTAACGATGCGGCATATATGCATCATCATCAAAAAGAAAGCAACTGGTCCCTTAGTTTAGGTACCACCCCATTTATTTTAAGAACGTTTATCTCTAGCGATTCTAGCGCGATGCGATATTCTCTTCTAAGGATCGATACCTTAAATATATCGGTACGTTGAAATATCGATATTTTTGAACCGATATATCGATAATATGATAGTATCGGGTATCGATACCACAACTCTACCTGAAAAATATAGTCGATTTAGTAATAACAAATACTCTGTAAGACAAAAGGATAATAAATGCAACTAGACTTGTATTAAAATAGTTATTTGTTTCACTAGGCAGAAAAGCACAAGATTTAATGCCGCGGCTGGTGTTTCATAGACGAGGCGCAGCCGAGGCTAGGAAACCATATGGGTTCAAGGCCCTTGGGGAGCAAATCAATCCCAAATTTTAATTTGCCGACGTTTTGGAAAATATATTTTCTTCCTCAGGGCTCTGAAACAATAGGATTATTTCTTAGGTTTCAGCAATAACCGATAAAAAACATTAGGTAGGTACATAATTGATTTGTTTGGAAAAATTACAAATCTTATTTTCGTTAACATAACATAACAGAAAGTACAATATATACAGAGTGTCTTCGAAAGTTCTTACCAAATGGGAAACTTTTTAATTCTTAACTCTACGAAAAAAAGTGCCTCTTCCTAAAAAGTCCTGCTTGGTGAGAAAATAAATTAACACAAGAATATTTGTATGTTGGACATACTTTATACAGGGTGGCTTCAAAAAGTACCTAAAACGAAAACTAATAGTTGTAAAGATTCGCGTTTAAAACAAAAGTGATCGAAAGAAAATACTAGAACTTATTTTCAAGGTTCCAAAATGGCGTAACCGCCGTAATTTAAACAAAACTTTTTTTTTTCGGAGGTGTCATGAACTAAAAATTGCTAAAATTTACGTCATTTTAAAACAGAGGTAAATTCGACTCTCTTTTGTTTCAAAGCCTACTTATTCAGAAATACTTATTTTCAAAACTTGGTCTTCCGCAAAAAGCGCCGTGTGGCCTAGAATTTTTTTACCGCAAACCTTTACGACTATTAGTTTTGATTTTAGCTACTTTTTGAAGCCGTCCGTATGTCCAACATACAAATATTCTTGTGTAAATTTATTTTCTCATCAAGCAGGACTTTTTAGGAAGAGGAACTTTTTTTCGTAGAGTTAATAATTAAAAAGTTTCCCATTTGGTAAGAACTTCCAAAGACACGCTGTGTATACAGTGTCACCAGTAAAGTCCGCATCATATAGGATTTTTTTTTATTAATAGCTTTATTCCAAATTTGACTTTGGCATGAAGTTCTGCTTCGATCGAGATGAAGATTTAGCAAAAAAATACTAGTCACGTGATTCGCATTATCTGTCAAATTTTAATTTTTTCCAAAAGATAATTCAAAACTGTGGTTATTTCTAAAAATATCGAAAAAAGTGATAAGAAAAAGTTGTTTTAAATGCAGTTTCTAGCCCACATGCAAAATTTCAGCTGCATAAGATAATTTTGATTTTTTACCTATATTTTGTAAATTGCACCACTTTTGCAAAATAAGACTCGACGCAACCTACATAAAACTTCTTAGTTTTGACAATGCTTTATTTCAGATACATTTTCTTTAAAGTAGCGCCGTATTAAATGTGTGTTTTTCTACAAAATCAAAATCGGGCTATTAAAATGTGGTCGCATGTGATGCAAAGTTTATTTGTTTTTGACCCTGTATAAGGTAACTTCATAAAATAAGTATTTTTGATTAAATTAATTAAATCGTTGAAAATAGATAAACTTTACGTTAAGTTAAACTAAAATTTATTTTCCACTTAATGAATAATTTACTGATGACACTGTCTTCTTTTTTGACGTAATATTAAGGTGTATTACTTTCAGACACAAACTACGTTTTCAAAAATACTTATTTTATGAAGTTACCTTATACAGGGTCAAAAACAAATAAACTTTGCATCACATGCGACCAAATTTTAATAGCCCAATTTTGATTTTGTAGAAAAACACACATTTAATATGGCGCTACTTTAAAGAAAATGTATCTGAAATAAAGCATTGTCAAAACTAAGTAGTTTTAGGTTGCGTTGAGTCTTATTTTGCAAGAGTGGTGCAATTTACAAAATATAGGTAAAAAATCAAAATTATCTTATGCGGTTGAAATTTTGCATGTGGACTAGAAACTGCATTTAAAACAACTTTTTCCAATAACCTTTTTCGATATTTTCAGAAATAACCCCACTTTTGAATTATTTTTTTGAAAAAATTAAAATTTGACAGATAATGCGAATCACGTTACTGCTATTTTTTTGTTTAATTTTCATCTCGATCAAAGCAGAGCTTGATGCCAAAGTCAAATTTTGAATAAAGCTATTAATAAAAAAAAATCCCATATGATGCGGACTTTACTGGTGACACTGTATGTCAATATATATCGGATATTTGGATATTTATATAAATATCATGATATTTGCCAACCCTGACGCCTGTACACACAGCAACAGATTTTGTGTGTTACTTTGTAGGTACGGATATGGATAAAAGCAGCTGACTTAGAATGTGAGACCAAGGCAAAGAGAAAGGTGTTTCGTTAGAGCACATTTCTAACTCAGTCAGACTTTGGAAAGCTGCAGCCGAATTGGAGAATTCTGAAGATGCTAGAATCTTATTATTTAGGTAAATATGAGTAGAACCAAGTTACTTTATACAAGAATACACTAACTCCCGTAGGGAACTACCGTATTAGTAAACTGGGCCCATAACCTATTAGATTTAATTGTTAAGGAAAGGACAGAGAAACAACAAAACATTTTTTCTCCAAATGACATTAAAAGCGGTCTTTTAATGACACCTTTTGAGCCTATCAGGTGTCATTAAAAATTAAAATTTAAAATGACAAGGTAAACACAACAATTTAATAAATGTCATAAATAACATACCTACATAAATATAAAAAATACGATTTTGCGTGAAATTGGAACAAATTTGGAGAAAAAATTATATGTTTTACTAGGCAGAAAAGCAGATTTAATGCCTTGGCTGGTTTCCTAGCCTCGGCTGTGCTTCGTCTATGAAACACCAGCCGCGGTATTAAATCTTGTGCTTTTCTGCCTAGTGAAACAAATAACTATTTTAATACAGGTCTAGTTGCATTTATTATCCTTTGTCTTACAGAGTATTTGTTATTACTAACTCGACTGTATTTTTCAGGTAGAGTTGTGGTATCGATACCCGATACTATCATATCGATATATCGGTTCAAAAATATCGATATTTTACATCGATTTCAACGTACCGATATATTTAATGTATCGATCCTTAGAAGAGAATATCGCATCGCGCTAGAATCGCTAGAGATAAACGTTCTCAAAATAAATGGGGTACCTAAACTAAGGGACCAGTTGTTTTCTTTTTGATGCCGCATCGTTATCATATCCTAATTAAATGCTCTGATTTATTTTTCCTATCCTTTTGTATATTTTATGGTTGTTTAAGTTTTGTTTAAAGGGTTACACTTATTCTCACATTCGCAATAAAAATATCTTTATTTTTCTTTACTTAAAGTTCGGGCGTCGGCGTCGGTGCCTTGGCCTTGATAAAGAAACAGAAAATATTCCTAATAACAATAAAAAGGTATCGATTCTCAAACCTATCGATACTTTAAAGCTAAGTATCGAAGAGAATCGATACAGTTTTAAAAAATATCAAATGATATCAATACCCTCCATTCGATACCAACAACCCTATTTTCAAATCGAGATTTGGTCTTTATGCTTAATCAGTAGATTTGCTTAACGCATACAGTGTGACAATTTAAAAACTTGAAATGGCCATATCTTAGGAACGAAAAACTGAAGAAAAAAACGCAAAAAATGGTTTCTATAAAACGAAGGGGGAACAAAAACAAGCGTATTATCCCACCCTTATCTGCAACCCCTTGGACAGGGTGAGATACACCCCTAAAATCTTAAATAGAAAAGGGGGTCGAGCGATACATCATTTTGAAGCTCTTGAAAAATGCTTTCCAATGGTACCATAGAAAGCTACATTTCAGGAAATTATTCTCTGTTTATTAAGGAAAACAATAAATGAAAACACAATTTTGAAATTTTTTATTATTATTTAATTAAATGTTCAAAATGATTGCTACCAATATCCTGGCATATTAAGAGATATCTCTTAAGAATTCTAAACATTTTAAGCCTAGGTTATTTGTTTTGGTTTATTTGCTATGTTTTTTTTGTCGAAAAAAAAAATTGTTTATAAATATTCGCATTTTATTATCACAGAATTTACTTTAAAAGTAACTTGTACTATATAGTTTTATTATTTTAAGAACAGTTGACTTTCGATTCAGTTTAAACGAAAAGCAGCACTTCTTATCTTTAACAATGGTGTACAGCACAGCTGAACGTGTAGAAATTATTTTCATTTATGGTTCCCAGGATCAATGTTTCTTAAGGACAGCTCAACGTTTTAACGAAAGGCATCCAGGTCAAAATGTAAGCCCGGAGTATGTTCGCCAACTAGTAGCCAAATTTGAAGAAACTGGTTCTGTCGCGAATAAAAAGAGAAATCAACCGAGACTAGCCGACGAAGCAGCGCAAATTGAAATTCTGGGGCAGTTTGCAATGAATTCAACTTTATCAACTCGTCAAGCAGCTGTAGCAACTGGATTATCTCGTGAATCAATAAGAAAGGTCCTTAAATTTCATAAGTTTTATCCCTATAAACTGCACATACTGCAAGAACTTGATGACGACGACCCGGACAGAAGAATTCAGTTTTGTGAAATAATGACAGTTAGAATTACGGCAGAACCTCGACTAGTTAAAAATATTTGCTTCAGTGATGAGTGTACCTTTTATTTAAATGGGCGTGTTAATAAGCAAAACTGTCGTTACTGGAATGACGAAAACCCCCACGTATTTAGAGAAGGGCATACCCAGTACCCCCAGAAAATTAATGTTTGGGCTGGTATATTGGGAGATGGTATTATCGGCCCAATATTTATACAAGGAAATTTAAATAGCGACAGGTATGCTCAAATGCTACAGAGGTCTATCGAACCACTAATAGTGCGAGAATTAGAAAATCAGAGGGACATACTCGGAAATTTATCTTTAGAAGAACGCTTACTACATTTCCAACAGGATGGAGCACCTCCGCATTATGTAGTTCCCGTTAGGCAGTGGTTGGATGATAATTATCCCAACCAGTAGATTGGAAGAAGAGGTCCTGTTAAATGGCCACCTAGATCCCCGGACCTAACACCTCTTGATTTTTTTTTGTGGGATCACCTAAAATCTGTGGTTTTTAAAACGCAACCTGAGTCACTAGAGCAACTTCAGCATAGAATAGTTCAGGAATGCCGTGCTATATCCAGAGAAACATTTGCAAATGTACGTGAAGAATTTGATAGTAGGCTTTATTATTGTCTTCAAAACAACGGAAATCATTTTGAACATTTAATTAAATAATAATAAAAAATTTCAAAATTGTGTTTTCATTTATTGTTTTCCTAAATAAACAGAGAAGAATTTCCTGAAATGTAGCTTTCTATGGTACCATTGGAAAGCATTTTTCAAGAGCTTCAAAATGTTGTATCACTCGACCCCCCTTTCTATTTAAGATTTTATGGGTGTATCTCACCCTGTCCAAGGGGTTGCAGATAAGGGTGGGATAATACGCTTGTTTTTGTTCCCCCTTCGTTTTATAGAAACTGTTATTTGCGTTTTTTTCTTCAGTTTTTCGTTCCTAAGATATGGCCATTTCAAGTTTTTAAATTGCCACCATGTATATTGGGATAGTGAAAATGTAATATTATACTTTTGTTTTTATTCTTTTTGTAACTACAGGGTGTATCTAATAGTTTTTGAGTCGTTTTTTCAATAAACACTAAACACATGTAATATTGTGTTTATTGCAATATTTCTTTATTATACCTGTAACGTACCACTACAACATGTCGCGCCGATGGGACGTAATTTTAATTCGGTTTAGCACTATCGTAGGTAATTCCCATACCTACCTACAAGCCTGCTTGCCGACCTTTTTTTTTTAGAGGTCAAAATTTTAGCACGGACGCTATTGTTTGTAATTCAGTTTTGGCACTTTCGTTAGTAAAATAGCACGATAAAAAATATGCTTGGAACCACAATGATTGTGTATGAGTCATTATTTTACTCTTATAATTTCCGAAAACTGATTAAAAAATGTTTTCCTCGTTTTAAAAGAATGACGAAAACAGCGAGATAACATGCCAAACAGTTAAACAAAGAACTTGTGATATTAATTTATTCTAATTATAAGGCTTAAAGCATCTTAAGGTTCAAAATGAGTCGCGTCAAAATAAGAACAAGAACCTTATTTTCAAGGCTGCATTTATATGGTTTTCTTCTAGGTTTTATTGGTGTGAATGAGGTAAGTGATATTTCTAATATTTGTGTTGGCTTCTTATTACTCTTTTGCGAGGAATGTGTTTGTTGTTTGTAAATTACAGATTAGTATTTTTAGGTAGGTGTAAAATTCCATGGGCCCAAAAATACCCCTTTTTTATGATTATCTTTGGTCTGCGACCACACTCTGGTTTTTATTTGATTCCCCGTTGATCTGCAATTTATTTTGTTACATATCGCCCCATTTTCGTGTACGTATTATTAATATTATTTTAGTTACAGATTATTTTTATTGATTTACGTACACGTTTAGTAAAAAGCCTAGCGACAACGGTCTTTAGTAGTGGACACTCAAGTCATTCCTGCTGTCGGACAGTATTTTTAAGAAAAACCCATCACATCGTTTTATGTACACCAATTATAAATTAACGTTCTATAGGCATGCAACATCATACCAAATAATTATAACCCTTTCTGATAACTTTACTTGCATATTGTCAATAAAATATTGCCCTTAACCCTCCCCCATTTCTTTACCTAGCATTGCAGATTATTATTACTTAGGGTAGGATGGCATATTACTGCGTAATATTGTCCAATATTTGTTCTCAAGTACCTACCACAAAATAAAATACCCCAGGGAGACAAAACAACATCTGTTACAAGTTACCGAAATAAAAAGGTCTTTATATCGATACATTTGACCCATATTTTATGGGAAAGCAAAAATGTATTGATTTTGTTACAGTTACGAATCGTACCATTATGCTCTGGTCACTTTATTTTTTTTTTAAACATTTAAGGGTCAGCTTTGTCTTGCAGACGTATTGGCTGACCCTTATTTGCACTTTAAAACCCCCATTTATTTATGTCTTGATAATTTTCTGATTAGAACTTTTGAGATAAATATTTGTAAGAATGAAATTGAAGTAATAAAATATTTAGATTTGTATATGGTGCGAACGAACGGGCAGCGTAACGACCTTAACTTGTGATTGGAAAATATCGACTCTCCCTTTGCTCGCTTTTATAAACTCGCCCCGCTTTTGGGTTTGGCTTAGTAAAGCGTCGCGTGGCCATGTGTTTTCTAAAACTAAAGAATCTGACCTGGTTGCACCCGTTTGTCGATAAGAGGGTAAAATTTGACATTTTTTGTGGCTTTTAAGCTCTTTTAAAACGAGGATTCCTCTGCGCATATTATTAAACCAAAAATATTACTTATTTTACTTTATCCTTAAGGAATTTTGTGGAATTTTTTTTTACGCGAAAAACAGCCCCGGGTCTGGGGCGTTTCAATATTTTTAAAATTGGACTGTTGACTAGCATTTTATAAATTAATTTCAAAGATTCCTCTTGTTTAGAGTTCCAAGACCAAATAACATTTTTTTAAAGAAGTTTCATCATCGGTTGCATAATAATTCATAACGAATTTTCTAAAATAACTTGATAGGCCGCAAAACTGCCGCATGTGCACTTTGCCGGTTGAAGGGTTAAACCATATCGACTGTTTACTACCAATATCTCCTATCTACACTTTTGTTCAAAAATGAGTTAGTTACACCAATAGGTAGATCTTTGTTAAATCTATGAAATAGAAATGCCTCCTAGTTACTAAGATTAATATTTTCGCGCCAATTTTTAAATGGAAATATCACTAAACTACACAAGTCTCATACAGTGTAAGCAATACCTCCTATATCTCCCATTTTCTTGTGAACGGCGTTGTGTTACCAGCTGGTAAGTTTAATTTAAATACTTGTTATTTTATGTATTTTTTTTTGTTTTTCCATTATAAAGTAGTAATTTATGTCTCTTGTGATCTATAATGTACCTACTAGTTTTAATTCGAACATGCTGATTTATTTGTTAAAATGAGTAAATCAATTTTCAATAGTAGATAGGAGATCTTTCCGTTCTATAATAGTGAACTTATCTATTATGATAAAAGTTAAACAGTTTTTTGTCCCTCCTGAACATTTTTAGTTTTTACACTAAGGAGGTATTGGTAGTAAGCAGTCGATATTTTCTTAGTATCTTAAGAACATTTTCTAATTTAAAAATTCCTTCTGCTGGTGTTTTAGCTGGAATTAAAATATCGTCAAGGTAGGGAAAAGCTGTTCCAGTTTCTAGTTCATTCATAATTTTAGTTACCATCCGCTAAAACACGAATGGTGCATTGCACAAACCAAAACTTATGCGTAGGCAAAGCCGAGGTGATGTAATAAAATACCTCCGACCACCAAAAAAGGCTTTCGCATCGTGTAATGTATTAAATTTTTTCTACTACTGTTCTCTGATCAATATATTATTAAGTAATAAACTTTGATTTTATTCAAATTAAAATGATAAAATAAGTTTATTTTTCCACCTATAAAATAATCCATGACAACTAGTTATTTGAGTACTGTCAGAGTTTGTCCTGGCACCGAAAGTAATACTTAACATAGCTAGCAACGCTACTTTACATAGCTAGCAACGTATAATATTCAGGTAACTCGAATGTTTACTTTCGTTATCTGTCGTGTTGCTAGGGCCCAAAAGTTAACTTATCTATACCTACAGTAGTAGAAAAAATAAACTCCCTCTCTACCATTTTTGTAAAACATGACACATGTGGTTGAGATAAAAAGTTATTGCCGACCAGTATGTCTGCGGGACATATTGAGTCAGGTACCACAATTATTAGTCCCGTTACAGCACTCACGGAGTCTATAGTAAGTTCACACACACTTATATTGCGACCCTCATAAATTTGCTGCGAAAAACAATTTAAAAATCGTCGAGCTGCAATAGAAGTTTTTATTAGGGAACTACCTGTATCTATCAGGCACGTTATGATTGTATTATTTATAAGAATGTCTTTGAAATAAAGATTCACAAAGTGTTTTGCAATGTATATTGTTTTTCCCTTTAATTGTCATACTTTATTAAAGTTATTTTGAGGGCTGTTTTTTTACGACAGTCTTTTGCGAAATATCCAATGTTTTTACAAAAATGACACGTAATATCAGAGTTACTTTTAATAATTTTCTGATCAGAAAAACGTTTCTTTGGACAATTAAAACCACAATGCTCTGGTTCATTACATTTGTAACATCGCATTTTCAGCCTATCTCCAAAATTTTCTTTATGATAGCGAACCGACACGTTTAAATCACAACCTCTTAGGTTATGTCAACAAGTCACCGGTATTTTAATAATTAATAGCGTAAACAATTATAGTAACTTTTTCGCTTTCTGGAATTTCCCAGTTAAGAAATTGTAGTTTACCGAGCTTTTCCGCAAGATTTTTGCTTTCGTCAGTCGAATAAAGAGCGGCATTAATATAGTCGTGCACATGTCAACATCAAATGTACATCGAAGCGCACTTTTTAATTGTATCCAACTTTTGTGTGCAAATTCGTGTGCGATTTCACCACTTCTGACACATTGTTAGGTGGGTTGTGCAGAAATCAAACACGGACTTATCCAAACGTAGTTTACTAATCATAAACTAATAAACTTAACATTTGCTAAAACGCGTCGTTTCGTTCTCGGGTCTTTTCTAACTAACTCTTTCAAAATCTTATTTCAAAGCACTTTAAAGTCCTAGCCTAAAAAAATCACACCCATATCAAATAACATATTATGAATTTTTATAAAAACCTTTACGGTTTGGGCCTAATCCCGGTGGTGTCCTATAAACCACAAATCCGTTTGTTCCCTCGTTCGACCCTAACAAACACAAATGAAATTGTGAATTGCCTCTTTTTGCAGATCTTTTGCGCCCAATACAACACCATTACTAGTCGGACGGACAATCAAGGGCATTGCGTGTGGTACGGCCAATGCAACAGGAAATTTTACAATATCCAAAATTGTGCCTACGATGGCCCCGCGAAGGTCCTTAATACTACGGGGCAAAAGTTGATCGAAAAATGGTGCCCCTTCATGAAGGACGAGGGGGTCTATTGTTGTGACGATAAACAGTTGGAAACTATGGATAAGGGAATATCTATGGCTGCGAATCTTTTGAAAAGGTAGAAAGGCTTTAATTTAATGCTAAAATTTTTTTTTTGATACTGCAATGCCTCATATACTTATTACTTTTCTCAGATGTCCTAGTTGCCTGAGAAATTTCGTAAAGCAGATCTGCTACATGACTTGTTCGCCGCATCAATCGACCTTCTTGGAAGTTAAGGAAACTGGAGTAAACCCAACCACTAATAAGACCTATGTAAACGCAATTAACTATTATATTACACAGGACTATCTAGAGAAGACCTACAATTCTTGTAGGCAGGTAAGTCACTATTATTTATTTAATTACAAATTGCTAAATAACAAGGCCAGACCGACCAATGGGTTTATTTTTTTTTTATAACTGACCCCTAAACAGTAATGTGTTTACTGGTATAATTTACCCAAACTCAGTGTGATGACATAAAAAAGCGTTTAACAGGCTTTAAAGAGGCCGACCCCACAACCAGGGTTGTCAGATCTATTTTTTTCAAATTCCCTTTAAGTTATTTTTATTAAAAATATTTTTTTATCAGTAGTCAATTAATTGTTAGTCAGTAACTCCCTTTGAAAGCTAGTTTACAAATATACTAATATAAATACAAATATACTAAACTAAGAAGTTTTGAGTGTGAAAGAAAGAAGAACATTAATATTATTATAGGTTTTTTAATCCTTAAGAAATATTATTTAGAAAAAAAGAATTACAATTAAAATAAAAAGGGATTTCATTGTTAAAAAACAACTAATTAACAAACAATTATTGTTTCTCGTATACTTTATATATTATATTAACAAACCCGAAATTTTGGTAGAACTGGCAATCGTGCATAATTTATGCATATCTCGAACACTGTCTCCCAATCTGTGAATGATACTAAGACAAACGCAATTGGAAATTTATATGTTCTAGACAAGAATGGCGGAATATTTTCAGCGAATCACGATATTTCTTATCTACCTGCTAAAAGATAATTGAGCCATAATTACTGTCATGTCAGTTATTAATAGTTTTTTAAGGACAGTGGTGTAGGTGGTTTAACATATTTGCTATAATTTACGTATTAAATTTTGGTTTATAACTTTGTGGTTTTGGACAGATACGTTTTTACTTGGTACATTTTATTATCAGCAATGACTTTTTAGCGATCATGTTAAACAGCAGATCAAGGTGAATTATATTGGTGCCAACATATGCTCGGTGGAGCCGGCCTTCGAGAGCCCAACAAGTCCGGAATTGAGAAACAAAGATTTACATGTTCAATGTCAACGTATTATTTTAATTTTAAGCGCAGCTGATTGATAATATTCGGCAGGTAATTAACGACACGAGTAGCGATGTATGGAAAAATTGCGAAGCTCATGTTCCTGTAGAAATGGAATATCCCTGTTTTATCGCCTATAGCACCAATAGTGATCCAACCTGAAAACGATTTTACCTTTGAAAATTATGATGATTCCTTCAATTCAATTGTTACTGCATTTTAAATCAATAATGTTCGTTTACAACGTGTTACCTATTAAAATTGTTTTATTTATATTGTATTATCATTATTGTCCGACCGAAACAAGATTTTCAGCCGAACCCGAAACAGAATCTTCGGCCTTGGTCTCAGTTTCGGCCGAAACCGAAACTTAAAAATTTTATTGTATTACTGAAATTTAATTTATTTTATATATAATAGGACGAGATCGATCTTGGGAACGGATTGAACTCTTCAAAAAAAAAACGGTCGAGAGAGAAAAATCTATTATTTATATAGATAACACTGCCTACGAACCCACCCAAAGTTAGCCGAACGGTGCGCGACAATTCACGAACACTGAGTTTCGGCATGACCGAAGGTTCGGCCGGTTTTTGGCCGAAACCGAAACTAGATTTTTTGGCCGAAACTAGCCGAAACCCAACCTTCGGTCGGTCTCTACCTAATTATCATTTTAAAAATTTAAAACAATATATACCCTATGCATTTTAATTATTTGGAGATACGACGCCTACGATTATTAGGAGTTTAATGCTTTTTTATGTTAGAGTTGCTTTATTTATATTATTATCATCTTAAAAAATTAAAACAATACCTTACGCATTTTAATTATTTATTTGGTTGGCGACGCCTATAGTTAGGAGTTCAATACTTTTTATGTCATTAAATTAACCTGAGAAACACTATACCTACCAGGGCCTTAATTTTACAATTTATTGTCTTTACAATCACGTATTCGTATTATAAAATATACAATTATTCAAATAGGAACTATTTTAGGTTTAAGTCTTTGATTGTAGGTACTTTTTGAGATCACGACACATGCTTTCCATGGTTGGTAATGCTGTTATAATTTCTGGGATGGAATTAAATGATTGAATGCTTCGATATTGTGTATCCTGAAATATCCTTTGTTTTTTAGGTGCCCGTACCATCCACTGGGCAACTTGCCTTGGACATCATGTGCGGCGAATGGGGTGCCGCCAGGTGCACCGCGAACCGCTGGTTCACCTTCATGGGCGCTTCGGGTCCAAACAATCCCTTTGTACCATTCCAGATCAACTATATAAATTCTACAAGTGAAAAAGTTGGAAATTATACACCTTTCAATCAGGAGGCAGTCCCTTGTAACAAGAGCATAGACGTAAGTACTTTTTATTGCGTTTGGAGACGGTTTGAGGTGGGGAGCTGAAATTTAGGGATTTATCGATAGGTGGTTGATCAAATAAGAAAAAAGTTCTTTAATGGTTTTTTTTGTAATAATCCACAAGATAAGAATACTTTATAAAATATTATGTATATTTCAACAGTCCTTAAAACCGCTAATTCTGTGATCGACAACGTTTAAATTTCTTTCAGGAAGATACGCCGGCATGTAGCTGTGTGGATTGCGAGGCTAGTTGCCCCGTTCCCGCCCCGCAACCCCCCAAACCTATATCCTTCCGCGTGGCCGGTTTCGACGGTTTGGCGTTCATCATGGTTCTGACTTTTATCATTGGATCGCTGATGTTCCTCGCTGGTGTTCTGTGCTGTCCCTCGCAAAAGGATATCGGTAAGTTTGCATGTTTATTTGGAAATGTTGACGTCGCCCTTGAACTGTTTTTTTCTTGTACATATGTTTGACTTTTATTGGTCCTTTTAAATAAAATTAAAGGAATTTCTTGAATTTTTTTTTCGGTAACAAAATACCGTTTAACCATTAAAATATAATAATATATGGAATAAAAAAAATTTAATATATGATTTTTAATTCCCACGAAGGTTATCTAATTATCAAAAAAAGTAAAACCTCTTTTTATAACTAAAATATGCTTTTTAGAAACTAAATAGTTCCTTTTTTAAAATATGGAGAAATCGTTTGGGTAACTTTTAGCGAGCGCTATATAGTCTAGCCCTTACTACAGCGGAACAGAGAGGGACGAACTAACTTAAAACAATGATCTGTCGTTGCTCCGCGTGGTTTAAGTTAAACGGAGTAATTCAAAATATATCTTTTGATTGCCGTTGTTGATGGGTGCATGATTGATGTCTGATGGTATGGTGTAGTGCAAGTGCGAGGTGCATGACTGCAAACCTAATTTTGTGTTCCGTGATATACAGTGACCGGCAGAAAGTACGCACCAAAGGGGTTTTTTTTTAATTTTAAAACTTACCATTTTTTTTTGGCGGTGGAAAAGTTCTGCATGTCCCTAAACAAAAAAGAGCATAGACAAAACTAGTCAATATTGCGCCGTATTCGAGGGAGAGGTGAAAACGTGGAATTCACTCAAGAATAAATTGCCCTTATTTTTAACTGTGGAAAATTTTTTTATTAGGAAATGTTGTTTGCACAAGTTATCCATAAATACCAAATTTCAGCTCGGTAGCACAAATATAAAGATTTTTCATGGCAACTAGATTTAAATGAAAACGAATTTTATTGTAAGAGTTTAAACTTTAATTCATGAACCAATGGGTTTAAGAGTTTTTGAAAAATTGGGAACGGCAAAATATTGTTAAATGTATGAAGTAACCCCTCATTTGTTTTGCATAAAGTTATTCCGCTTATCCATAGAATAATGTACGGTGTGCACCAGAAAGTTAGATTATTTTTGACGTTATTTTATTAAAGGTCCAGTTCTCGCGCATTTAAACAAATTTAAGTAAGTTATGTGTCTAATTGCCCAAGAGCTGTTAAAAAATTGAATTTATAGGTTGCATCGATTCATAGGTTGTTATCGATTCGTTATACGAGGGGGCGTCAAAAAAAAAAGTAAAAACACTTTTTTTGTGCTACCGAGCTGAAATTTGGTATTTATGGACAGCTTTTAAGTGCAAACAACATTTCCTAATAAAAAAATTTTCTACGGTGGAAAATAAGGACACTTTATTCTTGAGTGATTTTAACGTTTTCATCTCTCCCTGGTATACTACGCCATATTTACTAGTTTTGCCTATACTCTTTTTTGTTGAAGAACATGCAGAACTTTTTCATCTGCAAAAAAATTTGGTAAGTTTTGAAATTTAAAAAAATCCCCGTTGGTGCGTACTTTCTGGCGGTCACTGTATAAGTGTTGTGTAGATGTGTCCTTATATTCATGATTTATTTGTGTTTATTTTCCCCTTAACCATAAACTTGATCCTCTGTTGTTATTAACCTGTAAATGCTTAGTTTACAATGTTTTGCAGTGAGAGTGATTTTTTCGTTAACGATTAAGCATTTACTACTAATAAACTTGTTGCCAATCATTTGTAAAAATATGCTAAAAATGACACCCATTTATTCAACTACTAATGAGAATCTGCAAAAATCTTCGAAATTGCATACAAAAAACTGTTGTTTAAGGGCACTGCAAACAGCAACAGGAAATAGTACTTAGACTTAAAAATAGGTCATTTATGCTTAATTCCTTCTCATAAAATATTGACGGTTCATGTTCAGTAAAGTATGTTTTTATTAATAAGGTATTTAAATGTTTCTTGCCTTATAGCATTTAAACGCAAATATCTCAAAAACTAATTGAAATATCGAGATTAATAAATTACTTACAACTTTTTACCTATAAATGACCCCTATTTCATAATTTGAGGTGAAGCGGTCAGAAATGTTAGACAAAAAATTATGCTACAATTCACCAAACTTACATTGTGTAACTAGCGCCCTCCAATAATAATAATAACATGTTTTATTTAGCAAAAAGCTATAATTAAATATTTTTTAATAAATTTTTTTAACACATTTTTATAGATTTAATTTTAAATTTTAAAACGCAACCTTCTTTTAACAAAAACAGGCAGAACAGTTAAACATTTTGCAAATTGTATCAAATATTACGTATCATTTTGTTTTTTAATTAAATATAATTTTAAAGTTTTTTTAAACAGTTTTAATGATTTTTGAGAATTAATAGAATTTTCCAAATTATTATATTCTATCAAACCTTTATAAAAAATAGGTTTATAAGGTAATGTTTTAGACACTCTATCCACATAAAAATTTTGATTAGTTCTTGTTTTATAATCATGATGGTCATAATTTAAAAGAACAAAACATTTTTAAACAATCTGGCAATAAATTATTTTTAATTTTAATAATAATACATACTAAATAAAAAATTAAATTTCTGACATTAAACCAATCTAAAATTTTCAACATAAAATTAATTTTTGTATATTTGTCACAATTTAAAATAATCCGCATTAGCTTATTTTGTAAAATTTGTAATTTATCAAATATTTCCTCACTAGCACAATATAAAATGAAAGAACAATAAAGAAAATGTAATATTATAGTATTAAATACAGTTTTTTTAGAAAACAAACTTAAATCTTCGATATAATACATTCAAAATAATTAAAAAATTTTAATTTTGAATCAATGATTAGGTATCTCTAAATATTTATAACTATTTACTAATTCCAATTTTTCACTATCAATTACAACATTTATATTTCGGCAATTTAAATTATTACCCATAACCATACATTTAGTTTTTGAAATATTTAATTTTAATTTATTTACTTTTAGCCAATTTAATAATATATTTATCTCTTTAGAGTATTTAGACCATCAAAAATATTTAAGACATTAATGTAAATTAAGGTGTCATCAGCAAACATTTGTAACTTACACATTTTTAAAACTAAAGGCATATCGTTGATGTATAAAATAAATAATATTGGACCTAGTATACTTTCTTGAGGAACTCCTATATTATTTATTTTTTTATTTGAATATGTTTTTGATATTTTTGTTTTTTGTGACCTGTTACTTAAATAATTTTTAAACCATTTATAAACGTTTCCGCGAATACCATACTGATACAATTTACTCAATAATCTAGCCAGGTCAATTGTTTCGAATGCCCGCTTAAATCCAAAAATACAGCTATAACATTTTCCCCTTGATCAATGGTTCTCTTCCACGTCTGAGTCACACATTGAATGGCTGTCTCTGTAAGAGTACCCTTTTCTAAAACCAGCTTAAAAGAAAACTAAAATTTTGTTGGCATCAACGAATTCTAATAACTGTTCATGTACGACTTCTTCTAATAATTTCTCGACATCCCATAAAACATTTACTGGCCTCATCTCATCCCATCTTTTAGTGTTTTTTACTTTTGGCACTGGTGTAATGTAAGAACATTTTAATTCATCAGGCATATTTCCATATTTTAAACAAGAATTTATAAAATTCTGGGAGGTATTTTAAAACTAATCATAAAAATCGTCTTTCTTGTCCTCAAAAACTTAACTACCTCAAATATGATTCGTATCATCGCCAATTTTCTAAAATAAATTTTTATTTGGATCACCCTGTACCTACGTATCTCTTTAACCATGTATATTTTATAATAAGAAATTAGGCATAATTAATCACCTATTGTCACGTCTACTATCTCCTGTTGCTGTATGGCGCCTTAGTTATGGGACACCGTATACAGGGTGTTAATTAAGTACGTAGACAAACTTTAAGGGATAATTCCTTGCACAATTTTAAGATAAAAAGTTTATATAAACGTATATCCTAAAATGCTTGGTTTTCGATATACAGGGTGCTAAAGTTTTTATTTTTTTTTGTTTTCTTAATATTTCTTTGGAATCTTTAAGAATAATTAATTCAAATTTTGTATAAATAATAGATTTACCAGTATCAACGAAATAACATTAATAATATTAAAATTAATCTACAGGGTCCTCGTTTTTTTGTGGTCATGACCCCCTTACGCCCGTCCAATTTACTTAATACGACGTCACTGACTAATTTTAAGAACAAAATCTAATTTGCCATTTTATTCTCTAACATTTTGCTATCTTGAAGTTTTTTACTCTCTTACGGCTTAGAAGATATCTTGAGAAAAATAAAATAATGCATTGTTAATATTGGATAACTTAATAAGTATTAATTCGAAAAAGGTTTTTCTGTTTCCTTCCGCCAAACCCATCCCCAGACGCGTTTCGCCGTTATTACGGCTGTCGCACTGGGTTTTATAAATCCCGTTGATTAATAAGTATTGTTTCGTCCATGAGACAACGTTATTTGATACACATTTTAAAACCAAAATTATGGTAAACTGAATTAAAACTTAAGCTAAGAAATAAACTTGAGCTAAGAAATAAACTTAACCTAAAGCAACTGCTGCCCTCCGACTTCAACACATGCATTGGTGCGCCTCACCATCGACTGGCGGCCCCTCTCGAAAATACAAGGAGAATTCCGTATAATTTCGCACGACTGATGTATCCTGTTTCTTAGATCTCCTTTATTCAGAACTGGAGTTATTCCGAGTTATGTATACTAGCGATTTTAGGTGCTCCCAAAGAATGAAATCAATTGGATTGAGATCGGGCGACCTGGGTGGCCAAGGTTGAGGTCCTCCACGCCCGATCCATCGATCGACATAATTTTCATCTAAATACTGTCGTGCAACTAAACTAAAGTGTGGAGGAGCACAATCATGCATAAGCCAAATTCGAGCTCTTTCTCCTATTGGGACATCATCTAATAGTTCGGGTAAAACATACTCCAGAAATTACCGATAATGGTCGCCATTAAGTCTGGGAGGCAGAAAATATGGCCCAATAAGGAAATTGCCAACAATTCCAACCCAAACATTTACTGAAAATTACTCTTGAAAATTATTTTCAACTATAGCGTGTGGGTTA
Organism: Polydrusus pterygomalis; assembly: GCA_963969555.1. Lineage (NCBI taxonomy): Eukaryota > Metazoa > Arthropoda > Insecta > Coleoptera > Curculionidae > Polydrusus > Polydrusus pterygomalis. Next base: position 82,800,595 of record OZ018375.1, read on the forward strand.
TCTTCTGCCCAACTGTGATTATTGTGAAAATTTATTATGGCGTTTCGGGAACAACATGCCTCATCCGTAAACAATACCTTCGATAAAAACCTCACATTTGTCACTAGCTTATTTTGTATCCAAGTACAAAAGGCTACTCTCTGGGGAAAATTTTGCGGTAAAAGGGCTTGCACACGCTGTATGTGATATGGATAAAGTTGCTGTTCCTGTAAAATTTGCCATACCAAAACATGTGTAATATTTAACTTAGCGGCAATTTTTCGTGTACTTGTTGCAGGATTTTCTCCTATAATATTAAGAACAGCTTCCTCTAATTGAACTGTCCTTACTGTTCTGGGTCTTCTTACAAGGGCATTTGATCTTCTAAAACTACCTGTCTCACTAAGTCTGGAGTGAATATTAGTAAAAGTTTGTTTGTTAGGCACACGACGTTCAGGAAATCTTTCTTGATACATTAGTCTTGCTGCACGAGCGCTACCATTAGCCATTCCATACACAAAATGCATATCTGCCATTTCAGCGTTTGTAAATTCAACCATTTTAACAAAAACAAAACTGAAAAATCTCTTACTTAAGTTGACAAAGTGCAAAAATAAAAATTTGTAGCAAGTTTTGATAACTAAACTGTCATAATTGTTGATTTTATTATTTTTATTGTTTGTCAAAGCCGGCTTTGTTATTTTTGGCTTAAGGACGCTGCCAACTTACCATTTGCAAATTATCCAATATTAACAATGCATTATTTTATTTTTCTCAGGATATCTTCTAAGCCGTAAGAGATAGTAAAAACTTCAAGATAGGTAAATGTTAGAGAATAAAATGACAAATTAGATTTTGTTCTTAAAATTAATCAGTGACGTCGTATTAAGTAAATTGTTATTTCGCAGATACTGGTAAATCTATTATTTGTGCAAAATTTGAATTAATTATTCCTAAAGATTCCAAAGAAATATTAAGAAAACCAAAAAAAAATTAAAACTTTAGCACCCTGTATATCGAAAACCAAGCATTTTAGGATATAGGTGTATATGAACTTTTTATCTTAAAATTATACAAGGAGTTATCCCTTAAAGTTTGTCTAGGTACTTAATTAACACCCTGTATATGATATTATGCCGATATTCAATAGCCAGGGCTAGAAACTTTCGAGATTTTTGCAAAAGTCCAGTTTTGTGTGATTTGTGCTAATTTGCTTTTTTTTCACAACATTATAGCGAATTCTTATATTCACCGGTTGAATAAACGCTTCGTCTAAACCTAAATCAATTTCATACATTTTATTCCTATAAATAAATAGGTAGGTACTGGGTGGCCCACTCTCAACGCAGGATTTCATAGCATCTAAAATGTTCAACTTTTTAATATTTTTTAAAAACAGAGTTATAAGGAGGCATTGGGTCTACAATTTAAAATTATTTCAAATTATACAGGGTATCTCAAATAGTCAGGGTATATCAAACATACTTTTTTTTTAAATGGAACACCCTATATATTATGATCTTTTTGGATTGGATGATCAATTCTAAGAATATTATGTATAACATATAATATGTTTAAATTTAACAGTTTTTGAGTTATTAACGATTTTTCAAAAATTTCGTGTTTGCAGCACGTAAAGATTATGCACCTGATGGTAGTACAGACTGACAGAAATAAATTAAATTTGGGTTATGGAATATGATTGTTCAGTAGCGTGTAAAGCATATTTTAAAAAACAAAAACATTTACCGAAGTCTTTTAAAATGCCTTTCTAAATGTAACAAATTTAAAAACGTAAAAATTCTTAAAACTCTGTTATTTTAAATACATACCCTATTATTTTTTATGCCTAATCGAAAGACATTTTTAATACAATTCTAATTATACTAGGGTTCCCTATCCCTACCTTTTATAGTTTTTTCTGAAATCGCTATTTCTTCCTTTACCATATAAACTCGGTGTTTATTTTCTCATAGAGTGCCTTGAATGCCGCACCGTGTCCGTACGACGCTCTTTTTCTAAAGTGCCATGGACACCCAACTATTCATTTTATTAATCTAAAGTCATTTGAAGTTTTTCTCTAAAGGAAAAAAAATAATGATATTGCTTAAACTTAAAACAACAGAAATATTTTTGAAAAATGTCGCTTCAAATGACTTAAGATTAATAAAATGAATAGTTAAGTGTCCATGGCACTCTATTATAAAATATTTTCTTTCAAACTGAAAACTCAGTGTCACCAGAATTTTTGTGTCAGTGTCATGTCAGTGTCACCTTTATTACAATACTGTCAACAGAATTCTTCATGGCAACGCCTAAAAAGCTAGGTGGCATAATTATATTGTTTTCATAGTGACGACGATATCCATTTCTTAATATCCTTATAGACCAAGAGTTCTATCTGGGACTACTAATTCTTGTACTACTTTTTTTTTATCGCAATGGTACATACTGTCATGATGTCTTAGACTTTCTATAAATAAGTGTGGCAACCCTGTGCGACACCAGACACCAGTGTATATCAACGCGATCGTGATAAGCACCACGCCGTACTGTCACTGTCGGTCCAAACTTCCAAACTTAATTATGTTTCTAATATAAAGTAATTTTCTTAATTGTTTAATAATAAATACAGTAACCCGAGTGGTAAAAATAGTTTTAATCATAATTACGACGTACCCACGTTACCTACCCTGTATAAACATGTGAACATATTTATTATAAATTACAAAATACATAAACTTTATATCTACTAAAAACAAATAATTATATAATTAAGAAAACAAAAAAAAGCAACTTTTTTATTTATTATTTATTTATTTAAAGTAACCTGAACATAATCCACATTTAAACAACACAGTTACAGTATTCTTCCAATGCATAAAACGCCCTTGTTAACAATAAATCCCTAAATGTTTTCAAAGAGTAAGAATTTATGGTTGTTATGTTGTTAACAATTTTGCATAGGTTACATGCATAGGTTACATACACATGTTACCATTACCAACCATAAATTTATTTTGTAGCAGGGCGGCGTCCTTCGCGGTACAAGGTAAATAGTTGTCACCTAACACAACAAGGTCACTCTCTTCTAATCCAATCTTTTCCTAGGTATAACTTCAGAGATGGGTCATGAAATGGACATTCATTCTATCAACAAAATTCCGGGCGTATACGACACACCTTCCTCGTCTATTGAAAGGTAATTTTGACCGGGTTTGTTACAGTCTAAGAGTTGATTAACTGCTGGTTTGGTGCTTAGGCTTGGTTGACAAACCCATACCATTGATTGGTAAAACTGTTATATTTATTATAGACAGGATTTTAAATAGTTTTATGTCATTTCCAAGCAGATTGTATAGTGAATATATTATTTTCCTAGATTGGGAGCCAACACCGACACCTATTTACAAAAGTTCTTTGAAAGTTGGGGCACATTCTGCGCCGAAAAGCCATGGATGGTTTTATTCATTGGTGCGTGCGTCGTAATCGGTCTTGGTATGGGAATCATGTTTTTAAAGGTAAGAAGAAAACTTGTTAAAATCTAATCAATTATCGCGGGTATAAATTCTTGATAAAAGTAAACATTTCTTTGGAATAACCTTGTACAAAAATACTTTAGTATAACTTTAATTGACTGAAAATGGACTACTCCTTTGTATTTTTTTGACTGAACTTATATTTATTTTATTTTTAGATTACGACGGATCTCGTGGAACTGAGGGCCTCACCTGCCTCGCGCAGTCGAGTTGAAAAGGAATATTTCGACTCTCACTTCAATCCTTTCTATCGCAATGAACAAATCATCATCAGGGCCAAGAATCTCGAAAGAATCATCCATCCAACCTCTTTAGGTGTCATCACTTTCGGACCAGCGTTTAACGACACATTCCTGAAAGAAGTCCTGCATCTGCAAGAGATGATCAAACAACTCGGAAATGGCAGAGAGTACTCGTTCGATAAAATCTGTTTCGCCCCCTTGAGAAACTCTGGGGATGAGACTGAATTGGACCAGTGTCTGATTCAGAGCATTTGGGGCTACTACCAGAATAACGAGGAAACGTTTGATATGACTTCTGTAGATCCTGATAATTTTACAATTAACTACTTGGACGCCTTTAAGAAGTGTGCCTCGTAAGTTAAATTTTGCAATATGTTTTATATAACGTTCTCTACAATAACAACCTTTCTTTCTGAACTATAATATAATAAAACCTTTACTTGTTTCCAGGAACCCCTACGATCCCGACTGTCTAGCCCCGTACGGCGGTCCGGTAGACCCTGCCATAGCCCTTGGGGGCTTCCTTAAACCCGGCGAGACCCTGGCCAAGGATCCTAACTACGAAAACGCTACAGCCGTAATTCTAACCTTCCTAGTCAATAACTACCATAACAAATCGAAAATAGTTCCTGCGATGGAATGGGAGAAATTATTTGTGGAATTTATGAAGAGTTACACCAAAAATAACATGTCCGAGTACCTAGACATAGCTTTCACAAGCGAAAGGTCCATCGAAGATGAATTGGACGAGGAGTCGCAAGATCTCATTACCAGGATGGTAATAATTTCTTACCTTATTATGTTTGCATACATTGCCGTATCACTGGGACAAATCAATAGTTGTTCGAGATTGCTGATCGACAGCAAAGTAACTCTCGGATTGGGCGGAGTGACCATTGTACTCGCTTCAGTGGTATCAACTGTAGGTCTGTTCGCATACGTCGGTACCCCCGCCACTCTTATCATCATAGAAGTTATTCCGTTTCTAGTCCTGGCCGTTGGAGTTGATAATATCTTTATTTTAGTCCAAACTCACCAGCGCGACAAAAAGAAACCTACCGAAACTCATGCCGAGCATATAGGTCGGACTTTAGGTCAAGTAGGACCGAGAATGTTTCTCACTAGTATCTCTGAATGTTGCTGTTTCTTTCTAGGAAGTCTTTCCGATATGCCTGCAGTTAGAACCTTTGCTCTATACGCTGGTATGGCTTTGCTGGTAGACTTCTTGCTTCAAATAACGTGCTTCGTCAGTCTACTGTCTTTAGACACATTAAGGCAGAACGCTAATCGCTTCGACATTTTCTTCTGCTTCCGCGGATCGAAGAAGAATGAGCCAGATGCTTTTGCAGGTCAAGAAGGACTGTTGTTTACTTTCTTCAAGTCTGTCTATGTTCCTGTACTTATGAACAAGCTGGTGAGATGCCTTGTAATAATAGTATTCTTCGGTTGGCTGTGTTCTTCAGTAGCGGTAGTACCCCATATTGAAATAGGCTTGGACCAAGAACTTTTAATGCCAGAATATTCGTTTCTTCTTAAATACTTTAAATACCGCATAGACTATCTAAGTATAGGACCGCCACTGTATTTTGTGGTGAAGCCCGGACTGAACTATTCCAAATACGAAGATCAGAACATGGTTTGTGGAGGACAGTTTTGTAACGTAGATTCACTGACCACTCAATTATATATGGCGAGTAAGGCGCCGGAAACTACTTACATAGCGAAGCCAAGCAGTAGTTGGCTTGACGACTACTTCGATTGGTCGGCCATAAAGGGATGCTGTCAGTATAACACTAATGATAACGGGTTCTGTCCACATAGTTCAAGTAAGTTGTAATAACATGTTATTATGTCGATAGTGCAATAATTATTTTTACTCTTTTTCAGGCGAAGATGACTGTGCGTTGTGCAATATTCATTTGAACAGCACGATTCAGCGACCCACTCCCAGGGAATTCCAACACTACATTTCGTTTTTCCTGCAAGATAACCCAGATGTTGATTGCGCAAAAGGCGGCCACGCAGCATACGGCAGTGGAGTGGATTACCGCACTGACCGTTCTACTCAGCTCTCCCAAGTAGAGGCCAGTTACTTCATGTCGTACCACACCATTTTGAAAAGCTCCGCAGACTATTATGAGAGCATGAGAGCGGCTAGACACATATCAGCGAACCTATCGGACACCGTGGGGACCGAAGTATTTCCTTATTCAGTATTTTACGAATTCTATGAACAGTACCTCACCATGTGGCCTGATACGCTTCAGAGCATCGGCATCTCTCTGCTCGCGATATTCGTAGCGACGTTCTTACTGATGGGCTTGGATATATTCTCGAGCATTGTGGTACTGATAACCATATCAATGATCCTTGTGAATCTCGGTGGACTCATGTACTGGTGGCACATAACCTTAAACGCAGTGTCGCTAGTGAACCTAGTCATTGCCGTAGGAATCAGCGTAAAGTTTTGTTCGCATCTGATAGACACTTTTTCCATTTCGACTAAACCTACTAGAGTTGAAAGGGCCTCGGATTCCTTGGCGCGAATGGGCAGTTCGATATTCTCCGGAATTACTTTAACCATGTTTGGAGGAATCATCGTGCTGTACTTTGCAAAAACTCAGATTTTCAAGGTGTTCTACTTCAGGATGTACTTGGGGATCGTGTTGTACGGGGCGGCGCATGGATTGATCTTCTTGCCGGTGTTGCTGAGTTTCATAGGTGTGTTGTTTTTTTTCTTTGCAATTTATGCTTGTTTCTTTAATGTTTAAAGAAGAGTTGTAGCTTGGCGTTTGGTGAAAGGATTTGTTTAACATATTAACACGTTTAATAATAATGATTTTGTGTTTTACACTAACTTGACTGTCGTATAGTTTTGTTTGTACTTTCTGTTGAAATTAAATTACAACGTTTGTGTGCATGCAAATTTATTTATTTGGATGTTTATTCTCCAACAAAAAGTAACAAAACTATAACGTATTGTAAATGCTATTTAAAGACCATTTGATAACCATACTATATAATTTTCCAGATATTTTTTTTTATTAAAAAAAATTTGAACGCCTTTATTAACCCTATACATGCGTTGTATTTTAACTTTTAAAAAAAATTTGGGATGCGGAATTTTCTTAATTTTCATTAACATATTATTATACCGGATGGTACATCGCCAGGCTAGCCATGGAAAATCCCATATAAATTGTGCCACCCTTAAATGAGTCGTCTAGTATCAAAACCGGATAAATCCCTGGAACAAAATTTTACAGGAAATAAAAAAACCATTCAGATTATATAGTTGTTTTAAAAAAATATATTTCTATATACAGGGTGTCCCATAACTTATGGGCCGTAGAGTAACTGGAGATACTAGACATCAAACTAAGCCGATTAAGTCATATAAGTTTTTTCGGATTGTTACTCGTTCTAGAGATACAGGGTGTTGAAAGTAAAAGTTTATTATTATTATTATTAATATTATTATTTATTTAGTTAAAAGTTTAATAAAGTGTATTGAGGTCAACGGTGGTCACTTTCAACATTTACTAAAGTGAGCTTCTTGTTTTTGTTCAACTGTTTCGAATTTATTGCGTTGTGATAATTAAAATATTAATTTAATTATGTACTATGTTTTTTTATGCTTTGGGATGTTTAAAGGAAAATATCTCGAAAACCGTTAAAGATATTAAGATCAATCAAGTACACCTTTTTGACTCAGAAAATGCCCTTCTTTAAGAAACTTTAATTGAAAAACACCTAATATCACAGGTAAGAAAAAAAATCATAGATTTATGAAGCCCAGTGTATGCAACCAGCGCCCTCTAGTGTGAAACCTAAAAATTTCTACAAATTCTTATTTCTTGCTCATAAAAACATAATACTGCCAACTTTCAATTCAATTTATTAAACGGTTTTAAAATTATGGCTTATTTTCGAGAATAAACTTTTACTTTCAACACCCTGTATCTCTAGAACGAGTAACAATCCGAAAAACTTATATGACTTAATCGGCTTAGTTTGATGTCTAGTATCTCCAGTTACTCTACGGCCCATAAGTTATGGGACACCCTGTATAAACGATACGGCAATGATTTATCTATTTATCATTAAAACGCGAGTTTCCACACTTTTATTTTTTAATTTTTTTTTGATTTTTTAATAATTTTTAATTTTATTTAATATTTAATTTTATTAATAAAAAAATATTTAATTTATTATTATAGCCGGTTTTGAAACCGAACATAAAATTCGCTATTGAATTAGAATGGGAAATAGGCGCTTTTGAAGCAAATCGTATTGACGATATTATAGGCACATATCCAAACTTTATAGTGGCCAGTTTTGATACTAGACGACTCAAATATCGGCACTCCTATTAATTTTACATCGAAATTTTATTAGACTTTTTTGAAGGTGCTTGTATGGTGGACTCGCACACCAAATTTTATTATTTTCTAGTAGGCCAATTAAAAGTTATTTTCAAAAAAACACGTCGGAAAATTCTTAAATGCGGCTCTGATATACAGGGTGATTCAAAAGTACTTTGACAAACTTCGGGAGGTAATTGCTGGCAATATTTTAACACGAAAAGTTCTTATAAACAGTGGTCCTTGGCGACTTCGTTACGGAGATACAGGGTGTTGAAATGTTAAAAGAAATAGTAATAATTTTTAAATAACTCCTTAACGAGTTATTTTTTTTTTATGAAATTTTGTGAATTAAATAAGCATCTAAGGACACTTATTTTCAAAGTACAACACGTTCGTAAATTTAACCAGTGGCGTCGGTACAAAATGTTACTATCATATTTTTTGTGAAAACTATGCTACACCACTGACTTATTTTATTTTAACTTTTTTCTTATAAATCCCCCCTTTATTTAGAACAAAAAAGATCACGTGTGTTTTTTTGATACGAGGGACGGTTTAAGCGTAAATTATTATTTTATTTGAATATACACAAATATTAAAAAATGTGTTTTAAAATGATCAACCACTCAAATATTTATTACAGTATTTTAACGAATACCTACATTCATACTTACTAATAAACAAATATGTATATGCCTAAGGAAGGTATCTGAGGATGCCTATTTTCTAAGTATAACACGTTTTCAGTGGCATACATATTTATTTATTAGTATGTTATTTTTTAATATTTTGTATTTTGACAAGGCGGCTTTGGAAATGCTTTTTTTGTCGATAAATTAAAATATATTTGACAGTTAGTTACCACTGAGTTTTATTTCTTCAGTTTTGTTATTTTTAATTTTTAAGAGTGGTTGATCATTTTAAAACACATTTTTTAATATTTGTGTATATTCAAATAAAATAATAATTTACGCTTAAACCGTCCCTCGTATCAAAAAAACACACGTGATCTTTTTTGTTCTAAATAAAGGGGGCATTTATAAGAAAAAAGTTCAAATAAAATAAGTCAGTGGTGTAGCATAGTTTTCACAAAAAATATGATAGTAACATTTTGTACCGACGCCACTGGTTAAATTTACGAACGTGTTGTACTTTGAAAATAAGTGTCCTTAGATGCTTATTTAATTCACAAAATTTCATAAAAAAAAAATAACTCGTTAAGGAGTTATTTAAAAATTATTACTATTTCTTTTAACATTTCAACACCCTGTAACTCTGTAACGAAGTCGCCTAGGACCACTGTTTATAAGAACTTTTCATATTAAAATATTGCCAGCAATTACCTCCCGAAGTTTGTCAAAGTACTTTTGAATCACCCTGTATAGGTGCCTTAATGAAACCACTAGTAATAATTATGATAAAATCAATACTAGGCGTTTTATGTTTTATTACTTTCAAAATGTTTTACAGTATTGAAGAAAAAATAATGTTCAAGTAAGTTTGTACTTAAAATGAAATAATAAACACTTTTTTTATTTTAACATTTAAAGACAGGAAAAAACAACACTTTTTTAAAAATTAAATTCATTTCTTAAATTATTAAGTTGATACGCAGAGATTCGATTACATATCCGTGGAATTGCAATCAATCACAAATTCACTTCTTCCAAATTTTGATAACGCACATTTTTAAAAAAACACTTTTAATGAACCCACGACCCCGCAGGTCAAAAAGTCTAAGGCGACTTTGATATAAAATGAATAGAGGAGCCAATATTTCACTATTTCTACGTGAGTGCTTTTAAATTTAAATCTGTTACTGTCCCGTAGAAATAATCAAATAATTCATTCCATTTTATTTTATTGTTGTCAAATCAGTTTTATACCAATAATTGGGTACCTAACACAATCAGTAATACTGTCGTCGGTGCTTTAATTAAATAATGGCATTATTGTAATTTATTTAGTAACGAATGGTATTTACTTCAGTAATACTGATTGACTTACCCGCACAACAAATAGAATAGGTACCTATACCAAAGGTCTTTTAAAGTAAAATAAGGATTAAATGGAATTTTATCTATATTTCTTTGGGTTAACACCGACACTAGCTATCACATATTAGACCATCAGGGTCGATAATTTTTAAAACCAAAAAAAATAATAGTAGGATAAAACCCATTGAAAAAGGAAGAGAATAGAACAAAAATGAAAGGAAAAATAATTTACGGGCGATCCGAGGTCGGGAAGTGAAAGGGGGTGAGTTTTTAAGGGTAGAAAACGATTTATCTCGATTTCAGGCAAAACTACAAGTCCCATAGAAAAACGTTAAATGGCAAAGTTGTAGGTAATAAAAAGATCTACAACTTTTGTATTTACACTTTTTTCACGTAACCTCAAAATTTATGTGAAAAAATAAATATTTTAAGTGAAAAAAATTACAGTGTGTTTGGGACATAAAAAGGTAAGTTTTTACCAAATTTCGTGAAAAGAAATTTTTTTTTGTAAAAGATAAAAATAAAAAACCAAAAACTTGGTTATTTGAATTTTTCACATAAATTTTGAGGTTATGTAAAAAAAGTGTTAATACAGAAGGTGTAGATCTTTTTATTACCTACAACTTTGCTATTTAACGTTTTTCCATAGGACATGTAGTTTTGCCGGAAATCGAGATAAATCGTTTTCTATCCTTAAAAACTCACCCCCTTCCACTTCCCGACCTCGGATCTCCAATAAATTATGTTTCCTTTCATTTTTGTTATATTCTCTTCCTTTTCCAATGGGTTTCATCCTACTATTATTTTTTTTCACTTTTTACCATTTTCAAAGGCTTCTTCAGCCCTGGTCTATATTATTATAATTAATCCAAAGTCGGTGTGATGACATTCCAATCATTCCATCTCTTTGAGACTGTTTACCGCCGTTTGTATGCCGTATGGAATGATCGGAATGTCATCACACTGACTTTGGATAAATTATAACAACCCATTTTAAAGATGGGCAAAGGGGGTTTACTCTGCATTTTTAAAAGGGAAACTTAGTGTTAACAAAAAGGTCTGTTTATATACCTAATACTTGGCAGAATGATATTACGTAATTAAACAAAGATAAAAACAATATAAATTATAATTGGAGATACCTAGTTGACGTTTTGTTTTGGTATTTTGGTGATACTGTAGTCAGCATTAACACAATACTTAAAATATGCTGTCAGTCCTGGGAACTAAAAAAATTTGAACTAACTTTTTCAATATTTCAAACTGGGGCAAAATGTTTTAGAAGAAAAGTTATTTTTGCGGCTATTTCGCAAAATAATAAAAATATAGTTAATAGAAATGAAAGAGAGTTAAATCATCTCTCCCTACTTTCTACTGGGTTTCCCGTGAATGTGCACCCTAGATATGTTGTACATTAATTACATGTTTTATGATGGTGTTGTATGTTGTAACAAAACATTGGTGTGCCTTAATAACTTCAACGTGTGCTTATTTTGAACGCAGGAAGTCCCATGAATAAGGAAAAATTGGCCAAACAGCGAAGTTTAAACGGACAGCATTTCCAGAAAACGCATTTCGGCAGATTTTTATGTCTTTCTTCTTGTTGTTACAGCTTTTTAGATTATTTTTCTATTTTCTTTCTTCCCGTAGTGCATTAGTTTTCTTTAATTTTTTATTTATTATTTATTACTGGACTAAAGTGCTTTGATTTTTTTTACCTAGACCATTTTATTTATTTATGTTGTGATAGGGAACCTTTTTTTTATTTTACTAATAACTTTACAGTTACTCAGTAAAAAGGAATCATAGTTTAGTTAGTACAAGACCTATCTGTCACTTAATTAAAACACATTCAAAATTAACATTGATTATTTAATTATTTAAAATGGCTTGATTTTGTTCAGCATATTTGATTGCATTCATTTCTTTTGCTTTGCATTCTATTGTTTGCTAACTGAAATGTACCTTGTGCCTCCTAGAACGCCCCCTACAAGTAAAAATGCACTATCTGCAACAAGATTACACAATGTTATCAATTCTAAGTTCCTGTTGTAGAGGACTTTCTATGCCGTACAAGGTAAATTCCTTTATCTACACCAATGGATCATGCTTGTCGTACTGGTCCACCTATCAAATTAATGTATAAAAAGGATTGTATTCTATTTGTTAGGTCGACACATACTGTACAAGGTGTTATTTAAGTATGTGGCCAAACTCCAAGGGGTGCTTCTTTAAGTGATTTTAAGAAGAAAAGTTTATATAAACATGGGTCCGAAAATGCATAGTTTTTACGATACAGAGTGTCAAACTTTAAAAAAAAATAGGATGTTCGTAAATACCTATCTCAAAACTATTTTATTCGATTTTGTTGAAATTTGGCAATTCTGTTTGTAATAACAAGAGGATAATTTGGCCTCAATTATATTAAAATTATTAAGTCCAGTGGCGTCCCGGAAGACAGCCTAACTAATATTTTTGACAAAAAAATTGCGCGCCACCGATTTTTTAAAAAATTATGTATTTATTCGAATTAAGCAACTACAAATACAACTATTTTATTTCCTGACCTTTTTTTTATATCTTGCTTTGTTTTCGACAAAAAAAATAAAAACCACTTTATTGCATGTCCCCTGGACAATAAGAGTAAAAAATTTAAACTACTTACCAAATTATTAAGCAATTAAAATTACACGAAAGTCCTCTTTTGAATTTTTTCGCATAGAATAAAACTGTTTTCGATAAAAAAAAATTAACGTAAAATAATCGCATAACGTAATAATTTATTACTGCAATGTTTAATTATGTAGTTAACAGAAAATACGACGAAACTTATATTAGTTACTGAAAGTGCCCCTCTTTAACTTCAATGCATAAAAAAAAGGATTGTATTCTATTTGTTAGGTCGACACATACTGTACAAGGTGTTATTTAAGCAGTCTTAACATTGATTGCCGAACTTGTTGAAATATTCACGGAGTATATCTTATCTGATGAATCCCCTATTCTTTGGGTTAGTTCTTCTTCAGTGTTGACTGGAGTTTTGTAAACGAGAGCCTTTAAATGCCCCCAAAGAAAAAAATCTTAAGGATTTAAATCCGGTGATCTGGGTGATGTGGATATCTTTCTTGATAAATGCGCACAGCCTCTCTGGAATTGCCTTAGGCCATTTCATAAACAAAATGCATATCGGCCATTTCTGAGTTTGTAAATTGAACCATTTTCCAACAATTAGTAAATTTATAATTTTAAAACTGTTAAAAATACTTCAAATAATTACGATGAAATAATTACTTGGCACTTTTTAAGTTATGACAGTTTATGTAAAAATCAAATTTGTTTGATCAGCAACTGTTTTTCCTTCCATATAGCACTCTTATTCTTTTTCTGTTAATTTTAAAACATTGCAGTAATAAATTATTATGTTATGCGATTATTTTATGTTAATTCTTTTTTATCGAAAACAATTTTAATGTATGCGAAAAAATTCAAAAGAGGACTTTTGTGTAATTTTAATTGCTTAATTGTTTGGTAAAAAGTTTAAATTTTTTACTCTTATTGTCCCGGGGACATGCAATAAAGTGGTTTTTATTTTTTTTCTCGATAACAAAGCAAGATATGAAAAAAACTCTAGTAATAAAATAGTTGTATTTGTAGTTGCTTAATTCGAGAAAAATACATAATTTTAAAAAAGTCAGTGGCGCCCAATTTTTTTTTCAAAAATATTAGTTAGACTATTTTCCGGGACGCCACTGGACTTAATAATTTTAATCTAATTGAGGCCAAATTATCCTCTTATTATTACAAACAGAATTGCCAAATTTCAACAAAGTCGAATAATAGATGTCGAATATATGACCTTTTCTTCTTAAAATCACTTAAAGAAACACCCCTTGGAGTTTGGCCACATACTTAAATAACACCCTGTATAGGTTGTGGTAATGTAGTAATGCCTATTTGTGGTCACCTCTCAAGTAACGCTAAAACAATAATTTCCTTTCAATAGGCTCGATGACGTCCAAAGGACGAAACGCAGCCTCTCAGAAGTACGATTCTACCCGCAAAGCTCTGGAGAGATCACACGAACCATCTGTCACGTCGCCAGTTTGTTAAACTTAACAAATCTGTAAACCGATACGGACGACAGGACTGTTCAATCGGAATATTCCACATTTGCCACGTGCCGTTTTGCCACGGCAATAAAAAAGTGCTGTCTCGCCACGCATAATTTCCATATTTTCTAACGAGTGCTGTTTTGCCATGCATACTTTTTTTCTTACCTGCCTAGATTTTATCCCTTTTCTTGCAAAACTATCTTAGAAATATACGTAAGTTTAGTATTAAAATATTTATTTTTATATACCATGTACCTAGGTTGGTTCTCATAATTTTTAATTTGAAAAAGATAATAAACATTATCGAAAGCTTGGCTCAGTTAAAAAATATTTTTATTTAAGAAGCCCACATCAGGACCGATACCCCAAGACAACCTAGTCTATAATAATAGCAGTAAAAAAAGAAGAAAATTGTTTCACATGTTATTTTATTTAAATTTGACATTTGTACAAATAATAAATCTAATTTAATTTGACAACATATTTAAGCTTATTTATGCACTCAGAAATATCAATTTCATTATTTACAAGTTTATCTACAGTGCCTTTAATTATAAAATCAATATTAATATTGTGTTTGGCTCTCTTTTTTGTAGTTATATTAAAATTTACTTGATCAATAAGGAATGCATAATACTGAACTATCATTATTTAAATGGTATAATATACACTAGTTCACAGATGTTGGGAGACTATATTTCCCAACAGCACGATTGACACGATTATGCCAACCTTCCCAAGCATTGGTGGTACGATGCCTTTCATTAAAACAAGACCACATATCACCGATAATGTCATTTGCTAACCATTGGTTTACAAAATAATTGTTGAATTCTTCAGTTCTTAAATAATAATATTGGCATGGGTATTATGCCCACAACGTGTGTACACAATGGGATTGACGATTGACCCATCAGGTAGCCTCACTGCCGTAATAGACGAAAGGACGAGTGGCGAATCTGAATCTGCACTGACGTGCTTGGGTACCTATCTAATTACTATGGCAAACCGCTACTAAAACAGGTAAATTTCCTATTCGTGGCGAAACAGAACGTGGCGAACCAGGAACCGTTCAATCGACGCAGGTAAAAATGTACCAACTGCATGGACGCCTTCTAGGTCCTATAATATTCTGTGGAAGCCGATTCAACAAGCCTGTCGTCGGTGTCAACCAGCAAAACTGACACGCGAAGAAGGTATTGGAGCAGACAAATTCGTTTACATTTTGTGTTTGTTTGTTTGGTGATTGGACTTTAGAATCTGTTAAACACAAAATTATTACCAAAGTGTCATTTTTTGTTATAATAAGCCTTATAATAGAAGTAAGAGTATTGAAAAGTGTTTTTAGGAGAATTTGTTGAGACGAATCTGTTTTCAAATATATTTAAAAAATGGATCTAAATTATTTATCGGTACATTTTTATATACAGTGTCACCAGTAAGTCCGCATCATATGTGATTTTTTTTTTATTAATAGCTTTATTCGAAATTTGACTTTGGCATCAAGTTCTGCTTTGATCGAGATGAAAATTAAGCAAAAAGAATAGTAGTCACGTGATTCTCATTATCTGTCAAATTTTACTTTTTTCCAAAAAATATTTCAAAAGACTGAAATTATCAAAAAAAGTTATATGAAAAAGTTTTTTTAAATGCAGTTTTTAGTCCATATGCAAAATTTCAGCTGCATACGATAATTTTGATTTTTTACCTATATTTTGTAAACTGCACCACTTTTGCAAAATAAGACTCAACGCAACCTACATAAAACTTCTTAGTTTTGACAATGCTTTAATTCAGATACATTTTCTTTAAAGTAGCGCCATATTAAATGTGTGTTTTTCTACAAAATCAAAATTGGGCTAATAAAATTTGGTCGCATGTGCTGCAAAGTTTATTTTTTTTTAGTTTTGACCCTATATAAGGTAACTTCATAAAATAAGTATTTTTGAAAACGTAGTTTGTGCCTGAAGGTAATACACCTTAATATTAAGACAAAAAAGAACACAGTGTCTTCAGTAAAGTGTTTTTAAGTGGAAAATACATTTTAGTTTAACAACGTTAAGTTTATCCATTTTTAACGATTTAATTTAAAACCCCTATATAATTTATTATTAAGCTATGCTATAATAACGTTAACGTGTATTACTTTCAGACACAAACTACGTACGTACAGGGTCAAAAACAAATAAACTTTGCATCACATGCGATCAAATTTTAATAGCCCAATTTTGATTTTGTAGAAAAACATACATTTATTATGGCTCTACTTTAAAGAAAATGTATCTGAAATAAAGCATTGTCAAAACTAAGAAGTTTTATGTAGGTTGCGTTGAGTCCTATTTTGCAAAAGTGGTGCAATTTACAAAATATAGGTAAAAATCAAAATTATCTTATGCAGCTGAAATTTTGCATGTAGGCTAAAAACTGCATTTAAAACATCTTTTTCTAATAACTTTTTTCGATATTTTCAGAAATAACCCTACTTTTAAATTGTTTTTTGGAAAAAATTTAAATTTGACAGATAATGCGAATTATGTGACTACTATTTTTTGCTTAATTTTCATCTCGATCGAAGCAGAACTTGATGCCCAAGTTAAATTTTGAATAAAGCTATTAACAAAAAAAAATCCCATATGATGTGGACTTTAGATACTGGTGATGTACCTACCAACTAAAAGGTCTTCTAAAATATGCACTATTTTTAAAACACAAAACTATACTATTTTCTTTACATAAATGTGTAAAATATGCCTTGTCCAAATGTATCTGTCAAAATTCGTGACCAATGATGTCCCAAAACATTTTTTTATATAAAGGGTGGAGATACTTAAAAAAAAAGTGAACTAGTATCATTTACAAAGGGGGAACAGGAACATTTCCTAAATAAAGACTGGCATAAGGTAAAAAAAATAAAAATAGAAAACTATTTTTATGCTTGAACTTCGGAGCGTCATTAATAAATGTACATTTACCAAAGCCTTGTTGCGTCCACTAAATGTGCTTTGCTAATTTTTTAAAATATTTGTAGGGTGTTTGTAATATGTAATTAAAACATAAACCCTCAGCTTTTTTGAAACGTTTTATTGTTTTCTTTTTAGTTTTGGCTTTAGTCATTGCTGTATTCACATTCCATAAAAATTGTAAATTCTATTATTTTTCTATTTAAAGAACCCCGCACTTCTTTTATGGAAAATGGCGCTCGGTAAAATTTTCTAAATTTTTAGTATGTTGTAGAGAATGCCATTCTGATCAAAAGTGTTCCTGGCCACAGCAATATCTGCAGACCAGTTTTTGAGATACCAAGTTGCAAAATATGAATTCTCAATACATTATATTTTCCTAGTTTAATATGAATTCGTTTTGTTTTTCTAAATTTTTGATGGCCCTATCGTAGATAGGATAGAATACTATAAAAATGGTTTAAATTTTTTTATTATATACCTACCGGGTGAGTGACGAAAATTATTTAATAATTTTTGTTGAATCATTGTATTTTCGGCATTAAATTAAATGTTTACAAAGTAATACTGTAGATGACAATAGCTTGGAGCAAGCTATCAGAATTTATATTATATATATTTATACAGGGTAGGTAACTCAAAAAATTTAATATTTTTTTTTTTAGTTTTGAACGAAATTTTGTAGATATTTCTTTATGTACTACTTGTCGCTTATCGTATGCTTCTAAATATATATAATTATCAAGGTTATACAGGGTGTTTCCGATGATAAGCGATGGAAAAATAACATAAAAAGGCATGTTTATAAATCACCCGGTATATTAAAAATGAATCGGTTAAATTTCGTTATTTTTTAATATTTTTTGCTTGAATTGTCTTACTTCCATGTTTGCTATTGATTTCCCTTTTTCTATGACCAGTTCAAAAAATAAGCAAATAAAATAACATTTTTTTTTTCAATAAAATTTGTTATGTAAGTTCATTTTTTGGATAAAAATAAATGTATTTAATGCTTTACAGGGTGTTTCGAATAATTAGGGTATTCTAACACTGTATTGCAAAAATGAGAAATATACAGGGTGTTCCTAAATATCATGTAAATACGAAAAGGGGTAATTCTTTGGCTTATTTTATGACTAAAAATTCATATAAACATAGGTTCGCCAACGCTTCGTTGCCGATCTACAGGGTGTTGAAATTTCAAGATTTTTTTAGTTTTTTCTTTATAGCTCTTGTAGTTTTTGAGATATTTAGCTCTAATTTGGAATATAGGTTACGCTGTACGACTTACATTATTGGGTATACCAAATCGTTTTAAGAATCTACAGGGAGATATTTTTCAGAGCTCATGCCACCTTTTCTCCCTATGAACTTTTTTTCGGTGAGCCGCTGGTAGATTCTAAAATAGAAAATACATTTTTTGTTTTGTTCTAAAGCATTTTAATCTCTTGTAGTTTTTTCGTATCTACCACCGTTATTTAGAAAAAAAAATAAAAGGTTTTCTGTTTTTCGCTAGATGAAATTAAAATTTTTTAAATAGCCTAATAAGCTCTGGCTTAATTTAGATAACCTTTTGTTTGTATTTGATTTGACATTTTATTCGCCACCAACTGTTAAAAATTGAAACTAGGATGGCGCGGTTTTTGTAGCAATGATTTACTACAATACAAAAATATCAAATAATAACAATAACAAGAAAACTACGTTATAAAAATTGTTGAAAGTAACCTCAGCCTACTCTTATGCATGTGCAGAATTGGTATAGTTTGGCATTCAAACACTTTTAAACCCTACAGTTTAAAATTTAAACCTTTAAATTACAAAAACTTGTGGACAAAATTTAATATTTCAAATGCGAACTGTCAAAATTAATAAAAATAAGAGATTACCCAAATAAAACCAAGGCTAGAACTAGACCAATTATTTTAAAAAAAATTAATTTCATCTAGCGAAACACAGAAAACCTTTTATTTTTTTTCTCTATAACGGTGGTAAATACGAAAAAACTACAGGAGAATAAAATACTTTAGAACAAAACAGAAAATGCATTTTGTATTTTAGAATCCACCAGCGGCGCACCGAAAAAAAGTTTATAGGGAGAAAAGGGCATGACCCATGAAAAAATATTTCCCTGTAGATTCTTGACCATTTGGTATGCCCAATGATGTAAGTCCTACAGCGTAACTTATATTTCAAATTAGAGCTAAATATCTCAAAAACTACAAGAGCTTTAAAGAATAAACTAAAAAAATCTTGAAATTTTAACACCCTGTAGATCGGCAACGAAGCATTTGTGGACCTATGTTTATATGAATTTTTAGTCATTAAATAAGCCAAAGAATTACGCCTTTTTGTATATACATGATATTTAGGAACACCCCGTACTTATATAAAAACTATGAACAATTTATTATATTATCCATATTATTTTATCCAAAAATAATAAGTAGGCCCCTAATTATTCGAAACACCCTGTATAGCATTAAATATATTTATTTTTAACCATAAAATGAACTTACATAACAAATTATTAAATATTGAAATTAAAAAAAAAAAGTGTAATTTTCGTCACACCCAGTATATAATAAAATTATTTTAACTATTTTTATAGTATTCTATCCTATCTACGACAGGGCCATCAAAAATTTAGAAAAACTAAACGAATTGATATTATAAACTAGGAAAATATAATGTATTGAGAATTCATATTTTGCAACGTGGACACCCGTATCCCAAAAACTGGTCGGCAGATATTGCTGTGGCCATGAACACTTTTGATCAGTATGTCATTCTCTAAAACATACTAAAAATTTAGAAAATTTAACCACGGGCCATTTTCCATAAGAGAAATGCGGGGTTCTTTGTGTATTTAATTTGTTTTACTTAAAAATGTACAATGGATCAAATAAATATTATTGTGTATTTTGTATAGAACTTGTTTCATTTTATCACCATCTATCACTAACAATAAACTAATTAAACTGAGGCATAGGGAAAATACTATTAAGGCAAAATAACTGGCCTGTCTTTTCAATCACACAACTTTTAAGTGGACTCCGTAGCACCTTGAAAACGGGATTTCTTTTGACGGGTTTATTAATTAAAATTTTTTTTTTATAAAAGTGTTAGGAAATTTAACAAAGAATATTGGAAAATCCTTATTTTTGTTATTTATGTATATATCCGTGATATATTAAAGAGTAACACAGTTACAAACGCGTTATTTCTAAAAGTTGACATGCAGGTGGAAAAATTAATAAATTTTTCTAAATGCAAACCCCGTTTCTACTACAACGGAAAAGAATAATGTAATTTCAAAATTAGGGAAAGAACCTGAATGTACTTTTCCGTTCAGACAAGCAGTAGGAGCGTTCTTGTATAGTATTTGTAGAATTATACCGTTGATCTTTCGACTGCAATAAACCCTAATTATCCCTTCGACCATAAAATAAATAATGAATTCCCAAATTTTAAAACCTTTTCGAGCAGAGCCGGACCAGGTACAGATTCAATTTATAGTACCTATGCCTGATTCATATATAAATACAAACTGATTTTTAATAATTTTAGTCTTTAGTGGTTTTCCGGCGAGTAATTTTTAGTTAGGCTTATTAGTGGTAGAATGTGGCGTCCTTGAAATTGTGCTGATAGGGGGGCATCTTCAAGTGTCATTTTTACAAGAAAGCATTTATCTACCGATGCCAAACTAATAATTAAAAATGTGTATCAATCTTTGTTGAGTCGAAATTTTAAATCGTTGGATGCTTTAGCAGAGACGTCTACTTTGACAAAAACTCCTTTATCTTCGGTAACAAACATAGTACTTAAACCTGTTAATCCTAGAAAAAATCGGAGTAATTCTGGCACATTTAGAAGCATTGACGAAATTGACATGGATTTATTAAGAAGAAAGATTTACCAAATGTATGAGGCACAAACTGTACCCACTTTGATTTCCCTCAAAGAGCGGCTGATTAAAGACTAAACAAATATCGCTTGTTGCCTTTCAAGCCTTAGGAAAATATTGCGTAAAATGGGTTTTAAACACCGAACCATTAATAATACAAACATTAATGAAATCTCAACGTTTACGGGAATAGAGACTTAAATATTTAACAGCTGTTAAACAATTTAGAGAAGAAAATCGTCCAAATATTTACCTTGACGAAACATGGTTCGATACCCATGACACTCCAAGAAAAGGTTGGGATGATTCTTCCAAAAAATGTTAAACCAAGGCACCATCAAATAAAGGCAAAAGAATCACAATATTACATGCTGGTTCAGAGAACGGGTTTGTTTCAAATTGTCTGTTTCTTTCAGCTAAAAACATAGCAGATTCTTCTTTAGATTACCATCAAGATACCGACGCACAACTTTTTGAAGATTGGTTTAAACATAAACTCCTTAAAAATATACCTGAAAATAGCGTCATTGTAATGGACAATGCTAGTTATCATAGTCGGCAAGCAAAAATCATTCCCAATTCTAATAATACAAAAGCAGAAATTCAAAATTTTATGATTGAAAATCATTTATATTTTGAAGAAACTTACACAAAACGAGAACTGCTAGAAATATTAAAAGCTTTTAAAATAAGTAAGGAATACGAGTGTGACGAACTTGCAGCAGAAAATGGATATACAGTGTTGCGTCTTCCTCCATACTATTGTATATTCAATCCTATTGAGCTAATATCCAATATGAGGAGAAATAATATTTTTCCTACATTAAATGCATCTGTAATAGAATTAATTAAAAACGAAGTAAGAAAAATTTCTGCAGACAGCTGGAAAAACTGTGTACAGCATGTACTTAAGGTGGAAAATTCTTACAATTGTATGATTACAAATGTTCAACCCTTAATTATAAGTTTAGGCTTAGATGAAGATAGTGATAGTGATACAGAGTTAAATTTTGAATAAATTATCAACAGTTTTTTAGAATTTAATTAATTTTTATTGTACTTGTTATCCTAATAGTTATACTTTTAAATTATATTATTTTCAATTATCATTAATTGTTATCATTATTTTACATTTATTATAGGTACCTACTTAAAACTAAAAATAACTATCTATTTATTTTAAATTATAAAAATAAATCATGTGGTGTAGGTACATTTTCAAGCCGACCCTGATTTAATCCCCTTTGAAGAGGTTGAGGCGTATACAATAGGGTTTAATCAGGTAGTTTAATTTTTGGCAGTAAGAGTCAACGGTATAATTCTGCAAATACTATACCTAAGGGTTAGAACGAGACCAGATCTGGCCTATACCTTTGGATTCTTGTCAAGAACATTAGAAAATCCTTTAAACGAAGATGTTTTGAAATTAAAAAGAGTTTTCAGATATCTAGCAGGTCCAATTCAACTGGGTATATTATCTACCATCCAGGACTACCAACAGAGTTAGAATCATATATTATATAGTGATACCGTCTTTGGTGGTTATACAAAAACAGAGAGATTAACTTCTGGAGTGGTTATAACTTATGCTGGAGGAATTATTTTACGGTTAAGTCAAAGCCAGAATATGATCATTACTTTTGCGTCACAGATTCATTTGGGTAAATAGATTATTTAAAACAATTTCAAACTTAAAAATATACTCGTTTTGCAGGTTGACAATGCAGCAGCTGTTAAGCTAGCTCAAAATCCTGAATTCCACCGTAGAATAAAGCACATAGATACAAAGCCTTTTTCCGTAAAGGAAAAAATTATGGAACGAATATTAAGCATGCAGATAACTAAGCAAATTCAAGTTGCCGATGTAATGACTAAAGCATTACGAAAAACAGGATGGATTGCTAATAATCTGTAATGAAATGGGACTTTCCTAAATAATGTGAAAAACTTTATTAACAAGGGAAAGTGTTGAAAATAGCATTTTTATATTATTAAAGTTTTTCACTGTAGACAAGGTATAACGTATCAGTGGCGTATTTAGAATATTGCCACGGGGGGGGGGGGGGTCTATACCTTTTGTTTTTTTTTTCTTTCTTTAAAAAAGCGCCGCAGGCGAAAATTTTATCGGTGCTACGCCCTATTTTGAACTATCAAAATTTATAATTTCTATGTTTTGATAGCTAAATCCAAAAAAGGAGGAAATTAAGAAATTTTTAAATATAAACGCAATAATGGGAATATATATTTTTTTAAATATTTATGTTTAAAAATATATATTTCTACATAATATGAGCGATTCAGAAAATGATTGATTTTCAAGTTATTTTTGCCATTTTTTTTTGCCAAGTTTGGCCATGTTGTTTTGTTATCTGTGACACAGTTACTTAATTATTTGTAAAAACAAAGTATTGCTAATAGTTCTAGTTTGCAAAAAAATTACAAAACTAAGTGAACATCATTTCAATTTTTTTAAATTAAATAAATTAGACACGCAGGTAAAAAACAAGAAAAAAATTGAAATAACTCGAAAACCAAGCATTTTCGGAATAGGTCATATTTAAGAAAAAATTACAAATTACCTTCTGCGAGGAATTAATCGAATTATCAATCACCATGTATATATTATTTTACTCACTTAAATTAGAAATTAAATGCAACAAGGCATCTGATCTGTTCTGAGTTTTTTTAATGTTAAGCCCACGGGGGGGGGGGGTCCAGACCCCTCGGACCCCCCCCCCCCTAAATACGCCACTGTAACGTATTATAATTATTGTGGCAAGTTATGATTCCTTGAATAAATACCTTTAAATCTATCAACCTATGTCTAGTTTTTCTTCTAGTAAAACATACTAAAATTACGATTTCATTTGATAATAAATTACAATAATGCTCTTCCTCCAGAATTTTCAAAAAATCAAAAGAGGTCCATAAGTAAGTAAGTATAGTTTTTCAGTGATAATATATATTTTTTTTAATACAAGTATTGATATTGACTAAGTAATATACAGTGTGGTTGTTTAAATGTGCAGAATATGGGTATTTTTTTTATTACCGATTTCTCAGAAAATTTTATTCTTGATAAAATTTGGTGCATGTTCGATAATTATATTTGGTGTACTTGGAATAGTTGCAAGTCAAACGGCGTACAGGGTAGGCCAATAAATATAAAACTTGTACAAGAATAAAGTACCCCTATTTCAGAAAATTCAGCAAAATCTTATTAAGAAAAGTTGCTTAGAATTAAAAGTTATGAATAGATTAAAAAATGTGACCTCCTAAAATAAAAAAATATATTTTTTAAAAAACATTAATAATTTCCCAAAAATTTTTCTTTATATTCACCATAAAGACCTTTATAAATTAATCAAAATCAAATCAATTTCACATATCTTTGTTCAAATTCAAGCATATTTGTAAAATTTACTTGAATTTTTAATTTATTAAGGAATCACAAACTTCATGTTTGTTGCAATGAAAGATATTAAACACAACTTTAAAAATATCCTAAAAATTCTTTTTAACAAAATAAAACATTAGTAATGATAATATGCTAATTAAAAAACTATCATTTAAAGTGCAAAATTTTTATTTTAAATGTTTATTAAAAAACTTTAATCTTGTACAAGTTTTATATTTTTTGGCCTACCCTGTACGCCGTTTGACTTGCAACCATTCCAAGTGCACCTAATATGATTATCGAACATGCACCAACTTTTATCAAGAATAAAATTTTCTGAGAATTCGGTAATAAAAAAATGCCCATATGTTGCACACTTAAACAACCACACTGTATATATAATTATGCATACTTATATTTTTACAAATTATTAAAAAATTAAGGAACAAAACCCTTTTCACATGTTCGTAATGTGCTGTTAAATTTTAAAAATTTTTGATGCACAATTGCAACAATTCCTTTTTAAAAATTGTTTATTATTGGTTTACGCTTCTATCCTTTACTGGCTTTCTTTCCTTATTTATTTATTTATTACAAATAGGGATACAACAGACAACAAACACTGAGCTCAATATAGCATCCACGTTGTTGTATTAGCTAGTGAGAATTAATAATATTTAAATTAAGTAAGTTCATTAACATAAAAATTGTAAAAGAAATCACAGCAGTGATTTTACATATTTTTTAAATCTAATTATAGACACATTTTCATTTCCATGCCTAAAGACAGCCTATTACAGGCTCGAGTCGCTCTACAGAGAGGATAATTTTTTCCAGAATTAGTATTTCTAAGTGGAATATTAAAAGTATTATGAAGCCTTAAATCTATAATCGGTACATTAAAGCTTAACTTTGATCTGAGTATTTGTGAATCAATATGACAGTTCACCAATTTGTAAATCATAATAACATCGGAAACCATTCGTCTTTCAGTACTTAAGTGTCATTATTGAATATTTATTTATAAATAGGTTTACAATTTATCACCTATAGCTATGTCTGTCTTACGTGATAAAGAAAATTTATTTTGAATACTTTCTAGCCTTCGCTGATAAACTACGTAGGTACTGAGGGTTCCAAACAACTGATGCAAAATTAAGTTTACCAAATATAAACGCGTAATACAAGTTTACAACTGTTTGAGGATTATTAAAATTTAAACTGTTTCTCTGTTTCTTATAATAAATCCTAAAAACCGATTACTCTTATTGACAACCTGTTCGACGTGAGATCTAATTATTAACTTACTGTCCATTATAACACCTAAATCACGTATTTCATTAACCGATTTAATATCACTATATTATTAATAGTACCTATAACGAAAATTATGAAAATTTTTGTTTCTGGTAAATGTTATCGATACACACTTGTCTAGATTGAGAAATAAACCTGACTTTCACAGAATCTTACCAAGGCATTAAGATCGTCCTGCAGCCCATTGCAATCCTCCGGTCCCCGGTACCCTGATTATTCGAAAAAATTTTAGTTCATCTGAGTACAACAAAAATTTAGAGAATTTAAAGCATTGTTGAATGTTGTTAATGTATACAGGGTGTCCGGTAACTTATGGGCCATAGAGCAACTGGAGATAGTAGATATAAAAATATGTCTTTTGAGCCAAATTTGCCCAAGTAAAATGTTAGAGGTTAAAGAGATACAGGGTGTTGAAAGTGAAAATTAATTTTCGAAAAATGATGATAATTTTGAAACGATTTAAGATATCGAATTCAAAATCGGTATAACCAGGTTTTCGAGAGTGAGAAATTCGAATTTGGTGTTAATTTCAAGATACTCCCTAGAGGGCACTTGCTACGTGCTTCATGTTGAACTAATTCAGCCATATTTTTTTTAACCGTGCAGTTACTAGTATTTATACTTTAAACTATAAAAGAACCTACCTTTTTACGTAAAAAGGGTACTCTTGGTCGATCTCGATATCTCAAGCCGTTACCCAGATTCTAGGACTTGATGATAAAAAGGCAGAAAAAAAAAACAAAATGAAAATATTGGAAACTATTAAAAATTTGTTTTAATTCACTTTAGTAAATGTTAAAAGTGTCCACCGATTACTTCAATACATTTTCTTAAGCTTTTTAACAAATGACGTCTCACATTCAGGAAGATATTTTGATTATCTCCTATAACAATGGCGGCTTCTTGACAGCTGTATTGGATTCATCACCATATACCAAATCCTTCATGTGACCCCACAGATAAAAATCTAACGGGTTAATATCCGGGCTACGCGGTGGCCAAGGAAATTCGCTTCCGCGACCAATCCACCGATGTGGAAAACGCTGATTTAAATGATTTCGAACAGGAACTGCAAAGTGTGCTGGGGCACCATCTTGCATGTACCACATATTGTGTCATATGTTCAGAGTTATATCATCCAGAAGGTAAAGTACCGTAAAACGAGGAGGCTTTAGGACAGCCAGGTGACTTTGTGACACCGTGTATTTGCCGCGAAAATTCAAAAATTGTTTTGATATGTGACACATGAGAGCTACCGCCGCTGTTGTCATCCGTTCCAAGGTTGTTAACTAGTATTCAGCAGTATGTTGGCTATCGTAGAAGACGTACGCGTGCACCGTGAGCGTTTTATATGAACAATAGGTTTTTTGTCAATTTTAGTTTGTTGTGATACTTTGTTCTGTACAGGATAAACGATAATTAGCAGGCAAAATTTTATATTTACCCACTGTGAACTGGTATATCAAGTAAGTATTTATGTTATTACATTCTTAAAATTATTTTTACCAAACCAGTGACGCCACTTAAAGTAAAATGGCGACAATAAGCGGGATGACTTTGTGACACTATATATTTAAAATCAACAGAAGTGCTGACTCGTATGCCAGAAGAAATTATGAACAACCAGAGTACCGGCGTGAAAGATGCCTTGGGTGAAACTTTTTTGGAACAATTACAGAGAAAACGAGACGCAACAACTGGGTTACGTCAACGTCAAAAGCGCAAAAGAGTAAATGTAGCTCCCGGTAAAAGTATAACTGCAGCAGATCTTGTTGCTGACGACTTGACAACAGCTAAACCAAAATCAAAAAAAGCTAAAAAAGGGGCTTCAAATGATGAAGTTCAGAATATGCCATCGACGTCGTCGATGGTACTATCTGAAGAAGCCTCAACGTCAGCGCCATCTAATGAACCTTCGACATCAACACAATCAGAAAAGCTCTTAACGTCAATACCATCTGTAGAATCCAACAAAAAGCTTCGATTAAGGCGCCGTCAAAGTGATTCGGAATCAAGTGAAGATTCTGATGCGATCTCATATAGGGAAAGTAGCTCGTCTCCCATGACTGAGTTTGATGGTATTATGTCTGCAGATGAGGTACCGGAAAGTAGATCAGTGGTTAATGATGACATAAAAGCAAAGATTGGAAATTATGTTATTATACGTTATGAAGAACACTTCTTTTCTGGCTTCATCACTAGCCTTAAAGGAAATGATGTTTGTGTTAGTGCAATGGAAAAATGTGGTTTCAATTGGAAGTGGCCTGATCGCAAGGACGAACTGTTTTATGAGATTTCCGAAATAGTTCACCAAAAAATTAACAAACCACTGCAAATTTCGTCTCGTCGAGAAATCTTTCGCGTTCCAGAAATGGACATTTACTTATAGTGTTTATTTCCTCCTTTAACTGTTTTGTAACTTAGCGACACGTTTCTCAGTTATGTATTGTTTAGTTTGCTTTGAGCTTCCAATTTTCTTGTGAAGTTTAGTTAAATAAAGCATTTTTTTTCGATTCGTGTTTTTATTTGGGTGCACTTTGTGACAAACAATTTTTGTATAATTACAATGTAGGTGGCGAATTTGTGCCAAACCCAACATGAAGAATATATTTTTAGAACATTATTTGTCATAAAGTCAGCCGGCCAAACTGCGACTTTGTGTATGTATAAAAAGTTATAGGTGTCACAAAGTCGACCCATCGAGTGGGGTCAAATTGTGACTAATGATTTTGTGAATAACTTTTTTCTGTTAATATTTTTCTTTATGAATATGAGATAGAATAGTAGCCAAAGGATGATATTTCATTTGTAATATTCGAAGTATTTTACTTTCATAACACACAACTTTTTAATCGATAAAAACTGTGAAAAGTGTCACAAAGCCACCTCGTTTTACGGTAAATCGTTTTCTAAAAACTGCAAATATTGTTCTCCATTAAGTCTCTGCGGAAGCTGATATGGGCCGATCAAGAAATTGTCGATAATGCCGCACCAAATATTTATCGAAAACTCGTGCTGAAAATGTCTTTCTTTGGGTAGTCGTGGATTTTCCAAAGCATAGTGATGATTATTTTTCCAGTTAAAAATTCCGCGTCTTGTAAAAGTTGCCTCGTCAGTAAATAATATTATTCTCAGGAACATGGGATCTTCGTTATTCTTATTTAGTAGATTTTGACAGAATTCTGATCTGACTGGCAAATCTCCTGGCAGTAAATATTGAACGGGCGTGAAATGGTAAGGAAATAAATTTTCTGCATTGATGACTTCTGAGACGGTCGATTTACCTATTACTGTAGAAGCTTCCAAACGCCTAGTGCTTAATTCAGGATTTTCCGCGATACGAACCAAGATCTCTTCTTCTTGTTCGACCGTTATAGTTTTCGGTCGTCCACCAGGATTTTTGACATAAAACGAACCTGTTTCACCTAACTGATTGAATATTCTTTAAAATATTTTTCGGTCTGGAATGATTCTGGTTGGGTAGAGTTCTACATACCTTTTAAATGCAGCACGACTATTATAATTCTCTTGTGCATAAACGCAGACCAAATCACGTAAATCACGGTTAGAAAACTTATTAAGCCTGGGCATTTTTATTTGAAAAGATTACAGTACTTGGATATTGCAAAAACTTTTTATTTAAGTACCTTTGACGGGAAAAAGTAGAAAATAATGACAGTTTTCACCGCAACAAATTTTGTCAAAATGCAAGGCACACTTTGTGAATTAAATATTTCTCAGCAATCAACAGAGTGTGCAATGGAACATTCAGACGCTAAAATCTGGGTAACGGCTTGAGATATCGAGATCGACCAAGAGTACCTTTTTTACGTAAAAAGGTAGGTTCTTTTATAGTTTAAAGTATAAATACTAGTAACTGCACGGTTAAAAAAAAATATGGATGAATTAGTTCAACATGAAGCACGTAGCAAGCGCCCTCTAGGGAGTATCTTGAAATTAACACCAAATTCGAATTTCTCACTCTCGAAAACCTGGTTATACCGATTTTGAATTCGATATCTTAAATCGTTTAAAAATTATCATCATTTTTCGAAAATTAATTTTCACTTTCAACACCCTGTATCTCTTTAACCTCTAACATTTTACTTGGGCAAATTTGGCTCAAAAGACATATTTTTATATCTACTATCTCCAGTTGCTCTATGGCCCATAAGTTACCGGACACACTGTATAATAAAAAACAAGGGACCGAGGTGACTGCCCTGAGGTACACCATACGGTACGTTAAAAGGCTTAGCGTAAAAACCACCAATGGAAACTATCTTCTGTCGTCTATCACTGAGATAGGACCAAATCCATTTCAGTAATCTCCGGCGACAATGTGGTGGCGGCATGCGAATAAGTAATATTTTACAGCGAGAAATTCTTGAACCAATCTTTGCATACCTAATTTAATAATAAATAATTCAAAATTAGCAAAAATAAGAATTTTTTTTTATGGTTTCATCCCTCACTCAACCTACAGTCCTTCCTATTTATGCACTCGACTAGAAGTCTAGACATGTCCAATCTACAAATTATATACGTTCTAAGTTTGCGATATACAAAGAAAAATCAACCTTGACCGATATAAATAGTAAAGCCCCAACAACAGTTTGATGGGTTCGTTTTTGCTTTTCTATTGCGGGTTTAACATAATCGATGCAAAAGTTATTGGCTTGTCATGTCGTGATAATAACACATCAGGGCCCTCCTTACAATTAATTACGGACTTTTCCGCTAATTGGATAATAAGTAAGTCGATAAGAGGGAACCTTGAGAAACCTACAAGCTTTACACAAATATTGACTTTACTGCCATAGCTATTGTATATAAGGGTGTCCAATAACTTAAGAGGTCATACAGCAACAGGAGATAATATACTTGAAAATAGCTTAATTTCTTATGATATTATTATATCCACGATTAAAATTTATTTTAAAAAATTGGCGTGTTTTAGAAGCCGATATGAATCAAATTTGGTGTAGTTCTATTTTTAATCTACGACAGTGCCATTATGACGTATTTAGCATTATCATTTAGATGTCATATTGACCTTCATAATAGCACTCAGTGCCATTATGAATTCATAATAACATCCAAATGTTAAGATACAAAAACAAAAAGAAAGTCGGTGCAAACTATTTATTTGTTATTATTACTTAGAAAGACAGATTGCATTTATTTATTGTAAACATCCAAAGGGACACTTTCGGATTCAGAATCTCCTATATTTAAATTATTTTTGGCCAACACTTTGCATACATAAGAAAACTAGACTGGGTACATATCGCTAATCGTCAGCCGAGAGTGCATCTAATATTAAGACTAAAAAAAAATTTACAAAAATTTACAATAAAAAATACTTTTCTTTTTTTCTATTTACTATTGCTTTTTTTGCCTCACCTTCCTGCGGAACGTAAAGGGGAAACATATCGCTAAATTGTCATTATAAACAACTGACCAAAACTAGACAATGGTGCAAAATTTCCGTTTTCTCGTATAGATAGGTATTTTTCGGAGACGGCGCCGTATAGTGCTCGGTGTCCCGTTTCCAATGCCGCCTCGCTCGATTCGCTACGACTTTTCGTTACGGAGATATATTATGATATTTAATATTATGATATTGATATTTATAGGTGCTCTTTAAACTCGCACACCTGTGTGCAATGCGGGGTATACTTTCCATATTTGCTCTATAAAAATATGTAAGTATTCAATCGATTAAAACATAAGCAAAAAATTATTCTTACATTGAAGCTATCAATTATCAGCTAATAAATTTGTAGAAATATTATTTTGCCGAGCCCTTCGGGCACGGTACTGTTCTAGTTCGTTCGTTTAATTATACGACAGCTGTCACTTTGACAGGTAAGTGTAATTTTCTTTTTAGCTTTTTCGTAGCGAGGGTTATAGCTATAAGAATTTGAAATTAAAAAATTTTCAGGTACCTCAATAACAAAGTTCTATACGATAGCTGTCAAATTTTGGCAGGTAAGTGTAAATTTTTTTTTAGCCTTTTCATAGCGAGGGTTATAGCTGTAAGAATCCGAAATTTAAAAAATTTCAGGACCTAAATAAGAAAGTTTTATACGATAGCTGTCAAATTTTAACAGGAAAGTGTCAATTTTTTTTTAGCTGTAGGGTTATAGCTGTAAAAATCCTAAATTGAAAAATTTTTCAGTACGTAAATAACAAAGTTCTATACGGCAGCTGTCAAATTTTGACAGGTAAGTGATAATTTTCTTTTAGCTTTTTTGTAGTAAGGGTTATAGCTGTAAAAATCCTAAATTGAAAAAATTTCAGGTACCTAAATAAGAATGTTTTATACGATAGCTGTCAAATTTTGACAGGTAAGTGTACATTTTTTTTAGCCTTTTCATAGCGAGGGTTATAGCTGTAAGAATCCGAAATTTAAAAAATTTTAGGTACCTAAATAAGAAAGTTTTATACGATAGCTGTCAAATTTTTGACAGGTAAGTGTCAATTTTTTTAGCATTTTCGTAGCGAGGGTTACAGCTGTAAAAATCCTAAATTGAAAAATTTTTCAGTACGTAAATAACAAATTTTAATACGACAGCTGTCAAATTGTGACAGGAAAGTGTCAATTATTTTTTAGCTTTTTTGTAGCGAGGGTTAAGGTCGATTTATAAACTTGACGTTCCGTTTGCGTTCGCCGTTTCAACTTAAAAGCACAGAGTTCCATAAGATCATTTATATTTGACGTTGACGTTGCCGTTTGCGTCGGTCTTGCCGTTCCCTTCCGTTCAACATAAACCAATTTTCTCTTTTTCCGTTCGCGCCGTTCGTAGAAACGTCGTAGCAGATTTAAAGAGCCAATCAAAATCGTATTTATCTATCATGTGAAGTTTACCATATGATTTGCAGCCATTTTAAAGTTTGTTTATGTTCTGTGTCTGTCGTTTCAAGACCACATAGGTACAAAGGATAATTCCCACTCCGGCAATTAATCTTCAAAATATTCCTTGTTCATTTTGAGAATAACAAAAACAGTAAAAACAAAATATTAATCACACGAAAAGTCAAAAGAAAAGCAGGTTATGTCATTTTTTGAACGTCGCCAACGTCAAGTTTATAAACAGTCCAATTTCGTGTCTACGGACGTCGACGCAAACGGTGAACGCAAACGGCGAACGCAAACGGAACGTCAAGTTTATAAATCGACCTTTATAGCTGTAAGAATCCGAAATTTAAAAAAAATTCAGCACCTAAATAACAAAGATTTATACAATAGCTATCAAATTTTAACAGGTAAGTGTCAATTTTTTTTTAGCTTTTTTGTAGTGAGGGTTATTGCTGTAAGAATCCTAAATTGAAAAATTTTTCATTACCTAAATAACAAAGTTCTATACGACAGCTATCAAATTTTGACAGGTAAGTGTCAATTTATTTAAACTTTTCGTAGCGAGGGTTAAAGCTGTAATAATCCTAAATTTAAAAAATTTTCAGTACCAAAATAACAAAGTTCTATACGACAGCTGTCAAATTATATATACTTAAATAGTAATTCTTATTTTTTATAATTTGCACCCTTTATATTACCGGTAGGTATAGAACAATATATTTGAAAAAAGTAGTATTTGAGATGACCTAAACGAATCTCCAAACCAAAAGTATGTCGGACGCACCCAATTCGATTTATTAACGATCCACATCTACATTGATTTTAAAAAAATCAAAAAATTGACTTCCCAACTTTTGATCGCGTTCGCAAATAACAGTGTTTTGTAGCCTAATATCGTCTACACGTCGAAAAAGTTTAAATCGATTAAAATGATTTTTGCCACCTGTATCGCGCTACAACGAAAAAAAAACATATTTTTGAACTTTGAATATTTTAATAACTTTTTTCCGGTACACCCTGTATATTGGAAATTGTTCCCAGAACGTGCCCCTACTATTCCTCTCTACGTCCAGAAAGTTTGAATCGTTTAGCTCTAACCGTTTTTGAACAAAATAATCGCGAACATCGAAATGTAGAACAGCCTCTAACCACGTGGCGACGGATTATCAATGTCGGAGCGCCATCTTGAACAGCGAGATTACAACTATTTCTGAAACATTTTGGGCACATATTTTGGTCAATAAAATTAGAAGAAGGTTCAAGGTAGCTATTCCATCCAATTTAAAATCTGGAAATGTTCCTATTACTTTAGTAAGTCAAGCTTAAAACACCCATTTTTCGCCATTTTTGACAGCCGGCTTTTTAGAATTAATTTTCATAAAAAATCAAAGCCTACTAAATCAAAAGTGAATGGTGTTAGAATTTGTAAATTTTGCCTGTTTCCGCACTCAAAAAAGCGACTTTTCTCAAATTTGCGAATATATTTTGATAAGTTTGGATATGTAGAGGTGTTGAGAATAAATCAGCGCGTCTTTTGAGAAAAAAATATAAACGGTTTTGTTAAAAATTGAATAAGCTACAGTCGATATATTATAACGTCGGATAAAAATATGTCTTGATAAATCATAAATTAATTTTTTTTGAGCCACAAATGATGTTTTCCCATAGCGCGTTTACTATGCAAACCAAAGCTTGTTTATCGGTCGATATGGTGGATCAAGAAAAAATTCAAAAAGTTATATATAGACACTTGCAGAAGTATTTAAGCAAACCAGTGCGACGCCAACAGAAATTACGGGAATAAAAATTCATAAGCTGCCGTTTTTTCCGTATTAAAGATAAAGAAACGAAAAAATATCTCTCAAATACAATTTGACGAGCTCTATCCGCTAAAGTATACAACGTTTCGATCAAAAGTCGTTTTCCGTACGAAAAAAAAATAAAAACGGCGAAAAAATCACGCCTTACTCTGTGGTTTCCAGTTTCTTACAATTTTTGATAATTTCCATTCCAGTTAGGTATAGAATGATATATTGGAAAAAGGTAGTTTTTGAGATGGCCTAACCGATTATCCAAACCGAATGTCGATTGGATGCACCCAATTCGACTTATTAGCGATCCAAGAGGTACCATTTTGGACCAAATTTTGACTTTTAAAAAATAAAAAAAATTATTTCCAAACTTTCGATCGCGCTCACAAACAATAGGCTTCTGTAGCCGACGGTCGTCTACGCGTCGAAAAAGTTTACGACGACGACTACGACGCCGCCGACAACATACATACATTATTTTCACCGAAGATCCGTATAACATATCGCGGTTTAGCGCGATATGTAATTAGACGGCAATAATGACGTTGTCAAAATCGAAATTGAAACAATCAAAAATGCGGTTACCATGATATCGACTAATATGGACACCTGAAAATTTTAAAAATTACGAAAACGTTATCTGATATTAAGGTGGGAGTATCGACATGCTTGCCAACCTATAACCTATTTCGCGTAGATTTATTTATGTTTTCTAGCTTTTATACAAAATTTAAAGAAAATCAGTATCGACTTGATATTCTATAGGTAATAAGTGACATATTTAATAAATATCAAGGAATTTCATAACTTATTTTAGGAGAATTGTATAGCAAAAAATATCGGGTAAGATTTTTTTTAACATTATTATGTCATTGTCACTCATGGTTCTTTCACTATACAATTCTCCCAAAATTAGCAATGAAATAAATTGATATTTTTGTAATATATCAGATACTACCTAAATAATGTACCGACGATATTGATTTTCTTTAAATGTTAGTTATTAAAATAATAAACTCAAAAAATCAACGCGAAATAGGTTATAGGTTGGCAATAGATTTAATGACGTTGAGAATTCAACCTTAATGAAATTTAGACGAATAAAATCTATTTGCACTGTCGTAGATTAAATTTTGAATGATACACGTTCGATATGAACTTTGTTAATGAAACTTGTGTAATTAAACGTTGCACACGTTTCATTATTGTGTTCATATCGAACTAGTATCATTAATAACTATAAAGGCAAGAAATACGATTTCTTAATTTGTTTTAAGATGCCTCCTAGAGGACGCTAGCTACACAATATAAGTTTGGTAACAAATTTATAAAATAAAATATTTTTCTAACCACCTGAAAAATCCTTATACAATAAGGTTGCAATTTATCTAACACTGTCAGATATTAAAATGCAGATTCAGTTTTCAAAGTACTACTAAGAAATTGAAAGTCAATCATCTCGATAGGATGTCACCACCTGCAGACCGGTTTCGAACTCTTTTGTTCTCGTCAGTACAGGGTAGGTGTTCATACCTTCGATCAGACCACTTTCGTACTAAAAACTATCATATCAACCTTTGTTGGTTGTATATAGATTTTAGCGCCACCTCTTAATAGTCCATACTCCACTGATCGTTATAGGACTCCCTGTATATTAAAAAGTATTGCAAATATTATTATTGTAAACAAAAATATTCCCCTGTTGGGGAAACTTATACGGACACGCGATGTACCTAGAGACTTCTGGGTATGGAGACTATCCCATTAGTCATGATCATGCATAACCGTCTATAATTTTATTAGATGAATTTTTTTTGCGTTGAATTTTAAAATAGGAGCTATATTTCATTAACAAATTCTTTAATTAATTAGTCTTTAGTATAAAAATATTATGATTAAATAAAAGCTATTTTAAGAGGAACGAAGAATCATGGCATGTCAAAATCCTGTGAATCAATTTTGTAACAAAAATGCTTATCATATTTCTACGAATTATAAGTAAAATTGATAAATCTTAAAAATTATTGACTTTAAAAACTTAAATATATCCTCAATTTTAAAATATTTTATTGGAATCGAAACAATTTTCTGGGTGCGTCGCCAATGAAACGCAGTACGATAGGGATGGAAAAAAAATTGTAGTGTTAATATAAGCGGCGAATCATATATATCAAAATTGTGCCAAGCAAATTTATAATAACTAATGACTATCATATTTCCACAAATTGTTATTAAAGTTCCCAAATGTTAAAAATTTTAAATTATGAATACGTTTGATGTAGCACTGTTTTCATCTCTCCTTCTGGAATCAAAATTTTACACTTGTATTAAAATATTTCATCGGTTAGCCTCTCGAACGTAGTACGAAAAAGTTAGAGGAAGCAAAAATTTATATAGTTACCAGCAAAAAAAAAGTATTGTTAAACCATACCTACTGATGTACCCAGGGAGATTACGTACTAATGCAAATTGTATGTAGGTACCAAAAATCTTTATTTCATCATACATGATAATTAAAAGAGCTGGAAGCTAGCGAAAACCTGATATAGTATTCCACTGTCTTCACACACAAATTTGGCGCTGTTTACTATCTTACAGGACGAAGAAAGCAATTTCTAGGATAAGTCCTTGAAGCATATTGGTCCTGTAAACCTACTTTCTGGATGTGTAACTTTCAAACCCGACGCAGGGTCAATGGCGTAAGAGAATTTTAATAATAGCATACAATATGATATCGCCTTAAATAGATGGAAAATTCTATAGTCGGAAAATAATTAATATACTATAATATGTAGAATACATTTTTTTAAACGGTATTTTAAATAAATGTTCTCATAGTTTTTGGCCATAGTTTCTCTGAACCGTGTCAAACCATTTTGTATAGCGAAAGCGAAAAAAAAGTTCCGGTAAAGTATTTTGGTCCCTATTTGATTAATTTTTTATCTAGACCGCTAAAGTGATATTTTTCGGGTAAAAAACTATATAGAAATAAGTGCCTATTTT
Source organism: Polydrusus pterygomalis (assembly GCA_963969555.1). Taxonomy (NCBI): domain Eukaryota; kingdom Metazoa; phylum Arthropoda; class Insecta; order Coleoptera; family Curculionidae; genus Polydrusus; species Polydrusus pterygomalis. The sequence continues at coordinate 82,838,091 of OZ018375.1, forward strand.
CTGATAGGTTGTGAAAAAGTCAGTTACAGAATGGCATCGTAAGTTTAATAAAAAAAAAATGCTTCTGAATCTATTTTAATAGTTACTTTAATTGGCTTCTGTTCAAAATTTTATACTTTGAAAATTTTGTGTCAGCAGCGCTGCTGCCCTTTCAACTTCTGCAGAATCAAAATTATTTTCTACACACTTTCAAATTATTTTACATTTTCCTCGTCACCATCATTTAGTTAAAATTTCTAGGTACGCCATGGCACTAGTGAACCACAGTATACATTAATGTTTCTCAAGTATAAGTAATTTACAATTCATAAAGTTATTTAGGAACTTGGCTAAAAGTCTAAGGATATTTTACAAGTATATAGGGTGAATCAGCCAGTATTCTATTTTAATTATTATTAGGAACAGGTCCCAATAAATGAACATTTCTTACAAATTGCCAAAAATTAGGAAACTGAGACATTTAACAATGAATTTTAACCTTTAAAATAATCCCATCCATCAGAAAACAGCAATACACATGAAAACTCAACAAGTCTGCACAAACATTATGTCACTAAGTACTATAAGTACAAGGTATTATACAAAACGACCAGATCGTCGAGAGTTTTTTTTGCAAAATCGTTTATAATATCGTCATTTAATATTTTAACAAACTCGTGTTCGATGCTGATTAAGGATAAATCCGAAAGGCGTTGTTGTCCCATGGTGTTATGTAAATGGGTTTTTCCTATTTTAAGTTTGAAAAAGATCGTTCCGCTGATGCCACACTAACTGATAAAGTTAGAAATAACATTACTGCACTAGATACATCTGAAAAATTTGAAGAACACACTGATTTTTTATTAATAAATGATCCGCAAGTTCATACACTGTTTTTAATTTTGAAATACTATCTTCAAGTCCCTTTCTGAGGCTTAAAATTCGACTACGAAAGTCAATTGACAAATCAATATGGTATATCGTTTGTAAATTCCACACTTTTACGTATTCTTATTCTTCACTTAACGAAGTTAAATTCTCAGGATATGAAAAACTTAAATTAATTACGAAATGAAATATCTATAAACAGCAAAGCTGGCAGTAAATTTTGAAGGGGCCGTCGATGTGCCCCCCCCCCCCACTCCCCCCCCCCCCCGCGATGCGGGGTCTGCGGTGGTGTTTCGTCGTCACTGGTGTGCAGGTCCACGGGTTTGGTGTCCCTAATGATAACTCTACACCCGTCATTTACACCCGAATTTTTTTCTTTGTAACCCTTTTTAAAAGAAGTATCTACCCAATAAATTATATAATAATATATTCTAAGGTTAGATTTAAAATTATAACAGAAATAAACTACTAGTATTATATGGGAAAATGTACGTATCCAGTGAACAAACACCCGTTTAGATAAACCTTTATAAGTAAGTTGTAGTCTGTTATTTAAATTATATTATGAAACTAACTAAAATTTAATGAAAATTACACAAATTTTACCAGTAAATAAATGCAGAAACTATGCACTGTTCATTTACTAGGCTTATATATTTTTAACTAACCAGTCATTAAACACAATGTACTTAACTTTATATTGTGTCATTATTTACACATAGAAAACATTTTTTTATAAACTAGTTAATGAACATTATCCACATTTAACAAGTATTTCAAATACTATAGGTATGTACGTATTTTACGTATTATTTTTTTATTTTTTATTAATAATAATGAAGATATTCCTAACGGCGGGAAAAAGAAATATGCAGATCCAGATTAACAGATAAAAACCAAATATTTTTGTAACTTAATTTATTATTCAAATATAGTAAGTTGATACCAGGTGCACACAGTCCTAGTTGGAAGAAGCAGTTGATCTTATTTCATCAGAAAAATATCTATTAATGTAGCTTTCATACAGTACAGAATTCTCTAACGAACATTTAAAAAAATTATTTTTTATTTAATTAATTATTTAATAAAACAAAAATATCAAAAAATGGACTAAATACGATATTTTTCTGTCATTAACTTAGGAAAGTAGATATTTTTCTACATGAATTACGCCAGAAAGAAACACAAGAAGCACCTACAATTTTTTGTAACATATCCCTTTTATTTCAAAAAAAAAAGTTTATTAACCATTCATTATTTGGCTGATTCACTCTATATAGGTGCCTTAAATCTCCAGTTTACGAAATTTTACGTTTTAAGTTTAAGTTTGCTTTATTGATGGAATAACAAACCTTGACCGATATAATAAATGTAGCCACCCGAATAACAGCTTGATGGATTCTGTTTGTTTTTCTTTAGCGAGGTTAACATAATCGATGCAATATTATGGCCTTATTGTGAACGTCTATCTGCGACTCAAATCCTATGCTTTATAATAATAATGTATTTTATTTTATACAAAAATATATATATAACAAATATTCATAAAGGTGGCGGTATCCAACTATTTACCTAGCTGTTCATACAACTACCTAATTTATTAAAATAAATAAAATACAGATCCAAAAAAAACAACAAAATATAAAAAAGCAAAAGTTCTAACGTAGCAAATACATGTTTTGAATATAAAAGGAAAAGCAAAGTAGGTATACCTAATGTAAACTTAAAGTGATATAAGTATAAAGTAAAATAATAGTCTAAAAAGTTGAAAACTAAAAGCACATTGAAATAAATTGCAACAAAAATAAAAAAATAAAATAAAAAATTACATGATGCGTAAACACTAGCGCGGATTGCGTCCCGCCAGCAGATGCTCTTTAATACCCCTACAGAAGTCAGCAGAGCTGGGAGCCATCCTGATACAGTCTGGCAAAGAGTTAGTAACGGCCGTATAGCGGAATGAACGCTGAAAAAAAAGCATGGTTCCCTGTGGCGAGTAAGAACATTATGCACATCAGAACGCTTAGTAAGTTTGTTAAAAAGGTAAGATGGAAGAAGTTTTAGAATAACAGCATTGGTAACAAATTGTAGATGTGAAAGTTTCCTACCGAATATCCCGCGGGATAAAATTGACGTGGAAAAAAACATTTTGAGAACTTATTTAAACACTAGTGATATTATAAGTAAAAGTTTCCCTGGATGTATTTTCTAAGTAAAATTTCCATGGCGTCTAAAACAATTCTCGTTCTATGGTTAATGTTAATATTATATCCCACAACATCACAAAGTATGACATACATCTACTCCTAAAAGGTTGCCCTGTATATTATTGCGTTTTATTAATTTTGGTATTCTCCTTCAATTAATAATTTTTTTATCCATACCTAAAAGAAAGTCTACCTTCTTTCCCTGTAAACGAACGCCCACGCAGAAATGGAATAATCCAGCCCCCACCACGTGGCAGCCAGATATCGATCCGACAAGCCAGCCAGCCAGTTGTCGCGAGTCGCACTTTCATCTAAAACACGACCGTCACAAAGAGCACTGTCTTACTACGAGGCATGAAACGTTGCCAGCTCAGCTGTTATTATTATTTTTTGTTTTTACTTTACTCCCAACCAACTTTACAAGTTTATTACAAGGATAAGTATATATATAAAAATAACTAACAATTATTACTCGAACTTAATAGGTATATATATATTTATATATAGGTATTTATATATTATATATATAAAAGACAGTTAAAAAAATTCGTTCTTATTATAAACGTTTGTTAACTCGTTAAGAAAGAAAATTGTACTAGGAAATATTTTTCTAAATGAAATTTAGATATGTAATGGTAGTTTTTTTAATGTTTTAATATTTTCGTGTAAAATATAATATTAATCCATTATAACACAATGACCGTTTTTCAAAGTTACTGTTTATTTTAATAGTTTGTAAAAAATTAGGTTGTCTAGTATTATGTCTATGAATATCATGAACTTTTGTAAACGTTATGTTAGAAATTTTTTGTTTTAAAAGTTAAGAATGAATAAATATGCAAATTTTTAAATTATATAAATTATTTATATCTAGGTATTTATTCGGTTTATATAAATTTCTTGTTGGTTCTAAGTGCGGAAATCTATGAATACATTTAATAATTTTATTTTGTAATTTCTTTAAAGGTTTTCGTACTATTGAATTGGCTGAACCCCCAATAGAAATAAGATACTGAATTTTGAATGTAATAATGCATGATAAATATTTATTAAATAATTTAAAGATATACAATGACGAATTTTAAAGAATATCCCAATTAACGGAGAAGTGTAAGTTCAAATATGTTCTACGTATTCTCTCAAGCTTAAATTTTGATCAATATATTATTATAATCCTAAAAATTTTATGTTATCTTTGTAATTAATATTTTCCTATTAAATATTATTGGTTGCTTCTCCATATCTAGTCTTTGTTTGTTAACACGTTGAGTACCAGCAATGCCTTAACTAATTTTATACTACTGTACCGCAGTGGATAACTTGGGAGCGGATTGACATATTGACATAAAACTTAGACAGAAATGATTAATAGTTCATAATATGACGTTGACAACTCTGACCTTGACAATAGTGGCCATTGGTATCTGGTTCTTTTTCGTATGTTATTTTTCGAACATTGTTGACATCGTTTGGAGGGCGTTGAATTTTGTCTTTCTTTCGGGATGGGTTCCAAGTAATGAAACGAATTGAGGGGTTCATTCCAAAAACCAGACAAGTCCAAAATAATAAATTTCTAGATTATGATGCCATAATATAGATTAAAGACATGCCGAATCGTAGGCACATTTAACTTCTACAAATAATGGACGAGTCCGCTTTATAAATGATCAAAATAAGCTATATTCTGCAAAAACTAGATAAGTCCAGTTCGTTTCCGACAAGAACCAGACAAGTCCATGGACTAGTGGGGTGTTTGAGTTGTTAGTGTTTTGAATATGCATTACGTCTAACTTTTTTTTTGGAAGTAGAAGTTGAATAAATGATTTATTATAATTCCCAGGTGTAGTTTTCCTGCAAAAAGCAGATAAGTCCAATTGTTTTTATTTTTTTTCTCATTAACAACAATATTTTTTCAAATTATATTATTGTACAAATGAACATAATATACTAGCAATTTTTAATAAAAAAAATACTACTTTCTATTACGAACTACGAAACAAGATAGACAGTTTTATTTAATTCCTAAAAAAACATTTTTTTGGACTTTTCTGGTTTTCGGAATAAACCCCTCAATTCTCATCAAGATCCACTGCGTATTTCTATTTGTCTTTTAACATCAATTAGGCTTTTGATAATATTTCTCTGAATGCCAAAAATTGACATTGGGCTCAGTTTGTCACTCAAAATGCACAAAAGCAGCCTAAATAAATAAATAAAGACACCCATTCAGCACATATGTAAACAAACGACTAATGTAAGTACTACATGGCCAATATATATAGTGGCCATGGTGGGCGGGGCGTTTTGTGAATCCTTTCTGTGTACCATACAACTAAATCAAACCTTCTATTTTGTACCGCGGTAATTCAGTACTCGTTTAAAATTCTTTAAATTGCCCGCCACTATAGTGGCCGCGATACATGTTTACAACATTTTGTGGCCATTATAGTGGCCAGTCGTATTCAACGTGTTAATGTACATAAATGAAGATTTATTAAAATGTAAAGTTAATTTATAAGATTGCAACCAGTCAAATATAATTTTTAAATGTTTTTTGATATTTAATTGGATGTCCCTAATATTTTTAGCATAATAAGTAATTGTTGTGTCGTCGGCCAAAAAGTTTAATTTGTCCATATAATTTTAATTTTGAAATAGAATTGATATAAATAAGAAACAATGTGGGTCCTAGAATAGAACCTTGTCGTACTCCACATCTAATTGTTTGATAGGAACTAATAATACTTCCTACTTTAACGCATTGTTTTCTATTTTTTATATAACTTTCAAACCAACGATAAATTTTTCCTCTTATGCCTATATAAAATAATTTAACTAATAATATAAAATATCATGGTTTACAGTATCAAAGGCTTTACACAAGTCTAGAGATAAAATGCCGCATTTTTTTTTTTTGGTATCTAGATTTAATTGAATGTTAGTAATAACATCCATAGCTGCAACTTTAGTACCTCTAGATTTGTGAAACCCATACTGATTCTCGAAAAGTAAATTTTGTCTTTCAATAAAATTCGTTAATTTTATATTTATAATTTTTTCCAAAATTTTTGACAGAACAGGCAAAACAGATAGTGTACGGTAATTATTAGGATTATTAGTTTTATCGCTTTTAAAAGCTCGTGTCACTTTAGCAAATTTATTTTTTTCCGGAAATATTGATTTTTGTAAAGATAATTGTACCAGGTATTTTAAAATAGGAATTATTTCAATATTGACTGCCTTTACTATTTTTACTGAAATATTGTCATAGCCAGTAGCTTTATGTATATTTAAATTTTCAATTATATCCTTAATTTCGTCCTCGTCAATATCGTTTTCATCTAAAAACATTATGATTGATTAAAATCGAGATGGTCATGTTATCAACGACGATAAAGGAAAGATAGACTACACATCTCATTCATAAACGTATTTTCTTACCGAACCGACATCTTACTGTTTATAGAGGACATTCTATCATATGTCTATGAACACTTACTTGAAAATGAAAATCATGGCACTAAACCAGTTACTTTGCACACCTGATATAGGGAAGGTCCGGGCAGCCCCGCACTCAAGCAAATATGAATGTTTTGAAAGATGTAATAACTGTGTCGATATACTGAAAAATAATCTTAATAAGTTCGTCTATTGTTTTTATTATTATTTACTTAATTTTGTGTAAAAACATTTTTTAAATAAAAAAACTAATATTTTGAGAAATTTTACAATGGGCGGGGATATCCGCCATAGAGGATAACCCCGTCCACTATGTCGGGTAACTCAGCTCATATAATATAAATTTTTTTCAGACGAATGTCTGAGAGTATAAATTAAAATCGATCATTAGTCTTATCTGATATTGAAAAAAGAAAAGCACAAAGTCTTTCTCCACAAGTTTATTAGAATAGCTAGCTTACCTAGAACACTTTATAATAATTCGACATGTTTCGAGTGTAGAAACACTCATCTTCAGGGAAACAAAGTAAATAGTACAATGCTGATGTTGTTAGCAATAGAGAAAATAATAAGTGGGATTGAGCCGTAATGGAGCTTTTAATGGTGTACACAAGGTGTAAAAAATGAATAGTCAGAAGACTTTAGCATACTGGAAAGTCAAGGGCTAGTGCAATGGCCCTGTCTGGGACAGAAAAATGAGGAGAGCGAAAGAAAAATTAAAGAGTTTTAACAGACTTTGTGGAAATCATTTAGGTATAAAAGTAGTGAAAAATCTTAAGTTTCATTAAACTTTGTCGGAGACATATAAAAGTGGTAAAATGAGAGGGAAAGAAAAAAGAAAAAATAGGTTTTCGTAAAATTTAAAGCATCTGTAAAAGGTAAAAAGGAGGAAATGTAGCAAATGAAATTTAATAAAATGATGTAGATTGGCTTACCATTTAGCTTGAAGTAAAATGCTGTTGGGGTACCAGGCTTGTTACGGCCCAGTTACCCCAGCAGGAGTCAAAGCATACACATTGTGTGCAAAATTAAAATATTTAAAAGATTTTAAAATTTTTTTTGGTTTTACTAGAACATCTTAGAAAAGTAACCTTTTCTTTGTTAAAGAAGTTCAACTGCAAGCAGCACGTGTCGGAAGGGAAATGAACTTGACATTGTAAAAGAGGAACAAATGACAAGTGTTTTGGCGGTTAAATTGAAAAAACCTTCAAGTATGCTAAAAAATTAAATGGTATAAAGGAGAAAAGCTCAAGTAAGGTTCAAAATTGCTTAAAAAACTAAAAATCACTAGAAATACAAGATAAAACCAATACAGTCCTTACAAAATAGAAAAAAAGGGTTTCAATTAGAAATATGTCGCTCAAAAGTTGAGCATAGGTGTCTTAAATATTTGTGTGGCGACCTCTATTGGTAGGTTTACAAATAGTAAAAGTATAACCCAGCATTTCGACCAAGTAAATAGTATCTGATATTTATTTTAGAATGAATTGACAACAAAATTTACATACAAAAATCGAAAATATAGATCTTAAAACCACTTTGGCCAGTACAATCTTTGTGTGCCCATTTCTTACACACTCCACGTTGAAACTATGTTTCAGTTTTCCCAAATTCATGGCAGATAATGCAAAATTCCTGTTCCCTGCAATCTTATTCTTTCATGTCATCGGAACTTTCGTCATTGTATTCGACTGATTCATCACCTGCTAGCGCTATCCGAACTATGCTTTCTTTACAAAGTAGAATGTCTAGAAAAATACAAACTAGCAAAAGACCAATTACTGTTTAATATACTACGATTAATTTTCTTCAGTTTCATAATAATATATGAATTATATTGTTTAATGATGATTTACTCCACTTACCGTTAATTTAAAGCTGATTTGACATGAAACGCTTAACCTCGAAAAACTGTTGGCGGCCGAATGAACGTTTAAAATGTAGTTTTCAACCTGTTTCTTGTATTGAGTCATATATTGGTTAGTTATGCACCCGACCAATACATGGCACTACCAATACATCGCATTATTTCAGTAATATTGCGATGAACGGTGTTGCCCGCTGGGCGGGGCTACCCGGATATGTAATATTGTTTTGTTATAAAGTTTATACGAAACGTAAAAACCTTTAAATTTCATTACTATTTTCACAATAACCTAACATTTCTTTTGCCATTCTAATATCAAAATTCAAAAATTGTTATATTTTATTTTCTTATTTTCCCTTTTTTTCACAAAAATATTCCCAGTGGAATTTGTTATTTACCCAAAATATTTATATTAAAAATCTTTAAAATCGTGTTTTTCACTTGAACTTCTTGTTTTCCGGATCAGTGGTCCAGTGATAACAACATCTCAAAATTTTCAACACAACTTGGCTAAGCTTAAAATTGTGACTGTCATGTTGGAAACGCTAATGCGAAACTTTAACTCACACCCTGACTTCATTGAAGCATCAGGTTGTTGGATTAAATTACCATTAAGACCCGTCAGTGTCATTTTTTCGTTTTATTTATTGACTTGAAAAGATTAAAAATACGGTATACGACATAACGACATAATCATTACTTTTTATTATTGTCAGGCTCATTTCGCATTTTGGGAACCAGTTTTGGGTACCTAATAGTGCCGGGTTGGACGACGCCGATTAAAATATCTTTGTGCGTAAAGTGGTGCAGCATCGGTTGAATTATTTCTACATTCTCCAAACACTAATAACATATCAACTTTTTCACTCCTTGTAAAACTATTATTTTCCATGTTTTTTAAACAACAAACTAATTTACTTTGGCAGAAGCTGTTGGCATTTCAATTTTCGTCTAGGCATGATTTTGTTTTATCAGTTTTGCTGGTCACAGGCTACTTGTGTTTGCATTTAAATCTAAATTTATTCTCAAAAGATGCTTCATTTTAGGAAAGTTCTAAGTTACCTTTTTAAAGTTTTTTAATGGCAGCTTTTCTAAAACCTAATAGTGTATGGTACCAAAATAATCGTAATAAAATCCTCTTTTTTCTTAACCCGACGAGCCACCATGTTGCAATTTAAAAAAAATGAGTTATACAACTTTAAAGAGTAAATTTTACATAGCACATAGCATTGGAGCAAAAATAGTAAAATTCTATTTTTCCCAAGATTAAAGAACTGAAATAAGTGATTTTAAGGTATTCATAGCCCTCTAGATAAAACAATAAATTTGGAAAAAAAAATATTTCTTGGTGTGAAAAAGTGACAAGTGATACATCGTTGTATTTAGAATGTCCTCACAGTGGCGAAGCGTACGAGTAGACAAGGTAGACATTGTCTACCCAAAATTCTACACAAAAGGTTTATTTTTTTATTATAAAACAGTTTTATAAAATAATTATTTGTTAATGTACTTTGACTTTTAACTTTATTAACGTCCAACAAATTGCAGCATTGTATCAAACATCAAACTATTATAAAATAAACTCAAACCGGCCGACCTGCGGCGTGGCGAGACCGCACGTATGGTAAATAAATGAAATACGCACTACGCAGTAGGGTGGTTCGAAAAAAACTTTTTTTCGAATTTGATAATGGCCCGGGTGGCAAAAGTTGCCATTCATAAAAGTAAGTTTTTTGACAAATTTTTTTTTTTTAAATTAACCCCTTCAGGTGCCCCAACACCCTCAAAAAAAATTTTTTTTTGGAAAGAAAAATCCGATACGGCCCTATGTGTAAACTCTTCTTGAATGTTTAAAAAGTGTGTGTTTAAAAATTGGAGGTTCTCGGAATATTTTTGGAGGTGCCCCAGGTAAGTAAAAAATATGTGTTTTCATTAATTCTGACTCTCAAATATATTTTGGTTACTTTTTACGTTATTTCGTTTTATTCAAGTTAATTAAATCTCTGTAGCTAAAAATGTTATAATAACTATTGTTTCTTTTGTTTCAGATACCAAACAAAGTAAAATGAGTGCAAAAACTCCTACCAGGAAAACCACCCTTTGTCCCATCTTTGAAACCCCTACCGAGATGTCCCAGCTAAGACTTTCCACAAATGCGGATATAATGCGACACTACTTGTTTGTCAGGAATAAGAAAAAAGGCATTATGGCAGGCAAAGATCCACCAGCTTTAATAATGGCAACAGAAACTGCAAACACCATAGTGGACATCTGGAAGAAGTCATCGGTTCCAACAATTACATTTAAAAAAGTTACTGAGAAAATAAAGAAATTGAATACTGACTATAGGACTCTACTTAAACCATATAAGGGCAGACAGCAATCTGAAAGCTACACAAAGAAGCTCAGAGATTTAAAACTTAGCTGGGAGGAAACTCTCTTTGATATTGCTAGTTGTAAATGTAAAGACCTCAACGATTGCCATTGTTCCAAAGAGAAGAAAATTCCAGCACAAGAAAGGGAATTTGTAATAGATCAGCGAACTACCAGAAACCTAGTCATAGGATCAATTGATGTAGCATCCTCCAGGAAAACAGCAAAAAGAAACCAAAGACGGAACGATCCCAAGAACCCGAAGAACAATTTGAAAAACGCCCAAATTTAAATTCTAAAAATACTGCATCTGGGCCAGGAGACTCTGAAAATGAGACTAGGAATGATCCTGGAAAGTTACCTGACTCTGATCCCCAGCCCTCTTGTTCTTTCACAACTGAAGACGTTTCAAAATTGCAAATGAGGGTAAATCTCACAACCTTTGCTAGGGAGTGCGATCGTTACGGTGTTTCAGACAGAAGCGCTGCATCACTTTCTTCCGCTCTGTTACAAGATTTGGGCATCATTAATGAACAGGACACTTCTAAAATAATAGATCGAAATAAAGTTCGTCGGGAAAGGGAAAAGCACGGGAAAGAATTGCAATATAAGAACATGGAGGCAGTAAAAGCGTTATATTTTGATGGACGGAAGGATAAATCCCTGACACAAACTAAGAACGGCGATAAGTATTACAGTATCAGAGTCAGGTAACTTTCCAGGATCATTCCTAGTCTCATTTTCAGAGTCTCCTGGCCCAGATGCAGTATTTTTAGAATTTAAATTTGGGCGTTTTTCAAATTGTTCTTCGGGTTCTTGGGATCGTTCCATCTGTCTTTGGTTTCTTTTTGCTATTTTCCTGGAGGATGCTACATCAATTGATCCTATGACTAGGTTCGCTGATCTATTACAAATTCCCTTTCTTGTGCTGGAATTTTCTTCTCTTTGGAACAATGGCAATCGTTGAGGTCTTTACATTTACAACTAGCAATATCAAAGAGAGTTTCCTCCCAGCTAAGTTTTAAATCTCTGAGCTTCTTTGTGTAGCTTTCAGATTGCTGTCTGCCCTTATATGGTTTAAGTAGAGTCCTATAGTCAGTATTCAATTTTTTTATTTTCTCAGTAACTTTTTTAAATGTAATTGTTGGAACCGATGACTTCTTCCAGATGTCCACTATGGTGTTTGCAGTTTCTGTTGCCATTATTAAAGCTGGTGGATCTTTGCCTGCCATAATGCCTTTTTTCTTATTCCTGACAAACAAGTAGTGTCGCATTATATCCGCATTTGTGGGAAGTCTTAGCTGGGACATCTCGGCAGGGGTTTCAAAGATGGGACAAAGGGTGGTTTTCCTGGTAGGAGTTTTTGCACTCATTTTACTTTGTTTGGTATCTGAAACAAAAGAAACAATAGTTATTATAACATTTTTAGCTACAGAGATTTAATTAACTTGAATAAAACGAAATAACGTGAAAAGTAACCAAAATAAATTTAAGAGTCAGAATTAATGAAAACACATATTTTTTCCTTACCTGGGGCACCTCCAAAAATGTTCCGAGAACCTCCAATTTTTAAACACACACTTTTTAAACATTCAAGAAGAGTTTACACATAGGGCCGTATCGGATTTTTTTTTCCAAAAAAAAATTTTTTTTGAGGGTGTTGGGGCACCTGAAGGGGTTAATTTAAAAAAAAATTTGTCAAAAAACTTACTTTTATGAATGGCAACTTTTGCCACCCGGGCCATTATCAAATTCGAAAAAAAGTTTTTTTCGAACCACCCTACTACGCAGCCGGGGTATAGAGAGACACATCGAGATTTGTCTTTTAATAATGCAGCCACCATGCAGGCGGCGCTTCCCTCACTGCTGAAAGTGTCGATGTAAGCACGCGAATTTCGGGCGATCCGAAGACACTTGAGCGTTTGTCTTTGTTGTTGACCAGCTATTTACTATGTATTACCGGCGCGATATAATATGGCTTTAGGAATCGTATGCGACTTGGTCGATTTCTATATTGCAGTTCTGTGTTCTCTCTCGCTCGTTTGTTTAGTGTTTAGTCTGGTAAAGACGGTTGTTGGTGGCAGAGTAATTATTATTTTATTTTATTAACTCTTCGTTTGATTTTATGTTTAATGATTTTATTGATTGTTCGAAAATAAAATGGCAGATAATAGAAGACCCGATTATTTATGTAAAACAATGTAGTTTTTCAACTCTATCTCTAAAAGAAAAATTACATTTGAAAAATTCCCAAAAGCAGCCAGAACTAAATATATCGCAAAAAGATGGAAAAACTATCCGGAAAATTCAAAAAAGTTGGTACGAATCTTTTAGCTGGTTGACGGGAAGTGTCAATACGAATGCATTATATTGCTTTCCGTGTAGTCTGTTTGGTGGAGAGGAACCCTGTGCAAAATCTGGTGTTAATGTGATAACAAAATTTTGTACAGAAAGCCAATATTTTTTAACAATAAAATGTTTCACCAATGTGACCAATGTGTTCGTACACAAATTATATGTATTTAAAACAAAGCTCAATTTAATTTTTTATGTCTATCCAGAAAAAAAATCACTCTTCGCCACTGCATGATATGGAGTTAAAAAAAGTAAAACTATACCAGGTGTCCCATTTAAAAATCGAAAGTTTATGTCACTTCCGGTTAAACCGGAAGTTCCATAATGATGAGTCACCTATCAAAAAATGCAGTTTTATGTCGGATACAAATCTGCCGAATTTTATTTTATTATCTTGAAAAACAAAAAAGTAAGAGGGGCGAGCCACCTTCCGTAGACACCCGGTATACTGTACAGGGTGTCTCACGGTGGTCGTTCATTGGAATATTTTTGAAAGTAATGCATATTTTTAATACTACAAATTTGGATAAACGGGTTTTTGGAGACGCTGGCTTCAAATGAAGTAACAACGACCATATGGTTTCGGGTATACCGAAAGTTGTCTCAAACTTGCTTATTTTAAAAGGAACACCCTGTATAATATATTTTTTTGTATTCCTTTCTTTATTTACAATATATTTTATTAAATATTATTTTATTCTACTCTATCAGTTGGTGAGAAAAATAATTATTGTAATTGTATCTACGGACATGACATGTCATTGTCAGTTGCAATTCATACTTTGGGAAAGAAAGAAAAACTAAAAGTCTTCCTCCACAAAATTTAATAGAACAAAATTCTTCAAGGGTCTCTACATGTTTCGAACGTAGAAGCGTTCATCATCAGGAGACAGAAAATATATTTGGTGCTGATGGTTTTAGCAGAAGAGAAAGTGGTGTAGAACCTTAATGAAGCTTGTATGGAACTAAAACTTGAAGTGTAGAAGAGACAGAATATGAAGGAAATTGATGACAATTAAAACATACTGAATATGTGAAAAGTAAGTAAAGGGGGTCTAAATTCACCTAATTTTTTTTTATAAAACATCTTTAGGTGTATATCTGTAAGACATTGTAAGGGTAAAATTAGTCAAAACAATAAAGATATCACAATCTGTAAAATATAGAGATTGAAATTAAAATCAAAGAATGAAGAAAAGAAATTTTTTGACATAGTATTTTCTTAAATAAAAAGTAAGTACTTACAGAATTGCATTTCAACAAAGGTGTGAAAGATAGATTGATTGACAGATATACTGACAGGTAGTATGGCGGTAACAATTTGAATTACGTAGGTACTTAAATGAAAAAGAGAACATTGTCTATAGAGAAAAAGCTCAATTAAGGTTGGGTAGGTATAATACTACTAACCAATTACCTAAAGTAAACAATATAACTTAAAGACTAAGAAGTGAAAAGAATTTTTTTTTGTGTGGGAGAAAAATAATGTAGGTGGTTTAAGAAAAAAAAAATTAATACTTTGTTTATCATGGCCTTCTTGCCAAAAATCAATAAGACCGTTTGATATTTGAGGGATTTTGGGAAAAACCTTAAGGTACCTATTCACGTTCAGTCGGCCTTCAGTCCGTGGACTGTCCGTCCTGACCGGCCGGCCGTTATCGAAAGTCAAACTACACGTACAGTTTTATTCACCGATTACGGCCGGAGGATTTCTGCCGGATTCGATAGCGGCCTTCAGTTTTTGTTATTTCACCATACACGCGCAGTTATTTCGACAGGTCAAAAATGTCGCAAAAACAGTGCGCAGCGGCAATTGTTGTTATTTCACACGAACTAAGAAAAAGGAAAAGAAAAACAATTTGGATGAAAGACTGGCTAAAAAGACGTTGCACTTTCTCCCACATGAAGCTTGTACGAGAACTGAGGCAATCGAGTGCAAGTGATTTTAAAACTTTATTAGGATAAATGATCATTGTTTCGAGTATTTATTGAAACCGTATATTACAAGAAAGGACACCCTAATGCCTTTTTCAGTTTTTTTCTGAACGCACTTTTCATATTATTTATCTTATGTTTCATCGAGTCTAAAGTTGCTTTGACATCTAATGTTTTATATAGTAAAAGTAATTCTTCATATCGCACCCGTCGTGGAATACTGTAACATTGCAAAATAATCAATTTTCAGCAAATGGATGTTAAAGATTTTTTATTTTTGCATTTTGCTTTCTGCTGATTATGTTTATGCATTTTCGCCGGGATTTAGGATAAATATACTAGTCAAGATCTTTAGTGCGCTTTGTTACTGATAAATAGACGTATTTCGCCAATATTAGGACACACTATGCCATTTTGTTTAAAAGTTCGTAGTTGTTACAGTATTCGAGGGACAACAAAAATAATTTTAAATTTGTTTTAGTGTTTCATGGACAGTAATTCCTAATTATTGTTCATGTTTCAGTGTTTCATGGACAATAATTCTTAATTATTGTTCATGTGGTCATGATAATGATAATAATAATAATAGTAATAACTTTATAAACAATAATATCGACGGTGGAACCTATTTTATTTTAAGTTAATTTATTCTTATTTATTAAAACGCATGTAAAAAGAATGTAATTTGATTTGGTTAATGTCTTTAAATGGTGCAAACGACATTTCTTTAATTAAAAATAATTTATCAATAATATTAATTTAAGTATGAGGGTGAATAAGTAATATTATTATCTACAGCTTATGGATACAGGTATATAAAGGAATAAATTATTAGCTTTTTAAAGGAACGCAAAAGCGTATTTATTTTAATATTAAGAACATTGGTAACTTAAACAAGACATTTTTTAACAGTAACACAGCAGACAACCATTATGTACTCAAGTTGTTGTAAAAATCAAAGTAAGTTTTTTTTAACATAGTTATTGTTTACCTACTAGGAACATTTTGAACATTAATTTGTTTAAAGCAATCGGAATAGTTGCGTTGTATGCTTTTTCACAGTCCAGTTCTTAATTTTTTTCAATTCTCTCGTCCAATGTAATAATTGTAGCAGATGCCCTTGTTTTTAATTTGCTTTTGTTAAGATAAGCATCGATAACGTTGAAATTTTCGGCGCGGTACGATATTTTGTACAAAAAGCAAAAGGTTTTTTCCGGTTAAACTTCATAATCCTAATTTTAACGAAGGGAACTGCCTCATTTTTTTTGTTCAATCTCTAAAGATTTAACACCTATGAAATCTTCGTGACTGAGTTCGTTTACGGTGTAATATGGAGGCGTCTTCTTCGCTGTTCTCGTAAGTTGAAAGTATTGGGATGGGACATAAATACGTTCTCTTAATTTCTTTTTCAATGACAGAATGAGCGCTATCGCCCTTATTCTGAGTATGCCCCTTGATTTAAAATGTATGCTCTATTGTTGTAATGTTTTTGAAAACAATACATGTACATCATTAACATGTATATAGCAAAAACAATTAGTCTGAACAACATTGTAACATAAAAAATGTCACGACAGTAACAGTTGTACGGGAAAAACAGTAACATCTCGCGTCTCTTGACCGACTTGTCCGGTAGCTTTTAAGTGTGACTGAGATGTTGCACTGAGAGAAGATTCTTGCTGTCGTTATAAAAATCTTTATACCGCTTATAAAAAAAATTACTTAAATAGGGGACAAAAGAAAAATTACCTAGGACAGTAAAATCGATTTGGCTGTAATTTCTTTGCTGGCGTAATAAAGTTACTTTATAAAAAATTATCACGTGTAACCCAAACAAATAAAATCCTGCGTTTGCAAAGTCACTTACTATCCGTTATAAAGAGACTTTGCTAGAACAACAAAGATATTTTTTCCGCCTGCCGCGTCGTTTCCATTAAAAATAAGTTACTTTTCTGTATCAGTATAACACTTTGCTGTAATGAAAATAATTTTTATATCCTGTATAGCGTTTTGCTTCTTATAGCAAAGGTCTTTGCTGGATCAGCATTTCTTCTCTCTACTTATAGGTACCTTTTTTAGCTAAGGTAGCAAATAAACATTGCTGTCGTGGTAAAGTGGTCTCTACTGTTGCAGCCAAAATACCTATATATATGATATGGCCCAAAAAAGAAGCCAAATATTTTGTTGCAGTTTTGATATAATTTAATGTAGGAAGCATTATTCTATAATACATTTTTAATAGACAAACTTTTATTATTCAAACTTATTTAATTATTTGGAACATGTTCACTTTCGGAAGGATATGCGACGTCTAAAGCATGAAATAGCTTAAAAAGCAGCTCAAGTGCCCTGATACAAGTATCCACCGTATACCTATACTGAACATCATCAACAACTATTACAAATTAGGGTTTCTCCAAGTTCCCAACGACAACTCCAAAGGTAAGGCCAAATTTTTTTAACTTCTCCTTCCTTTCTTCTATGCTGAACTATGCTCTCGTGTAGTTTGTTCACATTCTAAAACAAAATTAAAGATTACTTACTCTAGAAACCTTGGCTGGGTGGGGTGACATGTTGAAGTTTATAAATCATAACCTCGATGTACGAAGACATTAACAACAATGTGTCAAGAATTTCGGCTGTGGGCAAATACTGCTTTGTAATTGGTAAACGGTAAACGTGATCATAAAAATTACATTGCTGGTGGCATTTATTTTAATGGGTGACTCGAAGCTTTTTGCCCAAAATCACCATTGAATTACGTTCTTTGGACTTAGAAACAAGCAATAAGTAAATACTTATGTAGGTATAGTACTTACGTTCAAAGTTTTCCATATAGATAATCTTGAAGTCCCCAATTAGATATCAAATCTTTAAAATTAATCGTATCCATTTCCATACTGTCAACAAAACAACACTTAATTTTCTCATACAATAATAATACACAGATCGCGATCAGCTCTAACGGCAACCTGCAAGCTTTTAATTTTCAAAGTGAAATGAAGACGGGCGGGTGCGGGTAGGTACCGGATATTAAAATTGGCCCAATCAGATTGAATTTGCGACCACGAAAAAAGCCGATTAGAATCGAACATGTGACTAATTTCCATTTTTAATAAAAAACTTTTTTACCGTTGAAAAGATGTTTTGGAGTTCCAGAAAAGATTGTTTTATAAATATTTTCTTTCAATAACAAGAAGTCGCATTGCTGCCCCAACAAAGCAAATAGTAGTAACAAGAGAGGCGTTTTTATAAAGAAAATCTCAACTGTCATCATAATATAAATTTTTCTACAATAGAAAAGTGTTTTGCAACAGGTATAAAGAGTTTTCAGGTAAATCGTTTATTTTGCAATAAGAAACCAATATTACTATTGTAGGTTAAAAATTTAATGTTGCAGCCAAAATAATCTTAGCAAATAATTTCTTTCTGGAGCTTTTCTCAGTGTGCAGTCTTTCGCAGACGCGGCTTTAATAATCCCACCACCGAAAGACTGAAACAAGTGCCATCTACCGGTCGACCGTAAAACTAACTTTGGCGTCTTGTTCCTCGAACAATTTACTTACTTTTCTTAGTTGAATGCCGTAACAAACCCAAACTTAAAAAAAATTGAGATGTTACAGTATTCCACGACGGGTGCGATATTATGCTTTAAATCGCAAAGCCCTATTAGCATATGAAGAGTCTTTCATTTTCCACAAATATTTATGTTTGCGGTACAACTCAACTCAATAAAATTCTTGATGAAGGTGGGTTGGTTTGCGATTTTGTTCGGCGTTACTGAATAAAAACTATAACATTTTAGAAAGGAGAGAAATAACACACTTAAAATTTTCCTCTACTGGTATATTAAAATAAAGTTTTAATGAATGGTAAATTATCTACATGTTTCGAATGTATATACATTTGTAAATCTTGGCTCTCGACATTACTTAATTAGAAATTAAAGTTTAAAAAGTTTTAAATGTGAACTGGAGCTGACAGTTCTGAAAAAAAAGGTTAAATGGATGTCTACATGACATGACATGGCCTGCAGTCCAATGCCGGCCGGTAAACTACTACACACGTTAAGTTTTAACAGACGACAGGCCGCCGGCAGAACGCGGCTCGTCATTTAACTGCGTGTGTGTAGTGAGTACCGGCAGCCCGGCCATTATCTCTCCGGCAAAATACGGCCGGCCGACTGAACGTGAATGGGTGCCTTTAAATAAGAATAAAACTATTCTAGTTCAGTATAGGGACAGATATAGGTGGACAGATAGAAAATGTTGTAGTCTATCGATTTAATGAAATAGCAACGTAGCATCATATTAAAAAAAAATTAAGATTTTTTAAAATTTGTTGATAAAGTTAAAAAAGTATTACTTTTCCACTTCGCTGCATCTAAAATTCCAATTTCCGATAATTTAATATCTGGGATGTTCTCAGGTAACTTTAATATTTGCGTCCCCCGACGTTTTTGGGTCTAAAAAGACCTCTTTGTATGACAAAAAGAAAAGGTTTTTTTAAACCCTTACTCATTCTACCTGGGCAAACGATTTTTTACCTTGGAAATGAGTTTTAATTTTTTTATATATGAAGGCAAAAGCCTAAAAATCATTGGTGTCCCCTGTCCCCAGATGATATCTATTTGCTTTGAATGCGTTTGTTAGGTTATTTTGTTTAACAAAGCCACTTTTTTTTAAATTTTACATTAAATTTGATGCATCAAATTTAATAATTTTAACGAAATTTTACTTAAACATAAAAACTCTCAGACTTTGAAACAAATTCATAATGTCCCCAGGTTTTACCGTCATTGGTGTCCGCTTGTTTTCTGCCTGCCTGATGGGCATGCGCGGGCTAGTTTCTGCCTGAAGCTTGTCACGTATTAATAATATTAGGTGTTTCTTCAGATGGTTATAAAAAGCAATGCTGCAAAGTGCCTCGCTTAACAAAAGTAGTCTTTTAATAAAAGTAAAAAACACTGTTGGTACCAAAAAGTGAATCATCAGTGTCCCTAGGGGTTTTCCCCTAAAAGGTAAGTTGTTTACTTATATTTATATCTACATAAATTTAAAAAAAGAGGGAAAATACATTAATAATGTTTTTGAGTTAGAACATATATTCGTAGAATGTGAGGTTTAAAGAATCTTACAAAACATCATTGGGAGGGACCCCACAATCATTGGTGTCCCTGACAAAATATTTGGTTAGGGGGACATCAATGACCATATAGGGACACCGATAATTAATTTTAATTAATAGGTGTTTCTTCTTTCAGAAAAAATGGAAAAACAAACAAAATTAAATGTGAAGAGTCTTATTGGAAAACTAAAAACGATGAAAGAAGAAGCTGCCAGAAAAAGAGCACAAAAAGAAAAAGAAAAATTTGAGCAGAAAAAGCAAAGGGAACGAGAAAGATACTATAAAAAAAGGAAGCCCAACAAAATACTAATAATGGCCAACCAGACCAGGCTCCAAGTAGATACACTGAGGGAAAATTTAGGCTGCCACAACTAAAATCCGGGTTGTAGCGACAAAAAATATGTATTAAATAGGGGACAGTTAGAGATTTGGGTTGTAACAACCTATTTAAATTAGTTGACCCTTAAACGATGTCATGCTAGTTGCTGCTACTAAACCTTTGGGTTCTCACAACCAAGTCGTGGTAACTAAATTGTTTAGCTGTCGCAACTAAAGGCGATGGTTGTTATAACTATATATTTTGGTTCATTTTAGTAGGTACAACTAGAAAATCAGATGGAATAATAATTCATGGAGTTCTTCTTGTAACTTTATATTTTAATTAGGACAACTAGAAACTTGGGTTACAGTAACAAATAATGGAGATTGCTGCAGCGCTTATTTTGGGTTGGCCTCGCCTTCACCATATTGTGTGGGTCGAACTCGTCTTCATCATAATATTTTGATTGGCGCGCATTCGACATTCGCCAAAAGTAAATGGTCTATTCTTTTTGTTCCATGCAGTTCTACTGAAAACGAAAAAATCATTAGATAGTATAGAAGCAGGATTTCACTAAAGTACTATTTATTTTTAAATTAACATATTTTAATAGTAACAACCCTTTTAGACTTTAAATTTTTTTAGGGGAGTTGAATGAAAAGTTGACCTACAAATTTGTGACATGCTGATTGTCAGTTATCACAAAGGCAAAGGGGTCATCTTAAACAAACTGAAAACCCCACAAAATCCATGTAACCCAACTATCCCAGAAGTTGTTGTAATATCTGATGTATTGTACTGAAGTCTAATAGTAATTAATGGCCATCAGGGTAATGGCTATTTATGCCCAATCAGTGTATTTTCTTTGAAACGAATAATTTTTCCACCAGGATTTTTAGTTATATTGACTATCGTAGTATAAAAGAACCTCATTGGCTACGTAATGGCTTATCACAAAATGCTCGTAACAATATGAGAGATTTAAGGACTTTAGTGCCCACAAACAAAAACACTGATTTTCTGACATGGTATTGTCCTAGATATAAACCCCTCTTATTAATAGTACCTTTAATACATTTCCTATAGTTAACCTATCCTTCTAAAGCCCAGTTGAATGGCTTTATTTAGAGTTACATTTTTGGGAGAAAATGGTCTTTTTCAGCAATAAACTGCGATGTGAGGCAAATAATTATTGTCTATGCTATAAAATTAGAAAAGCACACACAGCGACTTTGTTGCAGGTAGGGTAAAAAGGTACCAAAATCTGTATATGGTCTATAAACGACATTTACCATAAAAAATTCTGTCTTGTTATAGGTAGTTTATGTTTTGTGAAAAGTGTGTTTGATGCTGATTAATATTTAAATGCTAACTATTAATTAAAAAGTATAGGTACATACCTTCAAATGATTCCACGTAGTCTGCCAAAGCCCACTCTAACTTTAAACATTTTGATTTAAACCAAAACAGTGAAAAAACATCAATTTCGTCCGAGCACAAGCGATAGCCAATAATAAAATGGCGGTTCTTCCTTTTATCAACAGGGCGTTTTCGGTTGGGGTTGGGGCGACCGCCAGTCCTCGGTTGTACCAACACAGACGGGTCGGTTGTCACAACCTAAGATTGGTTTGGGGCAACTTTCAGTTATCAACCCTAAAGTCCCTTCAGTGACAACTATAAAATTCGGTCAAATATTGACCGACAACCCATATTTTTAGTTCCTGCAGCAAATCTTAGGGTTGTGTCAACTTCTACGTGACAAGAAAAAGAAATAAGTTCCATTAGCCGTTAATTCAAGTTGTTGAAACCAAAATATCAGTTACTACAACCAATTTTTTTTAACCCAATTTCCAAGGTTGGTCGATTTTCTCAGTGTACTAGTCAAGTAAACTGCCAACAAGATGATCCGGATTCACAAAAATTCCCTAACAAATTCCAAAAGATAGAAAGAGATAGCTTATCCTCGATTTCTGAAAACAGAGACAGTGAGCAAAAAAGCTCGATTGTGAAAATAGTTTGAAATCAAAAAGCAAGAGTAGCAAGAAAAAAAAATCTTCAAAAAACGTACAGAGAAGGAAACAGAGAGCTAAAATGCGAAACGATAATGAAAAATATGAAAATTATCTTAAAAAAAGGAGAGAAAACAATAAGAAAAAAAAGGAGAACGGAGAAATAAAAGGGATACACGATTTAGACAGAAAAAAGAGGCGAGTTCAAAGGAGAAACTGGCGTAAAAACTCAAAGAATTATAGGGCATCACTAAAACTTCAAAAACAAACAGATAGGTTTCTTAATGAACATACTTCACCCGAGAGTCGCGCAAATACCCCAAATTTGACAGAACAAGTTTCAAATACTCCTAACAAAAATGTTTCAGTGAGAATAAATATGTTACGACTACAAAACAGGAAATTAAAAGAAAAAATTAAATTTGAGAATAGCAGGGCGAAGCGCTATAAAAAACGACTCCAAAGACTGTCACGTCCTCAAGACGACTTACCTTCTCCAAATAGCAAAACCAACCTAATTTTAAAACGATCAGATCCGGCCGAGATTAAGAAATAATTACTTTTTGGGGAAGTTCTAAAGACACAAATAAAATCAAAAGTTTCTAGTTCTAGCAATAAAGAAAAGGACATTATTAGTAATTATTAGTAAAGTTTTAGGTGGCCATGTAGTAAAGAAATACAAGATGGTTCACCGAATGTCTAGTATTATATCACCTGGTGTCCCTTTCCGTCATTGGTGTCCTTTGATTTTGCCTGAAGCTCTCTTGCTAGGGATTTTCATAAATGTGAATATAGTGTCTCTATCTTAAACTGAAATTATTTTTAACAATATAAAAAGCAAGAAAAAATATCTAGTCTGTCTTGACAGAACACAATAGCAAAATTTAGGGAAAAAAAAATAATGGTATCATATTTTCCCATTTTGCTATTTCTTAACCAAATATATTTTTAAGGTTTCAAAATAATTTTAAGCTTACTTTGTTAAATACTAGCATTCAGCTTATACAGGGTTTTCGAAAAATAGACGGAGATATTTTAGAGGGTGATTCCTTGTTAAAAAATATGAAAAAAAGTTTGTATAAACATGGGTCCGGAAATGCAGGGTTTTCAAGATACAGGATGTTAAAAAAATAACAATAAAAAATGAAATTATTCATTAAATTAAATATACTTACTCGATGCTGTTGAAATTTGGCAATGATATTTGTTGTATTAAGAGGCTAATTTAGCCCTAAATAGATTAAAATTATTGAGTCCAGTGGCGTCCCGGGGGCACCTTAGCGAATATTATTATCAAAAAAATGTACGCCACTGTCTTTTTTGTAGCTTTAATTTTTTTTTGTTTAATTAAGCATCTAAAGATACAACTTCTTTGCCTCTTGTATTTTTTTCCTATCTCACTTCATTTTCGAGAAAAAAAATAAAAACCGTTTTATTGTATGTCATTGGACAAAATTGGTTTATTAATTTCTACTAAAATAAATCACAAGTACATTGGACCACAAATAATAAAAAACATTTCTAGGAAAGAATGTTATTGCAACTTTTCTAATACAATAACATAAACTACAACAAATGTTGGAAATGTCCACCATCCATTTCCGTACACCTTCTCACTCGACGCATCATTGAACGACGAACTCGAGCTAAAATTCGAGGTCTATTTTTTATTTCTTCGCAAGCATTTACGATTTTATTTCTTAGTTCTTCTATTGTTTCTATGGGAGTAGTGTAAACCATCGTCTTAAGGTGTCCCCATAAATAAAAATCTAATGGATTTAAGTCAGCGGAGCGAGGTGGCCAGTTAATTGGTCCACCTCTTCCAATCCAATTTTCACCAAAGGTGTTACTCAGATGAGTTCTGACAGGTCTACTAAAATGAAGAGGAGCTCCATCGTGCATAAAAGTTATTTGGTTACGTATATTTAGCAGACCGGGCAATTCTTGTAGAAGAAACTCTAAGTAAGATTCGCCGTTTAATCTTAAGGGTAAAAAGAAAGGACCAATTAACATACCAAATAACAATACCCATCAACACATTTAAAGAAAATTGTTCCTGGTGGCGACACTGCACGAAAGCATGGGGATTTTCGTCACTCCATACGTGAGTGTTATGGTAATTAACAATACCATCCCGCCGAAATCCTGCTTCGTCTGTAAAAAGTATGGTTTTATTGAAATTCCTATTATTATTAACCTCTTGGTAGTACCATTGGCAAAACTGTAAACGAGGAAGAAAATCTCTTGGTAGTAATGCTTGCACACGTTGGACATGATAGGGATACAAGAGTTGCTCGGAGAGAACCTGCCACACAGTGCTGTTGGAATGATTACGCCCTAATCTAGTTGCTATAGTTCTAGTACTCATACCAGGATTTTGTTCCACGGCACGTAAAACTGCCTCGTCAAACTCGGGCGTTCTTATGGACCTCGGCCGGCATCTATCATTGGTGGGAACGGCAAAACTTCCTAAATAACATTATTGTCAAAAACATCACAAAAAAGAAATAAGAAAATTTACCTCTTTCCCGTAATCTACGGTCTACGCTTTCAAAGGTTTTACTATCTGGAAGTTGCCGATTGGGAAACGCTTCTGCGTACAGGCGCCTCGCTGCATAACAGTTACTATAGACACGTGCTTACATTACATGCATGTCTGCCATTTCCTCAAAAATGTAATTTTCCATCACAAAAACCGAGACAAAAACTTTTTAGAACAATTTCGCCAAAAAAAGTGTATAATTCTTTTCTAAAAGAACTAACGCGCAAATGTCAGTCCTTCATGAAGAAATGATTATTTGTTTTCCAATGCATTTGTGATTTATTTTAGTAGAAATTAATAAACCAGTTTTGTCCAATGACATACAATAAAACGTTTTTTTTTTCTCGAAAATTAAGTGAGATAGGAAAAAATACAAGAGGCAAAGAAGTTGTATCTTTAGATGCCTAATTAAACAAAAAATATTAAAGCTACAAAAAAGACAGTGGCGTACATTTTTTTGATAATAATATTCGCTAAGGTGCCCCCGGGACGCCACTGGACTCAATAATTTTAATCTATTTAGGGCTAAATTAGCCTCTTAATGCAACAAATATCATTGCCAAATTTCAACAGCATCGAGTAAGTATTTTTAATTTAATTAATAATTTCATTTTTTATTTCTATTTTTTTAACATCCTGTATCTTGAAAACCCTGCATTTCCGGACCTATGTTTATAGAAACTTTTTTTCATATTTTTTAACAAGGAATCACCCTCTAAAATATCTCCGTCTATTTTTCGAACACCCTGTATAGATAAAAATTTTAGCAAGCTCACTTCTCACAAACTGGATATTTGATCAAAAATGTTAAAGGGACACCAATGACAATTTTAGGGCAATTTTTTTTTTTGCCAGCGTTTTGCCACTACCTAGCTATTTTCCCCGAGGTGCCATTATTGGTTTCTGATAATGCCATGTTTTTTAAATAATTTCAATAATGAAACTATTGTCCACGATAAACTTGAAGAAATGGAATTTGAAAATTGAAATATTAAAGTTACCAGAGATTATCCCATCTAATTTTACAATTACATATATATTCAATTTTAGGCGACATCCTTTAAGTTGTAAGTTATCTCTTGCCTAATAAATATTTGCACTTGTTTTGGATTAACATTTTTTTGTATTGTTGTATGCACATGCACATTTCAAAAGAATTTGGGTCATGTGCCCCCCCCCCACCCCCCTTAGTGGAATTCTGGATCCGCCACTATGCACCAGAGAAATGTTCTTATTAACATATGGAACACAAGACTTCACGCACTTGCGCCACCTGCATGTAGGTACTACAATCACTACAACGAATTTATTCCATCAGAAAACATATTTTTGTTGCCTTTGAAATATCCTCCTTAAGCTGGTTATCGCTCGTCAGCAAAAACAGATCCATCATGGATTCCTATGATCAGGCACGGGTGCTCCTTCAAATTTCTGAATAAAAATAACAAAGCAATTCTGGACGATAAACCTGTCGTCCAGTTCAAAAAAGTTTTAGCTGCTTTGTAAACTTGCCTATTACTGTGACAGTTTGTGATGCGAATCAGGCACGAACATGTTTGTTCACAAGAAACACAATATGTACAATTTACCTGCATATTCCCAATATTTCAACTGACCCATTCATGCAAAATAAATACTGGTTGGTATATTTAAATTAAATATTATTGAATGAGTCAGGATCTTTGCAGTAAACTTGAAGATCGATTCGGTTCATGGCAGCCTGTGACCTGATGGACGTTTGACGCTGACGAGGTAACTTTTATTTTTAAATATTTAAAATACGAAAAGTATATTATTTAGCGCATTCGCATTATCTGTCAGATTTTAATTTTTTCCAAAAAATAATTCAAAAGTGGGGTTATTTCTGAAAATATCGAAAAAAAGTGATTAGAAAAAGTTTTTTTTAAATGCAGTTTGTAGCACACATAAAAAATTTCAGCTGCATAAGATAATTTTGATTTTTTACCCACCACTAAAATGTATTTTCCACTTAATGAACACTTTACTAATGACACTGTTCTTTTTTGTCTTAATGTTAAGGTGTATTACTTTCAGACATAAACTACGTTTTCAAAAATAGCTATTTTATGAAGTTCCCTTATGCAGGGTCAAAAACAGATAGAGTTTGCATCACATGCGACCAAATTTTAATAGCCCAATTTTGATTTTGTAGAAAAACACGCATTTAATATGGCACTACTTTAAAGAAAATGTCTCTGAAATAAAGCATTGTCAGAACTAAGAAGTTTTTATGTAGTTTGCCTTGAGTCTTATTTTGCGAAAGTGGTGCAATTTACACAATATATGGATAAAAAATCAAAATTATCTTATGCAGCTAAAATTTTGCATGTGGGCTAGAAACTGCATGTAAAAAAAACTTTTTTCGATACTTTCAGAATTATTATTTTTTGGAAAAAAATTAAAATTTGACAGATAATCCGAATCACATGACTATTATTTATTTGCTTAATTTTCATCTCGATCGAAGCAGAACTTGATGCCAAAGTTAAATTTTGAATAAAGTTATTAATAAAAAAAAATCCCATATGATGCGGACTTTACTGGTCACACTGTAGGCTTTTAATTAGGTATATTTCTTTATAGGATAATCAGGGCCGTAGATAGGAGTTCGCCATGAAGATACTCTGGGGACAGATCCAGAGTGGAATTTAGGTGGGGAAAGGCAGTGGCGGCCTTAGAAATGTGGAAGTTAAACAAATAGAAGTGCGCCGGAGAAAAAAAAATTCGATGCCACGCCTAAAGCTTGTTAAGAATTAACCAAATTCATCTAATTTTTTTAATTAAATTAGATTAAATTTGGTGGTGTGAATTTTTTTTTACCAGTATTGTACAAGCACACCTGATTAATATGATATTTATATTTAATAATATTATTTATATAAATATACAGGGTGTCCGGAAAATACGTGTACAACGTTTGACGACAGACTCCTGACATCAAAATAGGCCGATCTAAGCCGACTTAGTTGTTTCCAAAATTGTCTCGTTTAGCCGGTAGAGGGCGTCAAAAATTTGTAAAAATATTGGTTTTTTCTAAATTACGTAAAAACCTGCTAATCGATTTTAATGATTTTTAGTATGTAGACTAATACTATAAAATGACGTTTTCTAGTACCTAATAGCAGTTACAATTACATTGTAGATTTGGTCATCTCCAATTAAGGATCCAGGATTTCCTTAGTCACCGGCTGTAAATAAGTGGAAGTGTTATAAAAGTGATATAATACGTCAACATTTTCTCCTCATTTTTTATATGAACGGCGTTATGACAAGCCAGATATTTTTGTAGAGTGACTGGATATATTTGGAAGCTATTTTACCTCTTTAATATTTTTCGTTGAATGAGCTGTTTTGCCAGAACAAAATATTTACAATTACCTGCATACATCAATTATTATTAACAATAAAAATAAACAAAGTACAACAAAGTTGAAAGTATGTATTGTAAGAAACTAAGTAAAACAAAAACATTACTTAAGCAAATGTGTAAAATGACCTCCATCTTGCTGAATACACTTATTAACACTTCTTAAAAAATGATATTGGACCCTATCTAATGTCTCGGTGTTATTAAAATGGTTGCCTGCATTTAAAATCCGCTGCAATAAATCATCGCGTGTGTTTACCGGAGTCTTGTAAACTTCTATTTCAATAGCGCCCCACAAAAAGAAGTCACACATATTTAACTCAGGAGAACGGGGTGGCCATTTTACTGGTGCATCATTGCCCCTTCCAATCCATCGGTTGGGATATTGATGATGTAAGTATTGCCGAACGGAAACGGAAAAATAGGGCGGGTTACCATCATGCATATACCAAATTTCCCTTCGAAGTAAAAGGAACAAATTGTCCAGAAGAATTGGTAATGTGTCTTGCAAAAAATTTAAATAAATATTTCCATCTAACCTGTCTGGAATAACAATGGGACCAATAAGGTAGCGATCAATAATACCTGCCCAAATATTTAATTTAAATTGATGCTGATGATGTGCAACTTTAATGGCATGTGAATTTTCATCGGAATAAATATGTTCGTTGTGCAGATTGGTTACTCCAGATCTTGTAAAGCACGCCTCGTCAGTAAACATAATTGTTCTACAAAAATTTGGATCACGGATTCTTTTGTTTCTAATAATTTGACAAAATGTAAGCCGCATGGGGGAATCAGTCGGTAAAAGTTCCTGGACTTTTTGCACGTGATAAGGATGTAACAACTGTTTTTTTAAAACCTCATTGACAATCGTTTTAGGAACATGTAACTCACGTTCTAAGCGACGGGTACTGGTACTTGGTTCTTCTTCAACTCTTTCCAGAATAATCTCTTCTGTTTCCACAGTTCGAGTTGTTCGCATACGACCCCTGCCTTCAAAGTTTTTCTCAAAGCTGCCCGTTTCCCGAAGATGACGCTCGATATTGGCAAATGTTTGGTGGTTTGGTATTCGACGGTTAGGAAACCTCTCCATGTAAATCCTAACACTCTGACGCCCATTTCCTTGACAAAACTCGTATACCAGAAGCGTGTCAACCTTTTCAGAGTTCGTATACCTTTCCATTTTTAATGGTAAAATGAACTTGTAATTCAAGAATGTTGATCGTATACTTGAGTAAATTTCATAGACTGGTGACAATTTGTCAATAATTGTCAAATTATTAAATGCCATAGCAACAAGGTCACTTAAAAAATTATTGTTACAGGTAATTTGATTTAATATTATTACTAATAATACTAAATATTGTAAATATTTTCTTCTGGCAAAACAGCTCATTCAACGAAAAATATTAGAGAGGTAAAATAGCTTCCAAATACATCCAGTCACTCTACAAAAATATCTGGTTTGTCATAACGCTGAGGAGAGATGTTGACGTATTATATCACTTTTATAACACTTCCACTTATTTACAGCCGGTGACTATACTACTGGAAAACGTAATTTTATAGTATTAGTCTACATACTAAAAATCATTAAAAGCTATTAGCAGATTTTCACGTAATTTAGGAAAAACTAATATTTTAACAAATTTTTGACGCCCTCTACCGGCTAAACGAGACAATTTTGGATATAACTAAGTCGGCTTAGATCGACCTGTTTTGACGTCAGGAGTCTGTCGTCAAACGTTGTACACGTATTTTCCGGACACCCTGTATATTTTTCCTATTATTTATGGAAAGTTTTGGTTTTGTTGACTGATGTAGGTACCCTGTGAAGAACGCAAGAAAACAAATTTAACCATGTCAATGGTGCGTTATTTAATTCTAATTGATTATTATTTAGAAAATACAGTGTGTCCATGCACGGATAAAGTTTAGAAGAGGAAAAACTTTTTATTAGTATAGAAGAAAAAGTCATTCTTTATAAAAGCGTCTGGTTTTGCTGAAACAACAATTTCGAACATCAGATTTGTGATTACTATACAGGGTTCGTCACAAACAACATTTTTAGTTTTTTGGATCTTTTTTTCAATTCCTTGATTTATTAAATGAATTTTGCTAATCTTGAAACTACAATTTTAATTATTAGATTTGCGATTACTATACAGGGTTCATCAGAAACAACAGTTTTTGTTTTTTGGATTTTTTTTTCAATTCCTTTTGATGATTGGCTAAATCATCACTTTGGGAACAATTGGATTGGAAGGTACCTATGTCCCTATCTCACAATTATCGACTTTCATTTGTGGGGATATCTGAAGCCACATATGTATAAAACCTATTTCGGTAATAACTTAGATCTCTTGAAAGAAAAATAAGAGTAGTTATTGCAAATATTCCAATACAACAAGTTAGGAACTGTTATCGGGAACTCAGATGTTGAGTTGAACTATGCGCCAACTCGGTGGTACCACGTTTGAATAAAAGTTTTATTATGATTGAATAAATTTAATATGACATGTAATAATAAAAATACTTGAATAGTAGGCAAATAAAAAATGGCTTTCTTATAACAAAATCGTGACTCGGCCAGATATAAAATCATATTCGAAGTAAAAAAGCAACAATAGTTGTTTGTTTTTACGTAAATTTATTTTAAACGAAATCCAAAAATCTAAATATGTTGTTTCTGACGAACCCTGTATAGCAATCGCAAATGTGATATTTGAAATTGTAGGTTCAGCACAAGCAGACGTTTTTATAAAGCATGACTTTTTCTTCTATACCCACTAATAAAAAAGTTTATCATCTTCCAAACTTTATCAGTGGACACACTGTTTATATATAAATCTAATGCAATTATGCACTTTATTTTAATGTATGATATTCTATGTAACTTTACTTGGTTTGATCGCTATAAAATTGGAAAATGCTATACCTAATATAATGTGTCCCATTTAAAAATGTTAATGTATATATATTTTCGTCAGCTTTTTGAGTCACACTGTAGAATCAAAAATAATTCTACGTTATAGGCGATTACTTTGTTATTCCTCAACTTTTGCATTTACATTTTTTACGTATTTCTAATAACAACCCAGCTGATTGTACCTTACGGCATTAGCGGCATTAAACGACCACCCTGTATATATGTGATTATTGAAAATACCTAAAGTCCGTTTTAAACAAGCTTAAAACATTTTTTCGCGATAACAATACTTTCTTTGTCAAGGATAGTAATATGGTCTGCGAAGAAACTTTTCAACTTTTTTATACAGGGTGGTAAAAAAATACTATACAACAGTTGTATAATGTCCAACCAGCCAACAAGAGAGGTCACCAAATTTTTTAAATTGCAAATTATCAAGTTGTACTTTAAATATTAATCTGAAATAAAATTTGTATTTTTTAAATAATTATTGCAGTTTATTGTTTATTTACATCCTTTAGTCTATTTACTACTTCCCTAGGGAGGTAAGTAAAACTTAATTACCTCCCGCAAATCAGTGCTTGCCAAGCAGGGAGTAGAAAAATAATTTACTCTTGACATTATTGTTTTTGTATTTCTTAAGCAAAAAAAGTCAAAACTATTTTCCGCTGACCTTTTCCTTTAAGAAGCAGAAGCTTACCAAAAATATATTTTTTTAACATTTAAATGTTTAGTCCATTTTGCCCTCGTGTGACCTCTATCCGTGGACATACTTGTATAATAATATATATGAAAATTCGAAATAGATTTTTTAAATAGTTTTTGAGTTATGTCGGTATTTCAACGGTTAAGTAAGTACCTATGCGTCAAAAGTTGTTTTAATATTTATCAGAAAAACTTTAGTAAAACGTATTGATCATATTGACATTTCTGGAAAATACGTGATGTAATTATTAATGAATAAGTAAATCTATATCCGGAAACTTACAATAGCTACAAGTATTCTAGAATGTACCTATATATACTTTCCAATCTTGGGGGAGTATTTCCCGAAACTAGGTCACCACGACCATTCATAATGCAGCACAATGCGTATGAAATCAGAACAAAGAATTTTAGGTCGAAAATAACTTATTTCTCGCATTGAAACAAATATATTCGAAACTACTACCTTATTTTATAAATAATTTATATATGGATTGTTCCTTTTGTTTAAAAATTAAACTAAATGTGAACATCTGCAGTATGTAAACTAATTAAATATTTCGACCTGTTTATTTAAGGTTTTTTGCTGTGTATAGATTACAATATCTTAAAAAAATGTCTTACCTGATAAAACACTATGCTCCGATATGAGAACCATTATATTTAAACAAATTTCTTATTCGAGTTCTTAAAAATCCACATTATTAAAACACATTTTTCACAAAGCGTAAACACGTTTCACACCCTAACATCAAAACGACAATAAAAAGTTTTGAAAAAAACTGTTAAACTGTCCTTAAATCTGGTTTACGATTTTACTTATGAAAATGTACGACTTTGTTTCTATAAATTTTGCAACACACTGTCGAAAACATTGTGCCGTTGTTAAAACATGCGCATGAACCTATAGCTAACAGCTGAACGCTTGCGTAAGGACGAAAAAGGTCCTTGCCAAGGACTTTTCCCGTCCAATGTTTATTTTCCACAGGATTTTCATTCAGATTATCGCTTTAAAGACGCATTGAAACATGACATCACGCGATGTAACCCAGACTAAAAGCTTGCGATTGCTTCTCTTCTATAAGCATAATATTCCGGTTTCTGAGTATTCTGAGGTGCTTATTTTACACGTATTTAATTCCCTTTTGATTTTTCTGCTTTTAAATTATAGTTATATGCAGTGTTTTGGCTTTGCTACTTTAAGGTACTAATAAAAATGGGCTACAAGCACAATGGGGCATCCAAAAATTTCCTGATAAAATATTATAAAATTTTGTTTGTAATCGTGGGGAGAGGGATGATGCGTTATTTAAATCGCGCCACAGGCGGCTTATTTTTTAGAAAATATGGAATGTATAGCATACACGAATATTTATGATAGCATAGCAGGTGAAAATTATCATTTTGTTTAATATTCTCGTTCTCGAGTCAACACATTTTAATTTTTTTGTATTTTGCTTTAGAATCACCAAATTAAATTATTGTTACTTGCAGTTTTTATTACTTTTGAAAATTAATTTGCTTCCTTCATTTCGTCAGATTCTAGCCTTACTGTTGAGCCATGATACGGTGAAACGCGCCATTGTTACACTGGTCTTTGCAAGTGATTTTCTCTTACATCTGATACTTATGTAGATAAGTTCATTATTGTTTGAAGGTTGTAGACAATGATGTATCTTGAGTAATAGATGTGTTTTGGACTTCCATTGCCTTTAGTTTTTCATATCACAACGTTTCAACTGGTAAGTATCTCCAGTCGTCTTCAGATGTATACTGTATTCACCATCACCATCAGTATTCACCTGAAGACGACTGGAGACACTTACCAGTTGAAACGTTGTGATATGAAAAACTAAAGGCAATGGAAGTCCAATACACATCTATTACTCTAGATAAGCTCATGTTTAGAGGTGCTGTTATGTTTTAACAGTGTCTAGAAACGACACTAGATGTCACTACACGCTACATCCTCTCTGCTGCTTGCGGTTATTGGTACTTTTGAAAATTAATTGGCTTCCTTCATTTCGTCCACAAAGAGTCTTCCAAAAAGCAAAAAGCACAGGAGCACCCAAATGAAGAACTAAGGGAACTCATCAACCACCCCGGTGAAGCTTAAATGGACGATTTCGCAACACAGTAGAAAGAGAAAGAAGAGAGAGAGAGGGGTGTTAGTGTGCCTGCCGGCCATCAGGGCAAATTAGCGCTGTTGTCGCCAGCTGGCCGTGTAACCGGGTTCTGTCGCATATTTTTGACGTATAGAAGAGAAGGACAGTTATATTCTAACCTACTATAACGCTTCCCAAACTGCGCCAGGTGCTAATTGGAACAAACCAGCCAGCCCGCCATCCATCGCCTCGTCACAACTGTCAATTTTTCTTGTCCACGTTTTTTTTTGAGGTAATTAATTAATTCTTTATTATCATTTTAATATACAATTCTATTAGTTTCTATTCTAGAAAACTTCGCCGATGTGTGTAATCTTTCAGTTATTATTCCAGCCTACTATGCAGGTAATTATTTTTTATTG
This sequence comes from Polydrusus pterygomalis, assembly GCA_963969555.1. Lineage (NCBI taxonomy): Eukaryota > Metazoa > Arthropoda > Insecta > Coleoptera > Curculionidae > Polydrusus > Polydrusus pterygomalis. The sequence continues at coordinate 82,872,703 of OZ018375.1, forward strand.
TTTATCAAATTGATTTTACACTTCCTTACCTATTTTTTAAGGAATATAGGAAATGTAAGTTTACAATAAATAAATTAACATGAAATGTTTCACATACATAATAGGTGTTGGTTAACAAGCCAATCTTAACAAAATATCACTGGGCAACCTGCAGATAACTGCAACACATTGTGCCCGAGGTAATACCTAACAATCTATCAGTTACGAACAGATAAGTTTAGTCTCTTGAAATGATAATTTTAACATTTTTGTTTTACTGAGTGGATTAAAAATTATAACATAATGGCACAAAGATAATGGTTTGAGCTGACTCGATAAGTAGATACTGGGCCATCGGCCATATTTTACAGAGAAATTTAATGTCTACCCGATACTGTTTCTTTTGTTTCAGAGAACGCTGTAAGAATCACCTGATAGTTTATGGATCTTTTAGTACGTGTCTCAATGCATCCTAGTGCTTGTGTTTATACAGTATTTGTGATAATATTATATGAATTGAGTCAATTCCAGATGAGTGAGACCTGTGAGACGTAACCTAAGGACATTAGTTTATTCTAAACAGTTATTTTTTGTTATGGTTGTCAATGCAGTTTTTATTTATAAATAAACGTAGAAAACATTATTTACGATAAAGTGCTTCCATCTTTATTTTCTAAATCTTGGTTAATATAAAAATAATGTGCATTATTTATTCCATAAAAAAAAACTTTTGTGCGTCTTTTTATTGATTTAATTTGTGATTTAATAATATTTATATTGAATCACAAATTAAATCAATAAAAACTCGTTCAAAAGTTAATAATTAAATTGAAAAGTCCTAAAACCGCTGTTCAAATTTCCCGCCATTGCGCCTCTGATGGCCGGCGGGCACACTAACACCCCTCTCTCTCTCTTCTTTCTCCCTCTACTGTGTTGCGATTTTTTAACAAGGAGCTAACATTTCTAACCCTATAAATTTTCTTTGCATCAACTACAATCCTGTAGAAGATGCAGCAAGCAAGACTCCAAAGAAGATATAAACCAAGACATAGAGACCAAATTGTATGACAAATATAAACCCGATAGCGACAAGTAAAACACCGATGATGACAGTTAAACCAATAGTGACAAAGAAAAACCGATAGTGATAAAAACCCGATAGTGACAAACAAAAGTGATAAAATATTTAAGTAATACATGCCTAACATGTAAGAGCAATAGTTATTAGAGATATATACTAACAAAACCTTTCCCCCACATAGGTCAGAGTCAACCACCATATTTGTATGCGAAAATATGGTAGGGTTTTTAAACCAACTGAGTATGGACTCGGGCCATACGAGCGTTTAAAACCATAGCGATACATGGCTACCCAGCCGAAACCATATATCACTAAACGCGGGGAGTTTAGTCGGTCGGCAGTTGCCCCTTCAGGGTAAATGTCAACCCAACACTACCTCTGTGCTCCCTCCGGGGTACTGCTTTCTGCTCTGGCGGAACCCGGACAGTGGAGTACAAAGGTGTCTGTAAGCAGATTCTCCTCGTTAGCCGCAAAAAAAAAATTCATTTTGTCAGGTCAAAACCTAACTGATGACACAAGATATTGCAATAATACTCGTCTAAGGATGGATCTGACGAAATAAAATAAATAATTATCCTCTATTCTTTTAAATATTTAAAAATACAGTGTGCCATGACCAGTAAAGTCCGCATCATATAGGATTTTTTCTATTAATAGCTTTATTCGAAATTTGTCTTTGGGCATCAAGTTCTGCTTCGATCGAGATGAAAATTAAGCAAAAAAATAGTAGTCATGTGATTCGCATTAGGTATCTGTCAAATTTTATTTTTTTCCAAAAAATAATTCAAAAGTTGGGTTATTTCTGAAAATATTGAAAACAGTTATACGAAAAAGTTTTTTTTAAATGCAGTTTCTAGCCCACGTGCAAAATTTCAGCTGCATAAGATAATTTTGATTTTTTACCCACCACTAAAATTTATTTTCCACTTAATGAACACTTTACTGATGACACTGTGTTCTTTTTTGTCTTAATATTAAGGTGTATTACTTTCAGACACAAACTACGTTTTCCAAAATACTTATTTTATTTAGTTACCTTATACAGGGTCAAAAACAAATAAACTTTGCATCACATGCGACCAAATTTTAATTGCCCAATTTTGATTTTGTAGAAAAACACACCATTAATATGGCGCTACTTTAAAGAAAATGTAGGTATCTGAAATAAAGCATTGTCAAAACTAAGAAGTTTTATGTAGGTTGCGTTTTGCAAAAGTGATGCAATTTACAAAATATGGGTAAAAAATCAAAATTATCTTATGCAGCTGAAATTTTGCATGTGGGTTAGAAACTGCATTAAAAAAAACTTTTTTCGATACTTTCAGAAATAACCCTACTTTTGAATTATTTCTTGGAAAAAATTAAAATTTGACAGATAATGCGAATCACGTGACTACTATTTTTTTGCTTAATTTTCATCTCGATCGAAGCAGAACTTGATGCCCAAATCAAATTTCGAATAAAGTTATTAATAAAAAAAAACATATGATGCGGCCTTTACTGGTCACACCAAAGTCTTTGGGTTTGTTCGGGTGTGTTCGACCTGCGGAGATATCCGGAAAACCCGAGAAATTCAATTTTGGTTTTAATATTTTGAGCCTTAATTTTTGATTTTGGAAGAAAATAAAAAATTTTATATAGCGGTTTTTTATGTTCTTAGTAGTTTCAGAATTTAACGTTTTGTTCTTTAGTTACCACCGTCAAGTCAATTTTTAAATACTGTTTTATGGACTTGTACCTTTAAAAATTTAAAACAATTTAAATGTTTTTTTAATTTTAACGTTTTGTCAACAAATAACGCATCATCTGTATTTGAGATTATTATTTCTTTAGCCCTAGCAATTATTTACAAATTATTACAGACACTTAAAAAATCCTATGGTATTTAAACTGTTTATTATTTTAATAAAATTACAGTCAGAAGTCAGATTTAACATAGCTATACCACAGAATAGATATAGCTTTGGGTAAAGCTATATTTTCTGTGGCCATCCTCGAGGCATATGGGAAGTAATTCTGTTTTTATTGCTTACTTTGCAAAAGTCTTTGAAATAATATGGGAGGATGGCATTTTTTTGAAACAAATAATTTCGAATGGGATATTCTACAGTTATGGCAGTGACTGAGATGGTGAATGGTAAAGTAGAGTGCCTTAAAAGAGGTAATCGGTCTACGATAACGTAGTGTATTGAATTCAATTCTCAGCGTTCTGGCTATCAAGTAGATTAGCACTGTGTACCACAGGGGTCCTGGGGGTCCCGGGCTTCTTTTTCATTATATACGTGAATGATTTTTCTTATCATATGCATCCCTTTAAATGTTCACTCTATGCAGACGACTCCGCCATTCTTGTAACCAGTCCAAGGGCCTTTAATCTGAAGAATTGTATGCAGAATGCAATTGCGAGGGCCAATACGTGGTTTGCATTAAATTTTTTTAAATGTAATCCAGAAAAACCCCGACGTTGAAATTTTCGGTTTTTGCAAGGCCTGTTGGTTGGCTCGTAAAAACGCTGGCATCATGCTGAATGGATCTTTATCCTGGGTAAATCACATTGATATGTTCTGTGGACGACTACAGTATGGTATTTCTTTTGAGACTGTTGAGGAGTCGATATTTTAAGAATGCTCTCGGAAGTGTCTATTTTGCTTTATTCCAGTCTCGCCTTGCATATGCTGTAATTTTGTGGGGTTACTCTTCTGGAGCAGGAAGAGTTTTTCGACTTCAAAAGCAAGCAGTTAGGATCTGCGGGGTCGGTCGAATTGGGCACTGTGTGGACCTATTTTTAAAACCATAAGAATTTCGACTCTTCGTTTCGCTTTCTATTACATATATTATACCAGTATTAAAAAAATACACATCGCAGAACCGTAAAATAAAACGTAAACATTGACGTAGCTAAGGGAGGGCAGGGGGCTACCCCTCCTCCTCTGGTTCAAAAATAACTCCCCCTGGTAAATTTACATAAATATATTAAATATTAAGCTAATGTAATCTTAGTGTAGTCATTTTCATTCATATCATTTATATTCAAAAATTCAAAATCAAAAATGAATAAACCAAACTAAACAAAGGCAAAACAGAAAAAGAAACATGGGCAAACTTGATTAAATTTAACTTAATTTAATTTAACTTAAAACTGTAGGTAGTTGCTACTTAAAGAGTATTTAGCCGCTTTTGGAGGAAAACAAAAAATAAGCGAAATATTGAAAAGAAAATGAAATGGCGAATGCGTGACTAATAATGTTGTCTCTTAAATAAACGAGTCAAAAAAATTATATTGGTAGTATAGTGGTAATTTTTAAGTGATAAAGTAACAATTCATTATAATTTAATTGTTGAACAACTTTAGTAAAATTTGGGCGTGGTCCAAAAAAATGTTTTGTCTACGGCGCGGCGCTTTACGCCTCGGTGGTACCTATCAGCGCCCCCCACTAGATTAAATCCTAGCTACGCCAATGCATTCGCGTTCAATATATTTTTAAGTTATTGCATTATTTTATTATTTAAAATAAATCGCCAAGTCCGTTTCATATGGGGTAAACCATTAAAATTTTTCATATTAACTGTGCAAATGCCGGGCCGAGGTATAGTTGCCGATTTTTAAAATTTTTTTTTTTGCCTTGTTCTTTTCTGTATTATTTGCTAAACTTCCAAACCTATATATCTTTTTTATTGAATGACAAATCATTTTTAACGAAAATAAACCATAAAACATGAACATCAACTGCTACTTTGAATATCAAGCTATAATTATTATGATATTCAAGGACTGCTGATTATAACATTTTTTTTGCCAAGAAAAAATTTACAATCGCCAATTTGTCAGAAAATGCGCTAGTAATGATAAATGATCATAATATGAGTTATGAACTAATAAGATAAGGAGGATAATAACCACCCACGCTATCCAGGAGTGACAAACAATAACTTAAACTAATTTCGATTAGGAAAATCGCCTGTGGCTCTATCTTTCTGGTGATTTATGATTAAAATCAGTTTTAACTTATACCTACGCTATATACTTATAATGTCGCGTATCAGAATGGTAGACGACTGGGTTGTGTAACTTAGATAGTTTTGATTGATGTTTTTATTTTTTAAGAGAGTGATTCGTTGTTTTTTACTGTGCCCTTATGGTGCGCTATCTAATCACTGAAACACTAAGGATTTTTTAAGAGATTTATTTGATGAACAGCAATACAGCAAAGCAATAAAATAATGAAAGATTACTGTGAATAAAATACAAATAAAAAAAAGTACAAGACGGTGAATTTAAATCTCTAATAATGAGAGAGATCTCTCTTTTTACTAACTTTAGGAAGGTGTTGCTCCAGCAAGTTTAAAGAAACAATTTCCACTTAATAGAGAGCTCTGACCAAAATAAGAATTATACACTTTTACACAATAAACGATTAAATAAATTACTCAGAGAACACTTACGCAATTAAAGCGAAATAGATTGGTTCTGGTGCGGTACTCTTCATGACTTTAAAATTGTTCTTGACTTTAAACTGAGTAGGCAAACGGGCAGAGGTTACCCTTACACTTGAACAATTGTTATATTTCTCTGAGTAAGTAATCCTTCGAGTTTTTATACAGTTTTGCAACCCTTACCAACTGAAAAAAGGGGTTCCATTTTTCTATGTCAGCAATTATTTTCCTCATTAATAAAAGTCCTAGAAAGTAAGCACCCTGTAAATGGGATGTCAAATATTTCATTGTAAATATGTATTTTTGACTTTATTTAGTAAGTATCAAAATTATGAATCTCTTTAGAGTCAAAATTTAAGTAGCATTTTCACAACAAGGAGATGCTTGCAAATGAAAATTTTCATTATAAGTCGAATTATCTTAAAAACTATAAGTTTTTCGTATATTAAACCATTAATAAAAATTTAAGAACAACACGTAGGGGAGACCGGGGTATAATGATCCCTTTAATTATTTAGAGATCAGTAGCTCCATCTATTACCCAAAAGCTGAAATTATGATTCAGTGCCTACGTTCACTCGTGGACAATAACCTGTAAATAGTTCAAGTGATGTTTTCGGAGAATACGCATGTGTTTTGTCTTTTTGTATTTTTGATATAACGGTCAGTCTTGTTAACTGCACAAGCAAACCTAAAGGCATATTCATTTAGAAAAAACTGTGTATGGGTTTTAATCACGTATGTTTAAGCTAATGAATCATGCATTAGTTTATACAAAATTTGATTTTAATGAATTTGTAGGTTGGGTAAATTATTAATTATGCATTTTGAGATGAAATGATCACTTCACTTCAGTGCGGGGCAAAATGATCAGGGGATCATTTTACCCCAGATTTTTATAGATGCGTTTTTTTAAAATTGTAGGATGCCTTGTACTTACCATCGTAAAACTTTACAATAAATAGAATGCCATATAAAACGGCTTCTCGAATATTTGCAGTACTTACCAATAATGTCCCTTAAACGCAGAACCAAAAAAAAAACATAATAGCGTTAAACATTTAGGTGGCAATATGGTCTTACTACAATAGATTTACGGCGCCTAGCATTTCAATTGGCGGAAAAAAATTACATTATCCATAATTTTTCCCGTACAAAACAGATCATTTTTTGTTTGATATTTTTTTTATTATATCTTATTCATAGTTTGCTTTTCTATTTGATTTTTTAAACCTTGAAAATAAATAGTGAGATTCCATCCAGAAGAGAATATGTATATTTTAAGGTGGGATCATCTTACCTCTAATATTGGGGTAATATGATCCTTTAGCAGTGATTGGCCAAAACCATTACCCTTTTAAAACGGTGGAGAATTTCGTGGATATTTTGTGATCTAACTATAGTCAATTGAATACCGAATCTTTCGTTAAAGCCTAATACTTTAAAGTCTGATAGTTTTGTAAGTATAACTGTTTTTACCTTAGAGGGATCATTATACCCCGGTCTCCCCTATAGAATTAATAAATAATGTATTCAAATATAGGGTGTCCCATTTACAAAAATGTAACTTTATGACACACTACTTTTTGGGCGCACCCTGTATAATTAAAAATATTTTTAAAATGTACCAGATCTCCAACGATACCATCGATAAATCTTATCTTCAAGGCATAAAATTACTCCGCGCAATCGTTGACTTACCCGGTACAGTATAAATAGGATACCTAACTCTTTAAACTTTAGTTTCGACTTCTTGACTTTCCTGTAAGTCTAACGTTACTTTTTGGTAAAAAAATGTATCTGAAATTGTACAATAATTCATTTTTCCATACTTACAATATATGAAATAATGGGCAGTATTTGCAACTTCCCACGGAATATATACTGTAGAGGCCCAGGAAACACCCTAAGATAAAATTATTTAAACTAAGTCTAGCGAGTTTGGTTTTACCGTCAGATTTGTCGAATTACCACGCGCCTATTTTTTAACAGCGGTATGCAATGTTTGAGGAATAACTTTATTCTCGTTTAAATTCATTTTTACCATGGTACAATAACATACCTATATAAAAAATCATTTAAAGCGGAATTAAAGGATAATCTGAATTAGGGGCGCAGGCTCGTAGATAGATCTTCTTCCTGGGAGGGGTACTCCAACATAAAAGGGGTATTAGGGGTACTAGTTCCTTATACATTTTGATTAGTAGAGAGTCTTATCGAACCGTTCGCGTTGTTTGACGGATGAAGAACTAAAAATATCCGCACTTCTCATGAAATACGTCAAGCTTACCTACCTATATAAAAGAGTATTCCAGAAAACAAGTATTTTCGTTATTGCAAAATAAAATGGATAGTTTTAGCACTACAATAGTGTTTTTCTACTATCGTGCCTAAAATACTTTACTTTACGCACTACAAAATGTGTAGGTAATGCATAAAATAAAAAGGATAGGTAATTACTTTAATATGCATACCTGCCTTTTTAATTAAAATTGGTCTGGTTGAGCATGGAAAAATGGCGATTTCTTTTTGACTTATCTAAATTTTGATATTTTGTGATAAAAGGTCAATGTATCATTTTAGGAAGTTATTTCGGATTATTAAAGATTTTAATAGGGTAAGATAGAATAAAATTGTGATATCAAATGTAATATTTACATTATTTTATTTTAGATTTTTAAATTTCAACAATTGTTTTTACGCACTAGTGCGCAAAGTTAAGTGTTTGTATTTTAATTTATATTATATGTTTTCCGGTAGTAGGAAAATAGTGTATGCAATTTGTGCGTAAAGTGACTTTTTTACTTATGAGATTTGCGCACTCGTCTAAGGTTCGTGCGTAAAAATTCCCATTCGTGGCATAAACCTTTATTTACATACTTTTTGCATAAATAAATTTTTAATTTAGGCTTGGGAATAAAGCGAGAAAAGTGTAATTTTATAGTTATGTTTCGTAAATTTTAACTTTCCTGGCAAATGGGAAAGTATACCTATAGCTATTATAAGCTCGGTAAATTTACCCCACGAAATCTTATTACATCTTTATGTCACTAGTTCATTAAAAGCATACCTGTTTACAATTTCTGCAGATGTATGTCGTTATGTCTGCCGCTGTGCCTGTTGCCTCAATAATTCTTAAAGCGCATGGGGATGGGGAAAGAAGAAATTTTGTATTAATTATTAGGAATTACCCCTGCTGGTATCCGAATCTTTTATCGGTAACTAGGTATGATATACAGGGTAAGTCGGGAGGAACGAACCAAACATTAGGAGCGTATTATATACACGCAAAAACAATTTGAAAAAATCCATATGTTCTTATTCGATAATAATTTGTTTTCAAGTTATAGCGTAATACCAAATAAAGAAAATTTCATATATTAACGGTTTCCTAATCATAGCGTTCTTTTAGTAAATGTTCAAAAATACCGCCATTGACTTCTAAACATTTTCTGCTTCGTCTACGAAGATGGGGCCCGTTGCTCTTCTAAGTATTGCTTCATGTATTTCTCCTTTAAAGTTGGCTGCAGTATTTCTAATACATCGAATAAATGCATCCCGAGTGTCCACTTTTACTTTGTATTCTTCATTTTTAAACCAGCCCCATAAACAATAATCTAGTGCTGTGAGGTCTGGAGATCTTGGAGGCCAATTAATAGGACCACCGCGACCAATCCAACGCCCTGGAAATATTTCGTCTAAATGTTGCTTGACCTGACGAGCAAAATGTGCAGGAGCTCCATCGTGCTGGTAATATATTTGCCTTCTGATATTTACAGGAACATCCTCTAGTAGTCCTTGTAACTCATGTAAAATTTTTAGGTAGTTGTCTCCTGTGAGGCGATTCTCCAAAAGGAAAGGGCCAAATAAATAGCTATCGAGCATACCACACCACACGTTAACCGAAAACTTATGTTGAAAATTAGTTTCAGCTGTTGCGTGGGGATTTTTGATTGACCATACATGAGAGTTACGAGTATTATTAATACCTCGATTAATACCGTCACGGGTAAATGTTGCTTCATCTGTAAAAAGTATACGCAATACAACACGATGATTTATCCACCGACAAAATTCAATACGTTTAGCATAATCTTCCGGTTTTAGGTGCTGTGTACTCTCTGTACATGTATGGATATACCTCAGCCTTGCTCGTGGAGTGTGTTACTCGATTTTGTGGAATGCCCAATTGAGTATCAATTCTTCGTAAGCTCGTCGTTGCATTTTCTTCTACTAAATCCAGAATATTTTCTACTTCTCCTAAACCTTGTCGAGTATGTAGCTCGTTCAGATGTAATGTTGGCACTGGGAAGCTTACCATTCTCGTACAAATTGTAAAAAAATCTGATAAACACGTTTCTAGTCGGACGTCTGTGATGTGGATACCGTTGAAGATATTCTTCAACAGCAGCTGTAGCACTTCCATTACAGAAACCATAAATAAACACCATATTTGCATAATATTATTCTAAATTTGAATAAGTTGGTATTTGGCATTTTGTAACACTTTAATCACTCAAACTTAAAAATAAACGTTTAATTACTGCCACAATACACAGACACATTGTCAAGACAACATAGATGTCAAATAGTTTAGAGTCTTGAGCATGGCATACTTTAATTACGTGAAAATTTTGATAAAAATGGAACGTAGAAGAAAATTTGATATTGCGCTATAACTTGAAAACAAATAAATATCGGATAAGAACATATATGGCTTTTTTTACATTGGTTTTGCGTGTATAATACACTCCTGAAATTTGGCCCATTTCTCCTGACACCATGTATACACGGGTATGATAAAAAAACGGATCAGCAGAAACGCATAAATACAGTTATTATAAATCGTTCGGATCCATCAAATAAATTTTTTTGAAATGCATTTTTTTTAAGAAAAAAATATTATACAGGGTGGATTATAAATATACTACCTGTATCACCTTTAAATTTTTTTGAAACATATTGTATATTTTTACATTCTATAATCAATTCTAGACATTTTTTATAAATTATTCCCTATATCTACTTATCTTCAACCGTTTACGAAATATTAACTTTTACAACAAAATAGACAAACGAGAAAGCATCAAAAGAAACTATTTTATAAGGTGTTGAAAATGTTCTCCATCAATTGTTCTGCAGCAAACTAAAAATTCCTATTGTTCAAAGGAATTTTTCGTAATACTCGTCGAATGGACTCCTTAATGGAGTTAGGTTTAGATTTATAATCGTAATAATTAACAAAAAGTCCAGTGGGTTAAGATCGGGCGATCTAGACGGCTCTATTGATCCCCGTCTACCTATCCACCGCACCAGAAAAATTGTATTTAAGTACTCTCCCTTATATGAGCAACATAGTGTGGGAGGGCACCATCCTGCTGAAACCATAACGTTAATATAAGGTATATCAGGATCGGAGTGGCAAGAGCTGGAAACAGATCATTTCGAAGGATATTTATTTATTTTTCTCTGAGGCTGTCATTAAAGAAAAATTGTCCGATTAACCAATTTTCAACAATGCCAATTTATTGTGAAGTAGTATATTATTATGAAAATTAAAATTTTGTCATAATAATTAGCTTTTTTAAGTTTCACAAGCGTTTTTCCATTTTTCCAGATGGAACGATGGTGGTTCACTATATTTAAAACGAGCATTTTTTTTCCAAAAATTTGATACCATAGACTCCTATGCTATTTTAAAATTGAAACTGAAAAATTTGCCTTAAATCCCAATCGCAAATTTATAAGCGTTATGCATTATATCGCCGCCCTCTCTTTTTTAAAGAAATACAAAGGCAGCTTTGAAAAACGATGGAATAGTTTTGAAAAGCACAAAATTGCACGTTTTAAATATATCCTATTGAACTACAATCGTTCCATTTGGAAAAATGGACTAAACGTCAAGAAAACAAAATTTAATTTTTTAAACGCTTGTGAAACTTAGAAAGTCAATTATTATGACATAATTTTAATTTTCATATACTACTTGACTATAAATAAACAGATTTAATTAATTTGTAGCACTCTAGATTGAAAATAAAAAATAAACATAAAAATTTTATAACACGTCAAAAAATTACAAGTGAGGTGTCAAGGTCACTTCCGGTGAAACCGGAAGTGCTAACAAATTGAAAATTATGCCAATAAATGCAGACTCATGTCTTAAATCTCAATTTCATAATATCTATAAAAACAGAAAAGTTATAGGGGTGAACATCTCTTGAGAAACACCCGGTAGGTATTATAAGCCTTGACGTTGACAATGTTTTTTTTACATTTTGAATATTGTGATGCCCGAACTTTGCACCGTACCGTACCTATAAGTTAATCGAGATCAAACCGGCAGGCATTGATACTGCATTGTAAAATCATAAATAAAATATTTACTTATTTATTTTGATAAATTTTTCCGAACAAGTTATTTTTACTAACTATAACCGCAATAATAAGCCGCGTCGTTTTAAATTTTTGATTTGTTGAGGCTTCCGGTATCCATATATACCGATAATATGATTTCCTAATCATTTACGCGTAAAGGAATTTCGTTAACCAGCCAGCGGTAAATTACTCTAATTAATTATCTAAAACGCAAAAGTAACAAATATAAATTTGTCATTAAACGTGGACATTTAAAACTCCCACTGGTATAGTTAATACTTTTATTTTAACACACCTTTATCCCTAAGGCAGTAAAAATATATTGTTTTGTATGCATGCGCCTATTCGTTGCCTAGTTACTCTTTTAATGTTTTCAGCAGACTATAATGAACAGAACATGGATATCGACTTCGCCTATTTGTAATATTTATTAACGCTGCGTTACGGAGTTTTACGGTCACCAAACGCTAGCGTTGGCACTACGCGGTCTGCCGATGGTCTATCAACCTGAAAGAAAATGTAAACAAAAGTTTTGTAATGTTTATTTTTGTTGCTTTGCTCATGTGTATGATTTTGATCTGGTATGAATTAAAAATTTACTATTGAATTTTAAATAAGTCGACGGTAATCGAAATAGTAAATTCGCAGAAATGAAAGTGTTACACGGTAATAGCTTCCTGTATTTTGGAGATAAAAATGTATCGAAAATCAGCGGTGTTTGGAAGGGTAAGTTCGTTATTTGTTGTCTTCGATATCCACTTGCATCATTTCTTGAATGGTACCGAGGTACCGACAAAATGTAATATTTGATTTAATTTGTGTATTTGCGACTCCTGCATTAACATTGCATTTAAGAATATTATATATATAAAGTATATATATTAATTTTCAGCACTTTTTGCAAAAATTGTGATCTTTTTGGCCGTTACATTAAAAATCATAATATTTCTCCCACTCAATTTTCTAAACCTTAAGAGTTTTCTATGACTAATTGATTTTTTGTTCATATTGTAGACCTGAAGAATAAAATAAACATTATCGAAAGCTTGGCGTAGCTTAGAAAAGCATTTTTATTTAATCAAGCCCTCATCAGGACCGATACCCCAAGAATTAAAAGTTTTGTTGTTTAACTAGTCGGTCAAGACTACCCTTCTCGCTTATTATATATATTATTATATACTTATGTATATTATATTGGTTTATTACGAGACTCTAAACTAATTTTTCTACATTGGATGTTTGTGCTTTTCTCTTAATGAATGAGATAAATATAACTAATGAAATTGTCCATATTTGGAGAAGAGTGGTAATGATAATGGAAATAAATTATAATATTTCCATTATTGTGTCGTATAGCAAACGCTCCCCCCCGCAGACCATTCATCGCGAGGGGTAAAGGGGTCCTGCTCGCTAAGAAGCCCACTACTGTGTTTGATTTTAATAGAGCTGTTAGGTTCCAGAACTTTGCTTTGGGGGGGGGGGGGGGTGTCGTCATCATATAAACGAAGTTAAAAAGCGTCGCAGGCGAAAATATTTTGCTACAACGCCCAAAATTTGACAGAGAATGCGCTATAGGCGAGAAAATTTTCAATGATAAACTTTACATTAAAAAGGATAATATATGCATGTAAATTAACGTTAAAGTGAATTCAAAAAAAGAAAAAATATACAGCTAAAATTAGTATCTTTTTTCTTTCCTATAATATGTTTTATCCCAATATTTTGAAAAATTGCCACGTTCGTTATCGACAATACAAAATATAATATACATATATAAATATTCGTGTGTTTACTTTTAAAACCAAGTAAAAATTTTGGTTAAACCCCATTTATTCCACAATATTAAGAACAAAAAAATTCTACACTTGATAAAATAAAATAAAAAATATACATAACATGGATGGATTCTTATATCACCAATTCTAATTTTCTTTGTTTGTTATTTCCAAATCTGGTTATAACTTACTTAACCCCGATGATTATGTATTTTTATGAATGTTCAATAAAGCCAAGCCAGTGAGGCGTTCCTCTACCATGCTTGCTCTACCATGCTTGCTCTACCATGCTTGCTCTACCATGCTTGCTCTACCATGCTTGCTCTACCATGCTTGCTCTACCATGCTTGCTCTACCATGCTTGCTCTACCATGCTTGCTCTACCATGCTTGCTCTACCATGCTTGCTCTACCATGCTTGCTCTAAGCCACGTTTTAATGCGACGTAGAGTCAAGAAGCACCTTTCCGCTGTTGCTGCACTTACAGGTAGTGTAGCAAGTATTTGAAGAAGAATCTTAATATTGGGAAATAAATCAGAATCACAATTATCAATTATATGGGGAAGTAATTCAGGTATTTTACATTTTACTTTTACATTTTAAATTCAATCAACCGAAAAAATATAACTAATTTATGTATGGTAATGTTGTCATAAATCTTGTGAAAAAGCTGCAGAGGTAGTCAAAACAGTTTTTTCTGTTTTGGGGAGGGGGTCATGACCCCCATGACCCCGCCCCCCCCCCCCTGGATCCGCGATTGTTACGTTCATATTATAAATATCTTTTATATTAACTTAATGAAGAATACTTACTAAAAAGTACTAAAAAACCCTAAATGTCTAGCCCTTTTTCACACTTAAGAGCAAACACTAGTCTTTGCGGCTTCGCCATTTCATTTTCTTTTCACTATTTCGTTTATTTTTTGTTTTCCTCAAAAAACAGCCCAATCTACCCGTGTTTGGGTGGAAGTTACCTACAGTCTCAAGTCTAAAAAAAATGTAATTGATAAATTAATAAAAGCATAAAACGAAATTTTGTCATATTTCCTTTTTTGTTTTTATTAAATCCAACCTTTTTTAACGTAAACATGTAATTGTACTCCAAGGGTGGGCATTGAGCCGGTTTTTGGATAAAAAGAAGTAACGAAATATTGCACAAAAAAAGACAAGGCGAATGCGTCACTAGTATTTGCTTTTGAGATAGAATGAGGTGATAATTACCAATTTTTCCTGTACTGTTGTTCCAACATATTATTATTTCTCCTGAAGATGGACGTTAATTATTACATCCGAAACACATGGAGTAGGTATATTAGTAAAGAATGATTTAAAGCCTATCATTTATATCCATTTGAAAAGTTAAATAATAAATTTAAATGTGGTATCACAAAATATTGGTAGGTAATATTTAATTAAACATGTATAAATTTTGAATAACTGAGTAGCTAAAGGTTCAAACGTTGCATGATATAATAGATATTTTTAGACCTTATTTATTGGTATTGTGACATAATTCATAAAGTTTAATTTTGAGTTGCACCGAGAATTAGTAAGAGCAGTAGTAACAAAATACCGTGCGAGCAAAAATTGTTTGCATCAAAGAGGGCCTTGCATCTAAGGACGTAATGCTTAGCCGTAGAGCTTAATACCTGTTGGGTGTCAGTAACTACCTGAATTAACAATCAATCAGTTATTCAGTCATCTTTGACAGTCGTTACAAGTAATTTGATTCATCGCTAATTTTTCCAAGTTCTTGAACAATTCACACAATGGGCTTTACGGAACAGCACAAAACATTCATGGTTGAAGCGTATTTTCGAAACGGGGTTAGAGTAAATGGTGAGTGGCAATACAATCCGGGTTTGTGCATAGACGATTTTCACGAACATTTTCCTAACGTTGCTTTTCTTGCTGGGGATTTATTTTATCATTGCCTGATGAAAAGAACCGTGGCTGTGTTTAGGGAAACAGGTTCTATACAACACAAAAAAGGAGCAGGAAGACCATCTGTAAGAACAGAAGAACTTGTTGCAAACGTTCGTGAAATAATGCAAAATACGCCAACAAATTGTATAAGGCGCCTGTCCCAAGAAGTGGGAAGATCTTATGGAACATGCAGGACTATTAAAAAGCAGCTAAATTTATTTCCTTATAAGCAAGTATTCCAAGAAATACAAGCCGCAGATTTTGAAAGACGCAGGAATTACTCTTAATGGAATACCCAAAATTTATTGGAAAGAAATGATTTATTAGACCTGACATTTTTTTCGGATGAAGCCTGGTTCCACCTCTCCGGCTATGTGAATTCTCAGAATACACGCATGTGGAGTAGTGAAAATCCCCATTTTTTTGTTAAGTTAATATTGCACCCTCAAAAAATTGGTGTCTGCATGGTTAGCTGTTTCCCGAAGAAGAATTGTTGCTCCTATTTTTTTCCATGACACAATTACAGCACAGAGATATAGAGACAATATTTTGAATCCATTTGTGGAGCAATTACTTGACGGAATTTTTTCGACGACAGATTGATCAGTTTTCGATCAGACATTGAATTCCCTCCTAGATCACCTTGTTTAACGGTTATGGATTACTTCGTTTTTTCTCATTTAAAGAACACTATTTTTAAAACACCAGTTGCAAATTTAGAACAATTTCAAGAAAGGATTATTCAAGAATGTGGTAACATTTCTCCAGAGATGCTGGTCAACATAATAATAAATAAAATATGAAGAGACTTGTGAATTTATGCTTGAAGCATGGCAGTGGCTAATTTCAGCAATTAATGTAATTATTTTTCTTTTTCTTTCTTTATATTCTTACTTTGTTAATTTTGTAAACAATAAAAAAAAATTGTATTTGTCTACTTATTTTATTAGGTACTCATTAGTTTGGCATATCATATCATAATATGAATTTGACAAAATTTTAACCTACATTTGGTTAGATATATCAACCCCATATCATTGTGATCTAAACCAAGCCCTACGTTTTTTAATCCAATCCAAGCCCTCTTTGATGCAAATAATTTTTGCTCGCACGGTAGCTAACTAGGCAATTTTCACTGTGACATCAACGACATTTGCAGAAAATATTTTCTACTATCAAGTTAGACTCTTGACATAATACTAACCAGACAACTGAGACAACTTTGATTGTAAGCAAATTATTGCTACCGATGTTCATGGAATTGTAAACTAACATCTTAATGTAGAGTGGGAGCACTTTTTATTTAAATTACAGAATTTCAAGGTTTGATGATGCCCGAAAAGACGAAACGCGCGTCACCGTTTTCTATTACCCTATTTGAGACAGACCGCCTTTTTTAAAACATATTATATTAGTTCTCTTCGAGAAACATTAATGGACGATGTGCTCAATTCTCACTTTATAATGTTTTATACCACGATATTGATTTGTTCAGTTTACACTACTTATTATATCTGGGCCAGTGGCCTTTTGACATCTTATTTGTGCAAATAAATAAATAATATCTTTCGAGCATGCTGTGCTACGGCTTCCTACAATAAGCATCTCTTGAGAGCAAGCTGTGCTATGCATGGCCATCCTCAATATGTCTTACCTAACACCTTTTGCGAGCAGGCTTTTTATAGCTTAATGTTTATGTCATCATAATGTGTGTGTGATCATCAGGTTTTATGGCTCTGGTTAAACCAAATGGCCAGCATCTCCCTTTGGTTTTTTAAAGAATTTACTGAGATATCGGGTGTTTTTAATTTTAATTTTTAGGTTTTCTTTTATGGCGAATGGCGCTTACCGCAGCCGGTGCCATAAAAAAGTGAAGAAGAAGGTTTTCTTTTACTTATACACAATATTTTTTTACTTCTTGATTTGTTTTTACTACATTTTCCTAGCAACGCTTTTGACCATATAAGATTAATACCATATGTAAACTTAAATAGCATTTCATATATACAGGGTGTCTCAAACATGCTGGATAAAGGGCATGATGACGTCTTAAATCGAGAAAATTTTATAAAATTTCTCGGTTTGAAACAAGGTTTTTTTATGTATTTTGGGAAATACATTTTTTATAGTTCCTCCCAATTATTTAAACTTTGCTGTTTAGCTAGACTAAAAAGTCAGTATGTGGAATGTAAAAAGTACTTACATACCTTGGAGCTCTTGTTGCCTATTTTGCCAAATTATATTCAATTTCGTTTCTTTTAATTTCTATATATTATGTGAGATTTAATCCATTCAAACTGAACATTTTTATTAAGATTCTTAATATTTCTATAGATATTTAAAATGTTAGAAGTAATTTAATTGTCAGGAACTTTTTGGTAACAATTAATTACAAAATTATTACTCTTATTGTATTCTAGACCAGTGGTCGCCAATCTTTTCAATGTGTTAAGCTGGTACTTTGATAATTTTGGAATAAACAGTGAGCTACCTAGTCGTAAGCAACGTGGGCCAACCTAAATGAAATAATGCACAGTTATATTCAAGATACAATATTGTATTCAACTTGAAGAGATAGTCCATACTTTAAGTGGAGTGTATGTTTAAAAGGGAAAGAAATAATAATAATATAATAATAATAATAAATGTCTTTATTGTAATTAAGGACAAAATTACAAAAGGCGAAGTTGAAGCTAGGCTTCCTTACTTAACCTAACATTATAACTAATAACATGGTATAGTAATATTTAACAGTAGTTATGATACTTATAGGTTGAAAAAATTACGTAATAAGTAATGATAGTAACAGATTTTACAGTTAAATCCTATTAACTTTAACGTGGGCATATGAAGGGCATTGAGAGGCAGTACAACTGGACTGATCTAATATGTGTCAGAACATATTTGATGGACAAGAGGACGAATGGCATTTTAAATGTGTGAATTGGCGCAGATTTTAAATTAACTGGAACTTTGTTGTATATTAAAGACACCTGATAACTAAATGATCTTTCAAATAGTGTGGTTTTGTATGACGGAGGAGTAATTGTGGATTTATGTCTGAGGTCTAGGTCATGAGAGTCATATCTAAATTTTATTTTTTGATATAGATATTCTGGACATTTTTTAACGATTATTTTGTTATACAGTGCTAGGCAATGAAGCATTCTTCTTTCACTCATATTCAACCATCCAATCTCATTCATCTTGGCACTCACCCCTCTATCATACTTTCTAATTCCCCCTATCATACGTACACAGCAGTTTTGAATCATTTGTATTCGTTTGGCATCCCTCTCTAAAAGACATGGACCATCCAGTGTATCGCAGAATGTAAATTGTGATAAGACCAGACTATCACATAACGATTTTTTAAGGTGTGTATTTAAAATGTGCCTTTGGTTAAAAATAAGCTTTAAGTTGGTAAAAGCTTTCTTTATGCAGTTATTGATATGCTCAGTAAATCTTAGGTTAACATCCAGCAGCAGTCCAAGGTTTCTCGCATTGGTTGAACATGACAAGGTTTGACCACCAAAGTCAACGCGAAGGATATTTCGATATTGCTCCCTACTCTGTGCATGACCAAACAGAAGTAACTGGCATTTTTTTGGATTTAGTTCGAGACATAAAATAAAGCACTTTAAGTCTTCCCCCACTGGTATACTATATATACCATCAGTGTATTTATTTTACTAATACATACTTACTAATAAAAATAAAGTAATAACTAATATATGTTACATAACTACATCCATATATACCAATCGTAGGTATTTGAAAAATAAAGAAAATTTTAATAAAGTCACAAGGGTTTAATAAAAGAGAATTAAAATAACAGAAAAGTTAAGCAATATTTTATATATTAAACAAAAATATGCGCAGATAAAAAAGTGCATGTTTAATGAGAAGGCTGAAACTCAGACGCATTGATAATATTTTTAATGTTTACAGTAGGGTAGGATCGCCTAAGAGTACGCGTTCCATAAGAGTACGCATTAGTGATATTTTCTACTTGACAACACCCCAATAAAAAAAATTCACATCAGCTGTTTAATTACAACCAGTACAAGAATGTGTGAAGGTTAGAGCAGGGCAATGTTGATTTTGTTAGAATTACGGCAATAAATTCAATTTATTGTTTTTTTTTTATAATATTTATGCACTCTAGAGTAAGACGTAGACTATTAAATATAGATTTTTGCTAAATATTTTATTGAACATGATAATAAGTATAGTTCTGGCGCAACAAATTCCTGTGTTTACATTTTAGTTACGTTTGTTGGTTGGGTTTTTGAAGCCAGTTTTTTATATTTGTTGCTAGGCACATAAGAGAACGCACCCAAAGAGTACTCACGCGTACTCTTACCCCACTATGCGCACTCTTAGCTTTTTAATTTTATATATAATTGTTTTCCTTTTTTTTTAAAGAGTTTTTCCTATAAAATTGTGAACGGGAAAATATAAAAGGATTACAAGAGGAAGTTAAAATTTACACAAGAAATCTTAAATCAAGCAGCTGAACGAATAGCAAATGGAGAGAGCAAAAGGTCGGTTGCAAAACCGCTAAACCTCAATGAATTTGCCCTGAGGATTTATTACTTCTAGCCACCTTAAAAACAAAAAACTTACAAAAAATACATGAAGATAGAACTCCCACTCAAAGCTCTGACCTTAGCCAGAATGTCATTGGAAGAGTTGGAAACTTATCCAGAATTCCAGTTTTGGATGAAAACCCTCTATACTATGACCCTGGCCCTTTATGTTCACACTGCGATCCGGGCCCTTCCTGTTCGAAAGTAACGCCAAAAATGATCATGCCTTTACCAAAAGCCAAACATCAGCAAATAGGCAAAAGTCTAAAAAATCCGAAATTCTTTTGTCCACTCCTTATAAGGATCAAGTTATAGCTGAACAAGAAGAAAAGACTAAAAAGCAAGGTGGAAAGGGAAATGTTTTTAGTTCTCGGAAAACTCAGCTACCTAAAAAAGACGTTGTCATTACAAAAAAAATTACAAGGAGGAGACAAAACAATTTGTCCTGGATGCAATGAGCATTCTTGCTCATCAGTCTGGATGAAATGCATTAATTGTGGAAACTGGTTGCATGAGGACTGCACAAGCTACATGATTTTGCTTGGGATTTGTGCGAAGGTTAGCCTATTATTCTTAAACTGTTAGGTTAATTTATTTATAGTTTTTAATGCGTACTCTTAGGCATATAGGTCGCGTACTCTTAGGACACCAGTCATCAAAGAGTACGCATTTTCGATTTTTTTATTTTTAATATATAACTTTGAGAAACGTTTTTAGTTTGCCAATATATGATATTTTTCTATGATATTATTATGTAACACACCAGTTTTTGATATTGATAAATCATTTGAAGCAAAAGTTTGTGTTTTATTTACTCTAATAAATTAGGTGCGTACTCTTGGGCGATCCTACCCTATAGTTAGATACAGCCATTCGAATACAATTATCCAAATGTTCATCTGTAAGTGGATTGTGGAATTAATTTGTTCTGTTCTTAATTAACTTCATATTGGAGATAGGAGATTCACAGAAATAGGTTGAACTAAAGCTTTGATTTTTACACCTTTGTATAAATATGTTGTGAGCTACCAGAATTGCCTTTACGGGCTACCAGTAGCTTGCGAATCGACGGGTTGGCGACCACTATTCTAGAAAATAACTAACAATACCTACAAATAGCTCAAGGTTCTGCTGAAAATATGATTGCCTCGTTTCGTAGCCTAAATGTCTTTACGATATTTTTGTTTTTATGTCCTATTATTGATAACTAAACCGTCTGTAAAAATGTGCTCAAAATCTGACAAGGTAAAAGACATGTATAGGTATTCTAAAAATGTATTTTTCAATCTTTATTATCAAAAGTTTGGATTGCGATTTTTGGGCGAAAATCGGTAGAATTTTCATGTAGATCTAAGTAGAATGGAGTATCTGATGAGTAAATATAATTTTTAATTTGAGTAATCAAGGAATAGCTAGAAGCTAATAACTTCTCTACTTTCCAATTGTTAGGTAAGTTTAATATTGTTTGTAGGTATTTAAATCAAAAGACACTAATAACGACAGATTTTCACAAAAGTCATGTATAAAGATTCAGAGTCCCCATAGCCTTTGAGCCAGTTTATATAGTACTGCCCTGGCAGTATGCCACGTTTGGCATTACATTAATATAACACAATTAAATATGTATTTGTATAACAAATTATTAAATAACTTTTATACAAAACTGGATATTTATGTAGGTGGCATTATCATAATGATAATTTTTCTAGTATGTATAGTAAAATTACCAGTTGAATTTCTAATAATAGCATCGACCCACCCACTGAAAAATTGTACAAACATCGATCACGCGTAAACAAAATTTTTATTTTTCGAAATGTTTTGTTGCAGAAACTCCCCTGCCTGACTTGTAAAAGTGTAAACAAATTTTGACCTTTAACATTTTTTGACTTTTTAAAAATAAAACAATAAACTTGGGTATTATATTTTAAGGAGCAAGGGCTGTTTCCTAGAAAAAATATACCAATTCTAAAAATTTTTCTAAGGGCTTTAAAAAAATAGTTTCCAAAATTTCCAATAATGAAAAATATAGTAAGTGGCCGTGCAGAGACGTTGACGGTGGGACAATTTTAAAGTGTTATTAGTTCAAAAACATATAGGGGAAGACGGGTATCATTCGGCCATAGGGAGCATTCGGCCACCTAAGTTATTCTAAAATCTATTTACATTTCCCGCGTTTTTTAGGGAGTACAGTATGACCAACTGTCTTATTCGCGTCCTGAATGATAATAAACACGTTATTGGTGCATCAGACAAATTTTACATAGAAAAGAATAAAAACTGGCTTTTAGGTAAATTTTTTTTACTAAATATATTCCCCATATTTTCTTTGAAGGAACGATATTTAATTTTATGTTTTGTAAGTAAAACGTGCTTCTATAATGCTGTTTCTATTCACGAATCATTTTAGAACCAACAAATTTTTCTTTCTAATATGACGTTTGATTTAAAATATTTTGGTAGCTGGGGAGCATTCGTCCACCTATACCTGGGGTGCATTCGGCCATAGCCTTCTTTACGTAATATTGATTTATTTATTATTTTACTTTCAGATTGCGCGAAAACGTGTCCTTAAAACGACAAGAAACTTGATAAACAATATATATGTTAGATTTATAAAGCTATATACTTTACCAGTTACGAATCCTCCCCTTGAATGGCCGAATGCTCCCCACATTCGGCCATTTGTAAGTATGTTTTGAAATTTTATTAGAAAACGTGATCTTTTAATCCTTCTTTCTTATTATATGTTGAGAATAATGTTAAATAATATAGGGTAGATTTATAAAGCTACTTTACCAGTTGCCTTACCAGATACGTCCTATGGCCGAATGCTCCCCTTTGAGTGGCCGAATGTTCCCTAGGGATGGGGAGCATTCGGCTATTTGTAAGTATTTTTTAAAAAATAAAATTTTATTAGAAAACGTGATCTTTCAATTTTTTTTTCTTATTATATGTTGAGATTAATGTTTATCATTCCCCGCAAGTACATTTTTTTAACAGTTAAACATTTGGTTTACTCCTTACTTAGAGATATGTGCTTAGGGGCCGAATGATCCCCCTTCTCCCCTACAGTATGTCCACGGATAGAGTTTGGAAGAGGAAAAACTTTTTCATTGGTATGTATAGAAGAAAAAGTAATTCTTTATAAAAACGTCTGCTTGTGCTGAAAGCAATTTCTACTTCATCAGATTTGCGATTACTATACAGGGTTCGTCACAAACAACATTTTCAGTTTTTTGGATTTTTTTTCAACTCCTTGATTTATTAAATGAATTTTGCTAGTGTCAATTTCAAATATCACATTTGCGAGTACTCTATAAGGGTTCGTCACAAACAACATTTGTAAATTGTTGGATCTTTTTTTTCAATTCCTTGATTTATTAAATGAATTTGCTGGTGTTGAAACTACAATTTCAAATATCACATTTTTGCGATTACTATACAGAGTTCATCAGTAGCAACATTTTTAGTTTCTTGAATTGTGTTCAAAATAAAATTACGTAAAAACAAACAACTATTGTTGCTTTCTTACTTCGAATATAGTTTAATGCCGTGCCGAGTAACGATTTTGTTGTAAGAAAACCATTTTTTATTTCCCTACTTTTGAAGGTTTTTTAATATTATATGTCATATTTCTTCAATTCAGTCAATCATAAATTATAAAACTCTTATTCAAATGTGGTACCACCGAGTTAGCGCATAGTTCAACTCGACATCTGAATTCCCGATAACAGTTCCTAACTTGCTGTGGTTATGATATTTGCAATAACTTGTCTTAGTTTTTCTTTCAAGAGATCTAAGTTAGGTATTATTGAAATTGGTTTTATACACATGTGGTTTCAGATATCCCCATAAATGAAAGTCGATAATTGTGAGATCGGGACTCCCACGTGCCAACTGATTTGGACCATAGCTACCTTCCAATCCAGCTGTTCCCAAAGTGATGATTTAGCCAATCATCGAAAGGAATTGAAAAATTGAATTAAAAAAAAATCCAAAAAACAAAAACTGTTGTTTCTGACAAACCCTGTATAGTAATTGCAAATCTGATATTCGAAATTGTAGTTTCAACACAATCAGACATTTTTATAAAGAATGACTGTTTCTTCTATACCTACTAATGGAAAAGTTTTTTCTCCAAACTCTATTCGTGGACACACTGTATATTATAAACATTAAAGAATATATCAAAAAACGAAAAATAACATTTCGACAAAAAATGCTTGGGAATAAAAATTAGGTATTTGGCGGACCACCCTCACACATCAATGAAAGGCTACCCAATTAAAACTCTATTTCAGTATTTTCCTAAAAGAATCTCTGAATGCGCTGATAACATGGATTTATAGAAACTTGTCCAATAACCTCGATCTGCATATCTTCATCCAATTTCTTAAAGTTTTTTGTTTATCTATTATTTACTAATTAAGACAAATACGAAGAAAAAATACATACACAAGGGATGGCAATAACAAGCACATTAAATTTTAAATAATTTAAAATAGGCAAAATTTATTGAAGATTTTACAAAAAAGATCAAAAAAGTATTTTTGAGTTATTGCAAATAAAAAGGTAGAGAATTTTAACACTTCTATAGTGTTTTAAATTAGGCTTGCAACCCTTTTTCATGTATAATTTACTTTACTTTGAAAATATGAAAGACTTGTCTTTAAACTGTATTACTTCTGTAACAAATTTTTAGACTATCTTTTATTTTCCCAGGAGTGCACATAACAATAATTTAAAAAAGGCTACGAAATGATTATCGTCAAAACAACTCCATTTCTGTAAAAGCCCAAATTTCTGTCCCGTTGAGTAGTAAGTTCTTTCACCTTCATGCCCTAGTGACAAAAATAATTTTTTTCACGAAATTTCTGTTCAAAAATTAAAACTTAAACTTTGACCTTTGTCATTTTCTGTGGCTGCTATTTAGTTGTACATCTTTAGAAGTAAAAAATCATAGCACTACCAATAGTGTTAAAGACAAAAATGGTTTTTCTTCGCAAAAAAATTGTTCGGTCAGATAAACTCATAATTAAAATATTTCTCAATTTTAATAAACTTTTTTACTCTTTTTAGCCCTCCACATATCAATTTACGTTGGACTAGCTGTGACTGCCTTCATTACTTCCATGGCCGTAGGAAACATGTTTCAAACATTTAAATACAACTGTATATTATTTTGCGATCATGTAGGTTTTGAAACGGAAATATTATCAACAGAACACTTTGACCATAGTGAAATTCTAGCTACGGAAAATATACAGAATCGGTTAGATAACGAAAATACAACACCCAACCAAACTATTGTGGTGAACGGAACCGATCAAAATATTGAAAACATGATTATAAACGCAACTGTTGTTGATAGTAATAGTACTACAGATACTTCGAATTATAGCACAAAAATATATACCAAAAATCCAGAAGCTATAGGCCAGGAACCTGATGGGCATATAATTTTTAAAAACGAAACCCACGCTTTTGAATACGAAGATGGAACTATCGTTATTACTCTGGCGAAAATTGACGTTAGAAAAACTAGATTCAAATCTAATTTCTGGTGTAATTTTGTATTGGGAGTAGCTCTTGTAACCTTTATTTTTGCTACATTTTGCGGAGTAATATTGGCAATGTGCTCCAAGGGAGGAGCAGGGCGTGAAAATACGTAAGTAATTTACTATAATATATCATTAAATTTCATGACAGAAAATTTTTTTATACCGTGCGAGCAAAAATTATTTGCATCAAAGAGGGCTTGGATTAAAAAACGTAGGGCTTGGTTTAGATCCCAATGATATGGGGACGATATATCTTACCAAATCTAGGTTAAAAATTTGTCAAATTCATATTATGACATGATATGCCAAACTAATGAGTAATAAAATATATAAGTAGACAAATACAAATTTATTTTTGTTGTTTACAAAATTAACAAAGTTAGAATATACAGAAAGAAAAAGAAAAATAATTACATAAACTACTGAAATTGGTCACCGCCATGCTACAAGCTTAAATTCACACGTCTCTTCATATTTTCGAAAGTGTTGACCAGCATCTCTGGAGGAATGTTACCACATTCTGGGATAATCCTTTCTTGTAATTGTTCTAAATTTGCAAATGGTGTTTTAAAAATAGTGTCCTTTAAATGAGGAAAAACGAAGTAATCCATAACCGTTAAACAAGGTGATCTAGGTGGGAATTCAATATCTGATCGAAAACTGATCAATCTGTCATCGAAAACATTGCGTAAGCAGTTAATAGTTTCGGCGGCTGTATGGGCGGTTTCACCGTCCTGTTGAAAATATCCAAAACGTAGTTCGTCGTCAAGTAATTGCTCCACAAATGGATTAAAAATATTGTCTCTATACCGCTGTGCTGTAACTGTGTCATGAAAAAAAAATAGGACCAACAATTCTTCTTCGGGAAACAGCTAACCATGCAGACACCAATTTTTTGAGGGTGCAATGTGGACTCTACAAAAAAATGGGGATTTTCACTACTCCACATGCGTGTATTCTGAGAATTCACATAACAGGAGAGGTGGAACCAGGCTTCATCTCAAAAAGAATTTTAGAAATAATAGGTATTTATTATAGACTTCTGTCATGGATATGCACCTATCTATTTGACATACAGTGTGGTTGTTTAAGTGTGCAACATATGGGTATTTTTTTTTATTACCGATTTCTCAGAATATTTTATTCTTGATAAAAGTTGGTGCATATTCGATAATCATATTAGGTGCACTTGGAATGGTTGCAAGTCAAACGGCGTACAGGGTAGGCCAAAAAATATAAAACTTGTACAAGAATTAAGTACCCCTATTTCAGAAAATTCAGCAAAATATTACTAAGAAAAGCTGTTTAGAATTAAAAGTTATCTATAGATTCAAAAACGTGACCTCCTAAAATAAAAAAATTATTTTTTTTAAAACATTAATAATTTTCCAAAAAATTTTTTTTATATTTACCATAAATTAATCAAAATCAAATCAATTTCACATATCTCTGTTGAAATTCAAGCATAATTTTATTGTAAAATTTACTTGAATTTTTAATTAATTAAAGAATCACAATCTTCATGTTTGTGGCAACGATATTAAACACAACTTTAAAATATCCTAAAAATTCTTTTTAACAAGATAAAACATTAATAATGATAATATGCTAATTAAAAAACTATCATTTAAAGTGCAAAATTTTTATTTTAAATGTTTATTAAAAAACTTTATTCTTGTACAAGTTTTATATTTTTTGGCCTACCCTGTACGCCGTTTGTCTTGCAACCATTCCAAGTGCACCTGATATGATTTTCGAACATGCGAACTTCTATCAAGAATAAATTTTTTTGAGAAATCGGTAATAAAAAAATGCCCATATGTTGCACACTTAAACAATCACACTGTATAATAATATATAATTATAATTATTGTAAATAAGTTTTAAAACAGGTATTTTTCCCATATGCTGCACAAATGTACGCACTTTCTGGCGCTTTCTGTATATATTTTTCTTAAATTTTAGGTTAAACAGACCACAAAATATGTTATATCCTATTCTGGTTTCATCGCTGGCACTTGGTATACTTAATTTTGCAGCTTCTCTTACTGTGAAAAATGGAATGCAAGAATTTTGTGCCAACTTTGAATTATTTACGGAAGATAAAAGGTAAAATTAATAATAAACTTAAGGTAAATTTTCCGCCAGAAATTATAACCTATATTTTATTTTAACGTGACAGCGAGAAGGTTAAAAGAAAATACGGATTTCTTTTAACATAGTTTACTAATGGGCTTAGAAAGACTTAAAAATCGTTAAAAGTTACGTAAAAAATATCACGTTTTATCATAACCCGATTAAAAATGTATTACCTCTCAGTAGCGTGCCGTATAGGGGGCACGGGGGGGCAGTCCCCCCCCCACCCTTAGCTCTAACCCGCCCTTAGCTCTAACCCGCCCTTAGCTATAGCCCGCCTTTAGCTCCAACCCGCCCTTAGCTCTAACCCGCCCTTTGCGCCCTAATGCAACCGCAAAATTCAACTTACATACAATCTGAGTCCTGGTCTTTACTCTTTTTATTATTTTTGCGTTTTCCTGACCAACATTTGCGCGGTTGGCAACGGACAAATAACTTATCATTACTTAGTATTGAATCAGAAAAAGCGGAATTAATCGATTATGATAAGATACTAAACACACTTAAATCTGTAAAAACAAGAAGATTAATTATTTAATTCAAAAAAAAGGTGTCACTTTAAGAACGCGAAAATACACGTTGAATTTCGTCCAATCAATAGAGCCAATCAATTGAAATTTTGTCAATAATAGGTAGTTTGATTTGCTGTTTATAGTTTTATCTAACTCATAATATTATTTAATTTTTTTAAGCAAAAAATGTTGTTAATATGACTTCACAAGTTAGTTGGGTAATATCATGATTATTTGTTAAAAGTTTGTTTCAAAATATTTTTTTTGGTAATGTACCTGTAAGTTTTTTTATAATAAACGTAAGACGTTTTACTTTTGAATGGTTTACGTTCAATCCTGTCTAAAAATGTTTTGGTTATTTTTTATTTTATACTAATCGTTGGGCGCCCCCAAAATAGTAGAATTTTCCGAAAACAATTAAGTACAAATATTTGAACAAGTCTATATACACGGTTATACGCCTATTAAAAGATCTCTTAAACGGAAAAAGTTATCAGGTTTAAAATTTGATAGCAGGCGTAATTGATTTTGAAATTTTAAAATATTGTCGGACTACGATTTGTAGACGACTGGGTTGTGTAGCTTAGATAGTTTAAAATAGAGCTTTATAAAAATAATTATTTAATTTGTCTTAACGGGTTTAAGGATGCTCTCTAGTTCTTCACTGAAACACCAAGGGATTTTTAACAATTTTATTAAATGGCAAGAAAAGCAAAAGCAATGATAATAATTGTGATAAATAAAAAAATACAATCTTAAAACTAGTAAAATAACCAAAATAACAGATGTTTACAAAATGGTAATTTAGAAAGTTATTTTAAAGTTGAGTCGCCCTCTTAAGACTCACTTCAGGAACGATAGATTAATCCAAGTAAGTCAGAAGAAACAACTATAACTTTATAATAACTCAAATCAAAAGGAAATTGAACAATTTAAACAGTTACATGTTATAAACCAATAGATAAAGAACACTTACGCAATGGGAGCAAAGTAGGTCGTCTCTGGAGCAGTGGGTTCCATAACTTGAATTTAACTTTTAGACAATTATTATTTCAACTGACAAACGGGCAGAGTTTTCCCTTACATTTAAATAGATTAATTACTTTGAACCGGCAAACGGGCAGAGGTTCCCCTTACACTTGAACTTGAACATTTTCAACTCTCTGTCGTAAGTGCTCTTTCGTGTTTTTATATTGTTTTGCAACCCCTACCAATTGGAAGAAGGGATTCCTTTTTTCGTCTGTCTTCCCACACTCTAAAAAGAGGGGATTGGAATCCTTTATCCCAACCAATTACAAAATAGTTATTTTCTATAAACATTTCAATTCTGACCCCTACTACTAAACTCAAATGTCACCGTCTCTCTTCACTATTTACTGCAAATGTCACTGTCTCTCTTCTACACACTAGTTTTTCTTTATCATACCTTTTTTTGCGATAAGCTACGCCACCTTAAGAGTCTTTACACCGCTGTTACGTTACAACTATTTATCTAGCCTTAAGGGTGCCAATTCCATATCCGACAATACCCCCTCCTCCAGGGTCGACTTCCACGGCGACCAACCTGTAACCACCCAAATAACTTGTGGTTCTTTTGCGAAGGATGGACGATTTGTAGGGTAGGATTGAAGGAATTGCCCTTACTGATTTTAGGGAGTGGCTTCTACCAAAACGGCTGCTGTTTTTCACAAAGTGATGATATGTAACGTGAGGACTGTTAGCATAGTTGACAACTTTGGTGATTTGGATAGCTTTCAGGTGGTGTAGTGTGTAGTTCTCCAGGTTGTTGTCGATACATGAAACAAATAGTGCAGTATGAGTTACATTTTAACAAAATTGGGTGTTAGTAGGAGTCTCCATTTTAAAATAAAGGTCGACAAATTGAAAATTTTTTCTTGGGTTACAAAACAAACGTTTCATTTACAAATTATTTCCAATAATTATTACAATGATATATAATAAAAATAACAATATGACCTTATTAACACATTTACAGTAAGGTCTTGACTTACTGAAGTAAGTACGTAATACAATTTTACTGCTAGAACTTTTAAAATGTAATACATGTATATGTATATTATACCTCTATTCATGTATTCCTTACACATAGAATAGTTACACAGTAAATAGTTACACATTGAATAGTTACACATTGAATAGTTACACATTGAATAGTTACACATTGAATAGTTATACATTGAATAGTTAAAAGTAGAATTATTATGTACACGTTTGTAATACTTAAGCCTGGCCAGGGCCATATACAAACTGTTGGTATAACTGTTGGTATAGAGGTTCCCCTTACACTTGAACTTGAACATTTTCAACTCTCTGTCGTAAGTGCTCTTTCGTGTTTTTATATTGTTTTGCAACCCCTACCAATTGGAAGAAGGGATTCCTTTTTTCGTCTGTTTTCCCACACTCTAAAAAGAGGGGATTGGAATCCTTTATCCCAACCAATTACAAAATAGTTATTTTCTATAAACATTTCAATTCTGACCCCTACTACTAAACTCAAATGTCACCGTCTCTCTTCACTATTTACTGCAAATGTCACTGTCTCTCTTCTACACACTAGTTTTTCTTTATCATACCTTTTTTTGCGATAAGCTACGCCACCTTAAGAGTCTTTACACCGCTGTTACGTTACAACTATTTCTCTAGCCTTAAGGGTGCCAATTCCATATCCGACAATATTACCTACACTTTTACCTTTGAATCACTTCCATTTCTACCGGAAGTTATGGCCAGTTATGTCAAATGGTATACCCTACATATTAATTTTATCTTTTTTAGATACCTTATTAAAACTTAACTAACATTTACGAATAATAATCTGTACCTACCTCTAACCGTTTTTGAGATATAAATTATAAAATTATTTTGTCACTTCAACGAATGTCAAATTCTGGTTTCCTTATTTAAAATTATTTTTCATTATTTGTAAAAAATCGCTGTTAAATCCTACTTTATAAAGATAATCTCTTATGAACAAACAACAGAGATGTTAAAATTTTTTAAATTGCTCCTAATTGCAAATGACTAAAACTATGGATAGTGACATACTATACAGGGTGACTCGGACCAGAAGATAGTGGACACCTTGTGGGTTCTTAATAATCTTCTTTAGTAGGTATATAATAGATTATAAAAAGATTTGGCTCCTTTTTATTTTTGTCAATTTTTTTTAGCACCTTTTATAAAATGTTCATACTCCGTAAAAATATTTTGTATACTGATCGCATTAAAATGCCATATAAAAAGTTTTGAAATTCAGGTCCGGACTTAAAAAAAGTTGTCGATTTCTAGTTTTTAAAATTCGACAACTTGTTATGTCATATTTTTGAAAATTTTATGCTTTACTTAAAAACACCATAAAAAACTGATCCTAATGATATACTTACCAAAGTTGACGCACTAACCGCTCAACCATTATAAATAGCTGATCTTTAGATATTGAAAAACATACAAAAAATATTTATCTTTATGACGACAATAATAACAACAACAATAATATTTATTTATTTATAGCTGCTTATAAAAATTTGTAATCAATTTAGTTTATTTTCATTAATTGATAGGTATCAGAAAGGGTTAAATGGTAACACCGCATAGTTTCTGAATATTAATTTATTACTTTTTGGCTCCACTCAGAATATCGAAATATTGAGGCGCAACGAATTATTAATAAATGAGTCAGTTACAACCTGTAAAATTTATTGGTGTTATCAACATATTTTTGACAAACATTTACTTCTCGTTTTAAATGCCCCATCAATTTTTAAACCAAGAACAAGCTGATATAGGGGAGAATAGCCCAAAGTGATCCACCTAACGGAAAAATTCCTCGTAAACCGAGTGTATGATTTAGGGAGATCC
Source organism: Polydrusus pterygomalis (assembly GCA_963969555.1). NCBI lineage: Eukaryota > Metazoa > Arthropoda > Insecta > Coleoptera > Curculionidae > Polydrusus > Polydrusus pterygomalis. The sequence goes on from OZ018375.1 coordinate 82,904,957, forward strand.
ATATTCATAGTTATGGGATTCCCCAATTCTTATGCTTTCAGATTTGGATGCGCAGAGTGTTTAATAAAAAAACCTAATAATGTTATTTATATATTTAGGAACTTGGTCAAAACGATCATTTTACCCTACCTGGTTGGGCAAAATGATCCCTTAAGGTAGGGTAAAATGATCCCCCAATTTTATTTAAGAAAAAATGCAAAATTGTTGATTATAAGTCAATATTTACAAAAACAGATAGGCCGTACTTTATTATTCAAGAGAAAGCAGTAAGAAAATACAAACATTCTTATCATAAAACTAAAAATAAGAAAACTTACTAGACCAAAAAATTCGGGTAAAATGATCTCGGAATCGTTTTACTCTACCTCATGAGGGATCATTTTGCCCGAATGTGCTAAATTTACTAACCGCCATGTTTATCCCTTAGTCGTTGAGTTTAAAAACTTTACAGTTATCTTAAAATATAGCTAAAGCAATAAGCTTCTAAGAAATATTTTAACATTCCTGTTATCTGTCAAAAGCTGTTACAAAAGTCTGTAGGTACGTACCTTAGATCAGAATAAGCAAAAATCACTTTTTTATTGATAGCGCACCAACCGCTAACAAGTTTCGATTCAACTGACAAGCACAACTCGTCGGAAGACAAGGAAGGTATAGTGGCTTATGAAAACCCCCTAGATAGCACCATCCGTATTAACGATAATAGGGGGGGATCGTTTTGCCCGCTAAGATCATTTTGGGCCATTCTCCCCTATTATGTGTATATGGTTTTGGCGCCGGTAATGGAGGAGCCGCTTCTCTAAAATATGGAGGTTTGCTGATAGAAGATGTCCAAGCCATCAAACATTTTCCAACATATTTTCTTTTATTCGCGAACAAGGGCCTTTTCCGACACAAAATAATATTGATCAGCCAGTGAGACACCCAGAAGAAGACATTTTAAATTTGGTTCAAGAAACTTTAAAAACATCCACAAGGAAAATTGCTAGACGCCTGTATATTACGCAAAAAAACAACTCATTTAACATTACAATAGAAAGGCTTACAGAGGCACAGAGATTAGAACCACGTGATTATGCTAACCGGTTGATCTTTTGTCAGTGGATTAGAAGGTATCGAAGAGATATTTACCGGACTGTGTGGACCGATGAATCTCAGTTTACCAGAGATGGTGTCAAAAATTCTAGAAATTGTCTTGTGTGGTCCATGGAAAATCCAAATGCTATTAGGTATAGTCGCACTCGCAATATAGATTTTCAGAAAATGATTGTGCGGGTATAATTAATAGTAACTTGATTGGTCCACTTCTTTGAAGGAAGGTTAAGTGGAAACCAATATTTACACTTTTTTGAAAACATTTTACCCAATCTTTAACCAAAATGAAAATGTTACAAGAGCTGTTTCAGAATTTTAAACAATACTTATCCCAATAGATAGATAGGTTACGGGGAGCCCCTTTTTTGGCCAGCAAGGTCCCCGGACTTTAATCCATTATACTTCTTTTTTTGGGAGTATATGAAAACATTAGTTTATAAGGAAGAAATTAATACACGGGACCAGCTCTTGCAACGCATTAATACTTCATTTCAGGAAATGAAAAATAGACCAGATGCAATTAGGAGTGCAGTGTCAAATTTAAGTATCAGAGGAAGAAAATGTGAAGAAGTTAATGGAGGGCATTTTGAAAATATTCTCAAATAATTATTTTTGTGTTGTTATTGTTGTCACAAAAATAAATATTCTTTTGTATGTTTTTTAAAATCTAAAGATAAGCCATTTATTATGGTTGAGCGGTGAGTATAATTTTCAAAAATATAACAAGTTGTTGAATTTTAAAAAGGTGTCCACTATCTCCTGGTGACGTATGTACATTTAGATCCGAGTCACCTGTATATTTGAGAAATTGGATTATCAACACGTTAGTAAGATAAAACATAGGGTGTTCCATTCACGAACATTGACTTATAGACATTTATCTAAATGGCTAGATTGGCACAATTTTAAAAATGTGAAACTTCATTTAGTAAATATAAAGGTCTATCATTTAGTTAAAAGCTATTAAAATTTTCAATGTTTAGCTTTATCAGTTTCCAAGTTACTGAATTTTCTTCTCGGTATAATAGATATAGATTATTAATTTAGGCTACTTAGGTCTTAATAATGTATCCAAAAAAACTAAAATATACAGGGTATTCTATTTGAAATACCAAACTTCCGGTATGATGACCTCTTTATGAAGTAAAGTAGGTATACATTATGTAATTAGAGTACAATAGCTCTACTAACTGTTTACTATATCTACTGTCTGTATGTTTGATATAGTCCAATTAATCACCAATTTTTTTTAACAACTGGCCTATAAAAAAATTATGTTTAAACATTTTTTGCAGATGTTCGCCAACGATCAATAAATTTACGCTTCACGAAAGACAAGACCGTTTCTATCTGCCATACATCGTACTCTCGTACTCATTCCCTTTAACAATAATATTGTTTGTTAGTCAAGTATTGGTTACTTTACTAAGAATTGTGTACGCAGTCGATTACCAACTGTATGCACTTGAAGTTGAAGATAATGAGGAAGAAGAGGATTTTGAAATAGAAGATGGACAAGTTAAAGAAATGAGGTTATAATCAATTAGATACCTAAATTAAAATAGGGACATTTTTGCTTATTTATTATGAAGATTGAAGATGATTGTATGAGAACGATGAAAAGAAATCCTTCTACTTTAAAAACGTAACTACTATTGGTTTTCCTAAGATTTGTTTGTTTCAAGATGATGACGGGCTACTTTGTATAGTAGGTAGAAGTTTAAAATAAATTTCGTTTTCAACGATAGACGATATGAAAATATACCGGATTTTAGAGTAGGTATTTTCTAAATTACTGTAGTTATACTTTTTTTGTTCATGGATAAAACCATGGAACTATAATCAGTGGGAAAATAATACTTTATTAACCAAATTTCAGAAGATCACAGCTGTTTTAATTTACATGAAACAGTTTTTGCAAACAAGTTTTGTAAATTTTTTGAACTCAAAAATCTACAGAACCAAGAACATTGTCAACATGTGGTTTTTATTTAGGTGTAATTAATTTTGTTTTTAACGGCACTCAATTTACTTGTAAAGAATGGGTGAAATCGGTAATATATGTATCTTTAAAAGCCACTGGCATTTACTTATATCGTTATTTGCTAATGCTATATCCCCTTTTTTACTGAACTCATGTTTTGTTTATGAAAAATACCCGAGCTTCTGTTTTGGCGAAACCTAAAAGGCCTCCTGCTTTCAACCAATCAGCTAAAACAGCTTATGTTTGTTGCAAACAATATTCGTTGAGATACGTAGAGATTACAGTTCTCACTTAAATAAAAATATTAGAGATCGACCGAAGGTTCGGTTTCGGCTAGTTTCGGCCAAAAACCGGCCATGCCGAAACTCAGTGTTCGTGGAATTGTCGCGCACCGTTTAGCTAACTTTGGGTGGGTTCGTAGGCAGTGTGGTCTATATAAATATTAGATTTTTTCTGGCCAAAAGGTGATATTGAAAAATATCTAAACTTGACTATATTCGCTTAACATTTAAACACACACACACACACACACCCTCGATTTAAGAGTCCCTATACTTTACTAAAGAAAACTTCTAAGAAATTATCCGCTAAGTATTTTTATTTCTTTATTGTCGTCATTTTATTCGAAAATATCGAATGGGGTGTAGGCGTGTTTTATGACATCATCTTATATTGGCTATGATTTTTTTCCACCCATCCATGGTGTTAAACGTTCCCGTCAAAAGTTCGATTCTAATATTGTATATATAGTATTCTGTGTTTTGTTATACCTTCGACATGTCCTTAAAGGGTGCAAGGTGCAGCTTTCTCTTATATTTTCGTAAAATTAGAGTCTGTGGGTCATTGTTATGGGATTATCTAATCTAACCCTGAAAGAGTGCAGACGTACTTTTGTTATGTACGATTTTGAAGGCGTTATGCACGTGTTCTTTTGTGATGGGTTACTATGACCGCTTGCAAATATGTATTATTTTGCCTATTTGTTTGTTTGTACCCTTTTTGAGCAGTAGGTAACATTGGAAAATTAATTAAATTTGTAAGGTACACAGCAGTGGCGGCTCTTCCTTAAGGTCATTTGGTCAATGACCTCCCTCACTAATTCTCTTCTCATAATATTTATTAAATTTAAAAGCCATCGAATCAGCCAACCTCGTTTGTTTCGTGAACTATTACTATTACCTCTAAAATATCCCTCGTATTTTACCAGAGTTTATGAGCACTATAAATAACGGTACTTATCGTACGTTCTTCGTATATTGGGTCCAGGCCACTCTTGACTTGATCACCGCTGTCTGTTTGCTTTCCCAGAGAAATGTAATGCGCAAGCGTGCAAGAGAGAAACAACCTCATGCTACTACTGAAAGAAAAGACAAAGATACGAGTCCTATAAAGGCTTTAAGCCTCATCAAGTTTCGATGAGGTTCCGACAAACGTTGCAATTTTGCAGAAACGTGTGGGAAGGAGAGTTACGTTGCGGAGCAGTTCTTAGTTTATTTCCTAGGAAAATTTGTTGACTTGGCTTAACAGATTACTGCAGTAAGGAGGGTTGTATAATGTGTATATTCAAATATTCAGTTTGTCATTGTTTACATTTATTGGATTTTTAATTTACGTACGGGTGCCAGTCGGGTTTGATAATTTGTTGGTTTGTTATTATTTAACGAGTGTTGTGTTAAATAGTTTATTGTTCCTTGTGTCACAAAATGTCGGTTGTAAAAAATATGAGCCAGGAACGATTATCTGCATTAGCGATATTATCAGTCGAAAAATATTTTGTAAGTAATCCAAATCTTAATGAACGGGTCATTAATTACTTTGCAGGAACTAAAGATAGAATAATCCACCTTAAGTTATTATTATTATTTGCTAGGTATATTATGTTGTCACTTTCCATATGTCATGAACTGTAAAAGTTAGTTTGGAACAAAGGCATTTTGAAAGTTAAGTTCAAATCTGTTTAAAATGTACGTATAGGTCGGTCCATATTTTATTTTTTGATTTTTTTATCAGGTAAAATTATAGTGTTAATTTTTTTCCCGCGAAGACAGAAATTAGTGTAAATACATCAAAACTACAATTTTAATAGGCAAAAAAATATTTTTATGGGCTTGGCACTCACGATTAGCCTGCGGCGCTATTATTATATCCTTGCAATTCTAAATGACCCCCCACTTCAAATATCCACGAGCCGCCACTGGTACACAGTAATGCAGTTGAATTTTGGTTCCATTATCTAGACGACTCGGCTATATCTGTTCGGTGTTGCCAGATTTGTGGGACAAACAAATGGTATAAACCAATAAATTTCATGGCATTTTTCAAGAAATAATGGTACTTTGTCTTTTTATTTTTACAAAAGAAAATTACATAATAAAAATATCAAACATAGTTTACACTTTATACCATGAAAAATAGCATTCTTTAAGCTGTCAAACCCAAAATGCACATTACTGATGAAACCTCCCCAAAATACTTTAAAGGGATTTCTAATTGATGTATGACGGAGGAACTAAATACATTTTATTCAATTTATAAACTTCAAAATAATGGTATTTTTGTCACCTTTAAAGGTACAGCTACATAACGAGGAAATAATGGTATAAATACCATTAAAATGGTGCGTCTGGTAACACCGTATCTGTTTGGCTTTTAAACACACACACACCTGCACATTTTATTCAATTAATAAACATCTAAATAATTATATTTTTGGTACTTTTAAAGGTACAGGTACATAATGAGGAAATAATGGTATAAATACCATTAAAATGGTACGTCTGGCAACACTGTATCTGTTTGGCTTTTAAACGCACACCTGTTTTAAAAGCCTCTATACTTCACTAAAGGAAACTTCTAAGAAATTATTCGCATCCGGAATATTATAAATAAAGTATTAAAATCCACTGGATGAAAATTAGATTTGAAGCTTGTGTATTTCTGATTATTGATTTTTACATAGACGGATATAGAATCAGTCATTATGTTTTTAAACCCTCGTTTGGGTTCCATTATCTCTATACCTGTTTGGTATTTAAACACACATCTGTTTTAAGAGCTCCTATACTTTACTAAAGGAAACTTCTAATTCGAAAATAAAACTTAAAAATCTGATAATTCGGTATGAAAGACACATCTGTCTTTCATTATCCTTACAGTGAACTAAATCGATTATCTAAATTTTAAAACATATCCATTCAATGTATAATGTATTCAATGGTTATATTTTACATTTAAGATGATGTGTGTTGGTACTCTTAAATATTTTCGGACGCTCATTTTTTATTAGGGTATTCTCTAGCCTACCTGTGACGTTGTTAAATCCCCTGTTCCTGGCCAAAAGGTGATATTGACAAATATCTAAACTTGACTATATTCGCTTAACATTTAAACACACACACACACACACACACACACACACACACTGGATTTAAGAGTCCCTATACTTTACTAAAGAAAATTTCTAAGAAATTATCCGCTAAGTATTTTTATTTCTTTATTGGCGTCATTTTGTTCGAAAATATCAAATGGGATACAGGTGTGTTTTATGATGTCATCATACCTTAGCCGTGATTTTTTTTTCCACATCATCCATGGTGTTAAACGTTGGTGTCAAAAGTTTGATTTGCATTTGAGATGCTCTTAAATATTTTCGAACAACCTTAAAATATTTTAAAAACCTTTACGTGTTTAGCGCCCATAGCAGATAAAAGGAAACATTTTCTTTGTTCCATTCTTTGTATTAAAATGCATACAATATCTCGTATATAATTCACAGTACAATACCAATAAGATGTCTATTTATTTAACTTTCAAGGTAAAGGTACGATGATGGCTTTTACGTTAAAATAAGTTTTTTTTTGTGAAAACCGTCCTCGAGTTACAGTGGTTGGCCCTAGTCTAGCTCCTAGGACAAGAGTCATACAAACAAACGAAATGGTTAATGCAACACTATCATTGTATTGATTGGGGCTTACTCCATTTCACGAATTTGGTGATATTGTACGGACATTGACAGAAAAGGCTGATGATACCATTTACGTTAAGGCCAATGTTTCTATCATTTAAATAATAAAAATTCTGCATGTTCAATGTTTAATTTTTTTTTTATATATGAACAACATATTGTAATGCAAACCTAATTCTTTTAATAAACATTTAATAATACAATCAATTAATTAATATTTAATTTATTCATATTATATACATTATAACCCATTTAGAACCACTAAAAATTATAAGTATAAGTTTATCCCTTTTTCTCATGCCTAAATTGTATACATATTATATCCTATTTATCCTACGTACTTTATTTAGGGCGTATGATTGACCGCAATGAAAGAAAACCAAACTTTAAAACACTTTAAGAGCGTCTTGACTGGGGACAACCATTAATTAAATTAAATGCCTTTTGGCAAACAGGGATGGATGGATGGTTAATAGCAGATCGGTTAAAAAATGTCATATAAGTTCCAATAAACTTTAATCACAAATAACAAAACATGTTTATATTTTTTTGAATGTCAGCTTCTTTTAATATTTCTAACGAACCAATGGGAACCCTCTTACAGCGACTATAGAAACTGATAATTCTGTATAATCAATAGACGGGTCATTCGTGATTATTTGAAATGGGGAGTCATTTAGCATTGTAAGGATACATCAACATCACCGCATGCCAATCGTCAAAGGCGAAAACTTTTTTTGTGTGTCACGCCCATTTTTTAACCCTTAAAATTTTATTTTTGATGTATTACTAATTTCTGTCTTCACGAAAAAAGTTAACACAATAATTTCACCTGATAAAGAAAAATCAAAAATTAAAATATGGACTGACCTATACGTACCTACATTTTAAGCAGATTTAAACTTAACTTTCAAAATACCTTTATTCCAAACTAACTTTTGCAGTTCATTACATGCAAAGTGACAACATAATAATATAACAAATAATATTAACTTAAGGTGGATTATTCTATCTTTAGTTCCTACAAAGTGACCCATTCATTAAAATTTGGAATACTTACAAAATATTTTTCGTCTGTTAACATCGCTAATGCAGATAATCGTTCCTGGCTCATATTCTTTACAACCAACATTTTGTGACATAAGGAACAATAAACTATTTAACACAACACTCGTTAAATAATAACAAACCAGCAAATTATCAAACCTGTCGGACACCTGTACGTAAATTAAAAATCCAATAAATGCAAATAATGAAAAACTGACAAGGAATATTTGAATATACATTATGCATCCCTCCATACTGCAGCAATCGGGTAAAGCCATCAAATTTTCCTAGAAAAAATAATCTAAAAACAATGTAACTCTCCTTCCCATACGTTTCTGTAAAATTGTAACGTGTGTCGGAACCTCATCGAAACCTTTATAGAACTATTTTTCTTTCCTTTCAGCATTAGCATGCATTTATTTCTCTCTTACACGCTGATATATTAAAATTTCTCTGGGAAAGCACACAGAGCGGTGGTAAAGAGTTACCTGGACCTTATATACAAGGAACGTACGATAAGTATAGTTATAGTGTGCGGCTGTGATCATAAACTCTGGTAAAAATACAAGGGATATTTTAGAGGTAATAGTAATAGTACACGAAACATGATGGCATTTAATACTGATTTAAACTTCATAATCAAATGCTACTATCTAGTTTTGCTACTGTACATTTTCAACTATCAGATTTGTCATTTGCGATTACTATACAGAGTTCGCAGAAATAGGAGTTTTTGTTTTTTCAATTCTAATTTGCAAATCCTTTTGACGATTGGCTAAATTATCACTTTGGGAACAAATGGGTTGGAGGTACCTATGGCCCAAATCAGTTGACACGTAGGAGTCCCAATCCCACAAATTATCGACTTTCATTTATGGGAATATCTGAAGCCGCATATGTATAAAACCAATTTCAATAATAACTTAGATCTATTGTTAGAAAAAAAATAAAGAGTAGTTATTGCAAATATCCCAATACATGAAGTTAGGAGCTGGTATCGGGAATTCAGATGTCGAGTTGATCTATGCGCTAACTCGGTGGTATCACGTTTGAATAAAAGTTTTATAATTTATGATAACAAAATCCAAAAAACTAAAAAATGGTGTTTTCGACAAACCCTGTATTGTAATCGCAAATTTGATATTTGAAATTGTAGTTTCAGCACAAGCAGACGGTTTTTTTTATAAAGAATGACTTTTTCTTTTATACCTACTAATAAAAAAAAGTTTTTCCTCTTCCAAACTCTATCCGTGGATACACTTGCATATGATTAGAAAATGATAATATGTCGATTTATAAAAAATATATTTATTACCAAATAAAAAATTTAGAAGTAGAACGTGTATGCAAACATTACATATTTTTTAAAATGCACCACTTATAAATTACTAAATCAGTGTTTAAAAAATAGTTAATTATTAAGTTTTTCTTCTGTGCCATACATAGATGACGTACTGAAATTATTTTTATTATTATGACTGAAAAAAAAACAGAGAGAATATATCTATAATACCTATATCCTACAAAAAGTATTTAAAATCCACTATAACATAAATAAAAAGAAAAATTCAATTTCAATAGAATTAGCAATAAATATTAATGTGGTAGATATACATTTTTGACCGCCTGAAAGCATTGTTGTCAATTGTTTCACAATTTCATTGTTTTGTTGATTATTCCTTATCGGCTAAAAACTCATGTAGGTAATAATTATTATTGATAATACCCTTATAATATTTTCTAATTTGATAAGTACTTAACTACGGCAAAAATGTATAAAATAAGAAACAGTTACATTTCAATGAGATTTACAATGTTTTTATTTAAAATTTTATATAAAAAGTAATAGATTCAACAACAATGGAGACCTCTTATAGTAACTATGGGAACTAACGCTGCGGTACTATATCCCTAAGATATGTTATCGATCGATGGAAACCAAATACCAGACTCTAGTACTTCTCATTAGATGCGCTAATTGTTCGTGTAGCCAGTTAGCTTATTGGCTACAAAGAGATGACGCTAAGGGATATATACAACCAAGGAACGTTGATAAAATAAGTATAAGTATTTTGGAGGAAAGGAAATTATTTATCTCTCAAGATGTCTTCAGACTCGGATTAGAATCAAGAGTTGAATTGAATTTACGCATTAGAAGGATAAATCGAACTCGTCAAATTCGTCCAATTCCATGCCACGATAGGATGTGCTTTACAAGAACACTTAAAGTGTTCGTTGTGCCAGCAAAGACTGTTTTCGGTCTTTCACCAAGACACTTGCGTTATTTGTAATAGAATTTACATTCTATTACAAATAAAGCAACGCGCTTGCCTCAACAACCCCGGTCCTTCTTAGGACCATATAAGATTTCAATGTAGATTAGTTGCTTAATATTATACCCTGTAATTCACACTTAATTATTTGTTACCTTTATAAATCAAATTTATACAGGGTCCTGCACCTCACCTCCCGTCTTCTATAGCTCACTTAGTAATTAAGTTAGAATTTTCATATTTTGCAGACCTTATCTGTATCTTGGGGCGCATTTCAGGAAAATATTTTTTTTCATACAGGGTGTTCCAAAAAAGAGTGACGTCATAAGGGTGTATTTTTTAAAATTACATACCATATATTTTCTTACTTGTTTGGATGCCTCCTATAGTTACCTACATACCCCTAAAATTTTATTAAAATCGATTCAGAATTATAGACGAAAAAAAATAAAAACTAAAAAATATCAGTTTTGCACCACTGGTATTAAAAATAAATAAAAAATAAAAATAATGCCTTGTTAATAAAATTGTACAAAGGTACTTATTAAATAAGGTATAACAGTTTCGTTAACCAAGTTTGGTTAATACGAATTGTACAGGGTGTCCAAAGTTTAGTGTCAAACTTTGCAAACTTTAAAGCAATTTATTTTTCTTATTTCAAATAGGAACCCCTGTATATTTTAATGTCATTTGATGCAGAATTGAAAATCAAACATTTGTCCTAATTACAACCCTATCGCAATTTCTAACGCATCAAGACTTATTTGCAGAAAACTAATTTTATCAACTATTCATACAGTTATTATAATGAATAAATATCGAAGGTGGCTGTGAAAAATAATTTATTGGTATTAAAGTTTATTAAAGTGGCCAGATACCATTTTGACTTTAGTAATCTAAAGTTTCAAATATTGTTAAATTGTTGGTAATTATTAACTGGAAATGATAATCGTGGTTATGGTTATCCTTGAAAATTCGATGAACTGTTCTTTCGAGTACATCTACGGCATCAGCGACTGCTTGTTGAGTAACTGAAGGATTTTCTATAACAGATAATAGCACAGCCAATTGATTTAGTTCAGTTCGGACAGGTCTTTTTCTTATTGGTTTTGGGTAGTTTACATTTCCCGTTTGTACAAACCTCTCCAGTGGCGGCTCGTGGGGTAGAGCCACAGTGCCATGGCACTACCTGCCCTCCTGTCTAGCGTCCTGCCCTTTACAAATTACCAAAACCTATTAAAATTAATACTCTCGTTTTTAAAGCAATTAGCAAAATAATTTAAAAATGGAACACAGTCGGGTGCAAATTTCCATCTAAAAGAAAGCGATTATGCGTAAAACGGTAACGTAGTTTTAACGCCAAGCGCGACGAGGCACACGGGAGGTAACGAAACGCCATCACCTCAATAAAAAAACGTTGGAAATGACCTTGAATGCAAGCAGGCAAAAATCTCGACGACGTAGCCAGGCTCTCTTCGTTTGACCGTTTGATGTTAGACGTTTCAAACAGCTGATGTTCGCGTCGCGTCCCGATTTGTTTTCGTTCGGCCGGCGGCTGATTTAATGTAGGGTTAACGAACTTTTTATTTTAGAAATACATAAGTAATAAATACTATTAGATTTTTAAAGGAACCTTTATGGAAAAAATACTTGGGTGTGCGGTTGTGATGAATCTAATAGACTATTTTGTTTTATGTGTGTTTTATTTGGTGGAAAGCAAACTTGGTCCCAAAAAGGTACAGATGATTTGGTCCATTTCTGGGACAAAATGAAGACACATGAAAAATCGAAGGTACATTTAAACAATATATTTAATTTCAGTATGCTTGGTAAAATTGACAATAAAACTCAATTAAATTCTGCATATCACAATGAAATAATGAAGAAAAACGAACAAATTGATAAAAACAGATACATATTAAACCAAATTATAAACTGCGTTCGGTTTTGTGGTGCATTTGAGTTGGCTTTGAGAGGTCATGACGAAAAAGAGATGTCGGAAAATAGGGGCATATTTCGTGAAAATTAATAAATTTCAGCTCAGAATTAGACAAAACTCTTAAAGATCATATTGAAAAATCGAAAGTATTTAAAGGAACATCAAAACCCCTACAAAATGAACTTCTGGACTGTATGTTAGATGTGTAGCATGATAAAGTCATAAAAGAAATAAAGGACTCTCCGTTTATCGCTGTTATCGCAGATGAAACCACTGACATTGCTTGTGCGTTTCAACTTGTTATCGTGTTTAGGTATATTCAAGATATGATATGTAAAATCATAAATTAAATTAGGTGCCTTTTTGCTTATTTTTCCTACTTTAAAAGCAAGAACTATTAACAAAAAAGGGCGTGGCACCCAAAATTTTTTTGCCTGCGGCGCTAAGGGTTTACCTGGCCCTACTTCACTAAAATGGCACGAGCCGCCACTGAACCTCTCTAATATGTTTTGCAGCCTCCTTCTGTCTGGATGTCGTCGTTCCGGATAACGCTGTGCGTAGGTAAACTCGGCTTGCCAAAAAATAGTTCTTTTCGCATGCTCCTAATATAAAAATCATATATCTACGAGCTCTTCTTGGTTGTAGTCCATCACAAAAAACAATATAAAGTAATTTTATTATAACAGCTTAAATAATTACTAACAATTTAACAATATTTGAAACTTTTAGATTACTAAAGTCAAAATGGTCTCTGATCACTTTAATAAACTTTAATACCAATAAATTGTTTTTCAAAGCCACCTTCGATATTTATTCATAATAATGACTGTTGGAATAGTTGATAAAATTAGTTTTCTGCAAATAAGTCTTGATGCGTTAGAAATTGCGATATGGTTGCAATTAGGAAAAATGTTTGACTTTCAATTCTGCATCGAATAACATTAAAATATACAGGGGTTCCTATTTGAAATAAGAAAAATAAATTGCTTTAAAGTTTGCAAAGTTTGACACTAAACTTTGGACACCCTGTACAATTCGTATTAACCAAACTTGGTCAACGAAACTGTTATACCTTATTTAATAAGTACCTTTATATAATTTTATTAACGAGGCATTATTTATATTTTTTATTTATGTTTAATACCAGTGGTGCAAAACTGATTTATTAGTTTTTATTTTCTTCCGTCTATAATACTGAATCGATTTTAATAAAATTTTAGGGGTATGTAGGTAACTATCGGAGGCATCTAAAAAAGTAAGAAAATATATGGCATGTAATTTAAAAAAATACACCCTTATGACGTCCCTGTATAGTGTATATGATTACTGTATTAAACTTGATATATCATCGGCTAAATGTGTGTGATAATTTATACCTGTTTGTTTGTTTGAATATTCTTTTGTTATTATTTGTCACTGTCAGTTGTAAAAAGTTAATAAAAGCCTAATTTTATTCTCAAAGGTTTTCTCCACAATTTTATTAACTTTTTTTCTATGGATAAACTATTGCGTCCAGAAAAGTAGTGGATTAAACTCACCTCACATTCGTCAACGTCTACTGGAATCTAATAACTTGACTTTGGAGGAAGCATTTAATAAAGCAAGATCGCTTGAGATGGCTCAACATCAGTCTGAATCATATTCGTCTTCTTTTGGTATTGTTAACGCTGCTACATCTAAATCTTTTGACATGAACCAACCTCAGTCTACACAAGATGAACCTATATGCGCAGGTGTTGCCTCAAAGTGCTACTTCTGTGGAAATGATCGTCATCCTCGTTTTAAATGTCCAGCAAGAAACTCAACGTGTCATTTTTGTAAGAAGAAGGGGCATTTTTCAAAGGTGTGTAAATCAAATGACAGTTCAACAAAGCAAACATCAGCTGCCACTCTTGCCACAATATCTGCTGCATCACCTGGATGCTTGTCAAAAGCAATACTTCAAGTTAAAGTTGACGGAATTATGACAGATGCACTAATTGATACAGGGAGCTCGGATAGTTATTTGTCAAATAAAGTAGTTAACGATCGGAAAATGAAGATATTTCCTACAAGAGCAGATATATCTATGGCCACAACATCGCTAATTTCATCAGTATTAGGCTACTGTGTTGTAAATATCAAAATTATGCAGCATACCTATAAAGACATAAAACTTCTTGTCTTAGAAAACTTATGTTCAGATATGATTGTGGGACATGATATACTTAGTCAACACAATATAATTGAAATGGTTTTTGGTGGGAAAAGATCTTCATTATCAATATGCAGCTTAGCTTTAGCCAATGTTGAACCAATTTCATTATTTTCAAATCTTTCAACTGATTGTAAACCTATTGCCATTAAATCACGTCGATATACTATAGAAGATACCAAGTTTATAGAAGAAGAGATTCAAAGACTTTTAAGTGAAAATGTGATTGAGCCAAGTGATTCTCCTTGGAGGGCTCAAGTATTAATTACAAGCAGTGAAACCCATAAAAAGCGCATGGTAATTGACTATTCGCAAACAGTAAATAAATTTACACAACTTGATGCATATCCTTTGCCTAAAATAGAAGAGATAGTAAATAAAGTTGCTAAATATGGAGTATTTAGTACAATTGATTTACACAGCGCTTATCATCAAATACCAATTAAAGAAAGTGAGAAGATCTATACAGCTTTTGAAGCCTGTGGTGGGTTGTACCAGTTCCGGAGAATTCCATTTGGTGTTACCAACGGAGTTGCTTGTTTTCAGCGTACCATAGATGGTATTATTAAAAAAGAAGGACTAGAAGACACATATGCTTATTTGGACGATGTTACCGTTTGTGGAATAGATAAGGTACACCATGACCACAATTTACAACTGTTTATGAATGCTGTAGCTAAATACAATTTAACACTGAACGAAAGAAAATGCAAGTTTTCTTTGAACGCTATAAATATCCTTGGTTATAGCATAACTCAGAAGAAAATTAAGCCAGATCCAGAAAGACTTCGACCACTTCTAGAACTTCCTGTTCCTACTGACTCGACTTCTCTTCGGCGCATTATGGGCATGTTCGCTCATTATTCTAAATGGGTTCCAAAATTTTCTGAGAAGATCCAAGCACTTGTTCAATGCAAAGAATTTCCAATGGGCGAAAATTCTGTGAATGCTTTTAAAACATTAAAGGCAGACATAGCTGATGCTATTGTAACAACAATTGATGATAATGAAATGTTTACTGTAGAAACAGATGCCTCAAATTTTGCAATTGCCGCTCAACTCTCCCAACGTGGTAAACCAGTAGCATTTTTTTCGAGAACTTTATCAAAATCAGAGCAAATGCACTCGTCAATAGAAAAAGAAGCATATGCCATTGTAGAAGCTCTCAGAAAATGGAGACATTTTCTAATTGGTCGCCACTTTAAACTCATTACGGACCAAAGGTCAGTTGCTTTTATGTTTGATAACAGGAACCATGGAAAAATTAAGAATGAAAAAATTATGAGATGGCGTCTTGATCTTTCATGCTATAAGTACGATATCATATATAGACCAGGATCCCTAAATACTGTGGCAGATACCTTTTCAAGAGTATGTTCCGCCACTGAAGTCGACAGAACCTTATATAATTTACATAATTCTCTCTGCCATCCAGGGGTTACTCGCCTGTATCATTGGATTCGCTGCAAAAATATGTCATTTTCAGTGGAAGATGTTCGAAGGGTGACATCCAAGTGTCCAATTTGTGCCGAACTAAAACCAAGGTTTCATAAGAATCAAGGTATCCTGATTAAAGCAACATCACCTTTCGAAAGACTTAATATAGATTTCAAGGGACCTTTGCCATCATCGTCCAATAATCGCTATATTTTAACCATAATTGATGAGTACTCAAGATTTCCATTTGCATTTGCCTGCTCCGATATGACTTCATCTACTGTAATAAAATGTCTTCGTCAATTATTTTCCATTTTTGGGACTCCATCCTACATACACTCAGATCGAGGTACTTCTTTTCTATCGGATGAACTAAAATCATTTTTGGACACACATGGTATAGCAAGAAGTCGTACAACAGCATATAATCCACAAGGGAATGGGCAGTGTGAAAGGTATAATGGAATTATATGGAAAACTATTCAACTGGTTTTAAAATCAAAGAATATTTCTATAAATCAATGGGAGTTAGTATTACAAGACGCTTTACACTCAATACGATCACTATTGTGTACCGCCACTAATTGCACGCCTCATGAACGTATGTTTAGCTTTGCAAGAAGATCGTCTAACGGATCATCAATACCCACATGGCTCTGTCACCCCGGACCTGTTTTTCTAAAAAAACTTATTCGACACAACAAATACGAGCCTCTGGTAGAAGAAGTCGAACTGTTAGACTCAAACTCTGAATATGCATTTGTTAGATTACCCAATGGAAATGAAACAACTGTGTCCGTTCGGCATTTAGCACCACTTGGTGATGTATCGTTAAAGGATGATTCCCAGCAAACAACAGTTTATGAAGAAAACGGGACTGAAGAGAAAAGTACTATAGTTCCCCAAGAAAATACCTCGATAAATGGATCGGCCAGTGACTCACTTACGGCAGAACATGACTATAGTGACAGTCCTGCAGTACCATTAGGGATAAGCAGTCGTCCAGTTCGAAATAAGAAACCACCTAACCACCTGAAAGATTATGTTAAGGAATGAGCAGGGAAGAATGTGATAATTTATACCTGTTTGTTTGTTTGAATATTCTTTTGTTATTATTTGTCACTGTCAGTTGTAAAAAGTTAATAAAAGCCTAATTTTATTCTCAAAGGTTTTCTCCACAATGTGTTAACCTGCTACCTCACAAATACACAATTTTTCAGGAACAAAGAAAAACTATTTAATCAAAAACCTGCTATATCCTCAACTTTGCTTAGATTTATGCTACACGAAAAGCTGCTAACTCCAAAAAACTTTTATTTCGTTTTTTTTTCTCTAAATTCGATGATTTTGTACAATTATCTTATAAAAATTAAATGTACCTAATATTAACTTTGTCAATAAAAACACAGATAAATCAACACACCAACACTAAACAGGAAACATTAAAAAAAACTTTAGGAGCCTACGTGCATCTGTTGTATGTCATTTTGCTAGAGATAGCAGTATTTCTTTACTTAACCTACAAAGTTTAGATAGCAGATATACTTTCCCCACAAAATAAACCATTTTTGCACCGAATAGGAAATAGCAGGTTTACAGACGTATGCCAGAAGTTATCTAGTTACCTAACAATCAAAAATGTTAAAATCGTAAAAAATGGAGTTAGCAGGTTAACACATTTAGTCGACGAATTATACGACATCTATAATAACCCATACAATTCGTGCGCATATTTTTGATCGGTACGCTTTATAAGAAGTAAAGCCTCTATTTTAACATAAAATAAGACTTTTCGTTTTTTTTTTTATAAAACACCGTCTGTAACAAGCTTGGATGAATGGCTTTAACGTTATAGGTAATTTGTATAGATTCAATAATTAAATAGAAAAATAAGTCATTTATAAATGTTGGCTTAATTTTGTTAATTTATATATTTCAGTTCTATGGTATAACTCGTGCCGCACCCAGGTGAAATTGGTGGAATTTCACATATTTTTCCCGTATATTTTACCAATACTTGTTAAATGTGTGCTCATTTCTTCCGCAATGTGTCGATATATAGTCTTCTACTTAGCTGCAGAAATAAATATTATTTTAGGTGGGTATATTTCTTAATACTTCATAAAATTGCTATATATTTTTATTTTTACAACATCGTATAATGTGGCAACAATAGTTTCACCAAAACGTGCTGTTGATGTCATTACTGCCGATATTATTGATATTGTAAATATATCAAATGATAAATATACATTGACTTATTTGGGGCAGAGTTTAAATGGATTACCGGGAAATGCCACACGATGTTCCCAACTTCTAAAAACGTACTCTCTATTTTCCACTACACACTTAAAATCTTTAAACCCCGTTTTGACCAATATCTTCCTTAGTACATCCTCAGGGTTCGTGCAGTTATGGTAGGGTGAGACTATTGCCTTTCGAAAATACGGCACCCATTGGATGTTTTTTTTTATAGGTTTTCGTAGACTTCAAAATCGAAATAGATTTAGAAAGTTTTTTTGATGAAAATAATGTTATTAGTGTGATCTTTGACAAAATTTTATTATTTGTGATAATTTCTCGTGCAAACCTCGAATATCTAACCGTGAATACATATGTATGTGCGTTGGGATATTTTTATGATTGGATGTTGGTGTTAATGACATTATATGACCTTTGATCATACATGTAGACTGATGGGGTTAATTTTTATAATCTTGACTTTGGTTGTATGTAGAGGTGATTTGCAGAAAAATATGGGTAAAAAGAGCAAATAATGTAGCAGAATAATAAAAGTAATAATCTAACTGGATATGAAACATATTGGTAAAAAGTCTTGTAAAAATAAAAATATATAGCAATTTTATTAAGTATTAAAAAATATACCCACATAAAATAATATTTATTTCTGCAGCTAAGTAGCAGACTATCGACACATTGCGGAAGAAAATGAGCACACATTTAACAAGTATTGGTAAAATATACGGGAAAATATGTGAAATTCCACCAATTTCACCTGGGTGCGGCACGAGTTATACCATGGAACTGAAATATATATTTAAAAAATTAAGCCAACATTAAATGACTTATTTGTCTATTTAATTATTGAATCTATTCATACAAATTACCTATAACGTTAAAGCCATCCATCCAAGCTTGTTACAGACGGTGTTTTATAAAAAAAAACTTAAAGTCTTATTTTATGTTAAAATAGAGGCTTTAATTCTTATAAAGCGCACCTATCAAAAATATGCGCACAAATTGTATGGGTTATTATAGGTGTCGTATAATTCGTCGACTAAATGTGTTAACCTGCTAACTCCATTTTTTAGGATTTTAACATTTTTGGTGGTTAGGCAACTAGATAACTTCTGGCATACGTCTGTAAACCTGCTATTTCCTATTCGGTGCAGAAATGGTTTATTTTGTGGGGCAAGTATACCTGCTAACTAAACTTTATAGGTTAAGTAAAGAAATACTGCTATCTCTAGCAAATGACAGACAACACGTAGGCTCCTAAAGTTTTTTTAATGTTTCCTGTTTAGTGTTGGTGTGTTGATTTATTTGTGTTCTTATTGATAAAGGTAATATTAGGTACATTTAATTTTTATAAGATAATTGTACAAAATCATCGAATTTAGAGAAAAAAAACGAAATATAAGTTTTTTGGAGTTAGCAGCTTTTCGTTTAGCATAAATCTAAGCAAAGTTGAGGATATAGCAGGTTTTTGATTAAATAGTTTTTCTTTGTTCCTGAAAAATTGTGTATTTGTGAGTTAGCAGGTTAACACATTTAGCCGATGATATATCAAGTTTAATACAGTAATTATATACAGTGTGTGTATAAAGTCTGGAAACGGCTTAATAACATCACAATTTACTGGCCGATTTAAACCAAATTTGGTACAGTTGTGTAAGAGGATCTAACGCACCGAATGACGATATTGGCGTTGTTGCCAGCTTTTTAGTTTGTCTGGAATTCGAACGAATTTTATATTTTTAAATATAACACCCAGTATATTTTTACATTTTTAAATTCCACATAAAATTATAATTATTTTTTATTAAATGCATTATTAGTCTATACTTCATAGTTTCCGAGATATTGACTCTCGAAAAGTGACATTTTTGAACTTTGACAGCTTATCACTTTCTAACAGTACGTCTTAGAGCAAAACAGCTTACATGTCCCTATCTTCAATTTTTATTATCTTCCCAAAAAAATCAACTTCCGGTTAAACCGGATGTAACTCGAAAGCAGGAAATATAGTTGTTCCGGTTTAACTGGAAGTTGATTTTTTTGGGAAGATAATAAAAATTGAATATAGCGACATGTTACCCGTTTTGCTCTAAGACGTACTGTTAAAAAGTTATAAGCTGTCAAAGTTCAAAAAGTCACTTTTCAAGAGTCAATATCTCGGAAACTATGAAGTATAGACTAATAATGCATTTAATAAAAAATAATTATAATTTTATGTGGAATTTAAAAATGTAAAAATATACTGGGTGTTATATTTAAAAATATAAAATTCGTTCGAATTCCAGACAAACTAAAAAGCTGGCAACAACGCCAATATCGTCATTCGGTGCGTTAGATCCTCTTACACAACTGTACAAAATTTGGTTTAAATCGGCCAGTAAATTGAAGACCTTAGAGCAACAACGGTACATGCCTCAAAGTTGAGTTTTTGAGAAAATCCACTTTAAAGTTTTTAACTAAATCTTCAAATACCAAGAAATATAATAAAAATATTATAACTTACTATTTGCAAATTTCCAACCGGTCTTTGATGAATGCTGAAAAAAGTATTAAAAAAAAACATTTTTGCCCAAAAAACTAATAGTTTAGTTTAAAAAATGTGGCTTGTACCTTTATTACATTAAGATGTTTCGAAAATACTACCATAAACTTATTGTAATAATCAGTTCATAACAAGTTTTTAATGAAAGAAAATAAGTATATTTTCATAATTTCAATATATTTGAGGTTTAAAAAAAATTATTAATGTTTTAACGACCTTGTAACAGTAAAAAAAATATTTGGATTAGTTATATACCTAGTTTAAACAAACAATAAATTTAAAAATAAAAACAACTTTAATTTTCTTCGTTAATATCGCTAAAGTTGTCCAAATGTTCAATCTCATCATCTATAACGTTAAGAATCCCTACATTATTATTTTGAACTACGCCAATCTCCCATCATCAATCCCATCATTAATTTTCCACACTTTTTAAAGCACAAAGGGGATAAGCCACAATTAGATAAAATTCAAAACTTCATAAGAATAATATACAACCCAAACATAATTTTATTTTATTTATAAACACTATCAAAAAAGTAATAAGCAAATGTGTCATTTTAGCGTTAAGCAAATAAATCAACGTCATTAATTTAATATTTGTAAAAGAAAATTTAAGCCACAATAATTTTACATAACAAGGGGATAAGCCACAAATTTTAATTACTCACCTGCACATCGTCACCTGAAGACGTATCATTCTCACTACCACTTAATACGTAATCTTTGTCCCTGATACTATCAGCAGATCCAAAATCTGAGCCACGATCACTTTCAGAGTCGTCGTAATAATATGTATTTGGTCGAGCCGTCGTGTTAACCGGCTCCGTCATAACATAAATAACGTGGTTTGTACCATTTTTACAGTTAAAATAGTTGATTTCATTTTGAAAGCAAAAAGGATTTTGGGAGTTTGTGCCGCGATCTATGTTACAGTAGCGAGGATTTCTATTTCTTAGCTAAGAAATACTACTACTGATGTGGAAAATGAATATAACTAATTTTAAAGAAGATTGTGGCTTGTACCGTTGTTGCTTTAAGCTCTTCAATTGTGATGTTATTAAGCCGTTTCCAGACTTTATACACACACTGTATATATAAATTTGATTTATAAAGGTAATAAATAATTAAGTATAAGTAAGTAATATAATATAAGTAATATAAGTAAGTAATTTTTATTACAGGGTATATTAAGCAACTAATCTACATTGAAATCTTATATGGTCCTAATAAGGACCGGGGTTGTTGAGACAAGCGCGTGTAACGCCCGCTACAATATCTTCTAAGTTTTACTTACTTAACTTTCGACCTTTCTCTGAGGCGCCGTTACAATTCTCTTCGTGTGGGTTCATAGTACCAGTTGTGTTACGCCACTGTGTCTTGAAGAATGTTGGTAATTGCTAATGGAGCACTATGTTTATTTTAAGGGAGCGATTCTATAACTTTCAATTAATTTTTGTAAATGATTTTCATTCAATCTGATTTTTTCTATGGGAGCGTTTTTCTTTTACAGAAAGTCAAACACGATTTAATTCTTAACACTATTTTTTATTATTTAGTAAAGTTAAAACATTTTGGAGAGCCACCGCGTTCACTTTAAATTAATATCATAATTCTCAGTAAATCAAATCTTTCCCGACACTTACTTTTAGAATGCATTTTTCCAGCCGAATTCGTTAGCTCTACAAGTTTCCAACAGTCAAAATTAAATAGAAATTAAATTTTCTTCACTGATTTAAACGTACTACTAGGTCAATGCACTATCACTAATTGAGCCACAAGTAAATTTAAATAAAATTATCAAAATGCATAATGAAACTAAAAGACAACTCTAACTTTCACTAAGACTTTTCCACTGTAACAATACTTCGCGACTACTTCCGGCAGAACGACTTTTTAACACGGTACACTTTTTCAGACTAGACCCTTTTCACCGACTTTAAAACAGACTGACTCTCAATCGCTAAGATTTCATGTTTTATACCCGCAAAAGCAGTGGTGCTTAGCGCAAAATTACACCTTACTCGATTATTATATTGGTGCCGGGTGAAATGTTTCGCAATCGACATGACAAGGTAATAAAATTTATGAGTTCTACACTGTAAGAAAAAGTAAAATGTTTTATAGTTAAGCATATGTCCAATTCAATATTTTCTTTCAGTGTATAAAGCTCCTGCAAAACCTGTCTTGAAGTAACTGTAGAGTAGTGAGCAACTATTGGTAACGCGTGCAATTTGTTAAAAGACCTGCGGATATATCGCAGTATTCGTGTGCAAAATTGTAGTGCCAAGTGCAATAATGTTTTTAACTCAATATAAAATTTTGGTGGCTCTTCATTAGTTTCGTTCGGTCGGTAGTGAACAGTCGAAAGTGACGCGAGGAAACAGTTGTTGAATTTTAAAAATAAAATAAAATAATTTTAATTTATTTTAAATGTGACGACTTTTACTGAAGTCTTGTGTTAAGTTTTAGTTTTTTGTTTTTGGAATTGGATTACATGCCGATCGAAATTAAGTGAGTTTTCAAATTAAGTCCATTTCTTAACTTAAAAAAATTGTAGAAAATAGAAAAGTTTTTATTTTCCGGTTTTTTGTAAAAATGTTATATTGAGTAACTAGAACAAAATAATTTAGACAATTATTTTGTTTCTAAATATAATCATATACTTAATAAATTAATTTTTTTTCCCTTTCTTTAAAAAAATTCTTAAGTAATTATTTTTCAAAATATTGTCATGTCGTTCCATCACATCACATCCCATCCATCAATAAAAGAAGAAGCATCACTTTGTTGCTTCTTCTTTTAAGTCCTAGGTAGGTAGTACCAAGGTTAAATTAAGTTAAGTCTGCTTCGTTCATCCAGATATTTGTTTATTTTAAAAATCGATGCACCCGCCGTACTTAAAAGTTCCTTGCCTTGCAAGGTCGCGTCGCGGCATTCGCTAGGTCGTACCGTGACAAAAATAGGTCGCGCTTGTATGATTGTTTTTCTTTCTTTTAATTATGGCTTCTTTATATCAGTGACGTAGTACGC
Source organism: Polydrusus pterygomalis (assembly GCA_963969555.1). Taxonomy (NCBI): domain Eukaryota; kingdom Metazoa; phylum Arthropoda; class Insecta; order Coleoptera; family Curculionidae; genus Polydrusus; species Polydrusus pterygomalis. Next base: position 82,928,724 of record OZ018375.1, read on the forward strand.
TTAAATTTTAATGATATTAAGAGTAAATGTCGGGTAAAAATACTTAATATTACAAAATCTTAAAACCTTAGTTGCATGTTTCTGTATTATTATTTCTAAACCCTAGTTAAGTATATCTAAATAACTTCCAATTTAAAATTAAATTTTTAAATCATTAAAAATTACATAAATTATTAACGCAAATAACAATAGCGTATTGAAATAAAAATGTCAAACCAACCATTTGGGAATTTAGTGTACATTTTAAAAATAAATCATTATTATGCGAAAAGTAAATAATAAATAAAATTATTTGTGTTTTAAAATAAAATTATAAATATGCGAAAATTAAAAGTAAGTAAATCTTTTTTTAACAATACCTACTACCCTAATATTTCTTAAAAATATCATCATCAACTTATTTAATGTTTTTCAAAATAATAAAAAAAAATAAAAACCATGTAAGATAATAAAAACAATGGTTTTGAAATTACTTGTTTTCGGTACCTTCTTGGTCATTTTTCTTTGGGGATTCAGGGGCTTGTGGCCTCATTATTTTCATCCGGGTCTTCATCTTCCGTGATGGCACGCAGAACCATCCGCAATCCGTCAAGGTGGGTTACTTCGTAGCTCCTGGTATCAATTGGCTGCTCTGGTTGATCATCAATATTGTCAATGGTTTGTACTGGAACGGGAGGGATGGTTACTGGGGATATTATACGTCACTCTCCATTAATTGGAACTAATGTAGGTAATCCTACAGGTACAGGTAGCGTATGTATTGGCATGCAGGGTGACTCCGGACACTTTGAGCATGGGCAGTAAGGTTCTTGACACCATGCCTCATGGGTTTCTTCTTTTATTTGGTTTGGAGGAGGGGCGGTGAAAACAGTAGGTGGTTGTTCCGGCAATAGGCACGGGCATTCTTCTAGTTCTGGCCAACCCATGCCTATCCAGAAAATGCCGAGCTGTGTTCCATAATTTGGGCCGGGTGCTATGCAAAAGGCGCACTGGCACAGAGATCATCCTGACATACGCTAGGAAGGATATTAACCACGTCATTATCTGTTTTGTTATTCAAAGTTCAAAACTAATGTCAATATTATATAGTCTAAGTATATTATTTCCGCGTCGAAAGTCCTGCTTAATTGGTTTCACTAGTTTAACTTTCAATCCCGGGTAGTATTTCGTTTTTAATTGTTTTTCACTTGAATTTTAAATTTAAACTTCTCACCACCTTATTCCTTTATTTCACTGATCACCACTTTTTTTTTTTTTAAACTTGATTAAAACTTTCTTGAACTAAAATTTGGCTAAGAATGTCTGAGAGTCCCGGTTGGTTCCCTATTTTAACGAAGGAGGGGGGATAATTTTTTTTTCATTTATTATCTGTCCTTTTTTTTTTCAGTCAAAAAGCTATTTCCGTCCTAGTCGGCCTTACTTAAGGGTCATTCCCTACATATCTTTTTAACGAAAATTTTTGTTAATTTTAAAAACTTGCTGTAATATAAACTTTCCTAGTGTATTCCTTACTTTTATGAGTTCCATAAAAGTGATTAGCTTTTAGGCATTTGTTTTTATATCGTTATAAGTATAGTATTTCCACTTCCAAATTTTGTCAATTACTTTTGATAGAAGAAAACAATCAAAGAGTATTTATTTTCTAGTTTTCCAATTTAACGTTACGTTATAGTACGGTAAGTCCCTATTTTATTTACCCGAACATAATTTTATTATTTTCTCCTGTGATTTATACTTTTTCATCATTCTGGATTTTGGTCTGTCAAGACGCTGTGTAATGATGGGCTTATAAAATCGATTCCAGTTACTTCCATGGTGTAAGTCGTACTTTTACTTGATTTGGGTTCCAGGCGTAAAAATTGATTTAATTGCACACGGTGCCCTTTTATTTTGTTTGGATCTTTATACGTGCCGTATGAACGCAGCTGTGTTTATACTTTTGATGTTCTTTAGGTAGTACTGATTTCTGTGTTACTCTATTCCGTAGTTTTGGTGCATATTGATAGAGGTCGATAATAGTTTAAGGTAAAATAATTTTTCTTTGAAATAGCGGCTAACTAAGGCTGAGTTAAACTTCCTTTTTATTTATGGTTGTGATAAATATTTCTTGATTTTTATTTATTATTATTTTTTTTTTTCATTTCTTGCAAAAAAAACTTCATTTCACAGGTGGCAATTTAGCTAGTTCTTTTCTTAAATTTCCAAATTCAACCTGAGTTGATTGTGTTTTCCACGATATTTCTTGAAAATTTTCTTGATTTCTGTCTTTCAATTCAATGGTGATATATTCATCTGGATGACTATTTATCATTGTTTCGTCATCAACATTTTCATTTTTACAATAAGTAGCATTCTCTGTCTTTGAAATTCCTTATTAACTACTTTTTGTTGTTTTTGTGCAAAAATAAACAAAGTAAGGGTGTCCCAAAAAGATGCCATTAAATGGAAACTACAACCATTAAGCTTATGTAGGGCTACAGCGTTTAAAAATGTTTTCAAAACAAATTTGGCCATTCGAAATAAAAATAAAGTCCAAATACACCGCTTGTCCATTCTCCAATTATTGAGAAATAACCATAAAGTTTGTGAATAGTTAAGTTTGCTAAGTTTTCTATTTCTTCCTTATTAAACAAATTAAGAGATGTAAAGCCTTGCCTTTGAATGTCTTGTCCCTATTAAATTATCTTTCTACTGCTAATATAATATATATACACACGGTGGCTTCTCACTCTTATTATTCTAAATCGAAATCTCTTAAGTGCGCAGGTAGTCGAATTTCACGCGTTCTAGTCCTTCGCGGTTCATTTTCTTGCATAACCTGTGCATTTTCTTGCATAACCTGTGCATTTTCTTGTTCATTTTCTTCTTCACTTTCTTGAGAACTGTCATAGTCCTCCTCTTGCTGAACATTTTCATTAGTAATTTCAATGTCTGAGCTACTTTCGCTTTGGGTGGCATCGGAATCTAATTCTTCATTTATTTGCCTTTCTGGATGTTGATCTGCCCGTAAATCCAGCTCCTCTTGAGGTTCGTCATTTTTAACATCATTAACAGCTTCTTCTGTTATGCATTGGAATATGTCTGTACCTTTGTACGGCTTAAGTCGATCGAGATGAACTGTTTTCTCGTCTCGGTCCGCTATATTTTTTTATTTTAAAAGTTACTGGACCTAGCTTGCTTGAAAGTCTGTAAAGACCCGACCATTTAGCTCTAAATTTTGTTGAAATGTGCTTTCCTGGAATAGCTGGAGTATGTAAATATACAAGGTCTCCAACAGTAAATCCTTGTTTACTTTTTCTTAGGTTATGTTTCTCGCACCGTTTCTGTGACGATTTTTCTATACTTTCGAGTCGTGCTTTAAAAATGTCTATAAACTCCAATATTAAATTTTTTAGTCTAATATCTTCGTTAGTCGAAACGGCAATTAAATTAGGCTGTTTAATAATTTCACTTAATTCCTGCTTGGTAATTTTTCGTACAGGCGGGACGGGGCTTGTACTCGCCTCTTCAACATTTGCTTCATATGCATTGGCTAACACGATTTTTCCAGGTATAATTGAATCACTTTCCGTAACGTTTGTTAATCTCAGTGGTATGTGCTTTTTCGTTTTACATAAAATTCTTGCCACTAATATACCTTGGGGACCATCAACACTAGGTTCCACAACTAAGTGCTGAGTTTTGATTCTTGATGGGTTTCTTAAGGTCGCTAAACAGATGGCTTGACACATTGCAGGAATCCGTATATCTTGGGGCATAAATATCTGCGTACTTCTTTCTTGACAACTGCAGCAATCGTCTAAACGTCTTGCTTCACAGTTATCTTTATCTTCTTCTTTTTTTTCCTTCAATTCCTCTCTGTATTCCTTAACTTCATCACTGTGTTCCTTAACTTTCTCTCTGTATTCCTTAACTTCCTCTCTTTATTCCTTAACTTCCTCTCTTTGTTCCTTAACTTTCTCTCTGTATTCCTTAATTTCCCCTCTTTCTAGAGGTTCAATGCTACTTTCTTCATTTTTCTCATTTCTGGAAACTCCAGTTTTTCTAGACGTCAACTCGGAACTGTTTCTTTCATTCACGATATGTTGGTTGGCATTAGTTTCCAGACGATCATCACTCGTCTGAATACTGCATTCCGTCGTCAGTGATGAGGACGAGGAACGTTTAAAAGAATTAGTCCAAGGCTCAGTCTTCTTTTCTTTTAAAATCTCTTTTACTTCTTTCATTGTAGCATTCCATTCTATGAGCAATTTCTTCAATAATTCATCTATTGAAGTTACCATAAAAATCTGTTAGCACATCAGGTTTCTCAGCATGCATTTCTATCACTTTATCAAATGCATATAAACATCCATTTCCCCAATCAATTTTTACGTTATGTTCATGCAAAAATAATCAATTCCTAATAGCACATCTACATTAACAGCTCCGGATTCTATTACCATAAAATTTTGAGTCACTGTTACATTGCATGAAAATGTCAGTGGCAAAGTCACTTGTCCCAAAGTAGGTATACCGTTACCTTGAATATCTACTAAACTACAATCACTATTTGTTTTTCTGAACCCCTCTGCAATTTCGGGTTTTACCAGAGATATAACTGCTCCTGAATCTATCAAAGCTAAACATTTCTTCCCATTAATACTAAGTTCTATACTATTACAAGGCCCTGGGGTTCCATTCAAAGAGCATTTATATATCCCGGTAACTATATCCGCTTCTATTCCCAATTTGCTTCGACAGCCACGTCTCGGGGTTGTTGGCTGGCTGCACTGTAGTTTAAAGCACCGTTTGCTGGTTGTTCATTACGTGGTCTGTACTGTGCGTTGTTTCGAGTGGGGCAGTTTCTTGAAAAATGTCCTGGCTCTTGACATGAAAAACAAAGTTGTCGCGAAGTACTGCTGGAAGATTGTCTTCGAGGACAAAATTTAATCACATGTCCCGGCTGGTTGCATCCAAAACAGGTAGGTGCTCTACATACTGCAGTTGAATGTCCTGGTTTTTTACATTTGTTGCAGGTCAAATTTCTTTGCTGGTTATTATTCACGTTATAGTTATTTTGTTCCCCATTATTTACGCTGTTTCGCTGTCTAGCGGCTGTATTACCTTGATAGTTTTGGAAATTTGTATGTCTTTGTCTATTTGTTTCATTGCTTCGTTGGGTTTGGAAGTTTGTGTGTCTTTCATCATTCACGGTTCTACACTCTTTGTTTGTTGGTCGCAATAAGTTTTCGACTGATTCTTCCCGTTCTGCAAGTTCAAGAGCCTTGGTTGGTGTTGAAGGGTTTCGTGACAGTACTCGTTGCTTAGTTGGCATCAGTAAGCCTAAAATAAACTGACTTATTAGATCTTGTTCTAATTTTTCCAAAATTGGCTTGTCTGTAACTTGTGTTCCTGTTAGAGTAACTGTTTTATTACCTAACAATTTTAATCGAGTCAAAAATTGTCTGCCAGGCTCTCCTAGACGTTGCTTACATTCCACAAAATTTTTCATGGATGCACCTCGAACACATGGAAGGGTGAAATGTTGTCTTAGGGCATCTTTCAACGTATCCCAACTTGTTGTATTTTTAAGGGTAGGTTCTGAGTCAATGAACTGTTTTGCTTTATTCTTAAGTTTCAGTCGGGCAATAGCTAGCTACCTTCTGTTGTTCACTCCAGTCTGCTATAAGGGCGGTTTCATCAATGGAAGCCAAAAATTCTTCTATACTACTCGTACCTTCATATATGGAAATTGAATTAATACCTAGCACTATTTTGTTGGTGATAATAGGAGCAGGAGAAGTAGGGGTGGTTGTCGGTGCATTGGCAGGTGGCTGTGACATTTTTTTTATATTTCTCTGTTGTTCTGGTGTAACACCAAGCAGTTGGCAAGTTTCCGCTTGACTGGCGACTAGCCTAGGAAATTTCTATTTTCTCTAGGGGTTGAAAAACCTACCCCACACCTGACACCAGTTGTAACGCCCGCTACAATATCTTCTAAGTTTTACTTACTTAACTTTCGACCTTTCTCTGAGGCGCCGTTACAATTCTCTTCGTGTGGGTTCATAGTACCAGTTGTGTTACGCCACTGTGTCTTGAAGAATGTTGGTAATTGCTAATGGAGCACTATGTTTATTTTAAGGGAGCGATTCTATAACTTTCAATTAATTTTTGTAAATGATTTTCATTCAATCTGATTTTTTCTATGGGAGCGTTTTTCTTTTACAGAAAGTCAAACACGATTTAATTCTTAACACTATTTTTTATTATTTAGTAAAGTTAAAACATTTTGGAGAGCCACCGCGTTCACTTTAAATTAATATCATAATTCTCAGTAAATCAAATCTTTCCCGACACTTACTTTTAGAATGCATTTTTCCAGCCGAATTCGTCAGCTCTACAAGTTTCCAACAGTCAAAATTAAATAGAAATTAAATTTTCTTCACTGATTTAAACGTACTACTAGGTCAATGCACTATCACTAATTGAGCCACAAGTAAATTTAAATAAAATTATCAAAATGCATAATGAAACTAAAAGACAACTCTAACTTTCACTAAGACTTTTCCACTGTAACAATACTTCGCGACTACTTCCGGCAGAACGACTTTTTAACACGGTACACTTTTTCAGACTAGACCTTTTTCACCGACTTTAAAACAGACTGACTCTCAATCGCTAAGATTTCATGTTTTATACCCGCAAAAGCAGTGGTGCTTAGCGCAAAATTACACCTTACTCGATTATTATATTGGTGCCGGGTGAAATGTTTCGCAATCGACATGACAAGGTAATAAAATTTATGAGTTCTACACTGTAAGAAAAAGTAAAATGTTTTATAGTTAAGCATATGTCCAATTCAATATTTTCTTTCAGTGTATAAAGCTCCTGCAAAACCTGTCTTGAAGTAACTGTAGAGTAGTGAGCAACTATTGGTAACGCGTGCAATTTGTTAAAAGACCTGCGGATATATCGCAGTATTCGTGTGCAAAATTGTAGTGCCAAGTGCAATAATGTTTTTAACTCAATATAAAATTTTGGTGGCTCTTCATTAGTTTCGTTCGGTCGGTAGTGAACAGTCGAAAGTGACGCGAGGAAACAGTTGTTGAATTTTAAAAATAAAATAAAATAATTTTAATTTATTTTAAATGTGACGACTTTTACTGAAGTCTTGTGTTAAGTTTTAGTTTTTTGTTTTTGGAATTGGATTACATGCCGATCGAAATTAAGTGAGTTTTCAAATTAAGTCCATTTCTTAACTTAAAAAAATTGTAGAAAATAGAAAAGTTTTTATTTTCCGGTTTTTTGTAAAAATGTTATATTGAGTAACTAGAACAAAATAATTTAGACAATTATTTTGTTTCTAAATATAATCATATACTTAATAAATTAATTTTTTTTCCCTTTCTTTAAAAAAATTCTTAAGTAATTATTTTTCAAAATATTGTCATGTCGTTCCATCACACGCGTTGCTTTATTTGTAATAGAATTTACATAGTTTTAAAGTTTGTTTTTCTTTCATTGCGGTCAATCATACGCCCTAAATAAAGTACGTAGGATAAATAAGATAGACGTATACAATTTAGGCATGAGAAAAAGGGATAAACTTATAATTTTTAGTGGTTCTAAATGGGTTATAATGTATATAATATGAATAAATTAAATATTAATTAATTACTTGTATTATTAAATGTTTATTATACTGTGAATTATATACGAGATATTGTATGCATTTCCCAGCAAACCAAACTTATCACATGACGTAATTATTACATAAATTTGTATACATATTATTTACAAAATAGTTTTCTGTAAACTATATGTAAAATTGTGTACATATTATTTAGGTCACTTTTTGTTTTGTAAATTATATGTAAAATTTTAATCATAAACTAAACCATAAATGGTGATGTAAATAGTATATAGAATAAAAGTAAAGTAAATTACAAGATTATCTTTGCAGTCACGCCTCACTTAGGTTGAATTGGCCATATAAAATATACATAATAATATACTTGTAAAGAGGTTTACTTCTATTTTTATTGCTAAATTATCACCAATGATGCCCTATTTTGATATACCATTTACATCTTAATAAAACATAATTTTCGTGGTTGGTAATAATGACCGCCATTTTTTTAGCATATAAAGTAAAAGGACGCTTCGCAGGCTTCGCTTATTCTTTCATGCAGAGTTTGCGTCATTTCGTAATTTCAAATTTTGTTATAAAAATGCCTGAGATAATGTTACGCCGCTACGTGTGTGAAGAAACATCGAAAAATGCCATTTTCGTTCAAAATCAACCGTTGTGTTCTGTGCATATAACATAACCTTAGAATCCGACAGTGCCGAATTTTCTGATGTCCGTTAACCAAAGTCACCAAAGTGTCACCTGTTTTTATGTTTCCAGATTTTCTCAAGATTATTTACTTTTTATTCGTAAGTATTATAATCTGTACCTATATAAATTAACTTATCTTATGATTATGCCGATGAAACGAGATTCTAAAGATTTGTCGAAAAGACAAAAACGTCGAATTTTGTCGGCATCTAAAAGTAATACAAAAAAACTTGATCCGAGACACCTTCGCTGGGAGAATCGCCTTCAATGGACGGTTCTTGCAAGCACTAAATGCACAATTAGAGATAATTTTTTTTTGTTAACATATGTAGTTACGGTTTTTTAAAGAGTTATAATTTGTTTCTAGATAGTCTTTATTAGAAGGATTGGTGGAAAGGACCTAAAGGATGCCGTTAATCGGGCACTTCGAAAAATATTTTCTGACAAATTAGCATGCGTGTGCTCGTGGAAGGGTCAAATGAGAAATAAATCCAACGTCAAAATATGTGACTTAAAGATTGTTAAATATCTCTCAGGTATGTACGCTTTTAAAAACTCTTAAACAACTGTAAGTGACGTGTCTGTTATTGTTAATTGCTGGAATTCCATGATTAAATTATATGGGAAAGTAAACAATCTTTTTACTGTATGCCACTATATTTGACTTGACACTTAACAAACATTTAACTATATAGTTTCACTATCACTGTACCTATGAATGCTGATTAATTCTTAAAAGGGCTATATACCTATATGCTCTAGTATCATTCAGAATGAATGGATTCTTATGAAGTTACCATGCTAGCGAAGTTAATAGTTAGAATTAAATGAAATTTGTTTTAAATGTATATATTTGAATTGAATAAAAATGTAACTTTGCTGATTTATAAAAATACCTAGTTTTTACAATACCAAAAAATCATGGATGAGTTTATAAATGGACTCTCCATGTACTTAAAAAATCGGCCAGAGATTGTAAAAAGCCTTAATAGAAAATGATAATATATATTATAGGTACCCATATGTCATTCTCACAAAACAATTTTTTTTTAGATATTCTAATCACACAATTTAATAATGCGCAACTATCAGCCATTGAATTTGCAGCGTCTGAATATTTTGGATTGGCAAAACAATGCCTTGCTCGAAAAACGTTGTTAAAAAGTAATGCAGAAACAATAAATCCACTGTAATTTCCACATTAATATAAGCAAACATTTTTATTATACGGGATAATGTGGGAAATCTATCGGATTCAGATAGAACATAAAAAAATAAGATCACAAGTTCCTATAAAATAACACCGTAGGGAAGGCCTGTAAAAATTTTTTTATAGAAACTTGTCACCTTATTTTGTTCATGTTCTATTTGAATTCGATAGATTTCCCACATTTTCCCGGACACCCTGTATATAAATACATAAATATAAAACGTAAATAGTTTCTATGCGTATTTTATTGAGATCCTGTAGTATCTAATAAGCCAAACAAACAAATTAAGAAATCCAGAGATCATCACAAACTATCCAACTTTCTAAATTTTAATATTTATGAGGTTACCTACTTAAGGAAGGACACAACTTAAATTAGGTAAGTACTTGATTTGTAATTGATTTACGCGACAATTTATTTTTAGTTTTTTAATATCCTTTTACACAACTTTTAGTAAATTTTGTAACGATAACTAGCTACTGTCTCATGTAAAAGCATAACACTGGGATTGATGATAATAGAAATTATGTCCTTAATATTTATTATCAACAAGTAAACTCTTATAAATTATTAAAGTTTATAATTTTAGCGCATCCTGTGTTATGATTTGTAAAACTGCTATCCTTTTTAGGTAAAATAATTATATTAGCATAAGTAAAAATCTAGTAAAATTTACGTACGTTGTACGTATATCTCACATGATGGATATATATTTTTTATATTTTAAAGATGTAACTGGTATATCACGGTAAAGTAAGACTTTTTATAAGTATTTGATAAAATTTAAGTAAATCCTTTTACGGTTATTTTATATCATATTTGTGATATAAAATATTTGTAAATTTGACAAGTAAAATTCTAGTACTACGTAAGGCGGACATTGATAGTAATGTGTGCTGGATTCTTACAAGTTTTGTGACTTACTAAAACTAGTGGTGATATAAAGTAAACATAAATAGTATGTAAATTGGTTTGCTGGGTTCAATACAAAGAATGGATCAAAGAAAATGTTTCCTTTTATCTGATGTGGGCGCTAAACACGTAAAGGTTTTTAAAATATTTCAAGGTTGTCCGAAAATATTTAAGAGTACCCAAACCCAGCATCTCAAATGCAAATCAAACTTTTGACGCCAACGTTTAACACCATGGATGAGGTGGAAAAAAAATCACGACTAAGGTATGATGACATCATAAAACGCACCTGCATCCCATTTGATATTTTCGAACAAAATGACGCCAATAAAGAAATAAAAATACTGAGCGAATAATTAATAGAAATTGTTTGAACAGCTTCAACAATTCGCTGTTTTAGAAGCTGTACGTCGTTCTCAATTGGACGGGAGTACACTAATTGGTTAAGGCGCCCCCAAAGATAGGCATCTGAAATAGTTAAATCGGGACTTCTTGGGGGCCACAAACCCGGACCATTCCGACCAATCCATCTGTGGCCAAATGTATTATTAAGCCATTCCCTTACTTCAATCTTGTTGAAAGTACATTTCGTTCCTAAATTGGAGAGGCAATTCTTCTAGGTTGTCAGACAGGAATGTTTCCAACATTTCAAGGTAACTTCTACGGTTACACTTGTTTTCGAAAAAGTATGGATGAATAATGCCATAATAAGAAATCGCACACCAGACATTTACTTTTTTGTAATATTGTCTTCTTGCAGGAATTCTAAAACGGGGATTATTTTCGCTCCAGTACCTATCTAATATGCGCAGAAGACACTTTCCCGGTTCTTGAAAATGTCGATTCATCCAAGAACATGATATATTTATGAAACTTCCTGTTTTTCACTTATAATTTTGTTTCCGACCCAAAGACAAAAATCCAAACGTTTGGCTTCGTCTCCTTCTTCCAACGTTTGATTGGCTTAAATGGGAAAATTTTGTTGGCCTTTAAAATATACTGAATATGAGTTTTTTTCACTACATCAAGTTCTTGAGCTCAGTTTCTTAATAAAAGGGTAGGATTGTCAGCAATAACAGACTGCAATACGATTAGGGAAGCTGCGTCGCAGTCTGATCATAGTTTTTTTTTTTAATTGGAAACTGAACCAGATCGCTGAAATTTTCTTAATAATTTATGAAGTCCCATTTTTGAGACGAAAACGTTAGGGTAGGTATCTTTGATTACATTTCTCTATCACAAAGTTGTAAGAACTGCCTGCACCGTAACATTGAACTAAATAAACCCTTTGTTCTAAGGTCAACACTTTCAAAACCCATCAAATTTTATTTGACAATTTCAAATTTGTACATACGTAAAGCAGAGTAATAAAAATGTAAAAAAATTCCTTCTTTTTACAAAAGATTGTAGGAATGCATTTAAAATTTTAAAATAAGATACACACTACCCATTATGAAAATATAGTCTAATACAATTATATATTATGTTTATTGAGCAGCAAAATTTCCATTTAGCTCTAAAAATTAAAAAAACTGAAAAAATCGAAGATTTATTTTAAATCCCGGATTTAAATTAGGTACAAACGTTATTCTAAATAAGTTTTCTAATTATCATTTTGGTCAAAAATGAAAACTAAAGGACTCTTGGAGAAAAATCATGTTTTTGAAGTTTTTGCGAACACTGTACAGGGTGTCCCAAATTCGAGCCTCATCATGGGGATCTCGGAAACTATAAGAGATACAGCATCGGTTAAATTGTGGCAAAGTTGCGCAATTTCGTACTGAGCAATATCGCAAAAAAATATCTGAGCTATCTTTTTTAGTTTTTGAAATTTTTGCAAAAAACTAAAATTTTGAGTTTTTGTTTTTTTAAACTGCTTGACTTATTTTATCCGCCACAGAAAAACAAGCACGACATTGTTAAGGCAACTTTTTACGCTCCATATTGTGACGTTTTTAGAATTTCGTTACAACGTTTCGTTTTTGTGGAACTATTTTCAACTTTAATTTTTTAAATACGGACCTGCATTTTTTATTTTATTTTTTGATAGCCCTTTAAGCCCTGAAATCAACCATGTATCACACTTAATTATATTAAGACGTTTTGATGTCATTATTACATCTTCAGGAATGTGATAATTATTTTAAAATACGGCCCTGGTGTTAGTTGTTAGATTGAAATATCGTTTAGCGGGATTTTGGTGGGTTACAGAATCTAAAATATTTTGTTGTTCTTCCGGCTCCATTCGTGTACCATATTTGACTCTTGGTTTATTAAAACTACCATACTGGGCTAAATTAGTATCAAGCGTAGCAAAATAACAATAATGAGGCTGCAAGCGTTCAGGATAGTCCTGTAAATAACGGTCACAAGAAATTTGTGAATTCCTATTGGAAGAATAATAAACTCGTAAAATGTCGCGCTTTTCTAAAGCAGAAAACATAATTTTGCTGAAATATTCAGTAAAAATGGTGACTGCAGTTGTCAAGATAATTAAGCCAAACAATCAAGTAAAAGTTCTTGTCATAGCCACCTTTGTTTTGTTTAGTTTTATTTTTACTTTGTTACAATTTATATAAAAACTTAAATATAGTTAATTATTTGTATAAAATTCCGGATCCATTTACATGTTGTATGTGGTAAAAAGATTAAGTAACTAGCAACAGGGCCGTATTTAAAAATAATTATCACATTCCTGAAGATGTAATAATGACATCAAAACGTCTAAATATAATTAAGTGTGGTACATGGTTGAATTCAGGGCTTAAAGGGCTATTAAAAAATAAAATAAAAAATGCAGGTCCGTATTTAAAAAATTAAAGTTGATAATAGTTCCACAAAAACCAAACGTTGTAACGAAATTCTAAAAACGTCACAATATGGAGCGTAAAAAGTTGCCTTAACAATGTTGTGCTTGTTTTTCTGTAGCGGATAAAATAAGTCGAGCAATTTAAAAAAACAAAAACTCAAAATTTTAGTTTTTTGCAAAAATTTCAAAAACTAAAGCAGATAGCTCAGATATTATTTTGCGATATTGCTAAGTACGAAATTGCGCAACTTTGCCACAATTTGACCGATGCTGTATCTCTTATAGTTTCCGAGATCCCCATGATGAGGCTCGAATTTAGGACACCCTGTACATAAAAAAATCAAAATTTTATCTTCGTGAATTGCATTTTTTTTACAAGCCAAAGTTTTTATCAAGAATGACTTTTTCCCCAAAAATGAAATTTTCCATCCTGTTGTGCTATTGTGTTATCCGCGGACAGTCTGTAGATATCTTTAAAAAATTGTTATTGATCCTACCTAACGACGGCTTTTCACGAAATGAAAATATATCCATTCGTTTTCGAGATATAGGCCCTCGGAGTTTTAAGTGAATAACCCTGCAGTACCTACACAGAATAATTGGGTTGAAAGACACTTTTAAATTTATTACGTTTAATTGTCGCTGAGCTTTCACCATCAGTGCAGCGTCTTTTTAGGTACAGTTTTAAAACGAAACTATGCAATTGTAACAACTATTTTTTATTATTACTGTTTAACGATGGAAGCAATTACAACATCTAAAGGCAATGTGAAGCAACAACGTCTTTTTAATAACAATAACAAAGAACAATTTTTTAAAATCTTTTACAGCAACAAAACAAATAAACTACAACACAAATGCAACACAATCATAGGAATTAAAATTAAAAACAAGATTAAACTTAAAGAACACGTATCAAAAATAATATTTAGAAAAATAAAAATAATTAGGCGGGAACTTTATTTCAGATCTGTACCTATGTCTTAAATAATCTTTGGTAATTATTAGTTCTGACAGTATTAATTTTTTTAATATACATTATGACCAGTAAAAAGTCCGCATCATATGGGATTTTTTATTAATAGCTTTATTCGAAATTTGACTTTAGTATCAAGTTCTGCTTCGACCGAGATAAAAATTAAGCAAAAAAAATAGTAGTCACGTGATTCGCATTAGGTATCTGTCAAATTATTTTTTTTCAAAAAATAATTCAAAAGTGGGGTTATTTTTGAAAATATCAAAAAAAATTTGTGGAAAAAGTTTTTTTAAATGCAGTTTTTAGCCCAATTGCAAAATTTCAGCTGCATAAGATAATTTTGATTTTTTACCCACCACACTTTACTGATGGCACAGTGTTCTTTTTGTCTTCATATTAGGATGTATTACTTTCAGATACAAACTACGTTTTTAAAAATACTTATTTTATCAAGTTACGTTATACAGGGTCAAAAAGAAATAAACTTTGCATCACATGCGACCAAATTTTAATAGCCTAATTTTGATTTTGTAGAAAAACACACATTTAATATATATACACATTAAAGAAAATGTATCTGAAATAAAGCATTGTCAAAACTAAGAAGTGTTATGTAGGTTGCGTCGAGTCTTATTTTGCAAAAGTGGTGCAATTTACAAAATATGGATAAAAAATCAAAATTATCCTAAGCAGCTAAAATTTTGCATGTCGGCTAGAAACTGCATTTAAAAAAACTTTTTTCGATACTTTCACTTTTGAATTATTTTTTGAAAAAAATTAAAATTTGACAGATAATGCGAATCACATGACTACTATTTTTTTTTGCTTAATTTTCATTTCGATCGAAGCAGAACTTGATGCCAAAGTCAAACTTCGAATAAAGTTATTAATAAAAAAATCCCATATGATGCGGACTTTACTGGTCACACTGTATATCTTTGTCTATTTTGGTGAAATAATTGTTAAAAATTAATAAAATAATTAATTTTTCATATTTTCCAAATATATTTTCTTGATAAACTATTTGCCAGCTAAGAATGTAACGGCAGCCGCTGTCATATGTCACATATCAACCTTTAATTTAAAAGTCCCTAATTCAGAAAACACCTCGTTGACAAAGACAATCGTTAAATTGGTGAAGAATGGATATATAAATGGCCATACATGTATACTTCATATGAAGTCAGTTGAAACAACGTAAATATTGGGGGTTGGATCAATTTTTTTACATCACACACTGAAACTACAATACAAATATAACAAAATGTGTACTGATCGCTCCCTATACAGACGTTCGAAGATAGTCCACGTGGACTTGACAAGTCTGTCATAATTTTTTTTTAGTTTTTTTGTCTATCTCAACTGAGATCGTATACATGTTTTTATTTTATTATTTCGCAAGTTTTAGCCGGAAAAGCGTCAATAATAAAAAATAAAGTACGTAAAGTAGTAAATTACCTATTCAAGGCTCTAAAAACAGAAGTAAAATATGTGCTGCACTTCGAATAGAATGCCGTGTAGATAGGCACCTTTTTTAAGCCTTTGCATTGGCATTACTCCTTCCGACCCGTCTATCTAGTTCGTTCATTATTCCGGTAACCTCGAAAACTCGCAGAGCCGTCACATTCCGATTTATGAAGTTTAAATCAAATAAGTTTGTTTTTTGTTAATATTTTTGTGCATTTTCAGTGTTTTGTCATTATTCTGTGTTTATGAAATATGTTGGTAGTATATTTTGTACCTGTAAAGTATTTTTCTTGAAAAGTAAGTAAAAATATTTTTTTAACAATTATCTATTACATAAACATTAGCCCACAATTAATTAGTTAATACTCTAGGAATTATATGTTTTGGGGAGTAGATATTATATAATATGTTGGGTTGCACACAGGTTTTTAATAATATTTAACTAACCAGCAACTTTGACGATGACATAAAGTGACATTGACAGGCATTATTTACTCATAATCAAACCGCCCCGGTTAGTTTAATTTTTGATTTGCTAATCAGGCGCGCTTTGATTGTGAGTAAATAAATGCCTGCCAATGTCACTTGTGTCACCGTCAAAGTTGCTGGTTAGTTAATTATTATTAAAAACCTTTGTGCAATCCAACACAAGTCTCTAAAAAAAGTTCTCTAGTAGAAAAGCTTATAGGTTTTAAAATAGGTACTTTTGAATTAACTTTTTATATATTAATTTTATTGTAATTTTGCCTTTGCTTCTTTATTGTGCCATAGATAGAAGTCTATCATTTAAGATTACTTTCAAGTGGTTAACTACATTTTAAACTTCCCGAAGCACTTCCGAGCCGCGTTAAAAGATAATTCACCTTGCTTGATTAATTTTGATTTTGAATGTTTGAGACAATGATGTTTCTTGAATGATGAAAGAGTTTTGAACTTCCATTGTCTTTAATTGTTTTATTAAATCACAACGTTTCAACTGTTAAGTATCTCCAGTCATCTTCAGGTGAATACTAAATAAGTAAAGTAACTACAGGACTATTTATACTAGCTAGGTGCACAGCATGAGGGGGGTGCAGTCATGCGTTCAGTTGGCACGCGATCTTATCCTAAGATTGCAGGATGTATCTAACAAAGGTTTCCAGATATTTCTTATGTCTAATAATGGTTTACTAAAGCAGCCTGGGTTCTGCGGTGAATAGCAGCAGCTTCCTTGAACTTTCTTGTGCAGCTGACCGTGCCTGGAAACATGGTCACCATATCATGTGGTGAGAAGCTGAAATCCTACATAAGGAACCATACTCGAGAAAAAGAAAGTTGAAGGAAGCTGCTGCTATTCACCAGAACCCAGGCTGCTTTAGTAAACCATCATTAGACATAAGAAATATCTGGAAACCTTTGTTAGAAACATGTATAATCTTAGGATAAGATCGCGTGCCAACTGAACCCATGACTGCACCCACCTCAGTTATGCTTCAGTGCAACTAGCTAGTAGGCATAAATAGTCCTGTAGTTACTTTAGTTATTTAGTATTCACCTGAAGACGACTGGAGATACTTACCAGTTGAAACATTGTGATTTAAAACAAATAAAGACAATGGAAGTCCAAAACTCTTTCATCATTCAAGAAACATCATTGTTTCCAACCTTTAAACAGTCAAAATTAAAATTAATAAAGCAAGGTGCATTATCGTTTAACGGACTGGAGATACTTACTTACTAGTTGAAACGTTGTGATTTAAGACAAATAAAGACAATATGGCCCGGAAGTCCAAAACTCTTTCATCATTCAATTTTGATTTTATTTAGCACATTCAATTTATAATCATAACCTTTCAAAATTAAAGAATACTTAGATAAAGTATAGGGAAATCTTTAAATCATATAAATTTATGCTTATGCAGTTTATGAAGAATAATAAAAAGTGTCACCCGCACTGACAAAAGTTTAAGTTGTGTAAACATAATCTTAGTAGACATGACATATGACAACGGCGGCCATTACCTTTTTAGCTAGTAAATACTATATCAGGAGAAAGAATAAAAAAGATTATGTGAAAGGAAGCTCCAAGATTGCATGCTTACGACACATTATCATACTACATTAAGACACTACAACAACACTCTCGGCTTTTGCTTAAATGTGTAAGGTCCAAATCAATCAGGCTATTAGTTGTCTATTTTTGGAGAACGCTCTGGAAAAAACATATGAGTTTCTAAGTTTACATCATGCAGGCTTTAAGTACCCATAATAATTCTAGAGGGTTATCGCCGAAGATGGACAACTATAGTAACCACAGGGATAGAATTTGAGCGATAATTTAAGTTATTACGCTGAATTTCCCCAATACATTCTTGACAAGAGGGTCGACAATAATAGAGACTAAATCAAAAAAAATTGTATTGTAGTAAGCGATAATCAGAAAAAGACATGAAGAAGTGCTAGCTGATAGGTAACAACTATGAAATCAAATTGGTTATACCTACTTATAAAAATAACAGAGCTGATCGAATGACAGTTCTAAAAACGCTATAAAACTTTTTAAATATTGGAACTAAAAAAATCGGGATGTTGAGTACGGACATGTTTATTTCGATCCCCCTTTTGTCTGAACTCTCTTCCGCAAACACTGCACGGATACGGTCTTTCATCTGTATGAATTCGTTTGTGGTTATTTAATGCATCTGCTCTAAAGAACCTCTTATGGCAAATCTAAAAAATGGGATAAATAAAATTAAAATATAGGTACTCCTAACATATTAATAAAATTGCATTTGTTCTGTTAAGCTTTTAAGTTTTTGGCTAAAATAAATTGTTTGGTATAGATATTATAGTATGATACTATAAAATTACTTTTTCTAGTAGAACTTAGCTACGGGCTATAAATGAGCGGAAGTATTATAAAAGTTACGTTACATGTAAACATTCCTTTTATCATCATCAATGTTATGAATATATAGAATATAGAATATGTAAAATATTACTGAAAACAGATGTCTACAAGGTTTATTAAAATTGATAGGGGAGAGCCACCAACAGTGGCCATGGCAGATACAGTGGCCGCCAGTGACTATTCTCTTACAAAACGTACACCGCTAGCGCCCTCTCTTGAATCCGTGCTTAAGTATGTTTCCAGCACGTGGCGGGCCGAATACTTTCAGTTAAATGGCCGGCTTCGTCGTAATAAGTGCGACATTGAAATTCGATGTGGAAAGTTTTTTATTAGAGTGACTTTTCGTTTTAATCATTCAAAGCTGGTAAGTGTTTCAGTCACTTTATTGCATGCTTTTTAAGGATGTGCTATTGCAGTACGAAGTTCAGTGGTAAAAGGCTAAAGAATCTGCATTGTTTTTCTGTTAGGTTAGGTTTTCTTTTTTATGTTCCCTTTCTTACAGTGGCCACCTTAACGGAGGGTACATTGGCCACTACTCTCATATATTATAAAGGGGTGGTCACTGTTCCTTAAATTATTTGAATAAAAAAAATTGCATTTATATGATACATGTTTCTTTTATTTTTCGATGTGTATACTTATAAATTTCCTAATTAAAGGATTTTGTATGAAGTCTTATTACTTATTACCAACTTAAAAACAGTCTTTATGCTTTTTCACTATGGCCACTGTACCACTATGTGGTTCGGTACAGTAGCCTTAGTGGTATGTTTTTAAAAACATATTTAGGAAAATATCCTATACTTTTTAAAATTAAATAGAGTCATATTTGTACAGCCTTATCGTATATGTAGTCAAAAATAATGGAAAAAGCATAAATTTTTTAAACGTTTTTGAAATACGTGGAAATAAAAAAAAGGAAGGCCACTGTTGGTGGCTCTCCCCTATACAGTGACCGGCAAAGGGTTCGCAACATATGGGAAAAAATTTTATTAGCGTTAGGTATGGCGGGAAAGTTGAAAAAACCAATATGAAATCATCATAAATCAGATAAGTTGATGAGATATCGAAAAAATTCCAATAATAAAAAGTGTTTAGAATTCCATTAGAACCTTGAATACAATGTTTGGGATATCTACTTAAAAAAACATAAAATCGAATATTTTTGTAAATATTTTTTTACCGAATTAAAAATTTCCATATTTTTCCTTTCTTAAAGCTTCATTAAAGTAAAACTGACATCTGGTGACCACAACAAGAAATATTCTTTTGTTTTTCTGACAATTTGGAGCAATAATTCAAAAAATTCGTTTACACTTGGATACCAGCTGTTGCAATAGTCTATTTCTAATAACCTTATCGATATTTTTTATATTAAAATATTCTATTATGTTAAGAAATCCTTAAATTCAATAATCCAAAGAAAATTTTATTTATAACCGTAAAAAATAATTTTAAATTTCGCAGAAATATCTTTAAAAAAATCTAAAAATTAATAAAAATTTAAATTATTTTTTACGGTTATAAATAAAATTTGCTTCGGATTAATGAGTTTAAGGATTTCTTAACATAATAGAATATTTCGATATAAAAAATATCGATAAGGTTATTAGAAATAGACTATTGCAACAGCTGGTATCCAAGTGTAAACGAATTTTTTGAATTATTGCTGCAAATTGTCAGAAAAACAAAAGAATATTTCTAGTTGTGGTCACCAGATGTCAGTTTTACTTTAATGAAGCTTTAAGAAAGTAAAAATATGGAAATTTTTAATTCGGTAAAAAAATATTTACAAAAATATTCGATTTTATATTTTTTTAAGTAGATATCCCAAACATTGTATTTAAGGTTCTAATGGAATTCTAAACACTTTTTATTCTTGGAATTTTTTCGATATCTCATCAACTTATCTGATTTATGATGATTTCATATTGGTTTTTTCAACTTTCCCGCCATACCATTGGTCACGTGACGTATGTCAAAATCGATTTTAAGGTTATGGGACATGCACATCCAATCTCCCAAAAAAGATTTTTCAATATTCCGCTAATAAAATTTTTTCCCATATGTTGCGAACTCTTTGCCGGTCACTGTATAAGATAAGTTATTCAGTTTCTTTAGATTTTAAGTTTTGCCCCAGAGAACAAAATCCCTGTACCTATGTGCTATGTGTAAAGTGTTACTCTGAATTATAGTAAAGTACCTCTAATAGTAAAAGGTAATAACAGTTAAGAGTTATTATATTAAGTAACCATAAGTGGTTATAAGTAAAAAAATATTTAAATATACAATACAAAGATACTGTATACATACGTCGCTATGTTATAATTGTGCAAATGTTACATAATAGTTATTTATGTATCAAGGGTAATAAGTAGATGATTATGCCCTGACGGCGACAGTCTTACAAAGCCGAGGGCCTCTGGCCCGAGGGTTCGTAAGTCGCCCGAGAGTATATCTATTAGTACCAGTGGCGCATACAAAATTTTGTCATCATACCAGTTCGTTTGGAATAATAAATATTTTTTTTTTATTTAATTTGATTTACCAATTTTTATTTTTACCTGCGACTATGGAGAACTATAGGGTAGGAGGCCGATCGACAATGGCAACATTTTCAAATTCTGTCCCGGTTTTTTGGTTAGTTCGCTATTGGCCGATAGATGGCTCTCGCGTCCGAAGTGGGCTGATGTTGTCTTCTTCTTCTTCGTTTTTAATATGGAAAACTAGATCCTCCATAGTTTTTAACTTTTACTTTTGACAATTGACATTTTATTTTTCGAAATAACAAATAACGTTTGAAGGCAAGACAAGACAAATAACGTTGTATTGCAATTAATTTCCATATTTATAATGAATAATGGTACAATTTATAAAAGTAGAGTTTGCTTTGTGTCGGGGTGTAAGACAGGATCTTCTTCAGAGATGAAACGCAGCCAAATAAGTCTCTTTCTAGCTCCAAAGGTAAAACCCTCTAGCTAGAATGTTCCTGTATTTTAAAAACGAAGCATCGTTGGAACTTTATACAGGCCGAGTTTACTAATAAGTATAACAAAGTAAGTGTAAATTCATATAAAAGTCCTTATTTGTTCCTTAAAGAACTAATTTAAATAAAAATAGTTATCGCGTCCATAAGAAACCATTTATTTAATAGCCCACTTCGAACACGAGCGCCATCTTGGCAACTCGTAAAGCTGAATTACCGATGCTAATTTGGGACCGAATCCAATGCATTGCGATCGTCCTCCTACCTCAAGTCCTCCATACCTGCGACATTACCTTGACATTATTAAAATGTTTAATGTGTCAAAGTCAAAAATCAAAAATGGAACAAGATGCACACTTAATGCCCGCGCGGGCCATAATGTGTACTTTATGCCCACACGGGCATAAAACAATCCATTATATGTAGATGGTATCAAAGGTATAAAAACACAATAATGTACTGGTATGACATAAAGTAATATATGGATAGTTACATATGATATTTTATATACCAGGATGCAATACAATCAAATTTTACTACTCGCAAAACTCTAACAGCCGTATTCACTAAAGGGGTCTAAATTTAAAACCGTAATTAAATTGACAGTTCTACCACAACCATCTTGAACGAAGCCGTGAAACAGAAACATCGACAACACTGCTTGAAAATCAATGTGTCACGTGACTTTTTTGAGGTTAGCCATGGTTTAGTATATAATTTACGCGCGAACAAGGTGTAGGTGTCGTATTAATTTGTATTTTTATCCGGTTTTCGATTGATATCTAATAGAAAATTTAAGTGACCTGATTGCTAAGAACCTCTACAAATACTGATGAAAATTTTTAGTGCTGGTTTGCTCTAATAGCATTAATAAAGTGAAAAATCTAACAGCCTGGCCGGTCTGGCGGTTTGTTTACGGGTCTTATAAATGGCGGCAGAATATTATTTGTTTTAATTTAAAAGTTGTGTTTTTTGTATTCCAGTTAGCTCTATGGGATAAACTTTATTGTTTTGTGGCTACAGTTAATTAAGTAGGTATTGAAGTGTTTATTTAACTTGAAGGTATATGTGAATTAATTTAAAAATATCACTATAGTAGAGATAGTTCAGAAGAAGGTAGGATACCTATGTACTTAGGTAAATACTATTTTTTTTCTTTTAGTTTGTTTATTTATCAACATGCCAAGCCCCTGCTGTATTCCTGGGTTTAACTCTAACTATAAAAGTGTTTTAAAAGCAGGTGAAGAGAGTGTAATATATTTTTATAGTTTAGCAATGACTGTATAAATATTGTTAATCAGGTTTCAGTGGACATTGATATGAAGGTAAAGGTTTTTTTAAAGGTAAATGAATTGGCTTACAATGATTTGAAATGGATTTTACCCTTTGAAATGAAACTAAGCTGGTGGTCTCAGCTTGAAAACCTATTGTCAGGGTACCAATTCATGCATTGTAAAAGTAACGAAGTTACCCAGATAGAAGAGGTGACTTTCTTAAGACAAGCGTAGATTTCTTAAATAAAGCCTTAAGCTTACTAAATTTTGAGACTTTAGAAGTCGATAGTAAATCCTGTAATTTAAACAAAGAAAATAATAATTTGTTTGATAGAATATTACTTTTGATCGATCAAATAAATCTACTCGTAGTGAAACAAAAACAGCTTCACAGCGCTATATTACTATTATTTCAAAATTAGGTAAGTTGTTCTTGTCATCCAAAACTATTTTTTAATTTTTTGTACATTTTTCAATATCAATATAGTGGCAATAACAGAGCCAAAAAAACACAAAAAATATCAGAAAGAATAAAAAAAACTCGCCCGTTGCCGCGCGTCATAATAAGAGCTTGTGGATCCGCAACTCCCAGCTGATGCGGCGATGTCACTTCATGGCTTCTTTTCAAGATGGTTGTGGTTCTACGTTACAAATTTTAAAAAGTGCCAGAATAAGTATTGTTTAGTAAATATTTTTTTGGTTTGTCTTTAAATTCTTAAAGAAAATACATGTTGGTAGGTAGGTTCCGTTTTCTTTGGTATAACTAAAACTATTCTGGCAATAAAATCCCGGTAAAAGTATTTATTGGTAAAACGTTTTAATTGCCAAAATCAAATTAACACGGAAACGTTTATATGGCGTACTGGAACAATGACAGGGTGAAAAGACAATTAGGAGACTAGAAGATATAAATATTTTGATGGTCTAAATTTAAAACCCTTTAGTGAATACGGGTGTTATATTTTTGCAGCAAATTTTTACAATTTCTGCCATTTATTTATTTTTTCTTTATACCTATACAATATTATATATTTTTGGAAATTTGGAGCTGATAAGTAATGAATAGATCTTATATATTAATATTTTTAGTACTGTTAGGAATCAGCTGTTCGTTCATATCGTTATTCCCTGTCGGATATGGGTAACTAATGTAATTTTAAAGGGGGTTTTATGTTTTGACAATTGACAATTTATATAGTGATCCATCATTTAGGAGGTCTGAATTGTAATGTAAATGTGTGGAGTAGCGCTTTTTTTTTATATAATTTTGAACAACATTCAGAAGTTTTAAAGAGTTTTTGTAGCTTCTACCCGACGCAATTATATCGTATCTTATTAGGGCCTCTATTAATGCTTTATATATGGAGAGCACTCGATTTTTGCCAATAATTTCCCTTATGATGTAAAATTTATGAATTAACTATTTTTGTCAGATAACTGAATATGTGTTTCCCACTTAAGATTTTTAATTTTAATATTATTAAAATTATGGACGACTAGCACAAGGAATAGAGACAGTTTCACCATGGGAATACCACAGCTGTGTCATCAGCTTATGATATAGGGGAAACCGGGGCAGGTTGTAACAAAAAATATTTGAAAATTTTTTTTCTTGGAGCTGTTTTCACTAATCAATTTTTTTTGTCATGAAGGTCTACTTACATATGTTGTGAACAAATTGATTAAATATCTGTATATGACAATATTTTCAAAAATTAAACTGTCCGTTGTTTTTTAAATAGATCCGAACCTTTGTTACAAATTACCCCGTCTCGGGGTAAAAAGTAACAGTAAGCGGGGTAAGTGGTAACGCATATTTTTTTATTGGTATATTTACTTAAATAGAAACGTGAACATAAAAAACATTAACGTAAACATAAAAAACATTTAAAAAAAAACATAAATAAACATTATTTAACGTAAAGTAGCTATTTTTGGTTATCTATTCACTATCCGAATCGCAATGATGAGAACTTCAAGTCAGTGCAAGTTTCATGTGACCACTTTTTACACTTGTGGCAACTAATCCATTTTTTGTTAGGTTTACTACGCCCATTTGATTCAGTGCAATAAATAAAGAACAGTACTTTTCTTCTGAAGAATCGTCTGATTCTACGTAAACTTTTCTTTTCACTTTCGACTTAATAATTTTTGGACTTTTTGGCCTTTCGACCATTTTGTTCTTCTTCCATTGCATCCTTCTCTGGTGTGGCAGTTAGTACCGCTGATCTTCTTTTTTTCGGCCCTTGGGTTGTCTTTCGCTGATCAGCTTTAAGAAGTGGACGAACAAACTCTGGAGAGAATATGTAATCTTGCCTTCCATTTGGGAAGTAACGTCAACTTAATCCTGACGTTGAAGCAACGGGTTCGAGTTCAGCTATTTCAGAATACGGTGCTGTTGTTAATACATAATTTATCACATTGGGGTAAATTGTAACATGTTACATTTTGCCCCAATCAGATTGTTACAATTTGCCCCCGGATCGAATATTTTCGTTTTGTCTTTGCAGAAAAAAAAGTAAATATATAATCATGCATAGCTTTGTCAATATAATAACCTAGACTGCAATGATTCATTTATGACAAAAAAAAACTCAGCAGGCAGCTTGTAACATTTATTTTACAATAAAATTATGATTTTTACTTTACGTGCCACAATATAAACAATATCGGAAATAACCTTAACCACAATGTCTGTTGCTCGACTGTCTAGACATAACTGAGCATCACAGTGTTCTCCAGAAGCCTATATAGGGTTCGGGGTTGCCAGCTTTTAAATTAGGAAAATATTTGATGTGTTACACCTTACCCCGTGTTACAACCTGCCCCGGTATCCCCTAACTTACTTTTGTTGATTTAATTTATATAGGCCATAAACAATATTGACCCTACGACGGTACCCTGAGGTACCTATTCCAATTTTCACAGTTAAAGAATCACTGTGATCAAATAGATTTTCACAACTTGAAGATCCCCGAGGTAGCTTCACGGTACCTTTTACGTCATATGACCTTAAAACATTTAAGAGCACCCGATCACACACACACAAACATATACGCCGTCACACCCAGAATTATATTACATCATTTTTATATAATAAGTTATATCTCACCTCACAACCATATCTTCTGTCGTTGGTGTGAATCAATCTATGCTGGTAATATACAGAGCCGGTCAAAAAGCATTTATTACAAACATTACATTTGAAGGGACGTTCTCTTGTATGAACTTTACGAATGTGGTCCTTAAGGTCTGGTCTTATAGTGTATCTGGCTTCACAACCTTCATGTGGACAAGCAAACGGCTTTATTCCTGAAAAAGTAACAGTAGGTAATAACGCATGTATAATACCATCGGAACCTTTCTAGTTCTCACCCACAATACAACACTATAAGTAATCCAGATATTCTTAAAAAAATGTATAATATACAGTATATTCGCAGTTGGTGTTTAGAAGAAGACAAATCCAACATACAGGGTGGCACCTATTTAATTGACCACTAAATGGTACCTATTTTTGTAAACGGTAATTTCTAGGAAGTTGATTAAATTAAAGACAATGTGCCATATTTTAAGATTTCTTTAAGATCCGGTAACCGCGTTGCCGAATTGTTTTTGGTACGTGAGATAAAGGCTGATTTGTTAAAAACGTCTAAAATTAATTTTTTGAATAGGTAACTCAAAAGATTTTAATTTTGGAAAAATATTCTTTAAAGAAAAACTTCGTTATTGTTTTTTCTTCAATATACATATAAAATGGCGTTTCCTCCATGTCATTTGTCATGATTTTTTGTCGGGCCCTTAATATCTTATATAAGGAAGCTATTGCTGTCCAAAAGTAACTTATACGCAAAATCATTACATAAACTACTATTAAATTGTGCATGTATAGCTTATAATAGCTTTTTTTCCTTATAAGACATTTATAAGGACCTTCATTCATATGAACTTTTTTATGTAGAATCTCCCCTTAAAATAAACGCACGGAATTTAAGAAACCTTGTGCACAAATCTGAATGTACCTAACAAATGTGTGCTTGTCCGGAAAAAACGACTTTCAGATGAGATAGAAGCAAATAGATAATGTAGAAATAAAACAAAATGTAGGGAAAAATCTGAAATTCCAATTCCATTTAGTATTTTAAATTTGAACGAAAATGTATTTATATGATATGTATGTAGGTATAATATCTTACCTTGATGGAATCTCATATGTTGCCAGAGATGAGAAGTCTGGGAGTAACTTCTGCCGCAAGTATCGCAGACGTATGGTTTTAAACTTTTGTGGGCTCTACAATGAATAAGCAATGCCTTAGCACTTCCAAGAGTCTGAAAAGTAAAGGATTGGCTTTATAAAATATATATAGGTATGTAAATATATCTATGTAAATCTGATTTATTTAAACCCATTCCTATTACTGTATACAGGTTAAAAAAATAGAATAGATACAATACAATACGCATTAAATCTATTTTCTATTAATTTTGGTTATTGACATATATATGAATATACCTAGTTGTTGAATAAATAACATAAATGTTTATAATGTTTTTTTTGTATAAGTGAACGTTTTATAAATTACCCTTAAATTCATTATTTACTGGAAAATAACGTGGTGAAAAATAATTTGACTGGTTTCCAAATAAAATAAATAGTTGGTAATTTTTTTTTTTAAATATATCTTTAATGCGTTTGATGGATAAAAGTTAAGTTATACAGGGTGTCCCAGATAAGAATGCACTCTACAGGGATCTCGTAAACCATAGGAGATACAGAGATGGTTAAATTAGAGAAAAGTTGCGCATAACTAAATCTTGCAACGTCATGTTTTCAAATTTTAAAAATTCCGAATGCTTCCGAAGATATTTGGATAAAACCGAATTTTCGCGATTTCGTTTTAATTGATTTATGATTCTATTTGAAGATACATGTCAAAATTAATTTTACATTCTCATTGCCACTTTTTCTCCCCTACATGATTTAATTACATTTTTGATCCGACGTTTCGTTTAGTCACAACCATCATCAACTTTGTTATTTTAAATAGTAGGAAAATTTTATTTTATGCTTAATAAATTCTACGTTTTATTCTAAATCTAACGGTGTACCACACTTATTATTTATTAGACGTTTTGATATAGAAAAACACATCATCAATGAAGATAGGCACATTAAACAAATTTAAACAATTGCGAACGTCAATCAATTTCATAGCCACCCATATGATGCCGAATTTAAATGGTACGTTATGTTTGAATATTATCATGCATTTTTTTAAATAAAAAATAATTGTAATTAAAATTAATTATTAAGTACTTGTTGCATTTTTCGGATAGGTTTTATTATTATATTATTATGTTTTGTTATAAGTTTCTTTTAAAAAAATGTTTTAAAATCCAACTAGTGTTTAAATACAACAATAAAAACAAAAATATTTTCGATAATGTCTAAAAAATAATAGGTGTGATACACCGTTACATTTAGAATAAAACGTAGAGATTATTAAGCATAAAATAAAATTTTCCGACTATTTAAAATAACAAAGTTGATGATGATGGTTGTGACTAAACGAAACGTCGGATCAAAAATGTAATTAAACCATCTTGTAGGGGGAAAAAGTGGCAATGAGAATGTTAAATTTATTTTAACATGTCTGTTCAAATAGAATCATAAATCAATTAAAACGAAATCGCGAAAATTCGGTTTTATCCAAATATCTTCGGAAGCATTAGGAAATTTTTTAATTTGAAAACATGACGTTACAGGATTTAGTTATGCGCAACTTTTCTCTAATTTAACCATCTCTGTATCTCCTATGGTTTACGAGATCCCTGTAGAGTGCATTCTTATCTGGGACACCCTGTATATCGTGCTGTTTATAAAGTTTTACCTACAAGAGTACGTCATCTAAATTTTACTTTAAAAAGGAGCCCACAGAGTTAATTATTGTCGAGCGGCTCGTCGAGCCAATTTTCAATTTTAAGTGGTATGAAATTTTCTTCCTGTGACAATTTTTTGAAAGTTATACGACACGACGTGTTGAACAGAGTGCCGTGCATAAAGCGACAGATGGAAATAATTAGTTATTATGTGTCGAAATAAGTTAAAAAATGCTTTTTTCGTCGTAATAATTTCAATGAGATTTTTATTAGCTTTTGGTTCTTTGAAGTTGTAGGTACCGTGCGAGGAAAAATTATTTGCATCAAAGAGGGCCTTGCATCTAAGGACGTAATGCTTAGCCGTAGAGCGTAATGCCTGTTGAGTGAATTAACAATCAATCAGTTATTCCGTCATCTTTGACAATCGTTACAATGTAATTTGATTCATCGCTAATTTTTCCAATTTCTTGAACAAGTCACACAATGGGCTTTACGGAACAGCACAAAACATTCATGGTTGAAGCGTATTTTCGAAACGGGGTTAGAGTAAATGGTGAGTGGAAATACAATCCGGGTTTGTGCATGGACGATTTTCACGAACATTTTCCTAACGTTGCTTTTATTGCTAGGGATTTTTATCATTGCCTGAAAAGAACCGTGGCTGTGTTTAGGGAAACAGGTTCTATACAACACAAAAAAGGAGCAGGAAGACCATCTGTAAGAACAGAAGAACTTGTTGCAAACGTTCGTGAATTAATGCAAAATACGCCAACAAATTGTACCTATAAGACGCCTGTCCCAAGAAGTGGGAAGATCTTATGAAACATAGGACTACTTATTCTTAAGAAGCAGCTAAATTTATTTCCTTATAAAGTGCAAAGAAATACAAGCCGCAGATTTTGAAAGACGCAGGAATTACTCTCAATAGTTTACCCAAAATTTATTGGAAATAAATGATTTATGAAATTTTTTTCGGATGAAGCCTGGTTCGCACCTCTCTGGTTATGTGAATTATTCTCATGAATACACGCATGTGGAGTAGTAAAAATCCCCATTTATTTGTAGAGTCCACATTGCATCCTTAAAAAATTGGTGTCTGGTTACGGTAGGATGTTTTACTTGCCGACACTGCGTCATGCGATAGCGACGTGCGATGAACTGTGGCGACGAGGATTGCGAGTTTGGTTCGGACCTTTTTTAGACTGAAGTGTCGCATGGTAAAACACACTTTTTTCGCAAACTCGCAATCCTCGTCGCCACAGTTCATCGCACGTCGCTATCGCATGACGCAGTGTCGGCAAGTAAAACATTCTACGTTTCCCGAAGAAGAATTGTTGGTCCTATTTTTTTCCATGACACTGTTACAGCACAGCGGTATAGAGACAATATTTTGAATCCATTTGTGGAGCAAATACTTGACATACAGCCGCCGAAACTATTAACTACTTACGCCATTCTTTCGACGACAAATTGATCAGTTTTTTTTGACAAAATTTTAACCTAGATTCGGTTAGATATATCGTCCCCATATCATTGTGATCTAAACCAAGCCCTACGTTTTTTAATCCAAGCCCTCTTTGATGCAAATAATTTTTGCTCGCACGGTAGTTGTTAAAGCGCGTGAAACGCCTCTTCGTTGGAGGTCGGTATTTTGACGCAGCACAAATTTTATAGAGAGAAATGAAAAATTTAAGTTATATATTAACTTTGACGCATATATAGTATATAGCCTTCTTCTTATTTTTTGTTTCACAGCCCACTTAAAATATTTCTGCAATTTTTTCCATTAATGCAACCATCCTCTATTTTTTTGTTGTAAATAAATGCAATTTACAGAACATCGCATTCATATAAAGAAGTATTGTGTTGTAGAAGACACAATGGTATGGTATTTGTAACGTCTTGTCTATAAATACCGTATTAAAATGTCAGCCTGTTCTTATGGAACTAATTTTTATAATATATATTTTCCATATCTCCAGTTAAAAAAAAAGATATTGGCTTGCGGTTTTCAGAGGTATTATTCAGAACGACTTCGTGTCTTAAAATATTCGTGTCTTTGAAAATTGAATTGAGTGAATATTTTTGCATAGCAATATTTCTCCCCTCCTACTCCCCTTAAACATAAAGGTAGAGAAAAAACTCGACCCGAAAACCTGAACAAAAGTTATCTGGAATTTTCATTAGATTGAAAAAAATGCTATATATACATTTGATACATGTTTACCATCAGGATTTTTCAGAAAATCCCGATTTTTGTTTGACCACTGTAGTTATGCCCCCTAGTAGCCAACCGAGAAACTTAAAAATAATTTCCAGCAATTTCTCCTAGTCACTTTTTTAATAAATATTTTTCCCGCAAGCTGTACGGTAAACGGTTTCCAAGATATAGCCGACGTCCCTTTTTAGTTGTACACCCGGTACACAACGTTATGCATATATATACTTTCTTTATTTTATTTTTTATTGAGAACAACGTTTTAATATTTTTTTATTTGTTAATTTAGGTATGTATAACAGGGTCCTGCACCTCACCTCCCGTCTTATATAGCTCACTCTTACTTATTTATGTGCCTCCTATAATTACCTACATACCCCTAAAATTTTATTAAAATCGATTCAGTATTATATAAAAAAAATAAAAACTAAAAAATATCAGTTTTGCACCACTGGTATTAAAAATAAATAAAAAATAAAAAAAATGCCTCGTTAATAAAATTATACAAAGGTACTTATGAAATAAGGTATAACAGTTTCGTTAACCAAGTTTGGTTAATACGAATTGTACAGGGTGTCCAAAGTTTAGTGTCAAACTTTGCAAACTTTAAAGCAATTTATTTTTATTATTTCAAATAGGAACCCCTGTATATGTTTATGTCATTCGACGCAGAATTAAAAAATCAAACGTTTTTCCTAATTGGAACCCTATCGCAATTTCTAACACATCAAGACTTATTTGCAGAAAACTCATTTTATGAACTATTCCAACAGTCATTATTATGAATAAATATCGAACGTGGCTTTAAAAAACAATTTATTCAGTGGCGGCTCGTGGTCCTATCAACTGGGAGGTCAATTGAAGTAAAAAAAAAATAGCGCCGCAGGCGAAAAATTTTTGGGTGCCACGCCCCAATTTTGGCTTTATTGCCGGTTTTTAAAATAAAAAATATCAATAAAACACTTTTTCATATATAATAAAAAACTAATGCAGTTTTTATTTATTTAATGAACACATTTTTTATACGGTTTTAAATTTAAGATCAACCCTTCGGTCTTTAATATTTGCACAATGATTTATAACACGTTCATTAAAATTAACAATACTGTTAATAAACGGTTTTTCTATGCTTAACATGGCCAAAGCAGACAGTCTTTCTTGTCCCATAGTATTACGTAAAAATGTCTTTATTCTTTTTAATGTAGAGAAACATCGCTCGCTTTCGACAGTTGTCATCGGTAAAGTACACAATATTTTTAACAATTTAACAGTTTCCGAAAAAGTTGCACTAAGATTATTATTAATAAATAATTGGAGCATTGGTACGGCTCCAGAACTTTTAGCGAAATCATCCCGTTCATAAATAACTTGAAGTTCAGTTTTAAGTTTTATATAATTTACACCAGGAAACTTTTCCTTTACTGATTTTAAAATATGCTCCGGAAAATTATTTTTGTATTGTTTAAACTGGTCGCTATAAAATAATTGAGCGATTACTAAATGATCACTAAAACTAAAACGGTGGGTAACTTCAGATATTATTATATCACAAACTTGCAAAGAAACTAGACGATTAGAATCTTCATTTTTTTTTGGTCTTTTTACACTAAGTGAAGGGTTTTCTGAAGATATTTCATTAACTATTTTATCTCTGACATTTTGAATTGAAGCTTTAAATGAATCTATGTAATTTTTTACCGATATAACATCAATACCGCGTTTTTGAAGTTGATTAAAAAGAACTTCGCAATGGGGCATTACTAAATGAAAAAAGTTTAACCAAAACAGAAAATCTACACTTTGTAAAAATGTCTTTAAACCAATTGCCTGATTAATCGTATTAGAATCTTCTTCATTCTGAATTATCTTCTCAAGAGAAGCCATAATGTCAACCTGATATAAAAATACAGTTTCTACACAACGTGCGTTAAAAGACCATCTTGTCGGAGCAGCTCTAGGTAAACGAACTTTAACAAACTCGTCGAGAACTGCTGTACGTTTTGGAGACCGACTGAAAAATGTAGAAAACCCATGTAAATTGGCAAAAAAAATTTTTACGCTTTTATTCTGACCGGCTGCTTTTTGCAATATTAAGTTTAATTGGTGGGCATAGCAATGAATAAAATTAGCTGCAGGGTATCGTTCTCTAATTTTTTTTTGCACTCCACCTAATCGTCCACTCATAGTAGACGCGCCATCATAACTTTGTCCAATTAATTTTTCCGGTGTTTTATTTATTTCTAAAATTTCCAATTCTTCAAAAATTACCTCTGACAAGTGTTCGGCTGTCGTACCGGGAGGAATTATAAATTTTATAAACCTTTCGTGAACGATGCCGGACAATATATACCGTATTATGAAAGTCATTTGAGTTTTATTGGAGCTGTCAGTGGTTTCATCCACCTGAACGGCAATATAATCAGCTGACTGAATTTCTACTTTAATTTGTTCTTGAGCAACCAATAACATTGAATCAAGTAAATCGTTTTGGATAGATTTAGATGTACCCTTAAACACTGTAGCCTTATCTAGGTATTCTTTAAATATTGGATCCAGCTCTGAAACGAAGTTTATTAGTCCACGAAATACTCCAGGATTTTCAGACGATTCTGTCTCGTCATGTCCACGTAAAGCGAGCTCAAATGCCCCACAAAACTTTACACAGTCTATTATTTTATTAAGAATATATCGATTTTTTGACACACTTTCATTAAAAACTCTTACGGATTGTCTATAAGCATTGTCTAACTGAGACCGGATATCAACACTACCGATTGTAGCATAACTCATGGCACTTTTCATGTGGTCTGCGGATAAAACATGTTTTTTAATTTTGTCTTTTAAATGCTTTAAGTCTTGGACACCGTTTTTACACCATAAAGAGTCATTTGAGAAAATAAGGCAAACAAAACAGTAAAATGCATTACTTACTTCGCACCCACAAATCCAGTCAGACAAATCATACATAGACCTGCGAAAAGTGCGGTGAACGTCTTTATTTTTGTCCTTACTAGTCTGCCTAATTTTCAGATCTGGCAGAGGGCGACCACTTTCTTTAAGTTCCAAACGTTTCTCGAAATTCAGTTCATTACATATCGCGCGAACACGCGATATGTTATACGGCGCTTCGGCGCGAAATCACGACAATCCTGACTGCTCTTGATACTCTGCCTATATAGGCGCTTCGGTGAAAATAATGTGCGTTTCTTGTCGTCGTCGCCGCCGCCGCCGCCGCCGTCAGTTTCGACATTTTCATATTTGCGATTTTTTTTCTCGGAAACGGTTAGAGTGGGACGATTGAAACTTTTTTAGTTTAGAGAGGAATAGTGGGGGTACGTTGTGTAAAAATTTCGAATATACAGGGTGTGCCGGAAAAAAGTTATTAATTTTTATAGTCGAGAAACATCGGGATCTGGTTGGCACACGATACAGGCCACAAAAATTAGTTTTTTCGATTTAAACTTTTTCGACGCGTAGACGACCGTGGGCTACAGAACCCTATTGTTTGTGAGCGCGATCGAAAGTTTGGAAGTAATTTTTTTTATTTTTTCAAAGTCAAAATTTGGTCGAAAATGGTACCTCTTGGATCGCTAATAAGTCGAATTGGGTGCATCCAATCGACATTCGGTTTGGATAATCGGTTAGGCAATCTCAAAATCTACCTTTTTCCAATATATCGTTCTATACCTAACTGGAATGGAAATTGCCGAAAATTGTAAGAAAGTGGAAATCATAAAATTAGGCCTGGTTTTTTCACGGTTTTTATTTTTTTTCGTACTGAAAACGACTTTTGATCGAAACGTTGTAAACTTTAGCGGATAGAGCTTGTCAAATTGTATTTAAGAGATATTTTTTCGTTTATTTATCTTTAATACGGAAAAAACGGCAGCTTTTTTTTTACTATATCGACTGTAGCTTATTCAATTTTTAACAAAACCGTTTTATTTTTTTCTCAAAAAATGCGCTGATTACTTCTCAACACCTCTACATATCCAAAATTAATAAAATATATTCGCAAAATTGAGAAAAGTCGCTTTTTTGGGTGCGGAAACAGGCAATCTTTACAAATTCTAACACCATTCACTTTTGACTAAGAGTGCCTTGATATTGATGTATCTAAATTAATTATTAATTCTAAAAATCCGGCTGTCAAAAATGGCGAAAAATGGGTGTTTTTAGCGTGACTTGCTAGAATAATAAGAACATTTCCAGATTTTAAATCGGGTGGAATATCTACCTTGAACCTTCTTCTAATTTTATTGACCAAAATATTTGCCCAAAATGTTTCAGAAATAGTTGTAATCTCGATTTTAAAGATGGCGTTCCGACATTGATAATCCGTCGCCACGTGGTAGAAGGTTATTCGACATTTCGATATTCGCGAATTTTTTTTTCGGAAACGGTTAGAGCAAAACGATTCAAACTTTATGGACGTAGAGAGGAATAGTCGGGGCACGTTCTGGGAACAATTTCAAATATACAGGGTGTACCGGAAAAAAGTTATTAAAGTCAAAGTTAAAAAATATGTTTTTTTTCGTTGTAGGGCGATACAGGTGGCAAAAATCATTTTAATCGATTTAAACTTTTTCGACGTGTAGACGACGTTGGGCTACAAAACACTGTTGTTTGCGAACGCGATCGAAAGTTGGGAAGTCAATTTTTTAATTTTTTTTAAATCAATGTAGGGTTATGTTGGATCGTTAATAAATCGAATTGGGTGCGTATGGCACACTTTTGGTTTGGAGATTCGTTTAGGTCATCTCAAATACTACTTTTTTCAAATATATTGTTCTATACCTACCTGTAATATAAAGGGTGCAAATTATAAAAAAGTAAGAATTACTATTTAATTCTTTTACGGTTTTCATTGTTTTTCGTACGAAAAACAACTTTTAATTAAAATTTAATGTACCTTAGCGGAAAGAGCTCGTCAAGCTTAAATAAATCGTATTTTTTTCATTTTTAATACGGCAATATAAATATTCTATATTATAATTTATTTTCAAAGTGGTCGGGCCTAGTGGTAGGTAGGTATATAATAGGTTACGACTTGTGGTCACGATGATACCGGGTTCAATTCCAGGCCCGTCTTTTTATTTTTTTAATATTTCGTTATTTAGGTACCTATTGAAAGTTTTTTAAATTTAGGATTTTTACAGTGACAATCCTCGGTCCGAAATAAACGAACTGGGGTTGTGAAGAAACTAAATTTATTTTTTATCGCGAATTGAAATGCTTTACAATAACAATTAAAGGTTGCTAACAAATGGTTTTGTCAAAAGTATGAAATTAAATAAACCAACTCGAACAGTGCCGTGCCCGAAGGGTTCGGCACAATAACATTTTCACCAATTTATCAGCTATCAATGTAAGAATAGTTTCTTTTCCTTATGTTTAAATTGATTGAATAAATATTTTTAAAGGACAAACTTGGAAAATATATCTCACATTTCACCCTTTGCTGTGTGATTTTAAAGAATCGGTGCTGACAGGTTCAATGTCAATATCATAATATTAAATATCATATATTTCCGCAACGAAAAGTCGTAGCGAATCGAGCGAGACGGCATTGGAAACGGGACATCGAGCACAATACGATGCCGTCTTCAAAAACTACCTATCTATAGAAGAAAACGAAAATTTTGCACCCGTTATTTTTATCTTTTAGTTTTGGTCAGTTGTTATAATGACAATTTGGCGATATGTTTCCCCTTCACGTTCCGCAGGAAGGTGAGGCAAAAAAAGCAATAGAAAACATAGAAAAAAGAAACTAAGAAAAATACTTTTTAAATACAAATTTTTTGTACTAATAATAGATGCACTCTCGGCTGACGATTAGCGATATGTACCCAGTACGATTTTATGAATTTTTAAAAAAATACCAAAAATCTAATATTTCTGCCAGTTTTTACATTTTCCTCAATACGTCCCTTACTATCGCTTTTAGAATAGAAATCAATATAACTTTTTATATGGAGAATAGAAAAAGGCTAGTTTTTTATTTAAAAAGTTTTTATCTAAGTTTTATCAGTTCCGAGATATTGCCAAATATATGAAAACCACTTTTAATTCCATATCTCAAAAACTATAAGACCTACAAAAAATTACTACGAACTTAAAGTGAAGATCTCGTAAGGATGCTACTTAATAGTTATATACATGGTTGCCATATCTCTTATACTTTCCGAGGAAAATGTTACCTTATTGATTTCATCAAATTTTCATGACTATATCATGAAAAAATTTCAAAAATTTAAAATTCGAAAATATGACAACTTTTCTATAAATCTTCATCGAAAATAACGTAAAACTCACAAATAGCAAAGAAAATATACAAAATAACGTTTTTATGAATTTTTTAAAGAAAATCAAAAATTATACGTAATTGATAAGACCATCCTTGGTTGTGAAAAAACTATGCCTAATCTTTGGTTGTGAAAAAACTGTGCCTAAACTTTGGTTGTGAAAAAACTATGCCTAATCTTTGTTTGTTATAAAACTATGCCTAATCTTTGGTTGTGAAAAAACTATGCCTAAACTTTGGTTGTGAAAAAACTATGCCCAATCTTTGGTTGTGAAAAAACTATGCCTTAAACTTTGTTTGTCATAAGACTATGCCGTAATCTTTGTTTGTCATAAGACTATGCCTTAAAATTTGTTTGTCATAAAAATATACATAATCTTTGGTTGTTATAAAAACTATGTCATAATATTTGTTTGCCATAAGACTATGCACTAATGTTTGTTTGTCATAAGACTATGCCAAAATCTTTGAATGTCATAAGACTATGCCATAATCTTTGTTTGTCATAAGACTATGCCTTAAACTTTTTTTTGTCATAAGACTATGCCTTAAAATTTGTTTGTCATAAAAATATACATAATCTTTGGTTGTTATAAAACTATGCCATAATATTTGTTTGTCATAAGACTATGCCAAAATCTTTCGAATGTCATAAGACTATGCCATAATCTTTGTTTGTCAAAAGACTATGCCTTATGACAAACAAAGTTTAAGGCATAGTCTTATGACAAACAAATATTATGGCATAGTCTTATGACAAACAAAGATTATAGCATAGTCTTATGACAAACAAAGTTTAAGGCATAGTCTTATGACAAACAAAGATTTTGGCATAGTCTTATGACAAACAAACATTAGTGCATAGTCTTATGACAAACAAATATTATGGCATAGTTTTATAACAACCAAAGATTATGTATATTTTTATGACAAACAAATTTTAAGGCATATTCTTATGACAAACAAAGATTACGGCATAGTCTTATGACAAACAAAGGTTTGTCGTTTCTGAGCCTCTATCTTATATTATTAATCTTTGCTTTAAGAAGGGTACTTACCCTGATCTATTAAAAAACGCACAGGTAAAGGCTATACACAAAAAGGGCCCCCTTGATGATGAAAAAAATTACAGACCTATATCTCTTCTTTCTAACATAGGTAAAATCTTTGAAAAAACTATTTACAATCGTATCACGGACTTTTTGGAGAAACACGCAATAATTTCCAATAATCAAAATGGCTTTAGGAAGGGGAAGTCTACCATACGGGCTATATATCAAGCAATTTCTGATATACTTGACTCACTCAATAACAAGAAACTCACTATGGCTATGTGTTTGGACCTGTCAAAGGCATTTGACAGTGTAAATCACCAAACATTGTGTTCAAAAATAGAAAATTATGGCATCAGAGGGCATGCTCTAAAGTTAATTCAATCGTATTTAAATAATCGAACTCAGCAAGTGATTGATAATGACAGTTATGGTAGACCTATTGCCTCAGATAGGGTTAGAGTTACTAAGGGAGTGCCTCAGGGCTCCATATTGGGTCCTCTACTCTATATTTTGTATACCAATGAACTTTCTGATGTAACAGGTAAATACACAGTTCTTTATGCTGATGATACCACCCTTATTTTTAGTGGAGAGGACTCGGATGTGATGCTGACTGAGGTACAGAGGGTCTGCGGCGTTCTCGATAGGTACTTTTCAGCTCATGACCTTCTTCTGAATGTGGCAAAGACACAGTGTATTGTTTTTGGCAATAGAACGAATAATGCTCTTGCCTTTCACTATAAAAATACCGAAATTCAATCAACAGAGCACATCTCATTTTTGGGTGTTAAAATTGATAGAAGGCTTGACTGGAAAGCGCATGTAGAGGACGTAGCGACGAGTGTGTCTAGGTATTGCTACGCTCTTAGAATTATAGCTAGGAATGTTAGTATGGACGCTGCATTATCAGCATATCATGCCTTTATTCAATCTAGAATAAGGTATGGTCTTATTTTTTGGGGTAATTCCACTGATATAGAGAGAATCCTAATTTTACAAAAAAAGTGTATAAGGGCTATATTTGGAATGAGACAACGAGATAGTTGTAGGAAGGTGTTTGCTGGTAAGAATATACTGACACTGATAAGTATGTATATACTGGACTCATTTATGTTTGTCTACAATAATAAAGATTTGTTATGTAACGATGCTAGCAATGCGCATGTATATTTAACCAGACATAAGTCTGACATATTGCCCGATAAATGTAATTTTACCTATATACAAAAAAATGTGACCTATTCTGTCATCAAAATATATAACAGTTTTCCAGTAAGTGTACGAATATTGCCTCGTAGCCAGGTTAGGAATATTATATCCAAGTATCTGATTTAAAAGTCTTATTACTCTGTTGGTGACTTCTTTGACGATCCGGATAGATTAAGTCTTGGGATTACATCAGCTTGAATTCCGATTTTGAAATTTCTTAAAAATGTTATATATTAGAGATTTTTTTTCTCAGTGTTCTGCTGTGATATCTGTACACTGCACAATTTAATATTGTCTGTCTTGTGTGCTGTTTCGAGTTTTTTTTTTTTGTGTGTTGTGTATACTTTAAATATCTTGCCACTACTTTGCTTTACTTAAGGTCTATGTAAAATAATTTATATTTTTTTAAATGTATTTCTGTGAGTTACTTAAGTATACCTATTTTAAAATCATGTGTAATTTAAATGCTGTTACTATGATTTTTGTCTTTATTGTTCTTTTAAATTATTCTTTGTATGTTTTAACAATGTTCTATGCCATTGGCTTTATTGAATAAAAAAATGTTTATGATTATGACTATGACTATGAGGTTTGTACAAACGGGAAATGTAAACTACCCAAAACCAGTGAGAAATAAACCGGTCCGAACTAAACAAAATCAATTGGCTGTGCTAATGCCGTAGATATAATCGAAAGAACAGTTCAACCAATTTGCAAGGATAACCATATCCACGATTATCATTTCCAGTTAATAATTACTAACAATTTAACAATATTTGAAACTTTTAGATTACTAAAGTCAAAATGGTCTCTGATCACTTTAATAAACTTTAATACCAATAAATTATTTTTCAAAGCCACCTTCGATATTTATTCACAATAATGACTGTTGGAATAGTTGATAAAATTAGTTTTCTGCCAATACTTAAGTCTTGATGCGTTAGAAATTGCGATTGGGTTGTAATAATTAGGAAAAATGTTTGATTTTTAATTCTGCGTCGAATGACATAAAAATATACAGGCGGGGTTCCTATATTTGAAATAAGAAAAATAAATTGCTTTAAAGTTTGCAAAGTTTGACACTAAACTTTGGACACCCTGTACAATTCGTATTAACCAAACTTGGTTAACGAAACTGTTATACCTTATTTAAAAAGTACCTTTGTATAATTTTATTAACGAGGCATTTTTTTTATTTTTTATTTATATTTAATACCAGTGGTGCAAAACTGATGGCATGTAATCTAAAAAAATACATCCCTATGCCGTCACACTTTTTTTGAACACCCTGTATGAAAAAAAATATTTTCCTGAAATGCGCCCCAAGATATAGATAAGGTCTCCAAAATATGAAAATTCAAACTTAATTACTAAGTGAGCTATAGAAGACAGGAGGTGAGGTGCAGGACCCTGTCGTTATACAGGGTAAATACTTCGGCTGGCGCAAATAAAATCCCTTGCTAAATTTCAGGTGGTCAGATATTTGACTCGTCTGTTTATTTTAGACTATTATAATATATATTAATTCATACCTGACCACACTCCTCACAGCAAAAAGTAGCTACATGCTCGCTAGTCCGGTGGGTCTCTAAACTGACGATGCAATTGAAAACTTTAATGCATCGCTCGCATTGATATTTGAAGCCTTCATCTGTAGTAATGCAGTATTTTTTACTTTTCGTCATACTTTTATGCCATCTACGTTTTTTACCACACCTTCTGGTTATTTCTGCATCTTGATTGTCCGTATTTTGTTCTATATGTGGTGTGCTTGCACTGCTTAAATAAAAAATGCCAAAAGTATTATTTATTAAATCAAAGTCATATAATCTAAAATTTAAAAAAGCAATAATTATTTAATCGTTTCCAGAATCCTAAATAATCGTATTACAAAAAATGGCATCTGTATCAAGCTACTATATATTATATAAATATACTTGCCTACTTGTATTTCCACTATCCGGTTCAGTTTTTATATTAATAATGGCTATATCGGTATCGCCGTAAATATTGTCTTTTTCATTATTTGTCTTATTGTTTGTTACGGGAACTTCCAATGTTTTTAGAACATCTTGAATAAGTTTATTTATAATATCTTTGTTTTCTGGGGCAGATTTCGGTTCGTCATGTACATTGTCCGTTTCAACATTAACAGCAATGTGTAACTTTGGAGTATAATGCTTCTTTTTAATTTTATGATTGTATAAAATTTCATGTGATTTAAAAGTTCTATCGCAATACTCGCAATAAGACAGTTTGGGCAAATAGAATAAATTGGCAAAGTCCGAGCATCTTTTTAACCAGTGAGAAGATGCCGCAGTGTATGAGTCAAATACTTTATTGCAATTTACACATTCGTAATTTTTAGCTGTTGTATGCTTGCGTTGATGCATTAGCAACAAGTTTTTGTCCGAAAAAGTTCTATTACAAAACTCGCATTGAAGTAGAATTTCCGTTAAAATTGCTTCAGTATATGTATCTAATTGATTGGACTTTGAGTACCCCGGATCATTATTAAAAGTTTCATCTTGGGGAACCGATGAGCCATCTGCATTTTCCTTTTCTGAGTGATTATTTCCTTGCACTTCGAGAATTTCTTGACAAAGTGGAACGTGGTGATTCGCAATCTGAACTGAAGAAAAAACTTCGTGGCATTTTTTGCATTTCCAAACTGTCACATCGCTTCTATAAAACTTGGAAATATCTCCAGCTTTTTTGCAGTGGTTTTCCTTATGGATACGCAAACGGTTTTCACTTACAAAATGTTTGCCGCAAAACTCGCAAACGTTATCACTGTTATTGTTATGACCAACCTGATGTCGATCTAAGTTATTTTTATTAGCAAAAAATTTAAAACATATTGGACATTCAAATACAGGTTTTTCATGTTCTTCGTTGTTTTCCATTCCAGGTAAATTTTCCTGAGATGATTTGAAAACAACCTTTTCCGAATTAAAATCGCATTGGTGTCTTTGGTATTGATACTTTGTCGGAAAATTTGTTTCGCAATTTTGGCATTTTATTAATGTTGGAAAATTTAATCTTACCATTGATTCTGGACTAACTGTAGATAACTCTAGGCTCTCTAAGGCTTCAATTGTTATTGAATCATCGGACTCTGTATGACTTAGATTTAAACTTAACTTGTTCTCGTCGTAATTTTGAAAATCGAAATATGCGTCATCCGCGCTAAGAAAAGTACGCATTACCATATCCAGTGCAGAACTAGCATTTTTTTCGTCTCTAATCGTCGAAACAATCTGGCGGTCTACTATTTTGTGAATTAAAATAACCACAGTATTATTCATTTTACCTTTGAAAATTAATTTAGCAATTTATCATAATAGCTTTGCCCAAATATTAGGAAGAGATGATTTTTTTAAATAAAGTTTGAAACATGTCAGACCAAAAACATTTGAAACATTTTTTAGCTCACCGTTGTCATAACAATATTTTGACCATGCATTTTATTTTATAGTAACAATGGGCTGGTTAGTTATTATTAATTAAAATTTTCTAGGCACCAAAATTTGAATTTAAAACCGAATTACAAGACCACTTGCCCGCTTTCTTTCGCATTAACAATTTCTAACACAGTTTTCTGGACGCTAAACTTTTAATAAAAGTTATAGTTTACGTGTTCGCCACGAGAGGACGTTAACACGTTGTCGTTTTCACAGAGGAATTATAGGTTAACAATTATAGATCGACTGGGTGATAGGTACTTTCCATTTTTGTTTCTTTAATCAGCAAAGCAAAGTAAAAATCTTTGCTTAGCTAAATTGATAAAGGCTTCGCGATCAACTTCATAATGTAGTTCCATATATAGTTCGTATGGAAAATAGAGAGGGGCATACTTAACCGCGGCAAGGGGGAGAGGAAAAATCCTTACCGTCCTAAGTTAAATTTTGAAAAGAAACGTTCAACTCAGCTTTTGGCTTAGCTTTGCTGTTTAAAAGAAGCATAAAGGAACAAAGTTAAAGACTAGTCGAGACCGAGACTCCCCCCTATAAACCTTTATCTATGACAGAGACCACAAACACAACTATTTTTGTTACACGGATAACTAATAGCAGAGTTCCTTTCAGTTACGTTTAAAGAGCATAACAAAGCAAACGGATATGTTCAGCGTTCCTTTTAAAAATTTATCTTAACTCAGCAAGAGAAGGAAAGTAGTATCTGTTTGCTTTGCTGTTTAAAAAGAAGTAGAAACCTATTATGTTTATGTAGATGTATTCGTTATTTCGTTGGTTATTTTTCAAGTTCATGAAGGTTAGGGGTCAAAATAATTAAAAACTTCAGTTCTTCTTGGTGCTATTCTGATTTTTTTCTATTTGCAATGCAAAAGATAGTGATTTTTGGCTCGACGGGTACGACCGGATTATGTACTATCGAAGCGGCTTTAAAAAAAGGTAAATTTTTATTTATCTATTTTCTATCTACTTAAGGTACCTACCTACTTTGTAAGTAGCTTTTTTCTGAACGATAAGAAATTTAGTGCCCACCTTATTTCCTTGCCTCGTAGGATAGGCCCGGTTTTCCCAACTTCTTAACTGCTATTCTTTATTTGTAAAAATATTAACTTTTTATAGTACCTATACCTAATAGTAGGCCTATAACATTTTTCATTACTAATTTTAGTTGATATTATATTTAACGTTTTAAAAAGTTATATTTTCAAGACTCAAACATAAAAAGTAGATATCTATTCCTATTACATCTACCTACAAATTAGGTTTACTTACTAATTAAATACTACATGTATAATTAGGTCAATGATATGTCCTGTATCAACCTGTATTGTGTAGTTTTCAATAAATAAATAAAATAAATGCCCAAAATTTTGATTAAAATTAAGTAAAACATTGTAAATTAAGAATAATTATAAGTTAATAATCAAAAGATTGGATAAACCCTATACTTACTATTACTATAGTTAAAGTCAATAGGGTTAAATTTATAACAAAAACAAAGCAGCAAATGAATTTTTAAGAAAAATGCTGCAAAGGTATACTTACTTGCTACTTTTTCAATATATACCGGGTGTCAACGAGATTATTGTA
The DNA here is from genome assembly GCA_963969555.1 of Polydrusus pterygomalis. Lineage (NCBI taxonomy): Eukaryota > Metazoa > Arthropoda > Insecta > Coleoptera > Curculionidae > Polydrusus > Polydrusus pterygomalis. Next base: position 82,973,301 of record OZ018375.1, read on the forward strand.
CATAGCACCACAGTGTTATGTTAAGAGATATTTTAATCAAATTTGGGTTTGTGTAATGTTTGAAAGGGATCTTTATTTTTACCTAGAAACCAACTGAAATTGGTTTAACCGGAACTACGCCATTTATGTTTTTTTTTAAAAGACAACCTGTATATTATATTGCACAGTCAAATTCTCCTCAAAATTCTCTTTTTAACGACATACAACAAGTTGACATTTACTTGTTAAAGTGATATATTGAACATGCAATACTTGTATAGAAACTTGAATAGTACCAAAAACAATGATAAATTGAAAAATTTTGTTAGACTTATATAATATTATATTTTGTGTGGAATAACTTTTGGAATAATAATAACAATGGGAATGATAACTTATTTTTTTATACCTTACACCTACATCTTTCGAATTTAAAAAGAAAAGGGTGCACACACAGTATTTTAAATACCATAAACGCACCTAAGGTATTGTAGCAATAGAAATTAGGCAAAATCGATATATAAGAATTATTTTAAGTTTGATAAATAGTATTGTTAAATAGTGAATAAGTATTATTGAATTCTGTAAAACTTTATTTCTTTGTGACTGAAATTGTTTATGTTTATGTAACCTATTGCTAAATAAATAAATAAATAAATAAACTTTCAGAATGGCGGCGTAGGACTCATGTAACCAAAAACAAAATGGTGTCTATAAAACAACGTATGCAATTGATACGGGAAAAATAGTGATAAAATCTTTTAAATTGGTCCCTTTTGTAATTCTTTAAGCACTGACATTTGGAGAATAATGTGGATAACGGTTTCCATCGAAACATACTTTTTTCCGACGAGGCAAGATTCACAAACATGTGTATGTTTAATAGGAATAATACAAGATTTTGGGCCGTTCAAAATCCCCACTTAGTAAGAGAAGGCGCCTTTCAGGAGCGTTTTGGTGTAAATGTCTGGATTGGAATAATGGGAACTAGAATCGTTGGTCCTGTATTCTTTTTTCATCATTTAAACTCTGAACAATATTTAAATATTCTTCAAACCGCTGTCGAATAATTTGTGGACAGCTTACCTAACAAAATAAAGCAGGCAAAAATAAGTGCTAATGATAACCTAATACTCAACTCCAATAACTCTGTGAAAACAATGTGGAATATAATAAATACGCAAAGAGGTAAGATAAAAAATAACTCCCTTGAAACCAATTTATCTCCAGATGACTTTAATAATTTTTTCTCTAACATTTCTGAAAATATAGTGAAGAACATTCCGCTATCTAATACCGACCATAAAAACTATTTATCATCAGTTAGTCCGCCTTCTGAGGCATTTTGTTTTTCCGAAATGACATTTAATGAGGTACGCGTAATCATAGACAGCTTAAAAAATAAGGAAAGTCGTGATTTGTTTGGTTTTAATATAAAATTGATAAAAACAATTAAAAACGTTATTCTTATACCCCTAACAAAACTTATGAATAATTGTTTCAGAGAAAAAAAATTTCCAAAGATTTTAAAAAAGGCGATCATAATTCCAGTATTCAAGAATGGTGACCCTAACTTGCCTGGAAATTATAGGCCAATTTCATTGCTTCCGATTGTTTCAAAGATATTTGAAAAATGTATAGCATTGCAACTAGTGTCTTTCTTTGAAGGGAATGGTCTTTTCTCTTCCGGTCAGTTTGGATTTCGGCAGGGAAAAAATACAACTATGGCTGTTCTGGATCTGACGTCACGCATTATAGAAGCATTTCATAATAAACAATACATGTCAGTAACTTTTTGCGACCTAAGTAAAGCATTTGATTGCGTAGACCACAACATTTTATTAAAGAAACTCAAATTTTATAACTTTGATGCCAGTAGTATCGATTTAATAGGTTCCTATCTTACAGATAGATGCCAGAGCGTGAGGTGTGGCGTCGGCGGAAAGAGTAGTAAATATAGGTGTTCCACAGGGTTCAATTCTTGGACCAGTCTTGTTTTTAATCTACATCAATGACCTGCCAGCAACTGATCCTAGGGCAGGACACACTCTTTTTGCGGACGACACAACTCTCTCTTCTGCTGGCGACTCATTGGAAGATGTTTTTATGGGGTCCAGGGAATCTCTGGAATTGTCGAGTGAATGGTTCCAGGCAAATAGACTTCTTCTCAAGGGGGATAAAACCAAGCAGATGGTATTCACTCTGAGAGACTTAAGTGATAGTTCGGGTAATAATGTTTCGGAGGCAATATTTCTGGGGGTCACTCTTGACGCAAAACTACAATGGGGTAGTCATATTAGTCAGGTGGCTAAAAAGCTAACAAAAGCTGTTTTTGTAATAAGAGGACTCTCGAGTTGTGTTTCTCCAGCTATATTGAGAACAGCATATTTTGCATTATTTCAGTCCCATGTCTCATATGCTATTTTGGCTTGGGGGCACTCTGCGGAGGTTTATAGACTGTTTGCCATCCAAAGGAGAATAGTAAGAGTAATATCCAATCTCGGCTACAGAGACGATTGTAGAGGGGCGTTTGTTGCTCTTAAAATTTTAACATTGCCAGCCCTCTATATTTTACAGAATTTACTTTTTATAAAAAAGGCAGATAATTTTAAATCACACACAGACGTACATAACTATAATACACGCAACAAAAATAATTTAGTACCCTTATGGTGGCGCTTAGGAAGGTGTCAGGACGGCCCGGGCTATTGGGCAATTAAATTTTTTAATGTTTTGCCGGAGAGCATAAAGAACTTGCCTTATAAGCAATTCTACAGCAAAATGAAGGAGATCTTGGCTGATAATGCTTTTTATTCATATACAGAGTTTTTAAGTTTTAATGTATTTTAACCTGTGTTTTTTTTTTGTATTAGATTTACCTATGTATATTTTTGACGAGTGTAAACATTATTATGTATTAACATGAATAAAGGAATTTTGAATTTTGACCTTTAATTGAAATAAACAAAATTTATTACCAGCAAGACGGCGCCCCTGCTCACAACTCTAGGATTGTAGTAAACTATTTGAATGAAATGTTTCGTGATAGATGGATTGGGACAAACGGACCAATAAGGTGGCCTGCCCGATCACCTGACCTAACCCGGCTCGATTTCTTTCTATGGGGATATGTAAAATCAAAAGTTTATGCCACCTCACCGACATCATTGAAAGACCTAATGGCGAGAATTCGAAGAGCAGTTAACACTATTAATGAAAATAATTTAGAAAATGTTTTGCGAGAAAATGTCGAAAGAATAATCTTGTGTCGTGACCAAAATGGTGATCGTTTTGAACATTTAATTTATGGTTAATTTGTTTGTATTTGTTGTTATTATTTTACTGTTTACCTTTTAATTTGTTCTATGCCGTTGTTAATTATTTAATAATTAAATTTTTTTTATTGAAGCAAAACGCATTCTGATGTCGAAAATATCCCTAGGTGCTTACGGATACTTTAGACTTTCATACTAAATAATAAAAAGTATATGATAACGTTTAAAAAAACTCTGTAAAATAGGGTTAAAGTTAAGATTTTTTTAAACAATAAAAATATACCTTCCTTTAAAAACAAAAGAAGAAAATATAAATGTCAATGCTTAAAGAATTACAAAAGGGACCAATTTAAAAGATTTTATCACTATTTTTCCCCTATCAATTGCATACGTTGTTTTATAGACACCATTTTGTTTTTGGTAAAATGAGTCCTTTGAAAGTAAATGTCAACTTGTATGTCGTTGAAAAGAGAATTTTGAGGAGAATTTGACTGTGCAATATAATATACAGGTTGTCATTTAAAAAAAACATAAATGGCGTAGTTCCGGTTAAACCGGAAGTGAAATTCAGTTGGTTTCTAGGTAAAAATAAAGATCCCTTTCAAACATTACAGTAACCCAAATTTGATTAAAATATCTCTTAACATAACACTGTGGTGCTATGTACAATAATCTCATTGACACCCGGTATAATAACTTTAGTAGGTACCTATAATATATTGTTACAAGGCCTTTGCATATTTTTACCAGTATATTATTAAAGAAATTGTTAGTTGCATACAGAAATAAGTAAACCCAGTTAATGATTTTTTAAAAAGAAGTAGCTAGTTATGTTTATCAAAGCAAAAACTTGATAACTACATACAGTACAAAATATTTTTAAATGATGCGTTTTGTTTGATAATGTACACATTCTATTAAATTTAGGATTGAATATCCGTGCTTTTGTTAGAGATCCAGCAAAATTGCCAGACCATTTAAAAAACAGCATTGAGGTGGCAGAAGGAAATGTGTTAAACTATGAAGATGTTCTTAAAGCTGTTCAAAATACAGATGGTGTGGTGGTGACTCTAGGCACTAGAAATGACCTTAAACCAACTACTGACATGAGTGAAGGTTTAAAAAATATAGTTAGAGCCATGAATGAGTCAAATATTGATATTATATCTGTCTGTTTATCAGCGTTTCTATTCCATGACCCAAACAGTGATAAAGTTCCAGCTATTTTTAAAGACATCAATGCTGATCACCAGAGAATGTTTGATGCTTTAAAGGAGTCTGGTCTAAAGTACATTGCTGTATTTCCACCACATATTGCAGGTAAGTTGTATAATATTATGCGCTATATATACAGGGTCCTGCACCTCACCTCCCGTCTTCTATAGCTCAATTAGTAATTAAGTTAAGATTTTGATATCTTGCAAACCTTACCTGTATCTTGGGGCGCATTTCAGGAAAATATTTTTTTTCATACAGGGTGAAATTTTATTGAAATCGATTCAGTATTATAGGGGAAAAAAATAAAAAGTAAAAAATGTCAGTTTTGCACCACTGGTTCTAAAAATTAATAAAAAACAATGCCTCGTTAATAAAATTATACAAAGGTACTTATTAAATACCGAGGGGGAAACCACCTATCCAATTTTGTATACCAAAAATTCTAAAAAAATGCAATTTTTCATGTAATTGTTTCAAGAAATCCAAAAAATTCTAGAAAATTCCAAAAAATTCTAGAAAATTCCAAAAATTCTAGAAAATTCCAAAAATTCTAGAAAATTCCAAAAAATTCTAGAAAATTCCAAAAAATTCTAGAAAATTCCAAAAAATTCTAAATAATTGTTAGGAATTCTATAACACTTCAATTTTTTATCTGCATTTTTATCGTCTGTATCATTTTTACGTTCCGTAAAATGGGGTGACTGACCGATTTTGTACTTTGACCCTATAAAAATCATATTTTAAATTATGCTACATTTTTGTGTGTGCAAGTATATTATGGGTTTCGCTGTTCACTTCAAGTATGCTACATTAAAATTGCAAAAAAAATCGTCATAACTTAAAAAAAAAATAAAAAGTGACTTTGGTCAAGTTCACCCCATTTGGGGTGAACTTGACCATAAAGGAGTTTTGCATGTTAAAAGTATTTTCTGTGCAATATGGGTGAATTTGACCAAATAAAACACAGTTTAGTAGATGTATGTTAAAAAGTGAAATATAATCATGAACATAAAACTGAAATACACTAAAACAAAACAAAAGAAGGTGTTTTTAAACCGAAAAAACCTAAATTCTAGTACTAATTCCAAAAAACGTACAGGGTGACACAAGCAAACCCCAATGAGTATTTTTTTATGCTTTTGGTCAAATTCACCCCAGCGGTCAAATCCCCCCCATTTTACGGTTCATAATTTGTCGAAAATATATTTCCCCGATCTGTATTTACCCTTCATTTTCTCTCATGGAGTAATCAAAAGTAAGTGATGACTTTTTAAGGAGTCGTACTACATTATTTGGTAAGCTTACTCTTAGACAAAATTTAGTAGATAAAAAATGCGATCAGTTTTTTAGTATTTTCTTGTTTTGATAAAAATTGTATTCTTTTCTGAAAAAAAAAACTAAAATATTTTATTTTATACATAATCTTTTATTTTTTTAAAGTATAAACCTTAATAATAAAAAAAAAATAAACATGGATTGGTCCCTATATTATATAAAACTGAAAAGTTTATTGGGTGTGTTCCAATGTCAAATTTTGACGCGAATAAAATGGATTTATTTATAATGAATACCGAGATGAATACCTAGAAAGAGATCCATAAAGTCCAAGTGTTTAATCCCGAAAAATAATGGAATTATACAAATCATCAACTTTTCTGGTCTAGATTTTAAATTGAAGCAAAAATATGACAGCTTTAACAGTAAATAAATGTGATAAATCATGCGTCATTAAAAAATTTAAAATCCCAATTATCCAAATATCCAGGATTCGCAACTCCTAAATATTTTAATCTTAATTTTAATGGACGGCCAACGTGAGACACCCTGTAGGTATACTATACCGCAAGTGTTGTTCTGTTTTGTTCCCCTACAATAAATTCTGCGGGCGCCTATGGCCAGATTTCTAGATTCACACTCTAAAAACTACAAATAAAAAAGTTTTCTTGAGGACCTAATCGTGGGATCCTTTATATATTTTATCTTTTTAGTATGAAATAAAATAAATATTAATTATCCTCTATGGGTTTTCAACAAAATCGCGACGTATAAAATAGTAGAGGGGGAAATTCCTATAGCTTACGCATGCGCAATAGGTTAAAATTCTAAATAAATTCCATTTTAATTCTAAAAAATGCCAATAAATGCTAAAAAATAATAAGAAATACTAAAAAATTCTAAAAATGCTTAAAAATTCTGGTAACTCTAAGAAATGCTAATAAATTCTAAAAAATTCTAAAAATTCTATCAGCTTGTACACCAGAATTCTAAGGTGGTTTCCCCCTCGTTAAATACCTAAGGTATAACAGTCTCGTTAACCAAATTTGATTAATACAAATTGTACAGGGTGTCCAAAGTTGAGTGTCAAACTTTGCAAACTTTAAAGCATTTATTTTTCTTATTTCAAATAGAAAAACCTGTATATTTTTATGTCATTATTATGAATAAATATCAAAGGTGGCTTTGAAAAACAATTTATTGGTATTAAAGTGACAAGAGATCATTTTAACTTTAGTAATCTAAAAGTTTCAAATATTGTTAAATTGTTAAGGTTAATATGAGCAAAAAAATCACTGGAAATAATTTTTAAGTTCCTCATTTTACCGCTAGGGTACCTAGTCTCTATGCTATGATACAAAGTCCTTAATTTCTACTAATAGTACTAACAACTGCATTACATAATGCAGGTCACAAATTAAGTTTTTATATGCTCTGTAATATCCTCTTATAAATTTTGTAATAACAATTTTTTTTGTAGTAACCATGGTAACAGCGTGGAAAAAGGCAACTACTAAAAGTACTTAAAAGGCTGTAACTTCGGTCTGCGTTAACCGAATTTAAAAAACTATGGCTTAAATTTTAAAGAACGTTTTATGCTGTTTGAACGTTCTTATAAATATTATTAAAAATAATTCGTGCGGTTAACCATAGAGGGCACTTTTAAAAAATATATTTCAATGTTTTTAAAAACAATTATTGAAAAATATTTTCCATTTTTTCTGGAATTTGATCCCATTCCAGCATTAAATTGTATACTTAATTAATTTCAGATCAGGCAGAATCTTCTTATGAAGTTGCACATGACAAGTATCTTGGACGAGTGGTCTCCAAGTATGATTTAGGCCGATTCTTAGTTGAATCTTTGAGTGAACCAGAACATTATTGTCAGGTGTGTGGAATTATATCGAAATAAAATTATGTTTATAAAGTCAGATACATAAGGGCATTTATAGGAATTAGGTTTGGGAAAGTAGTCATGCCAAAGATAATTGACATAAATATTAAGTTAATGCCCAAAAGTTAACTAAATCCTTCCTATTGGCTTCCTGCAAACAAAACTGATTATATAACCTGTCTGCCTAACTAAGACTTTGAATATGCTGGCACCTCTCAACAGATCATTCAAGAGACCCACTGATAATAGTTTAATTAGGTTTGGCAATACTAAATAGTATATCAATAGTAATTATATTACTAATTTAAATATGCATTCAGTAATTAGGTAATAATTCAAATAAATATTATTAAATTCTGGTTGGGCAGCTGTAACCAATAATAAAACTAGATCTGTTAAAGTTTAAAATAAATTCTATATTTTATTATTGTAAAATAGTTTTTATTTACACTACATTATTAATAAGTAAATAAAATAAGGTACAACTTTAAAGAGAGGTACATTTAATGGCAATAACAAATAAATAGAGTTCAATATTTTATCAATTTATGCCAGTTCTAATAACACTGGTTAACAAAAATCCACTTTTTTTTTGTAACATGAACAAAACCAAGTGTTTATTACGTAAAAATTGCCACAAAAGCACAAAATAGCTACAGATTTCTTCTATCACCTATAGTTTTTTTGCTATGAGGTATTTTTGTTTTTTAAGAAAACAGCGATAGATATATTATTGTTATATTATTTTATTAACCAAAGAGTACCTTAAAATGTTACTGTCGATGTTTTTCGGTGATATTTTGTTTTTGGAGTATCCCTCAACAATGTCCAGCAGTAATCGGTAAGCAAACTGGCACTCTACTTGCCTTGGTACCGTTTCTCCATAGCAGAAATGTCTTGGTGGAACCGTTCCCCATGTTCGTCACTTACCGCCCCTAAATTTTCGGGGAAGAAATCCAGATGGGAGTCCAGAAAGTGAATTTTAAGGGACATGTTACAACCCATTTCTTTATAGGCAGTAAGTAGTTCAGTCACAAGATCTTTGTAATTGTCAGCTTTCACATTTCCAAGAAAATTTGCAACAACCCTTTTAAAAGCACTCCAGGCTCGTAGTTCAGTTTTATTGAGCATTTCCTCAAATGTTTTATCTTTTATTTTATGTTTTTTAATTTTTTATGTTTTTTTTTTAAATGTTTTATTATTATTATTATTATTATTATTATTCTAGAAGCAACAGGTGGCACAGCCGATACGTTGCACGATTTTAATGAACGTTTGTTTTGTTTTAATAAGTTGTCACAGAGAGTAGTCTATTTTTGAAACTGTTCTTTGACACTGCTGTTACTACTTCTTCCGGGAGACTGTTCCAGTTACGCACTACCCTGTTAGTTGAAAAGTTTCGTCTGGGGAGACGATTGCACCTCTCACTCTGAAGTTTATGACTGTTGCCACGTAGATTTTCGTTGTGGTTGTAGTGAAATATGTTTAGGGGCACCGAGTAATGATTATGAACAATTTTATAGGTCTCGATAAGATCCCCTCTATTCCGTCGTTGGCTCAGAGTAGTCAGTTTTAGCCTCAACAGACGTTCCTCATATGGTAGATGTCTAAGGGTAAATGGTAGTTTTGTGGCGCGTCTTTGCACCCTCTCTAAAGCCTCGACTTCCTTAGCAAAGTATGGTGACCACGCAACAACAGCATGTTCCAGAACCGGCCTAATGTAGGTTTTATAAAGTACAAGTAGCATTTTTTCTGTGATTCTCCTAAAAGATTTTTTTATTCTGTATATGATGGAGTTGGCCGATTTTATAACTCCTGCAACTTGGTCTTCCCATTTAAGGTCTCTTCTTATTCTCTCTTCTTTATTTTTTTATTCTACGTATTGTAAAATCTAAAGCCGCAGGTTACAGAATGTCTGTGGGTGATAGAAAAAATCTGTTTTCAGATTTGACTTCAGGGTATCAAACTGCATTAGAAACACCTAAAAATTTTCATGTCACAAATTATGTGTCTATCAGTGTAATTAGTGAAGTTTATAAATCAGCATACAGCAATCAATAATTTAAAATAATTATTTTCCCAATTTTAACTTTTGTATTATGTACTTAGGTCTGGCATAACCAAAACTGGTATTGTAAGGAAAAAATACTGAACTTGATAAAAATACTTTAAATAAATTTGTCTACATGATTTGTACGATAAATTCTTATTATAATACATTTACTGTCTACTGAATATTGAATTTCCGGTTTACTCCACAATTTTGTGGTTATATTACCTATAATAATTATTATTTTAATAAAAAATAAAGTATTATTTTATAAGTAATTACTTAATTTAAGTTGTAAATGAAGAAGTAGGTACCCAGTACCTATATAAATTTTCACCTTCTCCCTCTTAGTAGACACTCTGAATTATATTGCTCCAATATATTTTTTCATATAGGTTTTTGAGGATGTTAAGGTGTCAAAGTTAGTCACAGGCATAGGGGGAGGTATTACAGGAACATTTTTAGGCAGATACTCTCTTGTTCTATTTAGGTTTGTTGAGGAAGTATTGATTCTGCTAACAGGATCAGAAACTAAACTTCCATAAATTGATATGGGCATACATTCTGTATAACCCAATTTACTATAAAATCCCTCCTGCCCTTTAGTTGATAAGTATATCACATTTAGAAAGTTTAAATTATTTTTGCAATATTCCTCAGCTTTCTTCATTAATAGTGTTCCATAACCTTTTCCTCTTTCCTTCTCGTTGATTACAACTGACTCAACAAAACACCCATCCTGAATACTAGGTATAGGTGATAACTTAAGGTAACCTATAACCTTATTTTTCTTTAAAAGAATTAGTGATGTTGGTAGCTGATCAGATGATGCTTCTAAGCTTCGTAGTCTGGCTGTATCACTTCTCTTCCATTCACTATTTATTAGGTTACAGCTACTTTGTAGGTGTTCAGGGTGTTTGTGTAATGGTACTACTAAATCTTCCATCTATTAACAATAGATATACAGTTCTAGGTACACCGCCTTCACTGCTGTTACTAAAAAATTGTTAAGCTAACTAAATTCATAAAGAAATTATTAAATTGAAGAATATTTTGGGTATTAAAAGCTCGCACACCCTAAATGGAAGAAACTTTGTTAATGTATAAGCAAATCTGATTTCTTTTGGATGCTGGTCTTATTCCTAAGCATATTATTAGGAACCTAAATATTTCTTAACTCTAGTGATCGTTTTTTTATTAGTAAAACATAGATATTATAGGTACTTTATGTATGTTTCGCAGTACAGTAGGTATTTCAGACTGGTATTACAAAATTATAAGAATAAAATGATTTTTAAGAATTTTTTGTCATTTTGACCACAGATAACCAAATATTTTGACACTTGTTTATACAATTTTTTTGAACCCCACCTCTTTATAAGTACCTGCTAACTTTTTAAAATAATTTTTTACTAGAATCAAGTTGTGGGATTAGACAAACAGCTGCACTCAGCATCCCAAGCTATTTCAAAATCGGGAACTGAACTTTTAAAAGTAAGGAAGGTCCAGAGCAACATTGCTGTGGTAATAAGTCAAATGAACTTGTGCCTGCCTGTCTTTGTTACTTATTCTAAGTTGCAGAGGCAGATATCAGAAAAAAGGTACAAAATTGCTGGTAAAAGTAAAATTAAGTATATTAATATTTTTGGAAATTGTTCAATAATTTTTTGTAAAAACGTTCTTACTTGACTATTTTTTCAAGATATTATCCAGCTTTAAAAACTCTAGAAGAATTAGAACACCTCCATCTACCACATGTAGCTAACTATAGATTCTCAAATCAATTGCGTGAAAAAATTCCAAAATACAGAGACAAGATAGAAGCAGCCTCAATATCAGACCTAAAGGACTTTTTAGAAAATATTAGGAAATTTTCTCCAAAAATTGGAGAAGTTGCGATGAGGCATACAAGTGAGCAGTTGGCTAGTGATCCAACTGTTATTGGAAGAAAAAAGAAACGGAACGTCAACCAGCCAGGTATACCTATTTACATGCAATAAAAATGGCTGAATGCTGGAAACGATAAGTGGCCATAGAAATCCAGAAGAAAACAGATATCCATAATAATTATTGTTCCTTTTGCCTACTTTTTACTTTTAATTTTCTAAAAATTCCCTTATATGTACATACTTAAGTATCTTGGTATTTATTTTAAATGCTTTTTTTGAGCATATTTGCACGAGATTGAAAGTTTTCTTTATTGCAAGGAGTCCTAATTTACATGCAATAAAAATGGCTGAATGCTGGAAACGATAAGTGGCCATAGAAATCCAGAAGAAAACAGATATCCATAATAATTATTGTTCCTTTTGCCTACTTTTTACTTTTAATTTTCTAAAAATTCCCTTATATGTTTTTTATTTTTTTATTTTATCATAATACATGTGTATAAAATACAAATTATAATATCTTACTACTTAATATTAAAGTGTAAAAATAGTAAAAATATAAATATTTAATAAAGACTTAAACATGACTTAAACATTTTAGGCAAGCTATAAAACTATAAAACTAAGTAAGTATCTGCAATAGTTACACATATTAAACATTTTCTAAATGATTTTGTATGACACAAATATGATACAATGGTGCCTAAGTAATGAACTTACTTGTATGCACCACATAACTACTAATAAAATTCAGCGGTAATTAAAATGTAGTTAAAATGTAGTGTACATTAGATTTCTGAAAATATATGCCCTGCAGTATAGTTTTTATTCGGTAAAGTGACAAGACTAGATAATAGATATTATTCAAAAATAATTTTAAGGTTATTATGTTCCCTCCATATTACATTTTTACACTCTATCTTAAATTTACGTATGTTGTTTATAGTTTTTAATGTTCCCGGAAGCATATTATATATTTTAGGACCCAGATATGCGACACTCTTTAAATTAATGTTATTTTTGTTTACTGGAATAATTACATCATTATTCATTTTAGCACGTGTAAAATAACGATGATTTACTGTATTTTCTAAAGACTTATTTCTATGTACAAACGCTGACACACTGACCATATACATAGTTCTTACATTACAGACCTCACTTGAGAACAATAATTCTGTGGGATATAATCTATCTCGTCTAAACATAATTTTTAAAATAAATTTTTGAACGATATTCAAACGGTAGAGCGCATTATCATATAGACCCCCCCAGACCAAGATTCCATATCGAATCAAAGATTCCACAAGACTTTTATAAATGAAAACTAGATTTTTACTATTTAAAATTTCTCTTAGGATATAGAATTTATGAACCATGTAGCGAATTTTATTTGAGAGATATTCAATATGCGGGCGCCATTTCAGAAATTTGTCTATTATAATCCCTAGATATTTTGTCTGTGATACTTCATGTATTTGTTGTTGATTGATTTCGACATTTGTGAAATCAGGCCTGCTTGCGCTTGTCAAAGAAAATGCAATATAATTTGTTTTTGCCAGGTTAAGTGACAATCTGAAAGTTTCCAGCCAATTTTTGATCATAAATAAACCATTAGTCATTTTGTCTTTCACCTCCAGCCAAGTGTCACCCCTGAAAACCAGGACGGTATCATCCGCATAAGATATTATTGATCCACCCACTTCGAGTGATAGCATACAATTTATATAAATTATAAATAAAATTGGACCGAGAACAGTTCCCTGTGGCACCCCAATCCTTATAGCCTGCTTACTACTTAACACGTTATTGATTTTCACAATTTGATATCTATTTGCAAGGTAATTTTGAAGCAACCTCCACACGGTTCCCCTAACTCCATATTTCCATAGAACATCAAGAAGTTTATCATGTTGAACCGTGTCAAATGCTTTTGCCAGGTCCATAAAGACTGCGGCACATTTTTTACCGTTATTTAGGTTATTCGTAATTTCCGATGTTAAACTATACAAGGCGTCTTCCGTACTACTGCCCGGCAAAAAACCGTACTGATTTTCAGATAAAATCCCATTCTCCCTTAAAAACACAAACAGTCTGTCTTTCACGCATTTTTCAAACAGTTTCGCCAAAGTACTCACCAAGCTTATAGGTCGATAATTACTTATCAGTGTCTTTTTACCACTTTTATAAATCGGAGTTATAACAGACAATTTGAAATGAGCAGGCACGATTCCAGTTACAAATATTCTGTTAATTATATGAAGTAATGGATTGACAATTAGGTGATGTGTTTGTTTTATTAAGTCAGAGGTAATGTTATCTATGCCTGGAGAACTATTACTTTTTAAAGAAGAAATATGCTTAATTAATTCATTTTTATTTACTGGCGTCAGAAACATAGAATTCTGTTGTGAGAAGTTGATATCAGTAGGATCATTAGGTATCGGAATCGTGCCCTCCATGCCAATTCCAATATTTGAGAAATAATCATTACAGTGCTCTGCCATACTGAAATCATCTTCAAAGTATTATGTAAGAATTAGGCTTTACCCCTTTAAAGTTAAATCCTTTTTTAAAGATTGAAAGGGAATATCAAACATTTTTAAGTTTTCCGGCAGATGCAACACCACACTTTAACCACAGAACACTTAAAACGAACAAGACTTTATAAGCTGCATTTATAGTTGCCGTAACGTAAGCCGTAAGAAGTAAGCAGTAGTCGGTAAGACGTAAAAATTAAGCCGTAACGAGAAACCCATTTATAGATTCTAATTAGTTAAGAATTAAGAACAAAGTTAGGTTATAATTTAAAATGTTTGCTTTTGTTTCAAATCTGATTGAAAATGGATTTAACTGATAGCAAGACATAGTTGTTATAGCTGGAACAATATTGTGTCGTTATTTATTTATTAAAAAAGCAAAAATTCAAGTATTTAAATAAAAAGTAAGGTTATATCGTATGGTTGTAAACAAGACGGTTATGTACGAGTATGACGGTTCCCGGCCGATTCATTAAGCAGTAACGTAAGAAATGAAAATAAACCATTTCTTACTGCTTACGATTTGGGACTAATTCTTACTGCTTAAGTTTTTATGAACTATAAATGGATGTGTTACTGATAATAATGTTCATTTTTCTTACCGCTTATCCTATGTTACTGCTTAAGCTTACGTTACGGCAACTATAAATCCAGCTTAAAAAACTTCCAGTCCAAAGCCATATAATTTTTATTTATACTTACGTACGTCGGTACGTGCTTTCCTTTCCTTCATAAGTACATAACAAAATTTGTCATTTGATATCCTCATTTGACGGCCGTTTAAATTTTAATTTAGAATCGAAAAGAAAGGTTAGAGAAAAAGGACATGTAGAAACAATGAATGGCACAAGATTTTCTCTGCCCATACCACAGAGGAAGGATAGGTGGAACGGTCGTTAGATATAGGCGCCTGCTAGATCTCAAGCCGGGTCCCCAATGGTGTAATTTTGACGGCGAACGTGTAGCGTGTTTGGGTACACTATTATCAAGGTTTCTAGTATGGAGAACTATAGGGTAGGAGGCATAGACAATTTACCTTTAGATACCTACAGCTTATCTCCTGCGCAAACAAAAGTTACGTTTTATGGGTGAAAAAATACGTCCGAGCGCATGACTCGTCGGTCAGCTGTCTTCATTCGGGGAACCTTCGTGCATGCGCACAAACCTCGTGTTATTGGCCGTCCTACTTTATCGACAATAATCGACGCGCTCAAAAATACTCTCCAGAACCGGCTCGACCGCCATTTTTGTTGTTGTGTTTTAAGGTTTTTCTTTTCTGCGGATTTCTTGTAGTTTTCTAAAGTTTTCAGCTATCGGATCGGCTATCGTGGGTTGTGGGACTGGTGTTTAATATTTATGGATTTCTGGTTTTTGTGTAGTTTAGTTAGTGAATTGTGTTTGTGCTTTTAGTGACTCGGATTGTAATATAAACAATGACTAGTACTAGTTGCAGCCGTTGTATAATTGTATTATGCCCAAATAGGGGTAAAATAAACCCTCTATGGTGGCATATGAGCAAGAATTTAAATTTTAAAGCCCGGACCTGTCTATTTTCCCATTCGTCAAACGATAATGTTGCAGTGCGCATGTCTAATAGTTCCCAGTTTTGTTTACATGCGCGAGGCCATAAAACTGCCACATTCGTGATTATTGTTTGTTTATCTAAAGGTAAATTGTCTATGGTAGGAGGCCGGTCGACAATGCCAGCATTTTCAAATTCTGTCCCGGTTTTTTGGTTAGTTCGCTATTGGCCGATAGATGGCTCTCGCGTCCGAAGTGGGCTGATGTTGTCTTCTTCGTTTTTAACATGGAAAACTAGATCCTCCATAGTTTTTAACTTTTACTAAACCCTTTATTTTTCTGTGCTTCTACTTTTGACAATTGACATTTTATTTTTCCAAATAACAAATAACGTTTGAAGGCAAGACAAGACAAAATAACGTTGTATTGTAATTAATTTCCATATTTATAATGATTAATGGTACAATTGATAAAAGTAGAGTTTGCTTTGTGTCGGGGTGGTAAGACAGGATCTTCTTCAGAGATGAAACGCAGCCAAATAAGTCCCTTTCTAGCTCCAAAGGTAAAACACTAGCTAGAATGTTCCTGTATTTTAAAAACGAAGCATCGTTGGAACTTTATACAGGCCGAGTTTACTAATAAGTATATCAAAGTAAGTGTAAATTCATATAAAAGTCCTTATTTGTTCCTTAAAGAACTAATTTAAATAAAAATAGTTATCGCGTCCATAAGAAACCATTTATTTGATAGCCCACTTCGAACACGAGCGCCATCTTATGGCAACTCGTAAAGCTGAATTACCGATGCTAATTTGGGACCGAATCCAATGCATTGCGATCGGCCTCCTACCTCAAGTCCTCCATAGTTTCTAGAATAGAAATCTTGGGCTATATTATAGAGGTGATTAGCCACCATTTTTAAAATGGAGGTGCTAATCCAAGGCCAAGTTTAACTCGTGAAGCAAAAATATACAAAACAAACCAAACTGTATAGTCGAGCCATGGAGAGAGCGAAGCAAATAAAAATGGCAGTTGTATTTTGATATTTTTGCCACAGAAAAAAAATCCCAAGTCACAAATTTTTAATAATAATTACAATCTTCTTATTTCAAAATAACTTGTATACCTCTTCATGGGAATTTTTTTGTCGGTACTTTTTAGACTTTGAAGAAATTGTGATTTTTGAATTATTTATTCTATGTTTTTTGTTGAGCGGCTCGGGAATAAGTATATAATATAATAATATATTTTTAGTTTCTCTAAAATGACTGAAAGCTGCTCTTCTGAAAAATCTCCACTCTTAATATTTGAGACTGCTCCAAACAAGTTTGATCCTGTCTCACTAATATTTTTTTCTTTAGATGGTTCTGAGGAAACCACTATAGAATCGGCAACTAGCATTTTCAGTTTTTGTTGAGGTCGGTCTTGATGTAGTGAGGGATCTTTTACTATGTCATGTTTTGTGTTGTTTGAGTGATTTGATGTATGTGTGTATCTTGCTTGCTTGCTTGTTCTCTACAAATGACGTCCTGATTCCTTGGAGTGGAGGAAATTGAACTCTAGCTAATTCACATGTAGGAGAGTTACGAAACCCCGTAATGGGCATTAGGCATGTTATGTCTGTGTATTTTTGGCAGGCCATAGAGGTGTGGAGGTTTACTTTAGTGTGTCTTTTCTGGTATATATCGTTCATATTTCTTGAGTGTTTGGTAGACTTTTCCTTTGACGGCGAAGTTCGAATCCTTAGAAATTAGAAAGTAGTTTTCTTTCTGCAGGACTTCTTCGATTTTTTGATCTTAGGTCTGAACATCCATGATGACGGTTAATTTTCCTTTGCAGATTTATTTGCTGCTGGTTCTTTTTGTCAAATTTGCAAACTAAGCAGGTCACGCGCGTAGGATCAAAATCAATCGGCAACCTTGGATCGCGGTTCGCCGTATTTGATCCGGATCGACTTGAACCTGCGAATCGAACACGCCACTTATCTTAAAAATAGGGAATTATTAAAAAGATAATTTTTACGTCAGCACTAATAAGGGAATCCCTTATTTTAATAAGGTCTTACTTAACCTAGTTTCTCTAAGAAATAAGAACTTATTGGGACGCTTTCCTTTTTACGACAGAGCTATATTTAGTCTAATGACCTCTCATCCTTCAGGATTTGATAACCTACTAATGTTTTTTACACTTAATAGCATGCAAATATTAAAAATTTATTTAAAAAATTAACAGACTCAAAACATGTTCACCAATTTTAAAGTTATAATGCCACAATCTGTTTTTTGAGGTTCGGTTTGCCGAATAAGGGAAATAAGGAAACGTCATTTTACTTACGGTAACTAGTTGTAAATAGGGGAAGGCAGTATTTTATTATGGTTCCCATATTAAATTTTTTTAGTGCGCATGCTTAGCTGTCATTTTAAGAACGACCATAATAAGGCGTCACCTTATAGCGTTTCCAATTATTCCCTAATCAGTGGTGAAAGGTGAAATACGGATTTTTATGTCAGTGTCAGTTGTTCCTTTGGGTTTCGATTTTGACTTAACCTCATTTAATTAGTCGAGAGTAGCGTAGCAGTATTTTATAAAGTGGGGGACTAAAGTAAAACAACTTGAACATATTAGGGAATCCAAACCACGTGACTTTAAATGACAGTGGAGGGCAACTAGGGATGCGCCATACGATACGATATTTTTGAGTATCGATATTTTACCTTCCGATATTTTGTATCGATATTTTTTATTCGATATATAATGAGTATCGAAATATTTTACTCAGTATCGTTCAGATAGTATCGATAGATCCCAAAATTCCAAAACCCACGCGTCGTTCGTGCTGCATTTACTACTCTTCTCCCTCAATCCGCGCGCACACAAAGTTTTGGCTATCCTTTCTTGGTATACAGAATGCCAGTATTGCCTATATTCTATATACCTATATATATTTGTATCGATCTGGATCGATACAAAAGATCGATACTTTCAGCGTATCGGAACATCCCTAAGGGCAAAAAGCATTAAGCCACTTGCACCAATTATAAAGCAGTATTTGCCAACCACTGTCATTTTTGACACATCGTTGGATTGCCTAATTTTATTTCCAGTCTTCTCGTTCATGTATAGGAAATATTATTTACTAGGCGGCTCCAAAAAGATGCAATTTATCCATTACTTTCTAAATCACCCTTAATTTTCTTGACAAAAGACATAATCAAAGAATACTAACATAACTACCCAACGAAAATCTAAAAAGAGGGACAAGACAAAATGGAACTATAACCTCCAAAACCATAAAGTAAACAAAACAATCAACTGATCTGATTTTGGACATTTTCATTTTGAATTTTGGTGAATCTGCAATTTCCCAGATTCACTTTGACGGACGGTAGTGGGGGACAGTCGGCAGTCAACGGTTAGATCTTAGATCCGGATCGTTCTAAACCAGCGAATCTCTCTTCTTCTTACTTGTTTTTATTGTGCTAGTGCCATTGGGCACTCTAACACTAGAGATGATCAATAAATCGCGAACTGTGAAATAATCACTGCTATTTAAAAATCGCAATCGCAGTCTGCTACCAGCAATAAAATAAACTGCGTTCGCAATGTCTCTGCTAAGCTGCTTTGTCGGTTTCGCGATTGCTACGCTACTTCGCTCTCGCTCTCTGCGATTCTTTTGTTTCGCTATTGACCTGTTGTTTCGTTTCGACCCGCCCAAAACCACGTGGCGCGTGCGGCGTGCGTAAACTGAGATAGTCCCCAGTACAAGGACCCTTAGGCCGGATTTCACCAGAAGGCTCGCAAACGACGTTCTCATAAACTCGGTTCTCGGTAAACTCAGATTTAAATGTTGATAAAACTCGATCGGGTTTCACCAACACAAACAAGCAAAAAGCAAAACGGAGTTTATCGAAACTTAACTTAAGGATGAACCAAAGCCGGCAACATTGTAAAAAGATGTACAATTTTGTATTTTGTGAGATGCCAGCACTTTTGTACAGAAGACAAAGTGTTAACTTAACAACTTAACCTAACAATTCAAAAATATCAAAAATTGTTTTTGCTTCTGGTGTGGTGCTTCTGGTTGAAATTATAAATTTGATATAATAGTGCCCAAAATTTTGTTTTTAAACAAACCTATTAAAATAATGTCTATCTCAGATTTGAAAAAACAACATCAACATCATTAACTGCAGATAAAACACTGGTCCTACATGTAGAAAGTGCATGTGACAATGCGAAAATGCTTTAACTTACTTATCGGTGGGAAATTCTAAATAATTTTCAATCGCCTCCAAAACAGCAAGTACTGTTCGTTTAGTCAGCCGAAACCTGGTAACAAAGTCTTTATCGTCTACAGTATGAAAATGATCTTCTCTGTCTCTCACCCAGCGAGGTCGACGAACGAGGTACTCATCTTCACTATCGCTGTCCTCGAAAGCTAATAAACAACGAATACTTACACCAGGCTAATAAATACGCTCTTCTCATATTTACTAACCTCAAATTTCACAGAACTTATCAACACTAACCTAAAACGTCGTTTAACTTTCGTAAACTGGCCAAAATCAGTCGGTTTCAAGCAGAAACGCCGTTTAGAACTAAACTCGGTTTATAATTCCTGGTGAAAACCAATTTTACCACTCGAACACTAAATCTAAGTTTAATTTAAACAAACTTAGTTTAAAGAGTTTGGTGAAATCCGGCCTTAATTTTAATGACACATACAAATGTTAAACTGCGTGAGTGCCTTCTTTGGGACGAGTCCGACAAACTTTCTTATGCGAAAACTTTCGGCGCTGCTGTGTTTTCGAATGCCCGATTCCCAGAAGTGTCGATATGACGTCATTATGACTCCCCGTACATACAAGCTTGATTTTTTAAAAATTGTTTAATAAAATTAATTTAAAAATTGTGATTAACTTGTCCTACAAAAATCATGCTGCGTGTGGAGTGTCCACCACCCCCAAAATGTCGATATGACGTCACTATGACTCCACGTATATACAAGTTTGATTTTTTGACAATTGTTTAATAAAATTGAGTTAAAAATTGTAGTCAACTTGTCCGACAAAAATCATGCTGCGTATGGAGTGTCCACCACGCCGAAAATGTCAATATGACGCCATTATGTCTCCCCATACATACATGTCGGACAAAAAAAACAGTGGTAGATAATTATATTTTAAATGTAAATATCAATTTGTTTTACTTTATCTTAAATCGAAAAATATTAAATGCAAAGTTGTATGTACGGAGAGACATGGTGGTGGACACTCCACACGCAGCATGATTTTTGTAGGACAAGTTGATCACAATTTTTAAAATAATTATATAATGACGTCATATCGACACTTCTGGGAATCGGGAATTCGAAAACGCAGCAGCGCCGAAAGTTTTCGCATAAGAAAGTTTGTCGGACTCGTCCCAAAGAAGGCACTCACGCAGTTTGACATTTGTATGTGTCATTAAAATTAAGGGTCCTGGTACTGGGGACTAAGAAGGAGAAGAGCGAGAGAGATAAATAATATCTACTTAGAAGTTTAGATATGCATGCGCATAATCACAGTTAAAAATCGCAGTTTAAATTCACTGTGATTACATAAGAGCAGTCGTGATAGCAACTGCTACTGAAAAATCGCGACTTAGATCAACACTATCAAACACACTTTTGAAAATCTGAAATTAAAAAGACAAAGTTGTCCTTTTGGTGGACGTTAGTGATTTTGTAGTAGGGGATTTCCGAAAATAATTTTTTTTTTCAAGAAGAAAAAACTTTTATTTTCTAAAATTTTCACTTTTTTGGAAATTAACCAAATTTCTTGGGTTTGATTAATTTTAGTTGATTGATTCAGTAATCAAACAACTTGTTATACAATCAAGCTTTGCTTGATGATAAAGATGTTATTTTTGTGGTTTTTGCTAATGGGTGATAGGAGCATTAATGCTCCTATGTCGTACTCTGTGCAGATTTGGGGCGGGATTTTTGGGGAAAATTTTTTGTATTAGTTGATTAGGGTGAAACTGTTTTTTCCTAAAAAACTCAGCGTGCCTTTTGTTTAAGAATTCATGTATGGTTTCTTCCTTAAGGTCGCGGTGGATCGCCGCTCCCCTAATGTAGTAGGGCGCATTTGTGATGGCCCTAAGAATTTTATTTTGTAATGTTTGTAGGCGTCTTCTGCGTGATTTAGAAGCTGGGCTCCATGCTATACTTTCCGTATTGTATGGAGGGGCGCACTACTTGTTTGTATAGTAGCGTCTTGTTTTGAGTGACAGTTTGCTTTTGCGGCCTAGGAGAGGGTAAAGTGCCCCAAATGCTTGCTTTCTGGTTTTTATTTTATTGTCGAAATGGGAGGCCCAGGTGAGCTTTTTGTCGAGAGTGACGCCGAGGTATTTTAGGGTGTCACTCCATGATATTTCGGTGTTGTCTAGGTCAAGATTTGGAATATTGATGTTATTGTTTCTCTTGTTGGAAATGAGAATGGCTTGTATTTTTTCAGTGTTAACTCTTATTTTCCATTTTTGAAAATAGTCAATAAGCGTATTTAGCTGAATTTGCAAACATCTATGTATATGTGCTAGATTTTTGTTGGTGCACGTCATGGCCGTATCGTCAGCAAAAATGTAAAGCTCGACGAATGGCGTTTTTGGCATGTCCGCAGTGTACAGAATGTATGCAACTGGGGCCATGGGGGAACCTTGGGGAACGCTCGCTTTAATGTCACGCACGTCTGACAAAATACCGTTTACTAGGGTTTGGAATTTTCTATCTTTGAGATAGGATATAATGAATTTGATGAAATTTATGTTTATGTTGTAAACCTAATGGAGTTTGTATACAAGGCCATCGTGCCAAACTTTGTCGAAAGCTTTTGAGATGTCCAGAGCTACCATGCCTGTGGAGGCACTGTGCTGCATCCCTTTTGCTATGGAGGAGATGAGGCTTATGGGTCTCCAGTTTTAGGGGAAAGTGCGGTTTTGCAATCAGTATGACAATCGCTGTTTTCCACGTGTCGGGATATACGTGGTTTTTAAACATGAAGTTTATGATCATTGTGATGTTATCAATGACGTTATCCGGAAGGTTTTTCAGCGCTGTGTTACTGATTGCATCCTTACCCGGGGCTTTTTTGGGTTTTGTCATATGAATTTGTGCTTTTACTTCCTTAGAATTAGTGGGGGTTATTTCAGGGGGTGGGGGCGGTTGGAACCGGCGAATCGATCACGCCTAAGGTAGGTTCCTTTGGGCGGAACTAAAATTCTTCGCTGGGCCTCATTAAATTTTTAAAAGTAAAGATCAACTTTTAGCCAACTTATTATACTTACACCCTTTTAGCCACAGCGTGATCACAGAGGGATGTCGGTTGGCATGGTCGCTTTATTTTATCACAGAGGTTAGAGTTTGATATTATTGGAAACGATATTCTTTCAATTCTCTGTGGTATTATAATTGGAATTGTCACTTCTTTGTGTTCTATGATCGCCACTGCCCGCGCTACATGAAAGGAAGAGAAAGTAAGGTTTTACAATTTACATTTTATTTAGGCCGTGGCTAAAGTAACAGAGGTGTTACTTTTATATTTTTCGTAAAATAACATCAATGACGTCACTTACTACGTCATTACATTTTCTATTTCTAGGTTCTGTGATTCGAAAAAGGTCAACGAAACTAACCTCTAAATTTTCCACAAAATAAAGACTATTGTGAAATTTTCTCGTAATGATTAATAATTGATCTTGGGTTTACTGTTTACATAGATTTACAGTTGTCCTTTTTTGTTTTTTAGATATAAAAAGTAGAGTAACGGGTTTAAAACAAAGGCTTTAAAAACACGATTCGAAATTGTTTGATGTTTGTATTGGACTTGCCATGTTTATTTGCTTCCTTGTTATCAGGTTTTGAAAGTGAAACCTGTAGTTTAAGACGATACGACAAATTTAAAGGATTGATGGCCGTAGCCGGACTGATGTAAATTCTAATTAGAAACAAGACCAATGCAAGAATTGGGATCATTCGTTCTGGACTAGTGGTGGCGAGAATAGAAGGCAGGGGCCCATCCCATGACGATATTTTTTTTAGACTCACCTTTTTTTAAGAAGTTGTTTAGACCTTGCACTGCATAATCTGGCGGTGAGCCCCAGATGATCAATCTGAATGATAGTGACAGTTTGCATTATAGTGAGTTTTTGTTGAGGAACGGAGGACTACGTTTTGATTAAAACTAATTTATTCTAATTTTAAAATTTATTTCATAATTATTAGAGGCTCTACATTTTTATATCACATAAGGGAAAACTGATTAAAAATATTCCTGATTCAAACTTTCAATGTATTAATGAAAACATTACAATGGAGATTAACAATATTTTTTCTTATACCTGATGTATATTTATTTAATTTTTTTAATCAACGGGTTACACCCAGTACAAATATAATTTACAATTATGATATGGATATACTTACTAATATTGAAAGTTACAATTAAAAAAATCATCATACACTACAACCAACTTTTAAATGCATTTAAAGACGAAGCAAACACATAGACTTTTACACTCTGTTTGTATTTGCCAATATCCTATCGATTGCAGAATATTTATCATATAGTTTTGATGTTTCTCGACAAAGAATGTATTTACTTATCTATAAATAGGCCTAGCAGGAACATGAAAGTTTACAAGAGACAATATCACCATTGATTAGTTTTAAAATAAAAACTTAATACAACATAGTTAATTATACATCTTGTTCTCAAAAAAGGACCCATGGGAACTTTTAGTATATAGTTACAACTAGCTCTAATATATTAAACATGCATTGCATATACTTAATTAAGACCATGAGTTTCATGTAGAGGTAAATTTAAACAGCAAGGATTCTTGACTGTGTCTGGAATTTATATACAGGAGTGGGTATTGTTCTTTTTTAGAAATAAAAACATGTTTGAAAATAGGGAGGCACAAAATAAATCAAATCAATTAGATTTAAATAGATCTCCATTGTTAAATCTTTTCTAGTAAGGATAAGGTCAGTAAAAACCCATTTTAAGGTAGGTTATTATTGGGTATTAGATAGTATGTATAAATAGTTAATCCTTTGTTATATTTTTACACCTGAAGAAGCTGCTGTGCAGCGAAATATGTAAAAATTCATTTACAGTGTTTTAAATATAGTGTAAATTTTAGTAAAATAATACTTTTTTTACTTCCATTCTCCTAAATTATAAAAAAAATACCCTACTCGAACACTAAATTATATCTGTCCCAGGCATAGATTGACTTTATATGAAAAGGGAGCCTATTATCAACGTATTAAAATATATAATGCTCTACCAAACCATATAAAACAAATTAATAATCTAAAGAAACTGGAAAGGTCTATCTTTAGGCTTATTCTAGATGTAGAACCATATACAGTTGATGAATTTTATAGACATTTGAATTGAGGAATAATACCTTTTTTTGTGGCACTATTTTATTGTATGCTATGCATACTTTCAAAATAAAGAGCTTATTATTAATTAAAAATGTACCAATATAAAATATTAATTTGATTTAGAAATTTTATGGGATATTATACATATAAACACATTATATTGCTAGACGAATCTTATTCATTTTCAGGAAAATATGAAATATCTTTACACTAAAAGGTAGGGCTGATTATTTATTCGATGTTTGAAAAGAAAATGTCACTTCATAGATTTTGTTTTCAGGCGACTTATACCTAGAGAAATACAGTACACTAGAGTAATATTAAGCTTTTGGCATGATACTTCTCTATTAAATGTCTTTAAGGTGTGAAATAAACAAATATATGATTCTACATGGGGAAAAACTTCTTTGATAGCATTTCTTTGTAATAGGTCTTTATCAGTCATAAAACATTTAATACTATCAGTGCTGCTATTTTGAGTTTTAAATGTGTTTAATAACCAATATATAGAATCTCTATCTTCTGACGCTAAGAGTCCAACACCTGCGATTTCACTA
Organism: Polydrusus pterygomalis; assembly: GCA_963969555.1. Taxonomy (NCBI): domain Eukaryota; kingdom Metazoa; phylum Arthropoda; class Insecta; order Coleoptera; family Curculionidae; genus Polydrusus; species Polydrusus pterygomalis. The sequence goes on from OZ018375.1 coordinate 82,998,934, forward strand.
TTACCACCTGCATCTTCAACCAAAAATATATACACTGCTAGGTCATTGTTTAAAAGCTTGTAAGTTCCATCAAGTGCCACAAATTCTGGCCAAGCATTTAGGACTTGCCGCATTTCTATTGTGGAGAAAAAAAGGGCTTTAAAATAATTCTCCTCGTGCAGAATATGGACATCAGCACCTTTAAAAAGAAATTAATAATATAACAAACAGTTTATACCATCAGAAAAAACTTTATTTAGGATCATCTCCAAGAAAGTTAAAAGTCTTAAAGACCATTATAATTAATTGCACCCCTGTAAAATGAATATGTGGGTGTATATAGAAATTAGAAAAATAATCATAGGTAGAAATAAACTTCAATCCTTTATTATTAAAAATAATACTTACAATATGAATTTTTTAGCAAGCCAACACAAAATTCCAAATCATTACGTTCACCAGCTTTTAAGTTTGTTTCAATATTAGCCAAATCTTTTAAGGTTGTTTTTTTCCCTTTACTAATAAGATCACTTTGTATTAATTTTTTATTGCCTCCTAGTCTAATATAATTTTTTACAATTGCCTCATCATCAGGTGTTAATCGTTTGACCTGTGGTAGGTGATCAAATAATATCTAAAAGAGAGACAAAGTAAGTTTTTTATAAAACACAATACATCAATAAAAATATTTTACTACTCACATACTGTTATAAGAAACTTTAAACCTACCTCAGAATTGGGGTGATTTAAGTGGTTCTCTGAAATACTGACTACTTCTAAATGGTTTCCATCTTTAGTAGCCCGCAATCGGATAAAGGCTGGACAATCTTTCTTAAAAGTCCTAAAAATTTAATATATCTTATATACCTAGCTACCACTGAAATTAAATCAGTTCGGTATGACTACATAAATGTACAGAAAAAATTAGATGATAAGCATATGGAAGCATGTTTATTGTTGACATAACTAAAGCAAAACCACACCACCACACCAAATATAATACTGTCAAACTCAGAGCTGTACAATCAAAATGTTGGTTGTCTCAATGACTCAATGTCAACATACTATAGTCACAGCAATTAATACATGACCATTACCAAATAAACTTAATCCAAGCACCAAAAATATACCTTTAGACTGGTAGGTACTCACTTTTTAAAGCTGAATTAAGTAAATACAAATCAAGTATATCACCTCCTTTCAAGACCTGTGATCTGTAATAAGTAATTTAGTTCGGTTGCCAATTGAAGTAGTAAAGATATTTGTTGTATCTGTTGAGTGCATAAATAAAAGGCAATATATAATATTTGCAGAGATTGTAAGATGAATACAGTCAACTTACTTTGTGCTCCTTTGGCCAGTTCCTCTTGATTTAAATTTTAAACCACCATGAATACAACTAAACTGTATTTCATAATATTTTAGACTGTCATTACAGGTACGTGTAATTCCAAGCCGTTTTGCTGCAATCAAAGTTCTCGAGTTTCGAATCCAAAATTTTCGTTTTACCAAAGTTTCATAGTTTTTTAAGTTTCTTTGGACTTCTGTAAAACTTGAAAATTTCTTACCGAGACTCATGTAGTCTTCAATTTTACTAGTTTCCATGATGTTAGCTAAAATAATTATATTTTTTAACATGAACCACAGATGAATGAGAACAAAAACACAGAACAAGAAACACTAAATTAGTTCTGATTTGTGCACTACGTACCGTAAGTTCTTAAATTTCCGTGTGGAAGACAAGTGGCACTTGATGCGTCTTTTCCTATCCAAGTTTCATACCCCTGGAGGCATAGAAAAAAGAAACCAAGGTTTAGAACGCAAAGTCCCTAATAAAATTATTTGCGATAATGCGCCAAGACCTGCCGTGATCGTAATCCCAACTTTGAGACGCCACAAGACCAATTACAGGAATCACTAACTGTAAGGCTTTGCGACATCTTGCGGTGTTTAAGCGTATCAATAATTAAAGGAATCTTGTTGGTCCTTCGCCATTTGGTCAAGATTGGGAGTTTATTATTATCATTTTTTATCGCTTGCATGCCTCTAGGGCATGAAATTTCGATTTTCTTGGAATATTTTATCAAAATAACTACACCTTTGTACAGATGTTACTCTAGACTTATTACCATAAAGATAATAAAAAATATCTAAAAGTATATTGTTTCCAACTATATGCGATACAATATTCCAAGAAAAAAGAATTTTCATGACCTAAAGACATGCAATTGACAAATTACTCTCATTATGATAAAGAAGGGGAAATAAGAGATATGTTGACATTTTTGTATTAAGTTTATTGTCTAATTAGTTATTTACCTAACAAGTGCGGAAAGTGGTCCTTTACCGCACGCGACGGCAGTTGCACGAACGACGCGAAGCGGAGTTCGGGCAAGCCGTTAAGGGCGGTAAAGACACTTTACGCACGTGGTAGGTACACAATTTTTCCTTCGAGCAATAATATTTGGAACAAAAATCAAATTTAAAAGAAAAAATTTATAAAAAGTAACAAATATTAATTGTTAAAAGCTATAAATATTTTTATATTATGCATTGCGCGAATGCAAGTACATCAATTGCATTTTTTGAATAAAATTAATACAGTGCGGTAAAGAATCTTTACAGCACTGAGTGCGGTAAAGAATCTTTACCGCACCGGTAAAAAAAAGAATTATATTACAAAATTAATACAAAAAGAAACAATATTTTTTAAAAATATTTATTACATACAAACATTATAATATAAAAATATAGCTAACGATAAATATTAAAATTAAATGTACAATTTGTAGCGCAATGCAAATTAAGTGCTGAGCGAGCTTGATTTTGTTCATCAGATGTAGTTGAGCAGTTTTTGTAAATTACAGAAGCGTTATTTTCTTGCGCCATGCATGGTACAGTAGATTGTTGTGACCTGAAAATTGCTAAAGGTGTAGGCGTTGGGTTGTTTCGTGTTGATAGACCAGGAGCATCCTCTAAAGTCTCTGTCACTGCTACTGACGTTGATGTTAAAGTTGAACACTGCTCAGTGCTTCTATTTGGGGTACTAGAGCTTTGCAGCATTGGGTGCGGTAAAGAAATTTTACCGCACTTACCGCACTGAGTGCGGTAAAGTACTACTTACGACATGAAAATGAGTGCTGTAAAGTGTACTTTACCGCACGCGAGTAGGAAAAATAATAAACCATCTTTATTTCACATGAATGTCACAACCAAAGTTTAAAACAAAACGAAATACTTAATAATGTGTACAAAAAAAATGTAAAATTTGCTGTATTGTATCTAACAAATTCAAACTATTATAAAACATCTTCAACATCAATAAAACGCATTTTTAGCGGGTTTATCATTAATCTGATTACCAACCATAATTGTTTTTGTACAGGGTGAGTCAACGATGCGTAGACTAATTTTATGCCTCGAAGCTAAGATTTCTTGATAATAATATTTTGTGTTAAGGTATGGTTGGATATTGTGTACATTTTAAAAATATTTTTAATTATACAGGGTGCATCCAAAACGTAAGGTGTCACAAAGTAACATTTTTTTAAATGGAACACCGTGTATATTTTTAAATTTTCAGATTGAGAAAATTTGTATGTATTTCAATTGTTGTATAAAATTTTTCTACTATAAAACTTTTGTTAAAGAAAAACGTTCATAAAAATCTACATAACATATACCTAAGTACAGTTCGACACACAAATCCTATTAATTTTAATTAAATTAATCCTACCTATTGTCTATATTATCCATAAACATGTTATCAATGGACAAACAAATAAGTGGCTCAATTAAACATCAAAGCTAAAAATTTTGTAATTGCGTGATCCAGTTTTTTTGGTCGCAATGATACGTAGTGCAATTTTCAATAATTTACCTGGCACGTTATGTGTAGGAACTAATTTAAAAGTCCGCTCCGTGAATGAGTCATTTGGGGTCAAAATGTTCTTCACATACGACATATCTATTATTTATTTCCTCCTACACTTAAATTTTCATAATTTGGAGGCTTTAAGTTAAAAGTCCAACCCAAATATTAAACACTTCCAGATTTTTTTTTGGAAATCGATGTCGCCTGCTATTTCTATTTGTGCAGTTTTGCACACAACCCTTTTTTGGACGTGCTGTAGGAACATAATAATTATCCATGGCTCCAAGAAAACACTTAAGCACTTTACAGATTGAGTAAAAAGCAAACTTAACTTGCGCGCAAACTAAAAAAACGACTCAAGCAAAACGGTTTAAATTTCAAATTAAACCACTCTCTCCAATTGACAAAGATCAAACTAAAATGGACACCAGGCTTGCCAACACCACCTAACAGCACAGTATACCCAACCCATAACAGGTCAAACAAAACAACAGGAATCTGCACGCGGCGAGCGCCATCTCTGGGGACAATTTTAGCAAGTGGCGCCATCCTATGATCGTAAGTAGAAATTATCAGTCAGAACACTGCTGCATTACAGTTTTTATTCTAAACCCTGGTTTCTTTTTTCTATGCCTGGAGGCCAAGCTCGGTATTCTTACTTAACCTCACTTACTTAACTTTACAGTTATGACGTCATTGATGTTACTTTAAGGAAAATATAAAAGTAACACCTCTGTTACTTTAGCCACGGCCTTTTATTTAAGGGTCATCGAAAGAAAAAGTTTCAATCATCATCAAAACTCAAAGTTTGTAAATAAATTATTAATAACGTTATTATTATTGTACCCAAAATAGAAATGTCGATTTTTAATTTGAACTAATTAAAACAAGTTAAGTAAGTAACTAGGATAAAATACAAAATAAAGAAAACAGTGTTAGAAGGTACAAACAAATTAGTTATTTTCCTTATAGGAATTTTCTTAAAGGAGTTATACCGAAAATGAATAGACTTGGTATTAATGCCCCGAGTGGTGTTGCAGACAATACCCTAGGATTATCATGGCACGACTCATCTTGGATTCCTATTTTAAATACTTCCAATGTAATGGAATATTTTTCTCAAGCCTCAAATCCTTTTTTCGATAGAACATGTAACAATGAAATTGTTAAGATGCAAAGGCTTAATCCTGATCAATTACAGTAAGTATTATAATTGGATTGTATAGAATAGAATAGAAAATGCTTTATTGTTTAAAAAATAAAATAATGCTTACCTCTGTATACAAAGCCTCCTACAAAGCTTTGTAATAGTAATTACTTATTTCAAATATGTTAACATCAATGTTAACTAACTATACTTAAAGAATAAAAGTATACAAAAAATTTAAAAACAAGTTCACTAGAGGATAAAATTCATAAAAGAACAAAAATTCTAATTTTTAAGATTACTTAGGTAATTATATCAAACTAACAAAAGTATACAAATACAGGTGTCAGGAACAAGCAAAATACACCCACAGAAAAGCTAAGTTATGGCTTTAAAATATGTACTTATGCCTTTTATTTTTAGCAGAATATTAGTTAAAAGAATAAGCAAAAAACTCATTAAGGTGGAACTCTGAACGTCATTCAATCTATTGTCAACCTATTTGATCTTGTTTTTTTAGTTTACTATAGGGCATGTGCACAACCTGACAGATGACAGTCGCCCTGAGGAAAAACATATTAAGGTTAGTTTTATGACGTTGACATCGGTATATTTTCAGGTTAGTTTGTTTGTCAAATCATGACAAGACTTTATAATAACAAAAAATCAACTCGCATTTTGGTTAGCTTCTCATCTTGATCCGTCAAAGTGCCTTTGCGAAGAGGCTAGTATATGCTGTCACTGTTTGGCTAAATAGCGTTCTTGAACTGCTTTTGGAAGGGTATTATAGTAGTTGCTTTTGTCCATGTTGTAGGTTAAAATACTTTGTACAACCTTATAAGTAATGTAGTAAATGTAGCAACTTAAAACCAAAGCGAATATTCTTTATAAAACAAAATCCAAAAATATGATGCTGGCTACAATAATTATACTTATTATTCGCACAGAAAAACTACCAAAAAAACACTAAAGAACATCCAAACATCAAAAATACCTGTAAACTAACGGTAAAAACAGGTTTTGCTTTTCCTCAGGGCGTCTGTCAAATTTGACTAATGACGTCACGTGCACATGCCCTATTTTATTAAGTAACTAACATTTAAATAAAACCAATATTGTCATATGTCAATCAAAATATTTTTTAAGTGCTAAAACTTTCATTTACCTACACAAGTTTATATTAGTCAAAATAGTACTATCAAGGACCATTTCAATAGACAAGCAAAGTGATCCAGACAATTTTAATTAAGTAATATTATAAAATATAAATACAATACATTTACGATTTAAGTTACTTCATGTACAAAACAACAGATGAAAAAAAAATAACATTGGATTAACAAGTTAACAAATTATTATTAAAACTTGCAACAATTAAACCGGGGGGTGACCACTCATCAAAAAAAATGTACCTAGGGTAGAGGCACCACTTATGGCAGATTAAGAAAAAAAATTAGTAGGTATATCAGTTACTGGTATTCTTAGGACTATAAGAAAAAAATTTTAAAATATATATTTAGGGTCTCTAAGACCTAGGTACCCTTTTGGGTTAAGTTACTAAAAATACATACTTTTTAAAATTCTGACTTAAATAAATTTTCGAAATGAAAAAAGCAAGATTCACCCCTTTTGGCCAGTTACAACCCACTTTTCGCCACAAGTTTTACCCACCTATAGCCAGGAAAATAAATTAGTTTCCGAGTGCGATATATCAAATGAAATAATTTTATTAGGAACAAATAAGATAAGTGCTACAATATAATTATTGTTTTTCATAAACTTGACTAATAGAACCTGGGAATTTTGTTATTAGTCTTCGTCCATCCTGCTGTAGAACTGGATATGGAAGCTGTCCAATTATTTTTTTTTTATTAACGATTGACACGTCAGTTTCTAAATAATCAAAAGTTGTTTTTTGTTTATCGAGACTTTTCAAACACTTATGCCCGTTTGCACCATTACATTTAAGTATGACTTAGAGCTAAGTCAGTCTTAAATTTAGATATTTGTTAACAAATATTTGAATTTAAGACTGACTTAGCTCTAAGTCATACTTAAATGTAATGGTGCAAACGGGCATTAATCTCATATTCTTCTTCGCTAACAACCTTCAATATAGTTGCTACATATTTAAAAATCATTGTCATTCTTTTTCCTGTTCCCGTAAACTCTACCAAAATGAAACTTCCAGGATTAAGATTTTCTGGTTTCATAAGTTCAATATTTGGCACAGTTTCTTCTAAGAAATCAACATCATCATCGCTACTTCCAGAAGCTTGCCATTCTTCTTTGGAGCTTGTTTCTTCCGTCTGAGCTTCAATATGTTGTATTTTTTTATTTTTTTTCTTTGTTGGTTTTTCTTCTACTTTTTGTTTTTTAAGTTCTCTGGCTTGCTTTCTTTTAAGTTTTTCTTGCTCCTTCTGCATTTTGGTTTTTTCTTTGTCTTCTTCTATATCGACCCATTTATCCGATGTTATTACACTGCAAGGATCTTGTTTTTGTCGATTTTTAAGTTTCTTTAATTTCTTTTCACCTGGGTAAGGCAGACAGCTCTTTAGGACTGTTGAAATATCATACTTTGGTGTGGCAAATATATTACGTTTGGAAGATTCTATTTTTTTTAAATTGAGTAGGAATTCTCATACTAGTGCTATAACTTTTAAAATATATGGCCATAAGTGGATAAGACAGTTCTACTAATGGCCACCACACTGGCCATATTAATTTAATGGATCCACTAATGGCCATTAGTTATTTTTTCTTTAACAACCTGATAATTATTAATTGTATAAAAAATATAATATAAGGAATTAGGTTACTTACTTAAGTATGCAAATGCTGGCATCAAATATTATTAATAAAATTACCCAAAAACTGGGAGGATCCTAGATTCGTTTCTTAGTAAAAATCTTAAGAGTTTCGCGGAAATCAAACATGCGGTCACTTTTGAAATTATTTTAAGACTGTAATTTGTTTTCGACGGTTTGCATGCATCCTCCCCTATGCAAGTGGAATGGACCAACCCATATGCGCACCAAATGTGATGGGAAAACAAGGCCACTTGCTAATATTTGGCAACATACACATAAATGGCCATAAGTAGGGTACTGGCCATAAGTTGTGCCTCTACCCTACATGTATTGCGGAAATTCTATGATTTCCAGGAAATCCCTGATTTCCAAGGATTGCCATATGATTTCCTGATTGCGGGGGCGATTGCGGATGATTGCCGGTGATTGCGATAAAATTTCGACACTGTCGTGCCGCTGCTATTGACTGAATGGGGATTTTATTTGACTTAAATATAGTTTGTATTATGGAAACGATCTAAAATTATATTTAAATATGTGACTCGTTAAGTTTCCTGGAAAACCACTCAGTACTTTTGTATTTGAGCGAGCGAGTGCAAAAATTGCAAAAAAGTGGTCATAAAGAAAATTGAAAAAATTAAGGTTTATTCCTTCTAGGGCGGAGATTTCGGGAAAAATAAGCAAAAAATTCCACTGTCAAAATTTGACACCTATCAATGTCAATTTAACAATTTGCTATTTAGATGAACCAAAGGGGGGTCGTATTGACATTGAGGTGGAGATTCTGGGAAAATACGCAAAAAAGTCTCCTGTCAAAATTTGACAGCTGTCAAAATTACAAAATAAGCGAAATAGAGAAAACTAGCTATTGGAGGGTAGGGTTACCAAGGTTCCCATAGCGGAACGTATAATTAAAAATTAAACTGTCAAATATTGACAGCTGTCAAGTATAAAAAAAGTATTATATTCACAAAACAAACTATGGGGTCGTATAGTATTTGATGCGGAGACCTTGGGAAAAATAAGCAAAAAATTCTCCTGTCAAATTTTGACAGACAGCTGCCAAGTATAAAAAAAAGTTCGATATTGACGAAACAAAATATATGCTCGTATAGTATTCGACGCGGAGACTTCGGGGAACATACGCAAAAAATTCTCCTGTAAAATTTTGGCACCTGTCAATATGTCAAATCGATTTAAAAAAAATATATATTAATGAAAAAACCATATGGTCGTATGTATCTTGACGGTGGAAAGTTGAAAAAAATACGCAAAAAATTCTCCTGTCAAAATTTGACAGCTATCAATATGTCAGAATTATTAAAATAAACGAATATAATGAAATAAACGTTAAGAGATACAAAAAATAATAAAAATCCGAGTAAAAATCCAAGATGAAGATCTCATCGAGATACAACTTTTTAGTTATATACATTTTATTCCTAAAGTTTATACTTTCTGAGAAAAATGGTAATTTATAAATAATATTACGAAATTTTTCTGATGTGGAAAAATGTCGGAAAATTAAAATTTTCTTAATATTTGCAAATATCTTTCTTTTCTCATAATTAGGTACAGAACATCGTTTAAAACGGCAAGTATCGAAAAAAAAAAACCCCAAATTAAATATTTACAGAATATTGATATATGGAAGAAAAGGTGTATCGGGAGCTGGGTTAGCGCTTTTTTTAACAAGTTTGTTGTTATGAGCATATATGCGAAGAACGTATTTTGTCAAATTTTAGATAGTAATAGAAGTATTTTTTTAAATTTCTTAAATAATTATTTTGTGCTACTAAGAACAATCGATGTCCTAGAAAAAAAAATTAGACCTTTCTTGTATGGCACGATAGTCTAATCGGTACATGTCAGTTATATCACAGGCCAAAAATAAATAGAAAGGTGTTGGTTGCTAGTATTTTACAGAGCATATCAATATGGGCGTCCAATTGGGGAGTTTGATCTAAATGTGCCCAAGAAATTTAACATCTTTAGTATCAGTCTGCAGGAATTTGTCTTAAAAAATATCATGTTTTGGGTTTTTTCATTATTCAAGAAAAGTTGGTTAGATGTAAATTATTCTCTTGCACGCGCCTCTTAAGAAGCTTCTTTTATCTCATAACCATCTTGATGTACACGGAAAAAGGTGTTGTCATTTGTCAAAAATAGGTACCTCTGGGTCTATGTTGGGAAGGTCGTTAATATATATCAATAATAGAAAAGGTCCTAGAACAGACCCCTGAGAAACCCCCACAGTTAACTCTCTCCTCGCAGATGTCACCCCTCCCACCCGCACACTTTGAAACCTACGTCCAAGACAACTGCTTATTAAGGTAATACTGTTTGGGTGAAAGTTTTAAAGTTTTAAGCTTTTCTAAAAGTAAATTATGGGAAACACAGTCAAAAGCTTTGCTTATAGGTCACATAACGTTGAAGACACAAAGCTGCGATTCTCAAAGGCTTCCAAAAGAAGAGACGCCAGTTCCATTTTTGCTAAGATAGTTCTACACTGTTTTCTAAAGCCAAACAGAGTTAGTAAAAATATTATTTGACTCAAGCATTGAGTATCAAACTATAAGAAGGCCATATAAGCAGATTTCCTAAATCTGCTACGTTAAATTCATAGATGGCACAATGAGTCACCAACAATGAAGCGTGTTGATGCAGCCACTAAATTCTAAATTAAAACATTGTTGTCGCCTGTCTGTTTGACTTGCTGCATGATCCTCTCCCCACTACCATAACCGTCACGCGCATCGCGGTGGCTGGATTGCCTTGCACTGGCATAATATATCGTCGGCTTGGTGCAAAAATTCATTAAGTCAAAATTAACAGTTTTGAGTAAAACCCAGTTTTAAGAAATGGCGGAGTTTAAAGTGATTTATTAAAAAATGTGCAATAACGTTATGCCTACGAAGTTGTAATGTGCATATGTACAAACTTTTTTCAATTTATTTTTATAGCTTATTGTAAAACTTGATTTCACATAAGTACCTACACCTATCCTAAATTTAAATAGCTTACATTCATTTTTCTACCTATAGTATAGTTTAGACCTAAAAATGTCCCTATTTTTAATTGCTTTGTAGCATATAATATTTTCAACCTTTTGACGTTCCAACGTTAATTACATGAAAACATATTGACTGCCATGTTTTCTATTTCTAACAGAATTAAATGACGACTCTCACTATTCAATACCTACCTAGGCTACAACGTATATGATGGGTAAAATATGAATGATGTGCGGTTTGTGTAACTTCGTTTTTATTTGCAATTATTATTACTTTTCAAAATGGTTAAAATAAGTAGGTTTTACTTTCTTAAGTACTTAAGAAACATCCAGTTTGTTTGTATTAGCGTATTACGTATTTTGCTATTTTTCGACGAAATAAAACCTATTTTAGTCATGATACTACAACCTAAAGATAAGATCACGCGCAGGTTATGTTCTGTCTCTCTTTCTCTGCTGACGTCATAGTGTGACAAAATTCCGCGTGCTTTATAGGTTATATGGCCTAATTGCTTGCATTTTACTTTGTTTTTTGATCTATTATTTGGCTTGAATACGTTATTTTGTGTATTTCTATTGAACTTTGGTGTGTCTATTTTGTATAAACAATGGTTTACTGTGCAGTGTTGGGTTGTGCTAGTAACAACAATAAAAAAAGTAAAAACAGTTCGTGTAGTTCTTACCGATACTTTAGTTTTCCAACTGCTAAAGAGATTTGCAATTTATGGGTGCAAAAATGTTATCAGAAGCATGGTTTTAACATTAAAAATGCTAGAATATGTTCAAAGCATTTTGGGGATGATGATTTTTGTGTAAAAGGAATATGGAACGGCTAGAAGCCACTGAAAACAGCTACCTACCTATCTGTAAGCTGTATCAGCGGAATGGTTTGTAAGGAATGAGCAAAAACGTAGAGACCTAGAATAGGAATCTATTACGACCTTTATGAAAAGAAAAGCGGTCAAAGTATTTGAGAAAGCAAGAACACATCCCAACGAAGAACTAAGAGGATTAGTGGATTATAATCATCATCAGAAGATGCAGAAAGAATGAGGGTATATTATAAGCGTCCGAAAAACCAGCTATTATAATAGCTGAGGTAAAATAAATTAGTAAGAAGACAAGGAGAAAGAAGCAAGAAAGAAGATAGTAGTGAATTAATTGATTCAGTCGATACTTGGTGAAAATCCATAATTATAGTATTTTGGGATACAATAAAACAGTTGAACTTGTAAACTTCCACTATAATTTTACAAGTTCAACTTTGTTTGAAGGTGGTAGACAATGAAGTAATAAGTATCAAAAAAATTACCTTGTCAGACTTCCATTGTCTTAATTTTGTTACTTAACACAACGTTTCGGTAAGTTAGTACCTCTAACCGTTTTCAAGTGTAAACGGAGATAGTTACAAGTTAAATTTCAGGGTGTTATTTAATTTTATATTAAAAAATATTTAGAATTCAGATTTCAAATTTTGTATTTAGGCTTTATTTTGGTTTATAAACAACCTTGTTTCATTAACATTTTGTCTAAAATAATAAATAATGGTACTTTTATCTTAAAGCATTTTCATGTTTTCTTAATTTATAAACACCCTGTACATCTGATCTAAAATTTTTATATAATAAATTCATTTTCTCGACAAGCAGAATTTTTTATATAGAATAACTTTTCGTCGTAAAATCAATAATAAAGATCTTTTTCCTCTTGTCAACTCCATTCGGGGACACACTGTATGTATCCTGTGTATTAATATTTTAAATAAACTTTATTATTATATTCGGGGTCTATTTTCTCTATTTATCTGGTTTATTTAATTCAAAACCAAAGTGTATTGGGATAATAATATGAATAAATGTATACAAGATATTTTATATGACCTTTATTATTATGTATTTTACCACTATCAAAGAAAAAATAATAACATTGTATACATTGACTTGTTTTTTATTTTGTCTCTTTAAATAATACCCAAAACAAGTTAAAAATAAATTTCAGTAGATCATTTTAATACAAAAATACATTTAAAAGCTATCTTCCCTGCATAACCGCTGTCAACTTTTGTCACGCAGTGACGTCATGCGCGAGCCGGTTCGAAATTCGTTCGGCGAGTGATCTTATCTTGTCTGTTTTAGTATCATGTATTTTAGTAATACTTGCTGTCGCTTTTTATCTACTTTTATTTGTTTAACATTTAACACCTAATGCAACGGTAAAATCATTGTGAAAATCGGTCCAATTGCCCCGGAGTAATCAACATTCAGCGTACCTACATATTATTATCAAAAACATACATTCGGCTGGAATTGAGAACCTCCTATTTTATTGTCTGTTAAAAATGCTTAAATCCTTAAAAATTCCAATAAAATGCGATATGCGGCAACACCATGACATCACATCAGTGAATTTAAGACATCTGTTGCCGAGGCGCTGCATATATCTATAGATTTACGATCAACTCCACAATGGCGGCCAAACCGTCTCCAATACAGTCTAAAATAGGGGTGTCAAGTTTTCTCGAAGATCCTCTATGCTTATAGTTTGATATTCAATGACTCAAGGAACAGCGACATACGCGATGCCATCATCTCTCAGATATTTTTGAAAAGACTATAATTTGTTTTATGGTTTTAACTCCTTTTTTATAAATTGGTACAACCAGGGCGGGAACCAGGGCTTTCTTGAACACATTTGGAAAGGTTCTTTAAAGCATAAGTTGATGAGCTTGGTTAACGGGCGCATGATAAGGTTTTTTTATATTCTTAATAAGGTCAACATTAAAATCATAGATGTATTTGCTACTTGTTATGTTTCACAAATTTATTCAGTTTTCTGATGCGTGTTTCGGCCCTTGCGGGCAAAGGAGTACATTATTTATTATAGATATATACAGCGTGTGCGTGGATTTGCTTGCCAAATGGAAAACTTCTTTATTATCAATTTTTCGAAAAAAAGTTATTCTTTATAAAAAGTTTTGCTTTAAAATTATTAAGATTGGCATACGAATTTCTTTTTAATGTTGTACATGGTGTCTCAAAAAACGAAAAACTTTAATTCTAAATGTGAAAAAACTTTATACCAATATTTATTAACCGGCAAATTGGAAAGCGCGAAAAGCGCATTAAATCGTCAACTAATTTGTATTATACAGGGCAGGGCAATGATAAAGTTTTTTTTTTTAATAGTTAATAGGTAATTAACATTTTTGATAAAAATTATTAGGTGTATGATGAACAACGGGGGGCTTATTGAAATTTAATCTTCTATGTATATTTGTTCGTGTTTACTGTGTAATTACTAGTAATTAAAAAACTTGTTATGTGTAAATATGTTTATATGATTGTTTAATGAATTTTCAATTAGGTTGTAAATTATCTAAATATTTTAATCACTCTGTATACTAAATTAACCTGCAAATAGTACATTGATGGCTTAATAATAAATATTGCGATGGTATTTATCCATATTGTTTATCAAAAATATTAAGTAACTATTAAAAAAAAAACTGTATACTACAAATTAGTTGACGATTTAATGCGCTTTTCGCGCTTTCCAATTTGCCGGTTAATAAATATTGGTATAAAGTTTTTTCACATTTAGAATTAAAGTTTTTCGTTTTCTGAGACACCATGTACAACGTTAAAAATAAATTCTTATGCCAATCTTAATAATTTTAAAAGCAAAACTTTTTATAAAGAATAACTTTTTTTCGAAAAATTGATAATAAAGAAGTTTTCCATTTGGCAAGCAAATCCACGCACACGCTGTATATTGATTTTTTTTGTTTTTAAGAGAATTAATGGTGTCACGAATCTCGATGAGGGTGACCTCCGAGAAACGCGGAATGTCCCTTGAGGAAAGTTATTATCTGGAGGGTTAAGGACTGAGGGATCAAGATTCTGCTGAAGATCACTGGCGACATTTACAAAAAAGTTGTTGAAATTATCAGGACTGTTTCAGTCTGAGATTTTTGTGATTTTCCACGAAATTCGTTAATAATGTTCCACATGCAACTTATCGGATTTGGTGCATTTTTTATTAGATTATCATTTGCAGTTTTCTTAGTGGTGGTAATTTGGGCTTTATACTATTTTCTGTATTCGATCCTGTAATTAATTAACCATGGATAGTAGGATATTTATTACAGAAATCATTAAGAAAATGCAGGTGTTCTCGCATTGATTTTAGGTTATTATAACCAGTTTGTAGTGCCTCCTGATATGCCTGTGTTAACACATTCAGAAATATTGAACATTTTTCATCCACACTACATTCTCCCTCATCCAGAAATTTCCAATCTATATTGTCTACTAAATTAACAAACATATGTTTACCGCTCTGTGTCAGTGGCCTACAAGTAATCTTGGTTTCGTTTTGGGCTTTCCTATGAAATGAATGAGAAAAATGAAAAATGGGTCCACCATTATCGCTGTTCCTCCCCTTCTAAACTGGTCTCTACAGACACCTGTTGCAACAGAGTATTATTGTCCCACATGGATGTGTTTTAGCTCGTCTCCCTTAAGCCAATGGTCTGTCAGACACATACCATTGATTTTTCTGTCTACTAAGAAAGCTTCCAGTAGATTTATCTTGTTCTTTAGTGATTGAGTATTGAGATGGAATATTCCGAGGGTAAACTGAGCCCCAGCTTGTTGGGGGCGCTGTATATTGTTAAATGATTAACAAATAATCCGGATGTCCAGAGATTAGTTGATAGAGTGTGATCTCTGTGCTTCTTCGTAGGTACTCCTAGTTTAAATGAGCTTCTACTTCTGTCCCTTTTTGTTACCATTTTTTGGCATACACCTCCTTCATTTAGATCGTTTCTGCTTAGAAAGCCAATATCGAGGTAATATCTGACATTACAAAAATATCAAGTTATTTCATTGCTAATTTTGGGAGAATTGTATAGTAAAAGAACAATACTCCCACCTTAAGTGTATAATAAGCTTTCCCTGCTAGCAATTTTTTAACCCCAATTCTGACATCATGCACTTTGCATTTGCCTCAAATCAAGGGCTACCTAGATGATTAAACACTTTCTTATTATCAAATATAGGATAAGTAATTGAGTTTCTAGTAGGTTGTACCTACTTATTTAATTTGTTACAATTGAGGTTACAATCTTAAATACAATATATCCAAGAATAAATTATAAAGTTCTTCTCAATAGAACTATGTTCTTAATTTATTTGTCCTCTGTTATCTTATTAGATACAGGGTACAGGAGAAATAGGTAAACACTGCCCATTATTTTGCTCATCTATAACGTTCATAGCTTCAATGAAGATAATATGCAAGGTTTAGTAATCTAAGAGTTCATAAAATAATTCATTAGGTATAAAAATTAAAAACTGAACTGTCCATACCAAAATAAAAACAAGCTATCACAGGACAGGATGCAGTCTTATAATATATCCGAAAAAGTATAGGATAGGTATTGTCAAATTTATCCTTTAATTGAGAGTAATTTTGTGCAGTAACTTGCTTACACCTACCTTTTTGTCAAGACATTTTTTTATTTTAGAAACATGACTGGATTAGAGTATGTACTACTTCATGTACAAGAGCCCATTTTATATGTAATTCGAAAGCAGCATAGACATAGTCCTCAGCAGGTAACACCATTAGCAGATTACTATATCATTGCTGGGATTGTTTACCAAGCACCGGATTTGGCTAGTGTTTTGAATTCGAGACTTGTAAGTATCTATTTGGTTTGTGACAGCTACCCATGTTCATGTCATCCTGACACTCCTGACAGGTGCCGAGCGACCCAATTTGCACTTGTAAACCAAGCTATCACCTGCATTTAAACAGGTCGTGTCGCTTGACGCGTGGATGTCAAATCTGACAAATCATCAAATTTATTGAAAACCTATAACCTATTTCGTGGATGTCACACACAAATCTGACAAATGATACCCCTTGACGTCACGACTACTAGCAGCGCGTTTTTACCCGCTTGGAAAAATTGAATTTTGGGGCATTTTTAAATCTTTCTAGCGGTCTTTTGGGACGAAATATGTTGTTTTTTTTGCTGCCATATGTTCTATGACAATATGTACTTATGATTTATAGAATTTTTTCCCCATTTAAAATGTTTGTCAAGTTCCCTATTGTTTTAATAATGGTATCCTTAGATCTTACAGTTAGTATTAACAGTAAGTAGGTAGTTACAAATTTCGCTTTGGCCCAAGCAATATTTATTACACATATCCACCACCTTTTTTGTTCTCCTTTTTCTTTAGCCGAAGTAGCTGTAATTTATTGTGATGCAACTACTATTACCTATAATAGTAGGTGTCAACTTGCTTATTTTAAAGTGAACACGCTATATATTATTACATTTTTGGATTCTACGCAAGATTATAGGCAGATTTCATATTCTTTACCTAAAGTCGTCGTTTTAGACATATTGAAGTTTTTATTTCAAAAAATACTTTTACAACTAAAATAATATCAATTATTCCTGTAAGTAATTTGGGTTGGATTCCATATTCCTGCTTTAATGGATTTTTTATAATATTTTGATAATTAGATATATACAGGATGTTCAAACAATAGGATTAAAAATGAAATTTAAAAATTGCAAAAATCTACATTTTCAAACGAGAACCCCTAAAATTTATAATTATTTTTTATTCAGCATTAAAAATTAAGGGCAAGTATGAAAATATTTTAGACTTAGATATATTATATACTAATGCCTGTATGCTCCATTTTAACGTTACGTTCAGCTTTATAAAGTCATACTTAAAGTTAAGATAGTTTTTTTTATGCATCGCATCTAGATTAAGTTGTCTTTGTAAAGGAAACAATACATTTGGCAACGTTGAGAAATTTAGTGATTTTCTTTATTTCACCGTTTTCTGCACTGATATGTCACGAAGCTTTTCTGTGCTTATACCCTTTATTTTTCTGTGGCTTATCCTATTCCTAACAACCTAACCTCACATTTACCGCGCCCTTGCGATTTGAACCGGCGAATTTGATTAAAATCAAAAGTTTTGTTGTTATTCCTTTTTATTTCAACAAAATGGGTGAAAATGACGAAAAAGAAACGCAAACGGAAATTAGCTATTTAAGATATTATTATGTATAAGTATGCCTAAAGAATTATCGCTGTACTTACAAATCATTATTAAATTCTTATATACCTAAGTATGTTCAATTTCTTGTAACATTGCACTTGTAAAACCGTGTTCTTTCGTAAGCGAAATCGACGGAAAAACGATAAATTGTCTAGAGTTTCAAAATACTCTTCTCTATCGTATTGTCTGCGTGGGAAACCCATTTCAATTATATCGATAACATCAAAATCGTCTTCCAAGAAGATAGCGTCTTCCACTTCCATATTTTTTTTTTAAAGTTGAAGCAAAACAGTTTAGTATTTTTATTTAAGCACAATATTCTTTTGCAGAAATACAAAAATTCTTAAATGTTAATATTATTTCTTGTCAGATAATGACAGTAATAAAAAAAGTCATACAATAAGAACAACTTAATTTCTTAAGTCCAGGATTTTAATAGCTTAAAATTAAGAACGACTTTGGCTTGTTTTGTTGTTCGTGCATAAGAATTTTGTGACTTAAGTCGAAAAGTTCCACTAAGTAAGAAATTATGCTAACGGTGCATACGGCCATAAGTGACATAGAAACAACAACCCCGAACCACAAGAATAAATAACAATTATTCTTGTGCCCGAACATCCAGTAAAAATGATTTAATTTTAATAATATTTTGTATACAAGTTTATCATCACAAAAGGAAGGTGTATGATTAAATTTTGAACAAACCGAATAAACTTAGTCTGTCTTTAAAGATGGATTGAAATTTTAATCATTTCCTTACTATGACCCTCCGGATGTTTATGTAAAATATTATTGAAATTAAATCATTTTTATGGGTGTTCGGGTTTCTATGTCACTTAGTATAGGTATTATGATTAAAAAATGCCTAGAATCTTGTGTAGAATCCAAAAATGTAATAATATATAGGGTGTTCCATTTAAAAGAAGCAACCTACATTGAAAATATTTTAGCCGGGTTGACCCCCATAAGTACTGTCAAAATTTCAAAATGTTCCCATCTTCAGTGTGTCCAAAAAAGTATGCAACATATGGAAAAGATTTTTATTACCGATTTCTCAGAAAATTGTATTCTTTATAAAAGTTGGTGCATGCCTTAAAATTATAAACGCATATTTTATATTTCAACTGCGGCTAATAGTAAGGGAGCAATTGCCATTTTTCTAAATTGCTCTAATACTGGACTTGACTGTACTGGGTGAAAATAACATATAAATTATTAGTTATTTCCACTCTTATAAATAGAGTTGGATTCTGTTATAATTTTTATTAGAACCCAAGCTGGCTAACATGCGTTTAAATATGCGTGCAACACGCTAATATCTAAACCCACCCGTATCATTAAAAAGTTTTGCAACTACTTAATACATTTTTATAATAAACACATGATTAAGATATTTGATTCATATATTAAAATCGCGCAAATAAAAAATCGACCAGAGGCGTACCGTTTAGGGGAAAATAGATATTAAGAAAAAAAAATAAAAAGTTGAGACACATAACTCAAATTTCGTATTTGGACTAAGTTTTTTATTTGCAAAAACATTTCCATATAAAATTTTGTTGTATTTGTACTAATTAAGGTACTTTACTCTTAAGGCCAGTTCGAAAAAATTGCATTTGCTCCCTTACTATTAACCGCAGGTCAAATATGAAATATGCATTTATAGTTTTAAGGCATGCACTAACTTTTATCAAGAATAAAATTTTCTGAGAAATCAGTAATAAAGAAGTTTCCCATATATGTTGCATACTTTTTTGGACAAACTGTATAGTATGCCATATATAGATCGAAGCGGTTCCCGGTGATACACCCTGTGTATTAAAATTATAGCCTAACAATTATAACTATTATAATATATTTTTTTAGTTGTCCGCCGTTCATCATCTTCAATCGTCCTTTGAGGAATCTTCTGGGTTCTCAAGATATCATCCCAGTAAAGGTTACCATTGGGATTTTAAAACGCAGAAAGGCCCAGAAAAAATTAAAGCAGTAGAAAAAGAGAAGCCAAAAGAAGAATCTAGTTCTCTCTTTCAGAGACAAAGGGTTGATATGTTGTTGGGGGAATTGATCAAAAAGTTTCCGTTGCCAACCCCACCCCAACCCAAAACTACTACTCAGGTTCCAGTAAAAGCAGAAAGTGAAAATGGTGTGCAGGAGAATAAAGAAAAGGTGGAGGTTAAGCAGGAGAATAAAGCTAAACCACCTCCTGAGAAGAAGCCCAGACTGAATTAATTTATTTTTCATATTTTATTTAGAATAAAATTAATAATATTAGCCGAGTTCCTTTTCGTTTCTTTGAAATAGCAAAGCAAAGCACAACAAAGATTCTTTTCTCCCCCCCCCCCCCCTCCTTGCCGCAGTTAAGTATGCCCCTCTATTTCTCAAGCGACTATACCAAGTTGTTTGCGAGGCGTTCTTTCAGAATTTGTATTCAACAATTTTGTGACAATCCAATTTTTGTGTCATTTTGTAGGCAAGGTCATATATCTAACTAAAAAACCACCAAAATCACCGGCGAATTTACAAATCCTATATTAAATGAGTCAAGAGAGTAACTGAACTCGAGTAGTTTTTGTTTGCAGGAAATTAGCTACATAGTCGCTACACTGTTAGGGTGCAGATGTTGACCGTATTAGCATAGAATTAGTAAATGCATTTTAGCGTATACAGGGTGTCCCAGATAAGAATGCACTTTTCAGGGATCTCGTAAACCATAGGAGATACAGAGTAAATTAGAGAAAAGTTGCGCATAACTGAATCCTGTAACGTCATGTTTTCAAATTTAAAAAATTCCTAATGCTTCCGAAGATATTTGGATGAAACCGAATTTTCGCGATTTCGTTTTAATTGATTCATGATTGTATTTGAAGAGACATGTCAAAATAAATTTGACATTCTTATTGTCACTTTCTCCCCTACAAGATGGTTTAATTACATTTTTGATCCGACGATTCGTTTAGTCACAACCATCATCAACTTTGTTATTTTAAATAGTCGGAAATTTTTATTTTATGCTTAACAAATTCTACGTTTTATTCTAAATCTAACGCTGTATCAAACGTATTATTTATTAGACGTTTCGATATAGAAAAACACATCATCAATGAAAATAGGCACATTATCGAAAATATTTTTGTTTTTATTGTTGTACTTAAACACTAGTAGGATTTTAAAACATTTTTTTAAAAGAAACTTATAACAAACCATAATATCTAATAAACTTATCTGAAAAATGCAACAAGTAATAATTAATTTTTATTATTAAATACAATTAATTTTTATTTTAAAAAAATGCATGATAATATTGAAACATAACGTACCATTTAAATTCGGCCATATGGGTGGCTATGAAATTGATTGACGTTCGCAATTGTTTAAATATTTTCTTTAGATCTGTCACTTAGTTACAAAGACCTGTTAGTTTTAAATTTGGTAATTATTATTATGTTTTTTAAATTTTTAACTGTTGCATTGTGCCGTAAAATTTAACATGATGTAATACAGGTTTTTTAAACGCGCCATTATCTTTTAAATTTGTAACTAGCCTCTTAAAAATTAATCGATTTGGTTGACGCCGTTCGGGATATTTTTGAAAATATTGCATCTCTGCTTGCGCACAATTCTTATGACTCTCGATGTAACAGTAAATCATGTCAAATATGTCTTCGTTAGAATAATGTTCAATTATTTTAAATTTTACTGCACAATGCAACAGTTAAAAATTAAAAACAAAAACAATAATAATTACCAAATTAAAAACTAACAGGTCTCTGTAACTAAGTGACAGATCTAAAGAAACTTTTTAAATAATAATTGCAAACGTCAATCAATTTCATAGCCACCCATATGATGCCGAATTTAAATGGTAAAAGTATGTAAAAAGGTAATGGTAAATGCAGTGATATATATCACTGATATACAGTATGTCTCCGTAAGTTTGCATCATATGGAAAACTTTTTTATTATTCATTTTACGAAAAAAAGTAATTCTTCATAAAAAGCTCTGCATGGTCTAAAACCTAAAATGCAACCATCAAATATAGAAATTTTCCAGTCATATACGAGGTTTGTCAAAAAATGTGAATTTTTCCCAAGAATGTAAATTTTTCCCAAGAGTAAAGTACCTTTATTTTTGACATTATCAAAAATTGTTGTTAAAAAAAGTTGATCAGAACTAAAAACCACGTCTAAATATGCAATTATACGCATTTATGTTGAAAAATTATTTTATTAATTTATTATTAATTATTTAATTTTTTTATTATTTAATTAATTTAATGCGTGTTATTGCATATTTGGACGTGGTTTTTAGTTCTGATCAACTTTTTTTAATAACAATTTTTGATAATATCAAAAATAAAGGTACTTTACTCTTGGGAAAAATTTACATTCTTGGGAAAAATTCACATTTTTTGACAAACCTCGTATATGACTGGAAAATTTCGATATTTGATGGTTGCAATTTAGGTTTTAGACTATGCAGAGCTTTTTATGAGGAATAACTTTTTTTCGTAAAATGAATAATAAAAAAGTTTTCCATATGATGCAAACTTACAGAGACATACTGTATATCATGTTATTTATATCTCGATATATATCATGATATTTATTAATAAAAAATTACTTTTTTTTAAGTGCTGAAACAACTGTTAACAACGATATTAAACAAATTTTTGGAAATTTTAATTTACCGCCGAATGTTGTATGGTTTGGGTTGGTATTACGATTGGTATCCCCTATTTATTTCATTATTATTTTTCATTACTGAAGCGTTCGTCGACGCGACTGTGCATTGTGTGTGCTTTTTTTTTATTGCAACGTTAATCCGTAATAAAATTTAAATTTAAAATGCCAAAATAAAAATATAATATTTACTTAAATATCTAGTTCCTTGATTTTACTTGGCTACTCTACTATAGTGTGGTTTTACCTGTTTCAGCTGAAAAAATATATTTAATATATATCAGATATACAGGGTGTTCCGATGATCATGTTACAAAATTCTAGGGTAGATAAAACACACGAAAATAAGAAAAAAAGTTCATGTGAACATGGGTCCGGAAACGCTTCTTCAGGGAGCTAGGGCCCTTCGAAGATGACCTTCAAAAACTACTTTTCGTTTTATAGCTTCGGTACTACTGCAGCTATCGCAACCAATTTTGGGACATGAAATCTAGTTCGTAGGTTCATCAATTTGAGCCTTCCGGATTTGACTAACTTATAATGCTCACTATCTGTACTGAACCTCATTTTCATATTTCAACGTAATAATTGGTTTAAGACCAATAATTTATTATTGATTGGATTTAGCCATTTTCGGAGGAAACTGTGACAGATAGCGATTTTTACTAAGAGTACCTTTTTTATGTAAAAGGCATTGGAGAATCATAATCAGATATAAAAATGGTAAGAAATTAAAGCCTAAGAGGAGTAGGGTCAAATTTACTCAAATACCCCCTTGGTTTGTACGCCCCTGGTTAAAGGTGACAAAATCCGGAAGGCTCAAATTGATGAACCTACGAACTAGATTTCATGTCCCAAAATTGGTTGCGATAGCTGCAGTAGTACCGAAGCTATAAAACGAAAAGTAGTTTTTGAAGGTCATCTTCGAAGGGCCCTAGCTCCCTGAAGAAGCGTTTCCGGACCCATGTTCACATGAACTTTTTTTCTTATTTTCGTGTGTTTTATCTACCCTAGAATTTTGTAACATGATCATCGGAACACCCTGTATATCCGATATTTGATATTTATATAAATATCATGATATTTGCCAACCCTGGGTAAATGTTTGAATATTATCATGCATTTTTTAAAAATAAAAAATAATTGTATTTAATAATCAAAATTAATTATTACTTGTTGCATTTTTCAGATAAGTTTTATTAGATATTATTTTTTGTTATAAGTTTCTTTTAAAAAAAAATGTTTTAAAATCCTACTGGTGTTTAAGTACAACAATAAAAACAAAAATATTTTCGATAATGTCCCTATTTTCATTGATGATGTGTTTTTCTATATCGAAACGTCTAATAAATAATACGTTTGATACACCGTTAGATTTAGAATAAAACGTAGAATTTATTAAGCATAAACTAAAATTTTCCGACTATTTAAAATAACAAAGTTGATGATGGTTGTGACTAAACGAAACGTCGGATCAAAAATTTAATTAAACAATCTTATAGGGGGGAAAAAGTGGCAATGAAAATGTAAAATTTATTTTGACATGTCTCTTTAAATAGAATCATAAATCAATTAAAACGAAATCGCGAAAATTCGGTTTTATCCAAATATCTTCGGAAGTATTAAGCATTTTTTAAATTTGAAAACATGACGTTACAAATTTAACCATCTCTGTATCTCCTATGGTTTACGAGATCCCTGTAGAGTGCATTCTTATCTGAGACACCCTGTATAACGTCTAAGAAAATCGTAATCTATTTTAGTTGCCTCGCCTATATTCCAGTAAATTAAACTAATAAATATATTTACTGACGGAGCTTTGTCTATTATTGTTAATTGTGAATATAATAAATAAATGCCGCAAATGATAATTTTATTATTATAGAAAAAAATCAAATAATTGTAATAATATACAGATTTCTTTATTATACACATACGTAAGATACAAACAATTATTGTACTTATACAGTAAGCCTTTAAAATAACTCTTGAACTATATACTCCTTATTTAGTGACTGTTATTATTTTATGACAGGGGTTAGGCTAATTAAGGACATACGACAATGTTGCAAAGCAAACTATGAGAACTTTTTCCGATCATATGTTATAACAGGGTTTTTATATTAGTATATTTATTATACTTATTTTAAAGGGAATTAAATTGCCTTTCCAACGGGACCTTGCTGGTTGATTTGGATGAGTACTTTTCGAGATATTCAATTCCCTAAAAAATAAGGTATCACTTGACCCCCATTTCGATTTAAGATTGACGACTAACATTTACACATCCGAGCGTGTTTTGATTAATTAATTTAAAAAAAAAAACATGGGGGTGGAAAGTTTTCGATGCGCCATCGCAACCCTGTTTAAACTGTATACAAGGGTGTGTCAATAAGGTGTTCGGTTTCGATAGCGCCTAAACTATAAGAGATTTATAAAAAAAAATAGAAAAGGAAAGAAAAACACAAAGTCTTCCTCCACAAAATTTAATAGAATAAAAACTCTAGTTTAAATGGTATCTACATGTTTCGAACGTAGAAACGTTCATCATCAGGAGACAGAAATCTATTTCATGCTGATGGTGTTAGCAAAAGAGAAAATTATAACCTTAATGAAGCTTTTATATGGACGTAAAAAATTTAGAAAAATATTTTTAAATGTAGAAAAGAAAGAGAAAAGCACTCCAGCCCGTGGAGGTGAATAACCTTGTGACTTTTTGATTTTTTGAAAAATGTTTAACTTTTTAACTACCTCTTTTGGTTTTAAATTAACCGCTCGTGGGGTGACTGAGGTTTAGTCCTCAGTACCCCAAAAAACTCTGTCTACCTAACAACATTATTGTGCTATTGCACTTCTATCCTCATAATGTCTTACTTATGCTGGATATGTTTTTCAAAAATTAAATAATTTTCGACACCTTCTTAGAAAGGATTTTTTCTCTTCTTCCCCATTTAGTTTGGTTGGTTTAGGCCTACTTTAATAACGTTTTTGAATGCTCAGTATGGTTCATCCATTGTCAATTTTCTTTATGCCATGTTTTCTTCTACATTTAAAAATATTTTTCTAAATTTTTTACGTCCATAAAAGCTCCATTAAGGTTCTAATTTTCTCTTTTGCTAACACCATCAGCATAAAATAGATTTCTGTCTCCTGATGATGAACGTTTCTACGTTCGAAACATGTAGAGACCATTTAAACTAGAGTTTTTATTCTATTAAATTTTGTGGAGGAAGACTTTGTGTTTTTCTTTCCTTTTCATACTTTCAACTCCACTTTAAGTATGGACTATTTCTTCAAATTAAAAATTATAGAGTTTACAATGGAGCATAACGTCAAAATATTTTATGATATATAGGATGGCTCAAAAAAATTGGAACTACAATTTTTTTTTTAAATAAAACATCCTAAATATTTTTTTTCTAATTCCGCTAGAAATAAGCTCTACAGGCATATTTACTTTTTTGAATTTGAATGCGACGTTGCCAAGTAATTAATTATTTTCTCGTATTTTAAAAATTTGATTGGAGTTATTAATATAATTGTACGCGAAGGATGTCCTTTTCTCTTCCGTACAGAAAAACCAGGAGAGAGTATCCCGGTTAAGGAGCAGAATGCTCCTACCTACTAAAATATCGTAGGTTAGGTGAAATGTATTATCTAGGACGCTAGCTGGACCCTTGCAAAGAATAAATACAACTACTAGTGGGTTTAAAAACAATATAATATCTATTTGAAAAAGGTGTAAAAATAAAAAATATATATACAAAAACTCATCGATCCAAAGTAAAAGGTTTAAAACTTAAAACTAAATGTAAACTGCACACTCTCACTCATTCGCTCTTACTATACTATAATAATTAAATTACCATCATCAAGATTATAGTGAAATCAATTAAACATAATAATGTGACAAATATAAATTGGAGAAAAATTATAGATTATAGTATTCCGTATGTAGGTATCACTAAAAAGTTTATATCCCTTCTGTCCCCTGATTGTATGAAATAAATCTTTTGTTATATGGCTACTGATGAAATAAAGTTTATAGCTAGATTATTGCTAGAACAGCGAATTTGGCCGATGCATCTGGTCAGTACACTAAATTTAAATTAGCATTCAGCGGCAAACGCTCAATAAAGGTAAAATGATACTTGCGGCGCTGCGACTGCTGTGAGTGCTGTCCAAAAGTAAGCTGGCGGAAACGCCTTTAAATTGCTCGACAAAGGTGAGCAGGTGAGCCTAAGCTAGTATCCGTGATAGGTTTCGAGGCACAAAAAAAATTCGAAGCTATTGTGTTGCTCGGAGCTCCTTGGCACAGGAGCAAACGATAGTATTGCCGTACACTGTCAGTACGCGACCGATCGGTATTTAAAATTGAGAAATATTCATCTATTGTTTTAATAGACAAGAAACTTAAATGCCCAGTGCGGGCCTATTTTTACCTGGCACCGGCCTTGTTCTGCTCGATACTGCATTTTTTTTCCCACATGCTGAATTTTGTCCCTGAATCACCCCCGCTGTGTAGAAAGTCGAGGTTCAAGTTGAAAGTATCAACATGTGGTTCCTAGAAAGTTGGCCTAACTGCATAACGTTATGCTCTATTTTAGAAATTTTATGTTAATGGAATTTAAAGTTAATGGAACTGTTATAGAAAAATATTTGAATAAAACTAAAATTGTTAAAGAAAAATTGCGTTGTCCGCAACAATAATCATAGTTGCTTATGGAATGGATTAAATAAAAAATTTACCATAAGTACCCTAAAGTACATAGTATAAATAATCATATCACTAGTTCTTCCATTAAAAATTTACCATAAGTAACCTAAAGTACATAGTATAAATAATCATATCACTAGTTGTTCCATTTATTATACAGGGTGCCCGTGCAGTCTTGGCCATCTCGCCAATTGAAGCATGCAATATTTCAATTTTATTAAATGGATCACTCTGTATTTTTTAACAGATAAGGTGTATTTTTTTATTGCCTTTATATTTTGTTAAATATGTCACGCACCTAAACCTTCTACTTTTGGAAATATTTAAAAAATTATGGTGAGCACGAAAATGAATAATTTTATTATTTTAATCAAGAATGCCATGTGTTTGTTTGAAGGTTGTAGACAATGATGTATCTTGAGTAATAGATGTGTTTTGGACTTCCATTGCCTTTAGTTTTTCATATCACAACGTTTCAACTGGTAAGTATCTCCAGTCGTCTTCAGGTGAATACTAAACAAGTTACAAAGCTACGAGCCTATTTATACTACCTAGGGGGGGCGGAGCTAGTGACGAGTTCGGGTGCAGTCGTGAGTCATCTGCTTACGTCACCATGATTATTCATCTGCTGACGTCATCTGCTTACGTCATCACGTTTGCATCACTACTCAATCTGAGCCTACACCTATTTAACAAGGGCTTCCAAATGTTTCTTATATCTGCAGAAGGTTTACTGAAACAGTCAGGGTTCTGGATTATGACAGCTGCTTCTTTAAATTTTCTCTTCCGCCAATGCTCTTCTTTAAGTATAATTTTTGCGTTTTCCCATTGTAAATGATGGCCGTGGGTCCAAGCGTGGTCTGCTGCACCGGATCTGTTTGTTTCTCCTTTCAGTGTGTGGTTTCGATGTTCTTTGATCCTTGTTTGGAGAGGTCGTAGAGTTTCACCAACATAGGATTGTCCGCATTCGCAAGGTATTCTGTACACACAATTCTTCGTGTCCTTTTGATTTGTTGGTTTTGTCTTCGTCAGGTGGCTTCTTAAGGAATCTTTGGAGCTGAAGACTGTTCGGATGTTGTACTGTTGTCCTATCCTTCGAATTTTTTCGGAGATTCCCTTGACATAAGGTACATTTATGGTGGGTCCAGATTCATTATCTTTGTTCGTTCTAGTTTTGTGATTTTGACGCTTTTTGATGGCCTGATCGACTAGTTTCGTAGGGTAATCATTCATGCCAAGGTCTTGCTTGATGTTTTTAAGTTCTTTCGTCAAAGTCCCCTGCGAGTTGCAAAGTGTGAATGCTCTATCGACGAGTGTTTTGACTATTCCATGTTTGGTGCTGTTTGAATGGTTTGAGGCGTAGTTAAGATATTGACCTGTGTGGGTTTGTTTTCTATATACCGATGTTTGGATGGTGCTCCCGATTTTCTGTACTACGACGTCTAAGAACGGTAATCTGTCGTTATCCTCCTTCTCCAT
The DNA here is from genome assembly GCA_963969555.1 of Polydrusus pterygomalis. Lineage (NCBI taxonomy): Eukaryota > Metazoa > Arthropoda > Insecta > Coleoptera > Curculionidae > Polydrusus > Polydrusus pterygomalis. The sequence goes on from OZ018375.1 coordinate 83,027,730, forward strand.
GGTAAACTTAATTGTAGGTGCCAGGTTGTTCATATGTTGTAGAAAGGTTTGAAGTTCGTCATCGTTTCCATTCCAAATGATAAATGTGTCATCTACGTAACGAAGCCATAGCTTTGGTTTGATATTCGCCTTGTCTATCGCCTGATCCTCGAACCATTCCATGTAAATGTTGGCTATTACTGGTGATAGGGATGAGCCCATTGGTAGTCCGTCCTTTTGGCTAGCTCCGCCCCCCCCCCCTAGGTAGTATAAATAGGCTCGTAGCTTTGTAACTTGTTTAGTATTCACCTGAAGACGACTGGAGATACTTACCAGTTGAAACGTTGTGATATGAAAAACTAAAGGCAATGGAAGTCCAAAACACATATATTACTCAAGAATGCCATAAGTTGTCATTAGTGGTTCTCTTAAGACTTCTTTATATTGGTATAAGTATCTATTGTTTAAATTTTCTCCTTTGCCACTATTTTTGATCTTGGTGTTTTTTGGCCATGAACTTCTCGCATACAGAAATTATTGACATGATTTATGCTTCGGGAGCAGGTGAAAGACGTGCATTCTTAGCTTCAAGGATATATGCCCAACAACACCCACAGAGAAAACATCCTCGTCCAACTACGTTTGAGAGATTAAAAGAGAAATTTGAAAGAACAGGAAATATCGATTATGAAACACACGAACATCCAATTTTCATGCGAAAATATATTTTTTACAATTTTCCCGCCAAACGAGTGGTCACGTGACAAATGTCAATAAAAAAATGTCTAAAGAAGACTCCCATGCCTACATAATGACTGATAAAAATCAGCTTGTCACAGATTTGTTATATATATATATATGTACTTCTAATTTTTCTGTACTAGAAAATGATCGCTCCAGTGGATGGCCGTTTAGTAATCGTATTCCTAATTTTAAACCGCATCTGGGAATAAAGAAGGCACCGTACCAACAACTCCTATAAACAAGGACACAGCGCTTATTTAAGGCGTCATCATCCGGAGTCATATAAATAAATGAATACACTATACCTATTATGTATCCACTTTGAGTATGGACTACTTCTTCAATATTATGTATATGTTTCGGGATTTATATTTTTGTGTGACTTAAATTTACCTATACACTTGAAACTATCTTTATTTACATATTTAAGTGAGAAAACCTATATCTAGATAGATAAAATTACCTAACTACTTGATTTGTCTTAGATGTTTTGCTGTCTTTTTTTAGATAAAAACATACCTACCTATTATGTTAAGGTAAATATTTATACAATTTATAAAAAATAATAATCCATTAGGTAGTGTATACCAAGGAGTCTACCATTGCTTTTACTCGCGACATGCACCACCTATCAAATTTATTTCAAGATATATTTGCTTATTTAAAACTAATAACGTAATTTTGGTACATTCTATACTATTAACGATCTCCAAGAAAAAGATTTTTTTAAATATTGGCAGGCGTTCGGCTGTCACCCAATATCACAAGTAAAGTTTAATTAAACAGGTATAAATTTGGTTTCACTTAATAGTTAAACTATAGTTAGTTAGGTACAGATATGATATACAAGAATTAATTGAAATTTTGGCAGCTTTTCCGTAATCCGTAATAATATACAGGGTGTTACATTTGAAAAAAAGGACTTATGGTTACTTTTTCAAGTTACCAGAATAAGTGTATTTTTCAACCACCCTGTATATTGCAACTAAGATTTGGGACTAGGGCAAAGAGCCCTAGGGTATTAGTTAACTATTTACCAAATTTCAGGGTTTCAGTGTTTTAGAGTTTAAAATTATCAGCATTTTTAAAAGTGACGTTTTCGGATAAAAAAAAAATTTATATCTTAGAAACGGTGAAAATAAAATAAAATATATGGTGTTGCATTTAAAAAATCGAAGTTACTATTATTTTTGTGTGGAAGCGGCAACACTGTATTGTTAAAAATACTTTAGGTTGGTAGAGCATGTCCGTTTATGTACGCGACCAAATTTTCAGAACGATTCCTTTACTGGTTCGTCAGAAACGTCTAAGGTACCATCGACCGTGAGACACCCTGTATAACACGATTTTATATTAATTTCCTTTTTTTACCACAATTAGGTATGCAAAATGTCTTTTTTCCCAACATAGATCCCTTTCTCCGATATTACCAGGTATATAGGCTGACAAAAATAAATTCCTTTTTTTTTTACCTTGTTTCATTTCAACAATTAGGTCGAAAACATCCCTTAAGATCAAATACTAGTGTTTCGCCATTTTATTTTCTTATTAATATTTCGTTTTTTCCAAAAAGCGACCAAATACCCGTCTTTAGGTAGCATTTAGCTACAGTTTAAAAAAAAATATTTGATAGATTAATAAAAGCAAAAATGAAATTTGCTCAAATTTGCCCATATTTATTTTTCTGCTTTTATTAGGACTTTTTGTAGCTAACCTTTTTTAACGTAAAACTGTAGGTAATTGTACTAAAAGGATAAATATATGTTTGGCCGATTTTTGGATAAAACGAAATATTAATCAAAAAAAGAAATGGCGAATGCGTTACTAAAGTTTGCTCTTAAAAGTAGTAGGAGGGGCGCAGTGTGGGCATTGGCCTTCCTGAAACTAAAGGTCTCCACCCAAATTGTATTATATTCGGCTTCGTCTCATAAATAAATTAGTGTAGTACCCTGGTTTCCGTGATTATTGGCCACAATTTTTAAAGCAAATCTGAAAACATCTGTTCTCACCACTCTGCACCTGCACCCCCGCATTCTCGGTCATCAGTCTTAGTTTTTGTGTCGCATTGGCTACATGCCGCAGCCGTGTCTTACGATTTCGGATAGAATTATCGATTTTTCTCTGTACTAAACAATGTATTCGCACCGTTCAAGAAAAAGACATAGAAGTAATATAAGCTCTTTGCCGGGTCAAGATGATGATAATCGCGTCGGTGTGAGTGAGAATGGACTTGCCAAAATTTTAAGAAAAATTGAGCGCCGATTGGATTCACTGGAAAGTGAAAATAAAAAATATCGCCGAAAGTCGCCCTCTTCTTCATCTGGAGAATATTCTAGTGCGTCTTTAGAGTCAGATAATGAGCCTGCTGAGGCTGAAAAAGTTCAGATTGTGCGTAGGAATGATCATAGTGGTAAGTAATTGTATAACATTTCTGTATACGTATTCTGCGATGTTATTTTTATTGCTTATGAAAGTAGCATAAGCGAGCAAAAAATATTTTTTTTGTTGTTTGTTTGTTTTTTGTATCTGCGTACGATTAGTTACGTAAAAATATGGACATGGAAACAATACTAGCCTAAGGTCGCTAGAAAGTTTACATACAAGACTTAAATATTTATCTTTCCTTTTGCCTAGGGTGGCAAAACTGTTATTTTGGAACTATTGTTACCTAGGGTGGTAATACTAGTTCTACAAGGAACTTATGGTCTTGGAACTTTTATTGTCTAGGGTGATAATACCAGTTCTATTGGAACTATTCTTACCTAGGGTGGTAATACTAGTTCGGAAAAGCTGATGGTCTTGGATCTAGGTCTAGGATGATAAGACCAGTTTCTATTTACTTATTTTTACCAGTGGAATGTATTTGCACTGCTTACTACTTCCTTGGCTTTGTTCTCAGGTGATTCAGCTAGGGACGCTAATCATTCTCAGGAACCCGTGCATGAAATAACAACACAAGCTTCCCTTGAAAAAGGTATCCTAACCATCCTAGGGGAAGATGAAAAGGAAGAGAAATCCTTTTCCGATCCAATCCAGCCAGAATTGGCTTCGCGCTGGATAAAAATTTTGCATTCTGGTTTACCAGAAGAAGCCAAAAAAGAACTAATTAAAAAATACTGCTCTCCCGAAAACTGCACTGAACTCAATCCCCCAAAAATCAACTTGGAAGTTAAGAAGGCAGTACCAGAAAACACAATTCGCCGTGATATACGGCTATCACAGCTACAAGGACAAGTAGGAGCCGCAACATCAGCTGTTGCTTGGTTAATCACAGATATGCTTAAAGAGGGAGAGGGGCCCAGGTAGCAGGATGACGTCTTTATGACGTCGAATATTGGTGATTTTTAGTCACTTGACGTCTTTTGGTCGCAAGATGACGTCAAAATAACGTGGTTTTTAACACGTGTATTATACGTCATAATTTTACGTAATAAAAACGTCCATTTTTAGTCATTTTATTGAATTATACGTATTATTAAAAAGTATCTAAGTGACCAAGTTTTTTGAAAATATAGTGGGACAGATTTTTAAATAAGTAAAACGCCTGAGAATAGCTTTTTCTTATAGTTAAAGGCACGTATGTATAATAAAACTTTTAAAATATTACCATTTCAAATGAACCATTCATGTATGTAAAATTTGCAAAAGCGAAAACCTATTTTGTCATTAAAAGTCTGCGAATATCAAATTTAAATTACCCGCGCTCCGTTTTATGACATTGGCAGTCTGACAGAACGCAGAAGTATGTTGTTGGCGCTAGTAGTGCTGGGAAGTTTAGTTCACTTTGCCGATTTCAATCTTTCGTTCTCGTTCAATAAAGTGAATAGTTCAAAAGACTAGTTCGTTTAGTTCATTTAGTTCACTGATTTATACTGGCATATCGCCGCATGCATCGGTCGGTCAGGTGATAAAACCTATAATCTCGGTCGTCTCGCTCTCGCTTTAGTTCGCCTTGTTTCAATCTCTCAGTAATTACTGATTGAATCTTTTAGTTCAGTTGGCAGATTCGATCTTTTGAACTAGTTCGTTCGCGAACTACACAACTCTAGGCGCTAGCAGTTAGGCAGTCGACAGTTCGGCAAAAATGAAAGTGAAAAGTTTATGGTGATTTTGATTTAGTTTCTATCATGGTTTCTATATATTTTGTGTTATAAACGAATATAAATGTACCAGGTTATCGAGTTCGAGGCATTGACGGCGGGGGAGTAGCCGTTGTGCCCTCATACTGGGTGACGCCCCGAAAAAAAGAAGTATTTTGGCCGCCATTAAAGGATTCCTTAGCATTTTTCCAATTCTGCGTACTCATGAAAGTTGTAATAGTTAATTTATTATCATTAAAAGGATTTTTTACATAAAATATTTATATGTATTTTTTTACCCCTATTATGTATTATTTTAGGAAGTTTTTCGTTTTTCGTAAATTATGACGTTTATTGACGTTTTCTACACCTAAAAAGACGTCTTAAGATGACGTATTTTTTACGTCAAAAAAGACGTCATTGGTCTGTGACTTACGCACGTCTTTTAAACGTTTCATTTACGTAATTTATGACGTCGCTGATGACCAATAATCGACGTCTTAAAGACGTCATCCTGCTACCTGGGGGGTAAATATGAAATATATTGAGTGCCTCAATGATGTTGGTCGTCTCCTCAGTGACGTTCATCATTCGGAATCAGTTTCTCGGAGAGAATTAATAGCCTTAAATATTAACAAAGACCTCAAAGACACCTTAACGGATACGCCCATCACGGAGTGGCTTTTTGGCAAAGATCTTGATAATACGATTAAGACAGCTAAGGACCTAGAAAAATCTAGTGAACAACTCAAAATTCACAAAAAGAGTTTTGAGAATCAACCATCGACCTCGAAACAGGGAAACTTCAGGCGTCCACCCTCGACAAAGAAGGGAACATTCCAGGCTGGACGTGTCTCCCGTGTTCCCAACAACAAGAGCAGGAAGCCGAATATCCAACGATATTCGACATATCAGCCGAGAAAACAATCTCGCCATCAACCGCAGGGGGAGAACCATCGTCGTCGCTATTAGAGGTTAGTGAATCATTCGGTCGATTAAGACACTATGTTAAGGAATGGAAAGATGTATCCATTAACGATAAAGTTATATCCCATATTAAAGGCTTTGAAATACCTTTTTTCACAAAACCTAGGCAAAATATTGTGCCCTCGGAACGTACTCGTTCGCCCAACGAAAAACAAGTCATAGCCAAGCTAGTCGAACAGTTGTTAAATGAGGGCGCAGTATCAAGGGTAGATCCATGTAAAGATCAATTTATTTCTTCTATCTTTGTTGTCCCAAAACCAGATAAATCCCATCGATTAATACTAAATTTAAAGTCACTTAATCAGTTTATTAAAGTGTCACATTTTAAAATTGAAGACCACAGGACGGTCTGTCGTCTAATCACGCCGAATTGTTTTTTGGCCAACATAGATATCAAAGATGCTTATTATCATGTACCTATCAAAAAATCTAATCGAAAATACTTAAGATTTAGTTTTAACGGCTCCTTATTTGAATATAATGTATTACCCTTTGGTCTAAACTGCGCCCCCTTACTCTTTACAAAGATATTAAAGCCTGTTATTGCTATACTTAGAAAAAACGGTTACTTATCTGTTGCCTATTTAGATGACATACTTCTTCTGGGAAGGACACAGAGAGAGTGTGAACAAAATATAACAGAAACTAAAAAATTATTGGAATATCTGGGTTTTTTGATAAATTATAAAAAGAGTGCTCTAATTCCAAAACATATTTGCCAATACTTGGGATTTGTGTATAATACAAAAAATATGTCGCTATCATTACCTAATGAAAAACGTTTAAAAATAGTTAAAATGATAAAAAAAAAAAATTAGTAGTTTAAAACATTGTAAAATCCGAGATTTTTCAAAGTTTATTGGCACCTTAGTCTCAGCTGCTCCCGCAATAAAATATGGTTTTCTATATACTAAATTGTTTGAGAAAGAAAAATATTTAGCTCTGTTAAATTATAAAAATAACTATGATGCAAACATGTATGTGTCCCCCACTCTATCGTCTGATTTTTCTTGGTGGATAAGCAGAATAAAAAATAGTTCTAACGATATTCGTTCTGATAAATTTCGAACCGAAATTTACACTGATGCATCGAAAAGTGGGTGGGGGGTAGCTCATAATAATAAGACCACATTTGGTTTCTGGTCTGAAGAGGAAAAAAATTATCATATTAATGTTTTAGAGCTGTTAGCAGTATATCTTGGATTAAAATGCTTTGCTAAAGAGTTTTCCAATTGTAATATTCTTTGCAGGGTAGATAATACAACTGCGATATCTGTCATTAATCGTATGGGAAGTGTTCGATTTGAAAACCTTAATAAAGTAGCACGGAAGATTTGGGTCTGGTGCCAAAATAAAAATATTTACATCTTTGCATCCTATATTAACACAATTGATAACTTTTACGCTGATAAAGCGTCTCGGGAAAGTCACAAAGAAACCGAATGGAGTCTTGCTGATTTTGCATTTAATAATATTAAACAAAAATTAGGTAACCCGAATATTGATTTATTTGCGAGCCGTTTAAATAAAAAGTGCTCAAGATTTGTCTCATGGATGAGAGACCCAGAGGCTTACAAGGTCGACGCTTTTACACTAAATTGGTCTGAATTTTACTTTTATGCCTTTCCTCCATTTTCTATGGTTTTAAGGGTTTTGCAAAAAATAATTAAAGATAAGGCAGAGGGTATTGTCGTGGTGCCTTTTTGGGTTTCTCAGCCATGGTACCCATTGTTTAAATCATTATTAATATCAAAACCGTTAATTTTCGAGCCTACGAACATGTTACTTTCTTTTAGCGGAACTCCTCACCCGTTATCGAAAACCCTTTTCCTGGCAGCAGGGAGGTTATCCGGGAAGCACTTCTGCGAGGAAATGTTCCCCAAGAATCTCTAGATATTTGCATTTCCTCCGTAACAGGTTCAACTTTAAAACAATATACCGTAGGCTTAAAATACTGGTGGTTTTTCTGTACTTCCAAAAAAATGGATCCTTTCGACGTGACAGTACCAAAAGTTCTGAGTTTTTTGACTGACCAGTTTAAAAAAGGTGCATCATATGGCACCCTCAATTCCCACAGGGCTGCTATTGGTCAAATAGCCGGCCCTGAATTAGGTTCAGATTTTCGCGTTAAAAGGTTTTTTAGGGGAATATTTTTTAAAAAACCACCATCGCCTAGATACGAAAACACTTGGGATCCAAGTATCGTACTAACCTATGTAAAATCCTTAAAAAATAATGACATTTCTCTAGAAACACTAACTAAAAAACTTGCAGTTCTACTTGCCCTGTCTACTGGACAACGAATTCAGACTTTAAGTCTTATAAATATCAACAATATTTTCATACGTTCCGATAAAATAGAAATTAAAATAGTTAGCAGGATTAAAACCTCTGCTGTAAAAAGATCCCAACCTTTCCTTATCTTACCATTCTTTGATGACGATCATCAGGTATGTGTAGCCAGGGCCCTTCTTAAATACTTAGACAGAACTCAAGAATTGCGAAATGCATGTAAACTTCTTTTTATTACTTACAAAAAACCGCATCACCAAGCCACACCTCAAACAATTAGTAGGTGGATAAAGAATATGCTTGAAGCAAGCGGCCTAGATATAAGCCAGTTTAAACCTCAAAGTACTAGACACGCCTCAACTTCTTCAGCGGCTAGCGCAGGAGTTAGCCTTGACGTCATTCGACTGGCAGCAGGATGGTCAAAAAACTCGGAAACTTTTGCAAAGTTTTATCATAGACCAATAATAGATAATGAACTCTTTGCTAAAACTGTCTTAAGCTCTGTTAAGAAGTCATAGTATTATTCTTAGTAAGTACGCTCATTATTGATAGGAATATGTTATGTAAGACGATACTTTTGGCATAATGTGTTACTTATATATTATATAGTATATATTTTTTATACATTTTTTATTATCATTATTATATACTTGTGGTTTTTTCAAGATAAACGATTTAAATAATATACTTATTTACATTAAAAGTACTATAATTTAATTTTCCTTTTACTTTATAGCAAAACTTACCAAAAGAAATAAATAAAATAAAAATGTTGCAACATAACCTTTAAACATCTACACTAATTTATTTATGAGACGAAGCCGAATATAATTAATAGATCAAACGATCTTACCTTAAGTGAAGTTTGATCCTAATTATATGAAGGCTTCGTCGAAATAAATAAAGTCCCAATCCCACCCAAATTAAGGACATTAATTCCCAAAAATAACATGTTGCACCCATTTTTATTGCTTTAAAAAGGACTGATGACCGAGAATGCGGGGGTGCAGGTGCAGAGTGGTGAGAACAGATGTTTTCAGATTTGCTTTAAAAATTGTGGCCAATAATCACGGAAACCAGGGTACTACACTAATTTATTTATTTCGACGAAGCCTTCATATAATTAGGATCAAACTTCACTTAAGGTAAGATCGTTTGATCTATTAATTTTGGTGCACAAACGGTTCCATTTTCAGCATTCATTTTCCAATATTTAGTTTATTATTGACTGGATTTAAATAAATTCTCTCATGTATGATACATGTAACCAAATGCGTTCCAAAACATCCGCTTTCTATGCGGTGGGCGCAATATTTATCTTATTTTATTTATATACCGGGTGTCCACGGAAGGTGGTTCGCCCCTCTACCTTTTTTGTTTTTCAAGATAATGGAATAAAATGTGGGGGATTTGTATACGACATAAAACTGCATTTTTTTGACAGGTGACTCAACATTATGGAACTTCCGGTTTAACCGGAAGTGACATAAACTTTCTATTTTTAAATGGGATACCTGGTATATTTTTCCTTTTTTTGCCTCCATACGACATTCGAAATATAACGATGTGTCACTTTTTGTCACCAATAAATTATTTTTTTTCCAAATTTATTGTTTTATCTAGAGGGCCATGAATACCTTAAAATCACTTATTTCAGTTTTTTAATCTTGGGAAAAATACAATTTTACTATTTTTGATCCAATGCCATGTTGTGCTGTGTAAAATTTAATCTTTAAAGTTGTATAACTAATTTTTTTTAAACGGCAAGATGGTGGCTCGTCGGGTTAAGAAAAGAGGATTTTATTTTATTACAATTATTTTGATACCACACACTATTAGGTTTTAGAAAAGCTGCCATTAAAAAACTTTAAAATATTAACTTGTAACTTTCCTAAAATGAAGCATCTTTTGAGAATAAATATAGATTTAAATGCATCAAAAGTAGCATGTCACCAGCAAAACTGATAAAACAAAATCATGCCTTGAAGAAAATTGACATGCCGACAGCTTCTGCCAAAGTAAATTAGGTTGTTGCTTAAAAAACATGGAAAATAATAGTTTGACAAGGAGTGAAAAAGTTGATATGCTATATTAGTGTTTGGAGAATGTAGAAAGAATTCATTTTTAATTTTTGTTTTATCAGTTTTGCTGGTCACAAGCTACTTGATGCATTTAATTCTAAATATATTCTCAGAAGATGGATTAGGAAAGTTCCAAGTTAACTTTTTAAAGTTTTTTAATGACAGCTTTTCTAAAACCTAATAGTGGGTGCTAGTAAAACAGTCGACAAAAATAAGGCTGCAACCAAACATCATATATTGTGTGTCCCAGGTAATTGCACAGAAGAAGAAACCTTATAAAGACGGGCAAATGATAAAACAGGCGTTTTTAGAAGCTGCAGATTCGTTATTTGCTAACTTTAGAAATAAAGACGAGATAGTGTCTGTCATATGGTCTGAACGGTCTATGCAACTTTCTGCTAATGCACTGATGAGGTGAGTAGAAGTAATGAGCAATGATATTTTTTACAGTTAAGTGACTTGGATAATTTTGGATTGGATTGTTCTTCCCATTCCGAATGAAAATGGTATGTCTTCACTTGCTTACTACTGTTTGTCCTATTTTTATTTGCGGGCCAACGCCAACCCAACCGCTGAATATTCTGCGATTCAGTTTTAAACTGCGCCTGGGCGCCGCGCCTTGGGTACTTATATACCGTTCAAGGCAACCCAGATTTTCCCCGAACATTAGTGCATTGTCGCGCTGATCGGTTCTAGCCAATTCTAGCGTGGAGACGTGACGACAGATCGTTTACCGCAGTATTACCATCACTTGCGTTTTTTTTATGAGAATAATATGCGGAATTTAGGAAATATAAACCTTTTGTATTTTAAAAATGTTTTGCGAGCCACCAAAATTGCCTTTGCGAGTTACCGGTAGCTCGTCAAGGCGTTTTTGAATTACATTTTAGATCAAAATTTATATGAGAAATCGGATAAGCTCATTAAAAATACGGCATCCCATTTAAAAAAATATCAAAGTGACCCCTAGTACTTTTGTTTGACGTTCAATTGTTTTTTTGCTGAAGATATTCGAATTCGCGGGAGAAAATGACTTAAGATGGCTATTTCAGTTTTTTTATAAAAGTACAGGAAAAGTCAAAAAATCGCCTTGTCTAGTCTTGGTTGGATAACCCTGTACCATTGATATATTTTTCAACTTTGCTATTTAAGTTTGAGACGTGAAAAAATGTCAGTAAATGTTAATCAAATTTGAATTTTGCTCTGTTGATATTACATCCAAAATGCGCCTCCCTGCAGATGAACCCATAGAAATTTTGATTATGTTGAATTGTGGAGATAAAAGTAGAAGTCGTAGGGAAGCCAATGATATGTTCAATGAAAAATATTCAAATAGCCCACCTAATAGCCAATCGACAGTGTTTGGGTCGCAATTAAGTGGAAAATTTCATAAATTTATTTTCAACCAATTAGAAGGCTCCTTTTTGTTTACGTCGCTTATAGCAACGGGAGACTATCGCGATAGTCTATAGCCTATTAACCTAATAAAATTAATAAGTGATAATTTTTAAAGCGGCCCGCATACGATCAATATATATTGTCAATAAAAGTTTGTCAATATGGTCAATAAAGATTGACAAACTGTAATTGCCTCACACTATCAATATTTATTGACAATCTATTTAGTTTCGCGCAAACAGTCAAGGATGTCGGACCGGTCAAAAAGCTTGTGTAGCTATTATTTTAGCTGTATCAATAAAACGGAAGAAGAAAAAGCGAATATGGGCTAGAGAGTGGCTTCTAAAGAGAGACACGTTTTCTCACATTAGTTTGTTGGATGAGGTGCGCGTATCTACTCCAAAAGATTTCCAAAATTACTTTCGCATGACGAACGCTTGCTACAAAGAGTTGTTGAATCTAGTGGGACCAATCATCGTGAAAAAAGGTACAATAATGAGAAAGGCAGTTTCAGTTAAAGAGAGATTGTCATTAACTCTCCGATTTTTAGCAACTGGTAGATCATTTGAATACCTGAAGTTTTCTGCTATTGTAGCTCCTAACACTATTAGTGGAATTGTGGTAGAAACATCAAAGCCTCACTATCACAATTCATTGTATTAGCTATGTATGCGCTACTGGACAAATAATAAACTGATTTGTTCAGGTGTACGCTACCACACTTCTTAACAAAATGGCCAAGATTGTCAATCTCTCCCTCAGACGGTCAATATTTATTGTCAATCGTGCAAATATTTTGGTTTTCATCAAACCAGCCCGTCAATATTTTACATATTGACAATCCGTCAATCTTTCTACTCACACGTTCAATAATATTGTCAATATTTATTGATCGTGTGAGGGCCGCTTTTTAAGGAACGACTACTACGACAATTTTAATTCAAATGTCAAGTCATTTCGAAGTGACAGGTGAGACAAACAACAAATTTGCTATCTGAAATCCAATGTCTTTATTTGAAATTCAAATATAACTTTAAAAAACATATTTCCGATGAGTTTAGTTTAATATGACGCACTGTATTTTTACAATAGAAGTTGATTTTACTTTTTAGTAACTAAGGTTTATTACTAAAATTTCAGAAACATTAAAAGAAACTCCAATTTATGAAATTTTCTTACCGAATCTCCCACGCAGCAGAATTAATTCCCGATAATTTTTTTCTCGGTTTCACTCATGTTTTTGTGATAGAAAATTTCCCTAGTCTTCGACTCGGGATAATTTTCTATCAACATAACCATTCGTGACCTTAAAAAAAATTATCGGTAATAATTCTGCTGCTAGGGAGATTATAAGTAAGAACTTCCCGAACTACTGTTAAAAGTGGTCGTCCTGGTATACCAAAGTAGAAAAAAATAAACATATTTGATTGATTGACTTGATTAAGTGGGCGGTATTCTATATAAAAGGCTGATTTGCTAATTGCTTGACAAACTACCCGACGTATATAATACGGAAATGTTTATAGAAAAATCTAAAACGCATATGAAAAATCCGTTCAATTTAGCTGTACGCCACCCATTCTTCATTCGTATTTGCCTTTAACCCGTTTTGGGGGTCACTATGCTATCTTAAAGGGGGGGCCTGGCTTGGGAGCCATTTAAAAACCAGTTAATTTAGTTTTTGTTTATTGGAACATTAAACATTCATACAATAACTATCGAATAATACTTGAGACGTTTTTATGTTTTCGATATTTTAAAACTTTTTGTCGTGACACTTTATAATTAACGCAATCAGGTGGATGTGTACACGTATCCAATGTAAAAACACTTTTTCCCGACGAAAGTTTAAATATCACATAATTTTTTACACATGTTGAAAATATCAGAAAAATAAAAACGCTAATAGTATTCTGTAACAAAATAAAAACAAATTCTCGACAATCACTTAATAGTATACTATTACATAAAAGCGTGAATAGTAATACCTAACATACGAGTGTATGTGACACACAAGATGTTACGTTTCTAGTGTGTAAATCACAAGAGTATGTTAAGTGCTCTTTCCAGCGAGTAAACTACAGTATTTTTGCCACAACCCAGAAGAACGAACGAACAGCAAGACCGTGTCTTGGGGAATTGTACGGTGTAATAAGTCGTATTATTTACATTCACGCACCACACGTGCTAGAAATGCGGTCATGTGTGTTCCGACCAGACATTTACCTTTAGATCCGTACTGCTTATCTCGTGCGGATACAAAAATTAAGTTTTATGCTTGAAAAAAAGCGTTTGTTCAGAGCTAGCCAGTCACACGCCTTGCCGCCCTGCATGCGCACAACGCTCTTATTAGCTTTTCCTTGTTTAGCGACATCCTCAAAATACATTTCAGAACCGGCTCGGCGCCATTTTTGTTGTTGTTTTACGTTTTCTCTGTGGATTTCTTGATATGTGTAAAGTTTTTCTCGACCCCTGTATAATAAGAAAATGGCCATCTTTAAAAATCACTATTATATCACCGAAAATCTATAGGAAAAGAGCTTTCAAAATCTTGAATACTGGTCGAAATCTGTTTAACCATTGCCAAGATTGTCATTGTAAAGATTTTCCTACCAAAATTTGACACATTTTTTGTTTAATCATCGTAATATCGAAATATCTATTGCCAAAAGACACCTATCAAAAAACTGGCAAAAAGGTCTGGAGATATTGATGTCATCTAACTAACGGCACATACCGGGAATTTCTAACTTTACCAGTTTACTCTACAGAATGTTTCAAATTTACGGCACAAAATCGCTTCTAATAATAACACCCTGTATATCAGTAAAATCGTTTTACAGATTAACGTTAGGAACTTAAAAAGGTTTGTAACACCTTAGGTTACACTCAAAAAATTAGTTCGTCAAAATCGGATGAGCGGTTCATTAGATAGTTAAGAACAAACTTTTGCTAGATTTTAGAGTATTCGCTAATTTTGACGAGAAGTATAATAATTATGGATTTATAGTTTTTGTGTAGTTTAGTGAATTGTGTTTGTGCTTTTAGTGACTGAGATTGGATACAATGACTGGTAAATGCCATTGTATGATTTTATTATGCCCAAATATGGATAAAATACCGGATATTTCGCATTTTCAGTAAGTATGAAGTGGTTTTATTATGATCAATTTAAACACACATCTAACTAGGCCTACGCCACACAAACAAGATGTTAAATCCCTGACCTGTACATTTTCTCATTTGTTAAACAATAATTTTGCAAAGCGCATGCTTATTCCAATACGGTTTCGTTTACATGCGCGTGGCCATAAATTTGACACTTTTGTGATTATTGTTTGCTTACATAAAGGTAAATGTCTATAGTTCCGACCATTAGCATTTCTTTTATTAACTCTTTATTGAACAGTTCAAATACCTTATTGTTTGTAATTGCATGTTTTGAGAATATTGGTTTCAGTGGCGGCTCGTTATATTTTAGTAAGGTCGGTCCAACAACCCGGCCGCCCTAAGTTCTTAGCTTCCATATTTTGTTCCAAACACATTATAGAAAATGGATTGTTCTTTAAAAAACTAATTACTTTCATACTTTGTTTACGAGCGGCAACGAAGTAAACTAACACGTCTTCACGGCGTACGAACAAACAACGGAAGCGCGCCACCGCGTAATCGGCACGCTTTAGCAATTGACTAAAATATTTCCAATGGTGTCCTGGGGCATTGGGCGCCTATACAGAGATACAGAGGTTATACTGTGCTAAGCTTACGAGAACTACGTTATCGGCTTACGGATAATCGCTCTAATAAAGCGCGTTCTAGTTTTAAATACACCTTGCTAATTGCTATAAAAATAGAATATAAATTGTATGTGGTAGGACAGGTAGGTAGGGCCATGGTACTGTGGGTCCACCTCACGGGCCGCCACTGATTGGTTCAAATGCAGACATTAAACATCATTACTAACCAAACTTTAGGCAATATTTTATTTTTATTATTTAGAAAGCCGCGAGTGTGTGTGTTTCTACACCTATTTTCTTACGGGATTGTGGCAAAAATTTTATTACAGAACAATACCGAACAACCGAAATTCATAAAAAGAATTAAACTTAAGAAATCTTAACAAAAATATTACACTATTTACAGGTGAAGTTACACTATATTTAGGTAAAAAACAAGATACATCTGCCAATATTTTGATTCTATTTAGGTAGCTTTAAAGTTAAGTGATTTTATTAAAGAATATAAGTATAGTAAATATGGTACTAATAACTAGAGTAAAAATGTTAGTAAACAACCAAAAAATTTAACAAAAATTGTTGTGTTATTTTTGTTTTTAGTTCATTTTGCTCTCTTAAGATGAACATCTACTAATTGATTTATAAATAAAGCATTCACAGGTGGGCGGTATTCTGCAGATAATTAACTTCGTTACGTCAAAAAGAAGTTTTACTCATGAACTCAAAATATACAATTTGTTACGTCACGACAATAAAATCTGAAGCGTTTAACTAAGAGGGATAAAGGCTTTTACCAATTACTACGTTTCATGGAGAAGCGTCGAGAATTCAATTTGATCTCAGTCTGACCGTAGAAGGCGTTTTCATGGACGGTATTCAAATCGTTTGAAAATCGGTTCTGAAGTTTTGACAAATGACAAAATGACTGACATATTTTTAAAAAAATTGTTTTGTTATATTTATTTTTGATTTAATCTAATTGCATAAGTGTCGTTTTACACAGACGTAATTTTAAGACAAATTTTGTGATAAAATTTATGATAAATTTGATTAGTAAAAAATTATAACAAAAATATGTACAAAATTACATGAAATTTTAATGTGTACAGTAACAAATTGGGATGCAATTTTTGCAAGAAATCATGCGCACTAAAGACCAGTGACGCATTGTTAAATGTCAATGTCAAATTATATCTAACTCAGCTTTTCGGTAAATAAAAATAAAGTAATTTAGGAAATAACAAATATAACCTTTTACGTTACTTTTGATTGAAATTGGCATTAGGAGGTTCTATTTGCTATTTCCGTGTGTTTTATCATTTTCTTGTCAAAAGTTTGAAAGAACATAAAAGATGTCTTGGTCCAGAGAACAAGTTATTGTTTTAATAGAGGAATATCAAAAACACACCTGTTTATACGCAGTGAAAACAAAACAATACATAAATAAACATTTACGGCAAAAAGCATTTGAAGAAGTGCTATTTATATTTATACCCAGATATTTCTCTTAAAACGTGTTTTTCGCTTTTTTAAAGATCTTGCAATTAATAGTATTGTATAAGTTACTGTGTAATAGTGAAAAAGTTCATTAAAATCCATATTTTTTTAGTTACTTATAAAGAAATAGTTATAAACAAATAGTCTAGTTTTTACAATATACAGTGACCGGCAGAAAGTGCGCAGCATATGGGAAAGTTTTTTATCTTTAAGTTTAAAAAAATAATTTTATTTTAGATAGGTTCTGCATGTTCTCAAACCAAAATAACACCCATTAAATCCGGTAAAAGTCTTATGGTATACGAGGTAGGATCAAAAATTTGAAATTCCGCTAAGAGTAAAGTACCTCTACCTTTCATTTTAGAATATTTTTTTACTAAGAATTATTGTTTTAATTTCAAAGTTATAATCAAATTGTAAATTTCGCTTATTTTGGACAAAAAAATTGATTTAATCGTATTTTCTGAATAACCCTATATAAAAAATAAATGGCAACCGAACAGTACAAAAATAAGATTTTCTGCAGACTTTGTTAGAGATTACCGTCGATCATAAGTCCGATTAGTGTGTTTTCTTAATATTATGGCTTTTTAAAATAAAAACATAAAAAAATTAAATATTTTTGCTGCACACCGTATTTTATTTTCTGAGGGAATAAGTTAATTTCATCAAACCGACATTTTTTAATTTACATTGACTTAAAGTATCTCCTAAATAGTTTTTTATACATTGAAGTATGCATAGAAAGTTTCCTTATTTTGCGTGACGAATAAAATCCGTTCAAAATGTATTTTAAATTAAAAATTTTTTCTTTATAAATCAAAAGGAAACTTTCTATGCGTACTTCAATGTATAAAAAACTATTTAGGATACGCTTTAAGTCAATGTAAATAAAAAAATATCAGTTAGATGAAATTAACTTGTTCCCTCAGAAAATAAAATACGGTGTGCAGCAAAAATATTTAATATTTTTATGTTTTTATTTTAAAAAGCTATAATATTACGAAAACAAACTAATCGGACTTATGATCGACGGTTATCTCTAACAAAGTCTGCAGAAAATCTTATTTTCGTACTGTTCGGTTGCCATTTATTTTTTATACAGGGTTATTCAGAAAACACTATTAAATCCATTTTTTTGTCCAAAATAAGCGAAATTTGGAATTTGGGTATAAGTTTGGAATTAAAACAATAATGCTTAGTAAAAAAATATTCTAAAATGAAAGATAGAGGTACTTTACTCTTAGCGGAATTTCAAATTTTTGATCCTACCTCGTATACCATAAGACTTTTACCGGATTTAATGGGTGTTATTTTGGTTTGAGAACATGCAGACCCTATCTAAAATAAAATTATTTTTTTAAACTTAAAGATAAAAAACTTTCCCATATGCCGCGCACTTTCTGCCGGTCACTGTATAAATTTAAAAATTACTTTATTTTTATCTACCGAAAAGCTGGGTTAAATATAATTTGACATTGACATTTAATAATGCGTCACTGGTCTTTAGTGCCCATGATTTCTTGCAAAAATTGCATCGAAAGTTGTTGCTGTGTCATACACATCAAAATTTCATGTAATTTTGTACATATTTTTGTTATAAATTTTTACTAATAACATTTATAATAAATTTTAGCACAAAATTTGTGTTAAAATTACGTCTGTGTAAAACGGCACTTAAATGTGATGTTTTAATGATATTTCTCTATTAACAACAGGTATTTTTACACAAATACAAGTCAAAAGTTAGATTAGGTTGCGTCAATCTGACAGTTCCATTCAAAGTTCACTTCTGATTTTGCTTTTATGAGATTCAAATCAAACTCAATACCCGTTTTCATGCTATTTTCAATTCGCAAAGGGGATTCAGATCGATTCGAGTACTTCATGAAAACGTAGGAACGTGGCAAATGTCAGTTTGCTCTAACCGAGAATGGTTAGCGGCGTGCCAACAAGGTTGTTTAAAATTGAAAAAGTTTTGTCTCCGCTGGGAATCGAACCCAGAACATCTCGCTTTGCCGGACGAACACGCTAGCCGATTGCGTCACAGAGACTCTGGACTGGATCTCAATTTTAAAAATACTTTGTCTGCGCGCCGCTTTACAAGAAAAATAAACGATTTCTAAACAATTAGGGACATATATCATTGTTTAGAGGTCTCATATTGGATTCCTTCAAATCCGTATACGTCGAAGACGCGACGTATACAGGGTGTCCGGGAAATCTCCCGGATATGAAAAAAACACGTGAAAAGAATACTACAAGTTCATATAAACTTCTTTCATATCGGCCTCCTCTTCGGAGATATGGGCTCCCAAAGAGCTCCCATGGAATTAAGTTTTTGAGACATAATTATTAAACCAACAGGTACTTAGGTATATTTCAATTTTTTTTCATATGATCTATACCCTTCAAATTACTATCCCAGACAGTGTTGCGAATTACTCACAGCTGCAGGGACGGACTAGCTGTGACACTAATGTGCCCATTTTTTTACGCCCTGTATGATAAAAACTTTGGACAAAGTTTTTTACATACCTTTAACTATTGACTAAAAATTAAGTACTATTCATTCATGTCGCTAATCCTAACCGTTTTCGGAAAAACGTCATTTTATTGCGATCATGTATTGATATTAAGCAGTTAAAAGGGAACATTTATAATTTATAGGAACAAAGATGTATCTTTTATTGAAATACGCTAAATATACATGATGTAAATATGTTAAAAAATGACGTTTTTCCAAAAACGGTTAGGATTAGCGACATGAATGAAGAGTACTTAATTTTTAGTCAATACTTAAAGATATGTAAAAAACGTTGTCCAAAGTTTTTATCATACAGGGCGTTAAAAAAATGGGCGCATTAGTGTCACAGCTAGTCCGTCCCTGCAGCTGTGATTAATTCGCAACACTTTCTGGGATAGTAATTTAAAGGGTCTTACCTAGTATAGATCATATGAAAAAAATATTGAAATATACCTGTTGGTGTAATAATTATGTGTCAAAAACTTAATTCCATGGAAGCTCTTTGGGAGCCCATATCTCCGAAAAGGAGGCCGATACGAAAGAAGTTTATATGAACTTGTAGTTTTCTTTTCACGTGTTTTTTTCATATCCGGAAGATTTCCTTTCCACGTGTTTTTTTCATATCCGGAAGATTTCCCACATGTTCCCGAACACCCTGTATATGCAGATGAACTATAAAATAGATCTTAAGAACACTATACCCGTTTTAAAATTGTCGAAAATTTTAAACTGTCAACAACTAATATAAAAATTGATTAAGTTATATGGCCGAAATTGCTCGAGACAAATTCAGTCTGTGCGTGACGCAATTGATAAGAACGTACATCCGGCACATGAAACACGATCCTTTTTCCATTATAAAAAAAAAATTGACGTTCCTGAGCCTTTCCAACTAAACTTTGTCAGGTATAAAGAAAACTAATCAACTTTTATTACCTGTACAGGACTATAATTTTGGAATATATTCATCTAAATTTATTAACGACTAGCTGGTTCCCCGTCAGTTTGCAGGTTTTTTAACTTTATATAATATGTATGGATCACAGACCTATAAAAAAAGTAGAATCCTTTTTCCCCATAAGACATGTGTTATTAAAAAAGCATCGCTAGGAAAGACTGACTTGAGGGGAAATTACTTTATTTTCCCTATAAAAAAGTTTAAGCTTGAATTCTCAACGTCATTCAATCTATTGCAAACCTATAACCTATTTCGCGTTGATTTTTTGAGTTTATTATTTTAATAAGTAACATTTAAAGAAAATCAATATCGTCGGTACATTATTTAGGTAGTATCTGATATATTACAAAAATATCAATTTATTTCATTGCTAATTTTGAGAGAATTGTATAGTGAAAGAAAAATGAGTGACAAATGACATAATAATGTAAAAAAAAATCTTACCCGATATTTTTCGCTATACAATTCTCCTAAAATAAGTGAAATTCCTTGATATTTATTAAATATGTCAATTATTACCTATAGAATATCAGGTCGAAACTGATTTTCTTTAAATTTTGTATAAAAGCTAGAAAACATAAATAAATCTACGCGAAATAGGTTATAGATTGGCAAGCATGTTGATACTCCCACCTTAATCATTTAAGTAATACATAAAAGGTAATCATTTGAAATTATATTAACGCCAACCAAAAGCACGAATGTCGCCGAGCCAATCGAGCCTATTGTTAGTGTTAGTAACTTTCCCTAGTTCGAGTGTTTATTGTGGTGTTTATTAATTTTCTTGAACAATTTGTTATTTTTGTGAAGAAAAGTTTTAAAATAAAAGCAACAATGCAGCTGTGTTGACTGCATATTTGGTTTAATATTGAGACGAGTAATGAATTTCAATAGGTGCATTGTTTTATAAAGATATATTATAAATATGTTGTGCTACCTAGTGATGTACCAATATTTTATCAGCTAAGTATGTTGTTTTTTGGTCTTTCAACAAACCCAAATAACACAACTCTGTATTTTCAAAGTCGGCTCGCGTCGATCGCTACGAAATTACAGTCATTGCACAGGAAGAAAAAATAATAACTATACTTGTTATGTTTCACAAATTTCACATTCTGTTTGGTAGACCCCACTTTGTAAAAGTTTGTTTTTTATATTTTAGCATTGGATATGTGTTTGTGTAAGTTGTTTTTATTGACTTGTATAGGAATGATATATATTTTTTCTTCCTGTGCAATGGAACCACAGTTTCACCAAGCATGTAGCCCAACACAAATTAATTAGAAATTACAGTCAGTTGGAATGATGCTGCCAACTCATATTAGTGGATGACAATCTATAAAAACCAAAACCTCATCAGTACAGAGATATAGCGTGCTATTTATACAGCCTATGAAGCATTCTTTTTTTTTTTATAGTTCTGTAGTATAGATATACGGCAGTAAATAAAGAAAACTGTTGGCCACTTGTCAAAAAACAACATCACGGACCATAGAAGATTCAGTAACTTTACTTTTTTAACATTAGTTTTACTTAATTTGACGTACCACGGCATCATCTTTTTGACGTACTTAATTACTACCCAGCGTTGCACAATCCAGTGGCTTAGCTTGCGTCTTGAAAGATAAGTGCATATTTTTCTCCTACTTTATTTTTACATACCTATTGTCGAAATGTAACTGCACATGTTTATATTTAGATAAACATTTTTTTTTAAATTGGGCTCTAGCATTTTTTATTTATTTTTTAGTTACTTGGTTACAAAATATTCACCCGCTTGCCGCTGCCCCCCTTATGTGAATTTCCATTTACCAAATTTTTCGAGCAATGAACTAAAAACTAAATTCTGGAAAATTAACACAACAATAAAATAGAATTTTTCAATGAGCTTAATATTATAATTTCACATGGCAGATCAATATATGGGACATTCTTAAAAACAGGAACCATTGATTAAACTTATATCAGATACTGATAATGTACCAAAGCTTGAGCTAAAAAATACTATTTATTTTAAGAAAAATTTTGGATGTAGCTGTACACTTTGTACGGTTTTAAGAAAATTTCGATGCTTTTTACCAACCATTTTTAGACGTGTACAAGGTGGTCCACTCTCAACGCAGGACTCCATAGCATTGAAGCTTCGTAACTTTTAAATACCTGTCAACAACAGAGTTAAGGACTATTCACACTTGTCAGTCACGTCTCAGTTCCGTTGCCGTTCCGTCTCAGTTTCATTCAGTAAATATCTGTGACGGCTATTCATACATATCAGTCAATAATTGTCCTCTATTGTTAGTAGTTGTAGTGGGTTTCTCTGAAAATTTGCGGAATGGCTAATTTTACAGATGACGAATTAGCTATGATTGCTGTAGCTCTTGAAGAGAAAGAAGGGGCGACTCGAACCCGAAAGAGGAAGTGGGTACATAAGGCGTGGTTGAAAAGGGAAATTGAGGGAGAATTCAGTACACTTTATAAGGAATTAATCGATGATGAAACCAAATTCTATGAGTATTTTAGAATGTCTTAAGATTGTACTTCTTAATAAAATAGAACCCCACTTGAGCCCAAATATTGTTTTTAAATCCTGAGTCCATATATTTGGAATCCGATAAATCATATAGAATAGGATATTCTCGAACCAACTCGATTAATTTTTCGTCATTCATATTTTTTATGTAAAAACAAAGAACTTTTTACGAAAACACGTCAGTCAAAACAAGAAAATATCGTTGACGACGAATTTAAATTACGACTGAACGGACACTGAAACGAGACTGATGGTAAAATCGGTGACGGCGCCGGACGTGTTTGAAAATGTCGGTTTTAAAATAAGGCAAAGATATATATTTTTTATCGTAACTGAGACTGTTTGACGGAACGGAACTGAGACGTGACTGACAAGTGTAAATAGTCCTTTATAGGGATTAGGGAGACATTAGGTTTACAATTTAAAATTATTTTGAATTATACAGGCTGTCCCCAATAGTCGGGGCATATCAAACATGCTTTTTTTTAGATGGAACCCCAGTATATTATATTATTTTTGGAATGCTTGATCAACTCTAAGAACTTTTTGTATAACATATTATATGCTTAAATTTAATAATTTTTAAGTTATTAACGATTTTTTAAAAATTTGATGTTTTGCAACACTTATTAAACAACATGCACATGACTGTAGAACAGAGCGATAATAGTACCTGATATTTTAGTTATAAAATAGGATTCTTAAGTAGTGACTGAAGCCTATTTTAAAAATACAAACAATGACCGGAGTCTTTTAAAATTACTATCTAAATGTAACAATTTAAAAACTTAAAAAGTCCTAAAAGGCTGTTAGTTTAAATACAACCTCTATTTGTTATGCCTTAAGGCAGACACAATTAAAAAATAAGCATTAGGCGATAAGCAATATAAGCAACAGAAATAAGATTTGACATGTAGAAACAAATCAATCGCGATACAATTAAGTTTTAAGTAACAAGTAACAAGAAAGAAAATTTAAGATATCGAAATATTCGAAATGTTGGATTTTCTACTGCAAGTTTCTTATTCCTGGCCAATTAAAAGCTGTATAAAATATGCCCCGCTCCAATAAATATTTTGACGTTGTCGGTCTGATTTTCAGGTTAGAGAGGTATTTTCAATTTAATTTTAACAATTTGTTTATGTGTTTGTGATAAAACCGATGAGTTTACAAAAATAATCATATTTTTTGGATTCGTAAAAAACAACAAAACACCAAAATAATCTGTTCCGTCAACAAAACGAAAAGTTAAAAGAAGATTATTATCGACAGCAATTTAAGAATTATGCCACAATACTGTATTATGCTATCATAGAAGTCAGGAGAGCTAAATCAAGCTTATATAAAAAAAAATCTGGGGTTCCTCAGAGCTCAAACTAAGGGCCACTTTTTTTTGCAATAACGATAATAAGATACCTAGGGTAGTGAATCATTTAAACTCGTTTATATTTAAAGTATAATAATAGTATGTTCTACAAAAGGTTTTTTCATTTTACCTATAAAGGATATAACCATCAAGCATTACTAAATATCTTTAATAGTCTTTGGAGAATAGCCTAGAATTACATGTTCAATGTATCTGTATAAAGTTTTGTCTCAAAGTGTAGATAATTTTAATTTTTTAAAATATGCTTTAGTCGCTACTTAACACTCATTTTGCGCAACCCAAATTTCATGTTTTAGTATCGCTCCGTTCTACCGAGAGGTGCATGTTTTTTAAGTGTTGTAAAACACCAAATTTTTGAAAAATTGTTAATAACTCAAAAAATATTATTTAAGCATAGGAGTATACAAGCATAAAGTATATTCTTAAAACTGATCAAGCAATTCAAAAATGTCATAATATACAGTGTACCATTTAAAAATTTATATGTTTGATATGCCGTGACTATTTGGGATTTTGGGATATCGTGTAAAATTCTAAATAATTTTAAATTGTAAACCTAATAGCTTATAACTCCGTTTTTGAGAAATATTAAAAAGTCTAGTACTTTAAACGCTATGAAATCCTGCGTAGAGAGAGGGCCATCCGGTATTAGTAAGATCATCAATAAGAAACAGTTATTTAAACACAATATGTTTGAAACAAATTTATTTGTAATTATTATTGCCTCTATCTTCTTTTTGAGGTTGCCAACTTTATCTGTTTAGCCAGATACAAGTTTTTTTTATTCATTGGTGGCCAATTCACTGTTGTTAAGTCGCCAATAATTTAAGATGGATTTATTTCAAAATTATTGTATTTCAAGAAAATAAACGTATCTACGTATTGAAGAGCCTACTTTTCTTTACATTACGACTTGGACGAAACTGTTTTGTCTGTTGCTTATTTTTAATAACATAAAAAGTTTATCTTTCTCTTTTACCGGATGATGGCTTATTGGTTTTAAATTATACGCCCACGCAGCTCATACAGTGCATATACCTTAAGGTTTTACAAGATAATTGTTTAACTTGATGTTAGGCACTGTTCTATTAGCGATTAAAATCTAAAATGTTTAATAGAAGGTTTATACAATATTCAATGTTGTTTGTAACGATTAATCTAATCATAATTAAAATTAAATTATAAATAAAAACTTGATTTGATTTTATCATAGCCGTCTCGTGCTGAGGCTAGTATATGCTGAGACAGCATATACTAGCCTCTTCACAAAGGCACTTTGACAGATCCAGGTGGGAGGCGTCCCCGAGGGAGAGGTGTGCACCATAGTCTTTAAGTCAGCGCTAGTGGCACGGAGTTCAACTATATAATTTGCTTGTCAAATTATGACAAAACGTCAAGACGTTGACATTCATTTGTTTATTAATTTAATATTTTGAGGTTAGTTTTATGACAGGACGTTGATATCGGTATATTTTCAGGTTAGTTTGTTTGTCAAATCATGACAAGACGTTAGTTGAGTACCCACTTTTATGGGGTTTTGATACTTATTCGCCTCATAGGCTTTTCTTTTGTTTTGGTTATATTTACTAGCTTTAAGATGTATCTGTAATTGGCACCAGTGCTGTTGATACTTCTAAATAAATAAACAAATAAATAATATCCGAAATCAACTGCCATTTTGGTTTGTTTCTCAGCTATACGATTGGTTTGAATCTTTAAGTAGTAAAAGGATATGAACTACGCGCCACGAGTTTTAAGCGCGATGTCCACTATACGTAACGTCACCATTGTTCCGTTACCGTCACAGAAAATATTCTTACATTGCAAGCAATGGACGAAATCACACTATTCGTCACGTTCACTTTCCATCGCCCTCCATTGGTTCCAATGTAAAAAAAATTTACTGTGATGGAATGGTGACGTTACATATAGTTTAGACGTCAAAATTTTTACGGCTTTTTTTAGTGAACAGGCCTGTATTCTTCCTTAAATTCCAGAGGGTCTTGTATTTTACTATAAACATATTTGATATATGAACTCTCTCCCGTATATCTATCCATGTATTAAGTTATAATAGACTTTTACTGGTTATAAAAAATGGTTATAAAATAAATATTTTTGGCAGCTGATAAATTGTGACATTAAATAATATAGGGATAAGAGCAAAACCTTATTATACCTGAATACCTAGATACAGAAACAGAAAAAATGTGTTCTCTGATACAATACATTCTCATTTTTATTGGTCTACTTAATTTCATAAAATCTTGTAGATAAAACCCGAAATTACCTATAGTATAAATTTTTAACAGAACAACGCTTAATATGAGGTCAAAAATTTGCCATGTAAAACCCTACGGATAGTTTGTAGAAAAATGCTCTGAATAGGGCAAAACAAAAAAATAGAAAAAAATTCCTAAGAATAATTTGTAAAATTAATTGTTTGTTAAAATAAACGCAGTATCTTTTAGTATACCTATTGTTTAAAATTGCCCAATTACCAAAATATTATTTGTAAAATTACAACAGAACTCTTTAATAAAGTATATCATAAATATAAAATAAACAATAGAAGAAATTATTATATAACTTGTATCCCTTTTATAGCACCTTCTACAAATAGATTTAAAAAAATTACATTTTTGATCTTATTCACAATATTAAGCTACACGCTTTGATTAGGTATTTTAAAAAGGCCAAGATGAATAATTAAGTGATTTCTTTTTATGGAATATTGAATATTACCTTGCGAACCCTAAAACCGACCTTGACAAATTTTGAGGACTTAAAGGTTTTTAACATTAATATACATCTATCTCTACACTTAAGATAAAAGCGTTAATTAATGAAATGATTTTAACTTTTTTGGCCGTCTTTGGTGTACCGACCCTTCCATATCTGACGTATCCGATTCTGTTTCATTGTACAGGGCTTCTGTCATTGCCAAATCGCTGTCAAAAACACCTGTCGACTTTGCTTTTTCTAAAGTTCTAACTGTAATATAAAGAACAAGGCGCGTAAAAAATAGCACATATACAGAGTCGTCACAAAGGATTATCTCCCCTTACCCAACACCGTTTTGACCATAAACAATCATATCAAGCGAAAACGTATAAACCTCCCGTTGTTTTGTTTTCTGAAGAATAATGTATAGTGGTGCAAATCCCAAACTATTAATAACTACTACCGTGCGAGCAAAAATTATTTGCATCAAAGAGGGCTTGGATTAAAAAACGTCGGGCTTGGTTTAGATCACAATGATATAGGGACGATATATTATCTAACCAAATTTAGGTTAAAAGTTTGTCAAATTCATATTGTGACATGATATGCCAAACTAATGAGTAATAAAATAAGTAGACAAATACAAATTTATTTTTGTTGTTTACAAAATTAACAAAGTAAGAATATACAGAAAGAAAAAGAAAAATAATTACATAAATTGCTGAAATTGGCCACCGCCATGCTCCAAGCATAAATTCACACGACTCCTCATGTTTTCGAAAGTGTTGACCAGTATCTCTGGAGAAATGTTACCACATTCTTGGATAATCCTTTCTTGTAATTGTTCTAAATTTGCAAGTGGTGTTTTAAAAATAGTGTTCTTTAAATGAGGAAAAACAAAGTAATCCATAACTGTTAAACAAGGTGATCTAGGTGGGAATTCAATGTCTGATCGAAAACTGATCAATCTGTCGTCGAAAAAATTGGCTGTATGGGCGGTTGCACCTTCCTGTTGAAAATATCCAAAACGTAGTTTGTCGTCAAGTAATTGCTCCACAAATGGATTCAAAATATTGTCTCTATACCGCTGGGCTCTAACTGTGTCATGGAAAAAAATAGAACCAACAATTCTTCTTCGGGAAACAGCTAACCAGACACCAATATTTTGAGGGTGCAATGTGGACTCTACAATTTCACTACTCCACATGCGTATATTCTGATAATTCACATAACCGGAGAGGTGGAACCGGGCTTCATCCGAAAAAATGTCAGGTCTAATAAATCATTTATTTCCAATAAATATATAAATAATAAAACATTAGGAAAATTTTCGTGAAAATCGTCCATGCACAAACCAGGATTGTATTGTCACTCACCATTTACTCTAACCCCGTTTCGAAAATACGCTTCAATCATGAATGTTTTGTGCTGTTCCGTAAAGCCCATTGTGTGAATTGTTCAAGAAATTGGAAAAATTAGCGATGAATCAAATTACTTGTAACGACTGTCAAAGATGACGGAATAACTGATTGATTGTTAATTCAGGTAGTTACTGACACCCAACAGGTATTAAGCTCTACGGCTAAGCATTACGTCCTTAGATGCAAGGCCCTCTTTGATGCAAATAATTTTTGCTCGCACGGTATGATGTTGTCAATATTTACTACGTAAATCTGATTGGCAATATATATTATTATTATGACCCAAATCACTAAACTGTACATCATAGAATTCATATTATATTATTAATTTATACTGTAATAAGGGCTCACGAAATTTAATATAATTTGCAAATACTAACAAACTTTGTTCCTTATATAAATCAGAATAATTTTTATGTGCACTTTTTTAATTTAACAATAAAATTTTATTTAATTAATTAAAAGGCACTTTATGGCTTATCGCTGATAAGGTGCATACCAGCCAATCGACTTCCTAACCACGGTGTATCAAATATTTTAAAATTATAAAAGAACATAATTAGAAAATTTTAATCTATGATAATAATAAAAGCCTTTACAAAAAAAAGGGAAGAAGAATATTGTAACCTTAGCAATAAACGCAAAAAGCCCGCGGCATTGCTCGCATTGCAAACTGTTATAATTTTTTAATTAACTTCCATAAAATAAATATATTTATCGTCAACCGTCAGTAAAGCCGTACATTATGAGAGTGATTTCCGGAAGTAAACGAACACTTTATTTTATTGTAAAATAAAATACTTTTCGTATTTAAAAGTCGGTAAAATAGACTAAAGGAAATTTGTCATTTATTGGTAACAATAAGAAACGAAAATCCATTATAAAATAAAACGTTGGGAAATATAAAGTCAGCTATTTCGTTACCTATCATCACTTGCATTGTTGACAGTTCCTTCGCCGGTACTTTTCCTTAAAACCAGGCTTGTTACTTCTCTTTGCGTTATGTTAACGATCAACGTATGATAAATTTCAACCAATACGTTGAATATATGGAATAACTTTTCTTTAAGTATTCCCAATTTTTCACGTCCGTTTTATAAAATTTAGTACGTTTTACCAACTCACATTATGTCGTGTGACATTAGAAAAGGACGTCCCAAATTTAAGCTCTATGGTTAAGATCTCGGACACTATAAAAAATAAATAAATACAGAGTCGGTCAAATTGTGACAGAGTTGCAAAACGTATCGAATATTGTAAAACAATCGATCTATCTACTTTAGTTATCAAAAATTTAGAAAAAAAACTGATATATTTGAAATTTGAAAACCCTGCGAACTAGTAGTGGTTAGTGGTCTTCAACGACGATAGAAAAAGATAGACATATTATCATTCTTTTTTATCATAACAAGCCGAGAAGACGTCAAATCTAAAGGTCCACCAGTTTCCTTGTGAGTTCCACAATAAAACAACTTGAAAATATACACCAAATTTTACTCTGAAAAAAGAATATGAAGAGCTGTCAAACATAATTTTTTTTCACAATTACTTCGTTATCATAGAGAAATTTAACTCGAACTCAGTCCGATTGTTGTTGCTATTTTGGGATTTTTTCCTCTTCGTTCGTTGCCAGGGCAGGGCCATTCCCGAGGAACTCAGTCCCAGAGACGTTTTCGTGAATGGTATTCAAATCGGTTCTAAAATTTTGACAAGATGACATATACCGGGTGTTTCTCAAAAGACGTTCACCCCTATAACTTTTCTGTATTTACAGATATTAAACTGAAATTTTGAGATTATGCATAAGAGATGAGTCTGCATTTATTGGCATAATTTTCAATTTGTTAGCACTGCCGGTTTGACCGGAAGTGACCTTGACTTTAGTAGTTTAAATGGGACATTTTGTATATTTTTACTTATTGTGATTCAGCATTAACGTTCTGAGTGAAATGACACCTCACTTGTCATTTTTCGACGAAATTTTTTATTTTCAATCTAGAGTGTTACAAATTAATTCTATTCTATACATTTGTACATTTTTTTAATTGTGAATTTTAACTTGTTTCGTGTTTTGGTCTTATTTTAAAAATAAAATAGTTTTAAAGTGTTTTATCTTAAACAAAATATTATTAACCTTATATGACGTATGTAAATGCATTACCATGTTCACAATATTTCACTTGAAAATAAATTATTTGATTTGATTTGATTTGATTTGATTGTTAATTTATAGTCAAGTAGTATATGAAAATTAAAATTATGTCATAATAATTGACTTTCTAAGTTTCACAAGAGTTTAAAAAATTAAATTTTGTTTTCTTGACGTTTACTACATTTTTCCAAATGGAACGATGGTGGTTCGACAGGATATTAAAACGAGCATTTTTTCCCCAACAATTTGATACCATACACTCCTATGCTATTTTAAAATTGACACGAAAAAATTTGCCTTATGTCCCAATCGCAAATTTAAAAGCGTCATACATTATGGCCTTTATGGTCTTTTCTAAAGAAATATAAAGGCGGCTTTGAAAAACAATGGAATGGTTTTGAAAACCAATATTATTATGGTTTTAAATTAAAATTGTACTGTAATTCGTTTATTAAACTTACATTGCAAATCAAATAAAATGGTTAGTTTTACTAGAAATTAACAAATTGATATGCTCCTAATTTTTGGAGTGACCAGAAAAATTCTTCTGAAGCCGCAAGATTGTATGTATTGTATGTTTTATAAACTAATGACATTACAACTTTATAGTAAAGCCATATTGCTTTTCAAAACCATTCCATTGTTTAAAAAAAAGGGAGGGCGGCAATAATGCATAACGCTTTTAAATTTGCGATTGGGATTTAAGGCAAATTCTTTAGTGTCAATTTTAAAACAGCATAGGAGTGTATGGTATCAAATTGTTGGAAAAAAATGCCTGTTTTAATTATCCTAGTGAACCACCATCGTTCCATTTGGAAAAATGGAGTAAACGTCAAGAAAGCAAAATTTAATTTTTTAAACGCTTGTGAAACTTAAAAAGTCAATTATTATGACATAATTTTAATTTTCATATACTACTTGACTATATAAATTAACAGATTTAATTAATTTGTAGCCCTCTAGATTGAAAATAAAAAATAAACATAAAAATGTTATAACACGTCAAAAAATAACAAGGTAGGTATCATTTTCCTCAGAATATGCTAAATTTCAATAAGTAAAAATATACAAGATGTCCTATTTAAAATACCAAAGTCAAGGTCACTTCCGGTCAAACCGGAAGTGCAAACAAATTGAAAATTATGCCAATAAATGCAGACTCATCTCTTATGCATAATCTCAAAATTCCATTTTAATAGGTATCTATAAATATAAAAAAGTTATAGGGGTGAACGTCTTTTGAGAAACACCCGGTATAGGTAGGTATTAAAGCAAACTTTTTGGTTTGTTATGTTTATTTTTTTGATTTCAACCAATCTCATTAAACAAACGTGGTTTTTAGTATTCTTGCTACCTTAATAGAAGGTATTTTTACATAAATCCAAGTCAAAGGGTAGGTTTAGGTTGCGTCAACCTGACTGAGTTCCATTCCAAGTTCAATTTTTTTGTGTCCACGTTTAGATCCCGATCAATACTATCCCAAAAAATACCGAATCAAACTTAAGATTCAGATCCAACTCAATATACGGAGGGGTGTTTCACTAGGTAAAATTTGTACACTGACTGCCGATTTTGGCAGTCAACTGCCCGTGACTGCCGATGACTGCCCGTGATTGCCGATGACTGCCAGTGATTACCGATGAATGCCGGTGATTGCTGATGACTGCCAGTGATTGCCGATGACTGCCAGTGATTGATGATGACTGCCAGTGATTGCCGATGACTGCCAGTAATTTTTTCAAATTTCATTCATCCATCATTACGATACGCCGAAAAATATGCGTTCTTATTGGTCAGATCAAAATTAATTCCGATAAATGCCGAGGGCGATTGCCGAAGACTGCCAGTGATTGCCAATGACTGCCCGTGATTACCGATGACTGCCAGTGATTGCCGATTACTGCCAGTGATTGCCGATGACTGCCAGTGATTGCCGATGACTGCCTCTGATTGTCGATGACTGCCAGTGATTGCCGATGACTGCCAGTGATTGCCAATGACTGCCAATCATTTTTTCAAATTTTATTTATCCATCATTACGAAACGCCGAAAAATTTGCGTTCTTATTGGTCAGATCAAAATTAATTCCGATAAATGCCGAGGGCGATTGCCGAAGACTGCCAGTGATTGCCGATGACTGCCAGTGATTGCCGATGACTGCCTAGACATTTGTACACCGACTGCCGTAGTGAGACACCCCTTGCAATATACTAACCCATATCATGCAATTTTTAATTCACAAAGTGGATTTAGATCGATTTGAATACTTCATGGAAACATAGTAAATGTTAAAAGACACTAAGTAGATTTCACAACTTTGTCACAATTTGATGATGAGCCTGGAATTGGGACACCCTGCACAAAGTCTGATTAGCTTGCAAAATTAAATAATCAACGCCAAAACAACGAATTAGTGAAGGAACGGTCACCAATGCACTTCAGAATGTACACCTCAGCGCGATGCAATAAAATTAGAACTAATCCTACCTTGGGAACTTTGATGCAAATATTAATCAATAAAAATAACTGAAATTCTTAAATAAGCCTTCAGATATAAAAATAAAAAAAGGAGTGTCACTGCAAAAACCATGCCTACTAATTTTTTACTTTTTCAAGGTGTAATCCTTAAAAAACTTACTCTGAGCCTCCAAGAGACTATTTTGCCTTTTGAGATCTTCGATGTCTTGCTGATGAGAACTGTTCTTTTTTCTCATGAACATAATGTATTCTGCAGCTTTCTTCAATATTTGAGCCCGACTAGCCTAGAACATAATTTTGAAGTTGCCAGCATGTCCAATTAAGCTAATATCATTAAAATGTGCTATTCCATAACCACTTGGATAAGGCAATGTAAAATGTTTAAAATTATAAATGTATTTGGTCATATTGTTTTGTGGTTTGTCTTTGTCCTATTTACTTTGTTTGTTTTTCTATTTATGTATTTTCTCTATCTTTATGATATCTTGTGCAGCAACATTTTTCTGGTGAAGTTGCTTGCCTGGGTCTGAACTGAAGAGTTAATTAAGTAATAAAAATTTAAGCATGTACCTATATGCTTTGTGTACTTATGTTTCTTTTTACCACCTAATTTTTAGATGTAGTCCTTTAAACGGTTTGAAAATATATAATATACTTTTTTTTTCAAAACAATAAAATTTTTAATTACATTAGTACATATTATACAGTGTGTCCAAGAAAGTATGCAACATATGGGAAAGTTTTTTATTACCGATTTCTCAGAAAATTTTATTCTTTATAAAAGTTGGTGCATGCCTTAAAACTATAAATGCATATTTCATATTTCACCTGCGGCTAATAGTAAGGGAGTAAATGCAATTTTTTCGAAATTGCCTTAAGAGTAAAGTACCTTAATTATTAGAAATACAGCAAAATTTTATATGGAAATGTTCTTGCAAATTAGTAAGTTAGTCCAAATACGACATTTAAGTTAGGTGTAACAATTTTTAATTTTTTTTGGTTAATCTCTATTTTCCCCTAAACGGTACACCTCTGATCGATTTTTTGTTTACGCAATTTTAATATATTTATTAAATAACTTGAACGTGGGTTTATAATAAAAATGGATTAAGTAGTTGCAAACTTTTTCAAACCTTTCAATGTTACGAGTTGGTTTAGATATTAGCGTGTTGCACTCCTACTTAAACACATTTTAGCCAACTTATGTTCTAAACAAAATTATGATAGAATCCAACTCTATTCATATTACTGGAAATAATTAATACAGTAGAACCCCGGTTATCCGAGGTAACGTGGGGGACACCCTCCTCGGATAACTGAAAACTCGGATAATCCAGATTTATTTATTCTCTGTAGTAAACGCAAAAACGTCGGCAAAAACGCACTGACGCAAATTTACATGCTAAAATAGTCTAAAAACAAAATTAGGGGAACCCCTCACAGGAGCCAGGGGAAATTCCCTGATAGCTCCGACGATTTTAAATGGATATATAGTACATACATTTTAGTAACTCGGATAATACGGAGCATAGACGCACGTATCTCGGATAATCAAGGTCTAAGAGGTCTAAGATTGGCTCGGTTAATCCGGAGCTTGGATAATCGCGACTCGGTTAATCGGGGTTCTACTGTAATTTATTTGTCATTTTCACCCATAGTACGCTGAAGTCCAAAAACCTATTTTAAAGAAATGCATATAAAAAAAATTAAAAATTGACACACCTAACTCAAATTTCGTATTCGGACTAAGTTTTTAATTTGCAAAAACATTTCCATATAAAATTTGGCTGTTTTTCTAACAATTAAGGTACTTTACTCTTAAGCCAATTTCGAAAAAATTGCATTTGCTCCCTTACTATTAGCCGCAGGTGAAATATGAAATATGCATTTATAGTTTTAAAGAATGCACCAACGTTTATAAAGAATAAAATTTTCTGAGCAATCGGTGATAAAAAACTTTCCCATATGTTGCATACTTTTTTGGACACACTGTATACAGTAGACTCCCGACTATCCGAAATAATGTGGGATTTCGGATAATCGAAATGTCGGATAATGCGGAGATTGAGGAAAATCATTAACTATAGGAAAAGTAACTTTATCTATGTACTTTTATAGATCTACATACATACATAATAAATTCTAAAAATTATGTATGTATTCATATTCATAAATTCAAGAAAGAGGTAATTGGTACTTGTTTTAATTTTAAAGTTTGTCGATTTTTGGCCGCAATGTCCCTCCATCTTTTCAGTAGAAGCACATCAGTGGGTGTCGCACTAGGCTGTTGTTCCACATAAAGCAGAGCGGTTTCAAATGCATCCTTTGCCGCGTAATGTAAAATTTTGGGTGATATTTCGACTGTGTTCTTAGAAATTTCGAATAATGCGCAGGCATAGCAAGAATCATTTCGGATAATCCGGTTCATGGGTCGCTTCGGATAATGCGGAGTTCGCATAATCGAGTTTCGGATAATCGGGAGTCTACTGTACTTAAAAATATTTAAATGTTATAAATCATAAATTTTATATATAACGATCTCTAAGCAATTTAAGTATTGTAATGCGGGAAATAAAATTGACTATGATTCACAAAGACCATTCAACATCAGAATTGCCAGTGTTCCTTAGCCCAATTTTGTTGGTGATCTAACCAACTTGCTCTGGGCCCTAAGTTAACTTTTGAGAACCATGTCATTAACATCTCTAAAAAAAATTTATTCAACGATTTTTGTGCTTAGGAACCTGAATAAGACAGTTGAACATAAAGTATGCCTGACTGAGTATCATACACTTTGTTTGTATGTATGTATGGTTTGGTGACGTGGGGACATTCATCTCATGTCACAAGGATTTTTGGCCTGCAGAGGAGGGTGCTTGCCGGGATCGGATATAGGGAGGAAGCAATTAATTTTAAATTGTTACACTGCCATCACGTACATTTATCAATCTTTAATTTACATAATAAGTATACCAGAACCTGGGTAAGTATCAGATGCTTGAGTCAGCGCGTGAGAACAATACAAGATCTCGTAGGGATATCAGGATCGATTTTCTGAGGCTTGGTAGGTCCTGGCATGCGACATTGCACTATGCACTGGCGTTCTACAATAAATTACCTGTCAGAGTTGGGGAGCTGCCAGTAAAACAGTTTACAGCATTGATAAGGGAGTATTTATTGAGGAAATGTTTTTATAATGTAAATGATTTTCTGGGCTGTGTTGTGGATACATAAGCAGGAATTCTCTCTTTGACCTATTTTATTTTAATCTGTTATATCTTAATGTGCTTTATCTTAATAAATTTTGTATTATTGTGTTTTAACTTAATTGTAATTTTAAATGATAAACTTCTTGTTGGGCAGAAACTGCTCAAATGATGTATAAATTTTATTTATTGAGATAATATTGTTACTGCTATGGGTAGGTACCTAAGATGTTAATTAACAGGATTTTCTTATTCTTGGTCTCTCTTTATCATTGTAACCTTATACCACTATTTATGAGGATTGTAAGACTTTGTTTATGAATGATTAAATTCTTATTCTGATTCTGACCATCTGGGAGGTGGATGGATTGAAGCACCTTTCCCTGAACCTGGTAAGCGGTGAAACCTCTTATCCCCACTAGTAAGAAAATTGATAATGCTGGACTTTTAACAGGTCCTGTAGATTAGGAACTTTTTTGGTTTTCATTTAGTATGTTTACTTCTTCGTTTGATATTTACTTATTGCCTAGTTTAATGTCTCTGTCGTTTATATGAAAAAGAAAACCTACCACCTTTTCTCCATTTAAAGCAGGCACCGAGTCTCGCAAACTGCTAAAGCTGTCTTTTATGTGATCTCTCCGCTTTCGCTCCAAAGCATTGTGATGTGCTCTTTTCTCAGCCTACAAAGAAAAAAACAGTGATCAGAGTTCTGAAGCAAGGGCTGCTGCCAAATGGTCTAACAGAGAATTGATTTTAATCCCATTGTTCCCTAGGCTGAAAATTCTGTCATAAATAAAACAACCCATGATAGGCTTAGATGCTCTTAGTGAAGACTGAACTGCAATGACGAATAGACTTTTGTACAATGACATTATGACATTTAAGCTAATAAAAACCTAATGATATTCTATAGGGATATATGTAAAAACATTCTGACCTTCTGACAAAACTAACTTATCATTAAGTATACCTCTTAGCCTACCTACCTAACTACCTACCTAAATTCTTTATAATAGATAGTTTTTGCAACATTACAAAACCTGCATTTTCACATTCATTTACAAAATGCCTTTTAGAATAACGAATAGTTCTTTACCTGAGAATAATACTGACTGCCAGAGGACTGTCTTGAAGATGGTAGTCTGGAATCAGAATCATCGCCATCCTAAAAGCATACATTCATACATAACCGTTTAATGACTGCAATAAATACTTACAATAAATATTTAACGTTCATTCTTTTTCTATATATTTAAATGTCCTATAAGATTTAAACCTAAATGTTATATATGTTATACCCCTGGCCACCAAATAACTTTCAGTTAGCATGCTTCTCTGCTCATTTTAATACAAAAATTGACCACAATTTACTTCATTCTATGTACAGCAATAATAGAAGTAATTTGTTAATCTAAACTTCGTAGAAAAACATAATTAGGTAAGTATCTCTAACAAAATGTACCTAGAACAATGTTTTTATTTGTCATAAATTTAACAATCATAACTTAAAGCAATGATGAGAAAACTTCTAATTACTGATATAAATACATATAGGGACTTAAAATTTCTTTGAAATATAGCATTCCCTCTAGGTCGAGCTTCGGCTTGAAATAGTTCCTATTTAAAAATAAGAATCCCAGAGCCAGAGCAATTTTAGAAACTGTACCCCCATTCAGCCTAGTTACTTCTAGCAAATTAAGCTGGAGAAACGATCTAAATAACGCCATACGATTGAATTTAAATGCTATATTTTCTTGACAACTTACATCACTTTCAACATCGACATCTCGATCATCGTCACTCATCATGATTAGAGTCTTGGATATAATTTAAAGAATTTCCAAAACCTTCCAGATAACTTGCAATCCGTTTTGAAAAATTATATCCTTTTGGCAATGTATTAATGTAATTTTACAAACTTACAAACCAAAAACACCCACTAACTTCATAAAAAAATTGTAAATTTCTGTAGTAAAAACAACCATCAAAACACGAGATAGGCTGATAGACGACGTTTAGCTGACAGCCGACGTGTAGACACTACCACAGAAAAATAAAAGGTTTGTACGGGTTTGTTCGCGTAGACAGTTGGTGACTTGCACAGAAAAAAATACGAGACGGTAATTCTGAAATGAATTCCATCACGTGCGCAAGCGCGCCGTTTGTTGTTATGTCTAATTTAAAATATTGGCGGAAGAATAATTTCGGCCAATTTAGGTATTTGGATGAATAAATATGGAGAATAGGATAGATAATATTATACACATATGAATATGTATTTACAATTATTATTTTTTGCCTTCAGAAGTGATATACTAGTTAATTGAATTTACTCCTTATAGATATTATTATATTATACAGGGTGACCGGTCCGCTAATTAATGGTACATAGAAAAACCACATACTCCCTACGTAAAAATATTAGGATTTAATCA
This sequence comes from Polydrusus pterygomalis, assembly GCA_963969555.1. Lineage (NCBI taxonomy): Eukaryota > Metazoa > Arthropoda > Insecta > Coleoptera > Curculionidae > Polydrusus > Polydrusus pterygomalis. The sequence goes on from OZ018375.1 coordinate 83,066,342, forward strand.
TACTTACCTATATCTGAAAGTTGATATTAACTGAGATACAGAGTGTTAAAGTTAAAACGTTATTTTTGTTTTTCTCTGATAACTTTGAGAAAAACCAACATTTTTTTACAACATTTTGCAGTTGGGTTTTTTTTTAGGATGAGAAATAGATTTTTTTGTGAAATTTTAATGTGCAAAGTAGAGGGCGCTGTCTGCGGTTTTTCGCATATTTATTTAGGTCATAACTTTTTTCTGCCTCGGTGTATTTAAGTTTTTAATGAAAATAATAATTTTTCGATATTTATTACATAAAAAAGATATACTAAGTTTAGGTCGCACAGAGTTGCCGTTTCGGAGATATTTGCATTTAAATTATTCAGCGCGCTAGCTGAGACAAGCAAATAATGTTTTAATGTTTCTTCTTACCAATTAACTTTTACATGAGAAATGTTCTAGTACTGGTAATTGGGAATAATACATACAAAAATTGGATTGTTCTTTATATATAGTATAATAGTATATCTTTTGTATGCAATAAATATCGAAAAATTATTATTTTCATTTTAAAAACTTAAATACACCAAGGCAGAAAAAAGTACCCAGTAAACACGACATGAAAGCTCCGGAGGTGGACAGAAGGCGCATTGCCGAAACGTCGGTGTCGGGCCGCCAGCTACAATATCGGCGGCGTGGAGGTAGGGCATGACCGCTCGGCCGCCGGGCGGCTTAATAGCTACATAACGGACCTGGTTGTGCGGTACAGACGCTACTTTTTACCACTGAGCCGCGGGGGATTTGGTTAGCGCGCGGCATCTCGACGAGACCGCGGACGGTTCGCTGGCAATTCATTTTAAATACCAGCGAGGGACCGCGCATGGTTAGAGGGAAGTCTTACCATTAAAACTCACCGTAAAGTAGAAAACAACAGTTTTATTGTTTAACAAACCCTGCAAATATAAGACGTTATTCTGATTCATTTACACATAACTTTTAATTATTTTTTTTTGCGACTCATCCGCCCGCCTTCCCTGTCGGAAGCATTTTTATCCAGTTTCTAATGGTCAGAACAATATCTGAATTTGTTGCATTGAACGTTATTGGATTTCTTCGTACAGCACCTAAAAACCATTTGGTTTGGTTAAGTTTATATACTATAAAATACTGCATACAAAGAATAGTCAAGCATGCACTATTTTTTTTGTTTTAACACTTTCAACTTTACATATTATTATGAGAGTAACAGAGGTATAAAAAAATTTACAATAAAATTATATAGGTATGAAACTTAAACTCACTTACAGTTTTGTTCTCTGGTACTGAATCATCTGTCTGAGGGGTGTCTTTTTATCTTGGAAATCAGTAAGTTCGTCTAAATGATGAATCCTGTATTCTGCCTACAGGCACTGAATCTTCTTGAGGAATGTAGCTTTTATAATAATAAACGAACGCCTCGTGCTCGTGGAAAAATAATTTTAATGTTCTGTCTACCGTCATTCACCTGTCAAGTGTCAGTTCTTTCGCAGAAGCACAACGGCGCGAATTTCAAAAATACGCGGCTGGCTTGCGATTACCCAGTAAACCAAAGCTGGCGGTAAAAGGTCGGCCGCCTTCCGGCATTGACGGGAAATCGACGGCTCTTGTTGCCGATTACTGGCCGCTTCTGGCTCTCGCGTTACCTTCCATGCGTCGAACTACTACGGCTAATAGTCTGCCACCCAATGGTGGTTAGCGCAGCACATGAGAAACGGACCTTATCATTCGAATCGGACACGGTTAGAAGATATCTCGCCGGTTGTGACAAAGAGTCGACGTGCCGTGTACCACCCGCGAGTGGGTAGCTGACTACTATACGTTCCTCGTTTTACTTGTTTGGCAACGGCTAATCGCAAGCCAGCCGCTTATTTTTGAAATTCGCGCCGTTTAGCTGCTGCGAAAGAACTGACACTTGACAGGTGACGGTAGACAGACAATTAAAATTATTTTTCCACGAGCACGAGGCGTTCCTTTATTGTTATAAAAGCTACATTTCTCAAAAAGATTCAGTGCCTGTAGGCAGAATACAGGATTCATCATTAGACCAACTTATGACTGATTTCCAAGATAAAGAAGACACCCCTCAGACAGAGGATTCAGTGCCAGAGAACAAAACAGTGAGTTTAAGTTTCATACAGGGTTAGGAAAAATTACCAGAACGGTCGATTATTTCAAAATATGCAGGGGTTATCAAAAAACGTCTTATATAAAATGTAGGGCTGTTAAAAATCTACATATCGGTGATAAATTGAAATATACAGGGTCGCCCACAAAGTTGTGGAGAATGATAGTTATATTTTTTTAAATGGATGGATGGAAAGTATATTTTTACATTTTTCAGTTCCACATAAAATTATAATTATTTTTTATTAAATGCATTATTAGTCTATACTTCATAGTTTCCGAGATATTGACTCTCGAAACGTGACATTTTTGAACTTTGACAGCTTATAACTTTCTAACAGTACGTCTTAGAGCAAAAAGGCTTACATGTCCCTATCTTCAATTTTTAATATCTTCCCAAAAAAATCAACTTCCGGTTAAACCGGATGTAACACGAAAGCAGGAAATATAGTTGTTCCGGTTTAACTTGAAGTTGATTTTTTGGGAAGATAATAAAATTTCAAGATAGGGACATGTAAGCCGTTTTGCTCTAAGACGTACTGTTAGAAAGTTAGAAGCTGTCAAAGTTCAAAAATGTCACTTTTCGAGAGTCAATATCTCGGAAACTATGAAGTATAGACTAATAATGCATTTAATAAAAAATAATTATAGTTTTATATGGAACTGAAAAATGTAAAAATATACAGGGTGTTCCATTTAAAAAAATATAACTATCATTCTCCACAACTTTGTAGGCGACCTTGTATATTTCAATTTATCACCGATATGTAGATTTTTAACAGCCCTAGATTTTTTATATAAGACTTTTTTTAATAACCCCTGTATATTTTGAAATAATTGACAGTTCTGGTAATTTTTCCTAACCCTGTATATAATTGTAAATTTTTTATACCTGTACTCTCATGTGATAGTTAAAAGTGTTAAAACAAAAAAATTAGTGCATGCTTGGATATTCTTTGTACGCAGATTTTATAGTATGTAAACTTAACCAAACCAAATGGTTTTTAGGTGTTGTACGATGTACGAAGAAGAAATCCAATAACATCCAATGCAACAAATTCAGATATTGTTCTGACGTGCCAATAGAAACTGGAGAAAAACTGCTTCCGACAGGGAAGGCAGGCGGATGAGTCGCAAAAAAAAATAATAAAAAATTATGTGTAAATGAATCAGAATAACGTCTTATAATTGCAGGGTTTGTTAAACAATAAAACTGTTGTTTTCTACTAACGGTGAGTTTTAATGGTAAGACTTCCCCCTAACCATGCGCGATCCCTCGCTGGTATTTAAATGAATTGCCAGCGAACCGTCCGCGGTCTCGTCGAGATGCCGCGCGCTGACCAAATCTGTACAGCCCGCGGCTCAGCGGTAAAAAGTAGCGTCTGTACCGCACAACCAGGTTCGTTATGTAGGTATTAAGCCGCCCGGCGGCCGAGCGGTCATGCCCTACCTCCACGCCGCCGATATTGTAGCTGGCGGCCCGACACCGACGTTTCGGCAATGCGCCTTCTGTCCACCTCCGGAGCTTTCATGTCGTGTTTACTGGGTAGCCGTGGCCAAACAAGTAAAACGAGGAACGTAGTAGTCAGCTACCCGCGCGCGGGTGGTACACAGCACGTCGACTCTTTTGTCACAACCGGCGAGATATCTTCTAACCGTGTCCGATTCGAAAGATAAGGTCCGTTTCTCATGTGCTGCGCTACTACCACCATCGGGTGGCAGACTATTAGCCGTGGTAGTTCGACGCATGGAAGGTAACGCGCGATAGCCAGAAGCGGCCAGTAATCGGCAACAAGAGCCGTCGATTTTTCGTCAGTGCCGGAAGGCGGCCGAACTTTTACCGCCAGCTTTGGTTTACTGGGTAATGACCTAATAAATATGCGAAAAAACCGCAGACAGCGCCCTCTACTTTGCACATTAAAATTTCACAAAAAAATCAATTTCTCATCCTAAAAAAAACCCAACTGCAAAATTTTGTGAAAAAATGTTGGTTTTTCTCAAAGTTATCAGAGAAAAACAAAAATGAAGTTTTAACTCAGTTAATATAACTTTCAGATATAGGTAAGTACGATTAAATCCTAATATTTTTAAGTATATAGGGAGTGTCTGTGGTTTTTCTATGTACCATTAATTAGCGGACACCCTGTATATATTAGTGGGAGGAGATTGTTAGGAAAGTAAAAAACACCGAATTACTTATTAATAATCTATAAACTTACATTTTGCAAGTGTAAAATATTTGTTTGTTAGCTCATAAGCATCAACTATTAATATAATGTTCCAAAAGGAAAAAAATAGATTTATAGTTATAATTTATATTTATTAACAGCAAAATAAGCTAACAACTTATAATCCACATTCAATAAATATACAAAATACTTATTTTATATCGTAAATAATATATAGTCTAATTTATATGTTTTTCTCAACAATTTTTTAAACTTGTTAAAGCTTGTGTTCCTTTCTCAAATGGTCACACAGGTCAACGCTTTTGGGGTAGTAGATCTTACACCACAGACATTTAAAATTAAAGACAGTTTCATCGAAAAAATATTCTTGTTTTTGATTACCATGCTTATTTTACGGCAATTCAAATAATTGTGGTATATAATTTCTCGCAAATTTTGCAAATAACCGGCATGTTTATGCGTTTCGGTACGAAAAACACACTTAAAAACAAATCACGAACAAAATCCGCTGAAACAATAAACAAACTTATTTCCACTTTTTAAGTTTTTACTGGTGACAGTTGCGACGAAACTACGAACGAACGACAATGACAGTTCGATTCGCACATGCGCTGTCGTTGGAATACATTTCAGATTTTAACGTCTCGTAAAAAAAGTGGCGTATTTGGGTTTGTTCGATGACAAATCGCCGCAGAATGTCGCTCTTTTTACCGTGTTAAGGACGGTCACCGAAAAGATTTACCCCTGAATTTGTTAGTAAACGCATGTCTGCGATGACAAAAACGTGTCTTCAAAATTGTCCCCATAATTTTGGCTTCTTCCCCTTATAAAGGTTTCCTCACCAGCTTTTGATTGATTTTGAATGACGCCGCCAGCTGACGCCTTGTCACATGCCTTTGATGATCATTAAAAAGGGGAGTTTGCTCCCCTAAAGCTTTTAAAAAATCTAAAGTTTCGAAATCGTCCAAAAATTCATCTTCTGACGCCCTACTAGGCAGGCTATTCATGCCGCTAACACTTTCGTTACTCATGTTGTTTGCGCAGTAAAAATTTCTAATTGTCCAGGGATGCCAGGCCGCCACTGAAAAAACAAACTACTTGACGCTACAAGTAGTCTGTCAGTGAATGGTCCCACTACCTTTTACCCCGCTAGCTGGAAATGCTAACAGCCACTCGATGCGCAAAGAAAAGGGGCATTTATTTTCAAAAATAAAATTTTAAGGGATATTTAAATTTCTTTACAACGGAATTAATTTATTAACGATAAGTAGAAACTTATTTTGTGTTAATAAAACCGTTAAAAAGTTTAAAAGTTGGCAGGAATAATAAATAAAATACAAAACAAAATATTTTATTCGATATCACGGAGGGCTTATAGTCCTTATTTTTTGTCTTGTTTGATTTTAATTTTAATTTTTTCAGGGTAAGTCTGTCCGTTGTAAGTAAGTTCGCCCTAAATAAACTACTATTTTATATACAAAATAAAACGAAAACCCTAAATGAACAAAATTAAAATCTTCTAAAATTTTCCAAAAATCCTATGTAACTAATAACCAACTAAGATTATTTTTAAGATATCGTGACTGTTGTTAACACTATATCGCTATAGAAGCGCGACGAACTTTAAAAGTCTAATATGTATTTGTCGCACTATTTTCTATAGGACTGCGGTAAGAGCGTGCTTTTTGCAAAGGTCTTAAGTCCAAATTTGTTGAAAATGATTCCTGAAAATAAAGAGAAAAAATTCTGTATTTTTAGTTTAAGAGGTAGGCTTCTATACCACGTCGGTCGGACACCACCTGCAATGCCAGGATAATGCTGCCTAATTGGCTTTCGAACTGTGACTATTCTGTCTGAAAACGTTTTACCAAGCCGTGTCCAACGATGAAGGCTTTTTTACGGGCGCTAACGTTTAGACTAGTCTGACAACACGGCCGTAGTTCTTTTAAGTTTTACTATTTCGCCAAAAGGCTATTCTTTTTTATTTTCTTAATTCTATATGAAAACGCACTTTATATAGATCGCTGAGAATTTTTGAATGCCTCTATCCATATGATAATCAAAATTTTGATAGTCAATTTAAATGTTTTTTGAAACTTCACAGCTTCTACAAGAATGAGTTCCTTGAATAGTTTTCCATTAAAACGATGTTGGTGTTCCGCAGGGTTCAGTACTTGGCCCACTGCTATTTTTGATATACATAAACGACCTACCCTTTACTGATGCCTCTTCCCACTACACTGTCTTCGCGGATGACACCACCTTTTCTTCTACATCTGATGATCGCGATACTGCATTAGTCGGATCTGTGGAGTCGCAGTCGAGGGCTGAAGACTGGTTCTCTGCAAATAGGCTACATTTGAATAATTCCAAGACCGAACATGTGATGTTTACTATGAAACAACTTCCACAAGAGGAAGCAGAGCAGGTGGTAAGATTTTTGGGAGTGTATATCGATCCAAGATTGAGATGGAATTCTCATATTGATATTTTAATTGGGAAGCTTAATTCCAATATCTTTGTCTTGAGAAATTTATCACACTGTGTGACAGCTGATGTCCTAAAGCAGGCTTATTTTTCATTATGTCACAGCCATATGTCATATGCTATGTTGGTTTGGGGGCATGCACCCGGGGCTGATCAGGTATTTAGACTTCAACGGAAGGCAGTAAGACTGATTTCAGGACTATCCTATAGAGCCGATTGCAGAAACGCATTTATTCAAAATAAGATACTTACTTTTCCATCATTATATATCTTTGAAAACTTGGTTCACGTCCGAAAGAACTTAAACATGTACACACTACACCAAGACATTCACTGCCACGATACGCGAACAAAGAATAAGCTGGTACCCAGATACCATAGATTAAATAGGTGTCAAGACGGCCCGGGTTGTCTGGCTGTTCGTTTTTTTAACAAGTTACCTAGTCATATAAAAGGTTTACCCATTTTTCTGTTTAAACGGGACGTGAAAGAACTGCTGATCAGGGGTGCCTTTTTTTCTTTTGACGAGTTTTATGATTGTAACTTTTAATTATTTTAATGTGTTGTATGTTAAGGCGGCAGTATCAACATGCTTGCCAACCTATAACCTATTTCGCGTAGATTTATTTATGTTTTCTAGCTTTTATACAAAATTTAAAGAAAATCAGTATCGACTTGATATTCTATAGGTAATAATTGACATATTTAATAAATATCAAGGAATTTCATAACTTATTTTAGGAGAATTGTATAGCGAAAAATATCGGGTAAGATTTTTTTTAACATTATTATGTCATTGTCACTCATTGTTCTTTCACTATACAATTCTCCCAAAATTAGCAATAAAATAAATTGATATTTTTGTAATATATCGGATACTACCTAAATAATGTACCGACGATATTGATTTTCTTTAAATGTTAGTTATTAAAATAATAAACTCAAAAAATCAACGCGAAATAGGTTATAGGTTGGCAATAGATTGAATGACGTTGAGAATTCAACCTTAATGCCTAAATTGTTATTAATTGTTACTTGTACCTATTTATTTCATCATCCTAAAAATTGTGAATGTCACTGTACGTGAGATGTAGTTTTTAGTGTCTATTATACAGACTTTATTTTTTTATGATTTTAATATTTTGTAATAACTTGTTATTTTGACTTGTGTAAATACTGAATTGTATGTAAGCACCAATAAACAATAAATAAATAAATAAAATGTTAAAAGCTGAACTTGAGTTGTGGTATAAAAAATGCAAAAACAAAAACCGAAGGAAGATTTGGACAAAGTGTATTCCGAATGTGATGCCAATATATTTCCTAATATAAAAAGGCTTTTACAAATTTTTTTAACTTTGCCTATTACAACCGCCACATCTGAAAGGTCCTTTTCAAATTTAAAATATTTAAAGACATATCTGCGTAGCACCACGGAAGATGACAGATTAAATGGTTTGGCAGTTCTTTATGCGAACCACGATATTGATATTACCGTGGCAGAAATTCTGGACGAAAAGGCAAAAACAAAACGAAGAATTTTACTTTAATAATAGTATTATTAGTGATTACTTACATTGTAAAAGGTTTTTGTTTTGTTTTAGTATAAGTATGATTAATATATGCGTTACTTATTTTAAATACATTTTTACTAATTAAAATGAAATCTCTAATTTTTTTTCATAAATATTTAGTTAGGGCCAGCGGCGTATTATTGCAGATGTTTTAGGGGGCTGTCGCTCTCGTCAATCATACGTATTTTACCCAAAAAAGGGCGTGGCAACCAAAAAATGTTTCGCCTGCGGCGCAAAAAGTTAAACCCCCCCCCCCCCGAACTAAATTTCTGGTTGCGCCACTGACTGGAATTCTGGAATTCCATAAAATTTTGATCATACTTTGTGTCTGCAAAATGGTAGAATGTATAAAATTTGATAAAAACTAGCGAACGTTGGTATTGGTGGTTATTTACAATTTGTATCCGATTTTTATATAAAAAAAAAACAAGAGAATGTCAAGAGTTAACCCAGGTAGCAAATACACGTCATTTACACGCAGAAAAAACGTACCCATTCTCGTCAAAGTCACCAAAAAAGTGACGGGCAATCAACGTTTATATGACGGCAATATGTCACAGCGAATTGACGTCATTCCGGACACGTTAATAAGACGTATATTGTTCACCTCAAAAAGACCTATTCCCGAGTAGGGATAACATGGTGAATTATTGGTTTTAACCGTGTCAAAGTAATAAATGCTGACATTTTCGCTCCGATTGCAGGGTCTACAGCGTTCTTTACTTCATTGAATTCAAAAATAATGATACCTGAATCGAAGGCAAGCTATTCAAATTTTGACATGGTTGAAACTCGAGCTTCCATTCTAGGATGTTTGATAAATTAAACACATAAATAAATAATCTGTAAAAACGACAGTTTTTTTAAATTTTTACTACACTAATGACCTCAAAATCAGATTACATAGCTATCCCATCATTACGGTTATGATACAAAGGAATTGAAACACTTATAAAACCGAAAACACCAATTATTAAAACACAAAAGAAACGAATAAACAAAATGTCGCGCATGCCACCAAACTAAAGCGGTAAATGAGACAAACGTCTACGTGGGTGACAAGCGTGGGCGAGGGCAATGTCAATTGTCAATTTTTAGCGGGAAATTCAAATATTTAGAAATTAGTTATTTGTCATGGTACCTACTGTTATTTGTATACCTGCATCGCTAAGTATCTGAACATTTGTGTTTGTGCATATATATGATACGTATACCTTTCTTGTGATTGTCCTTTTTAGGACGACAAGTAAATTAAATTTATAAAAAAATATGTCTTAAAGTTATCTTATAAAAATATTTTAAAATACTATGTATATTTTTGTTTGACATCACCATATTATTTATCGTTCAATATATAGGTACCTATTTACAATATTTACGATGATCAATCTGATATTTTTTTTCTATATACCTGTATGTATACTTATTTCAGTTAAATTTACGTACCTATATTATTAAGTCATTAAATTAAGCTTTTATAGAAATAAATTAGGGACGTTATAATGACATGATATATACGAACTATTTCAACATCTCTAAAATAGGTATCAAATTCGACGTGTAAATGACGTAACTTAAAACCCGTGATAATTTTCGACCAAATATCACCACATATCGACGTCAAAATCAGGTGAATTCACGTGACTCTGCTACCTGGGAAGTTCACTATTGCCATGGATTTGGGCATATTTCACGTATTTGGCAGTCGATATCAAAAAACCAGAAGTAGTAATACGGTTTAAACTACGGTAGAAATGGCGGATTTAAGAGTTTCAGAATGTCAATTTTCTGCAAATCATTTTGCGTCTACAAGTCCACCATATTTGAAGATCTGCAAAGTTGCAGGTATTCATTTTCTGTAATCTCACCCCACCTCTTTAAAGAACATGTACGCTGTCACGCTTACGCTGAGAAATTTTACGCCCATGGGGATGGGGATCCGAGTTTCTGGGTCTCCGAGGGGTCAGCCCGAGTGGTCATCATGTCGGCGACACGAAACTTACTGATGGATACCAGAGTTGCCAACCGCACAGAATATATAGCTACGCAATAGCTATCTATATAGGTGGTCAAGCAGCCATAAAGGCAATTTGCTCCAACGACCAACAGTACTAAGTCAAAAATTACTAAGGCACTGTCGCAACAATATCTCTGCACTGCACACTTGGTGCTCAACATTGAATCACCTTGTGTTGGGTTCCTGGACACAGCAAAATATATGGCAACGAGACTGCCGATGCGCTCGCCAGGGAGGGCCTAAGCATGTCTGTCGAACTAGCAGAGAATACTGTGACTAGACCACAGGGATCAGTCAAAGAAGAGATAGATCGAACAGCTAAACAACTTGCGTAAAGCAGATGGACACAGCTTACAACTTGTAGCATCTCCAGGCTAGGCAATTGTGGCCCCTACTTGATAAAAGGAGAACAGCAGAGCTATTACAGCACAGTCGGAAGGACCTAAGAAACATCACTGCCGTAGTCACCGGACATTGCCTCTCCGGTAGACACGCTGAACGTATGCAAATACCAACTAACATTTTCTGTAGAAGTTGGAAAGATGAAGAAGAGGAGAAAGGTATTCAGCATTTCCTGTGTTAATGCCCCGGCCTCGCGAGAAGAAGGTTCAATGCCCTGGGCGAACCATTTTTTAATTATCTGGAGGAAGTGAGCAGCCTGCAACTGGGTCGACTTACTAAGTTTATTAACAGCAGTGGCTGGTTTGAATGAGCTGTCAAGATTTTTCCACGATCGCGTTAACCATCAGGAAGCTGATGCAAATAGGTTCCGCGGAACATGTGTGGTACCACAGCGGTCCTTATAGGACTACGTGTGACTGTTTGGACAATGCCAGAGGTTTGACACTCTAAACTAACCTAACTTAACCTATATAATATTCTGTGCCAATCGTAATAGAATTTGCTTTTTAAAATGACGTAGCGGCGACACAAGAATTTTAATTGATACGTAGCGACTTTTGAACCGATAAAGGTTAGTCGCTATTTTTAGTAGTAAAGGGCCTTTTTTATTGGCATAATAATCAATGACCAATAAAACTTGAGCAATATCGTGGAACACATCTTTAAATCGGAAAGAGGTACCCCTTCTGTCCATGTGCCTACGTGTTTTATGCACGTCTCGCGAAACGTGCCTAAGGCTGCATCCACAAACATCCGTGATACACATCCGTTGTGTACCACATGATTAATCTGGTAATTCATTGGTTCATATTAATCATGTGGTACAGAACGGATTCGTATCACGGATGTATGTGGATCCAGGCTTATTCACTGGTCCACTGCCTGGTTATGTTATGTCAATTTGTCAATAATATATATAAATGTAGTTATCTTAGCAAATTGTAAAGTTTTGTAAATGTTAATTATGTAATTGTTAGCTTTGCTATTAAATAAAGATTATTATTATTATTATTATTATTATTATTAATTCGAGTGCCACTTGCATATAAAACCAAATGTGATAATTGGGAGTATATAATTTGTATAAAAAATTTTAAACAGTAAAACTGTTGATATTCGAAATTGTAGTTTCAGCACAGGCAGACGTTTTTATAAAGGATGACTTTTTCTTCTATACCTACTGATAAAAAAAAGCTTTTCTTGCAAACTCTATTTGTGGACACACTGTATAGTAAATTATTCTGAAAATTTAGGCGAAACTCAAAAATATTTTACGCACCGTGTCTTCCCTAATATATTTGCGCCATTCTTTGTGTTTTCCGTGTATCTCATGTTTAGCTACGCCAGTGGCAAGTCAATAAAAAAACATTCCACTGTTGTGCATTGCGCCATATTGAAAAAGTACTATGCTTTAAAGTGTCTTTACACGAAGTGTACTTTTTGGGCGATAGCCAAAAAAACGTCATGGCCGTATGCACTTCGTAACTAAAATAATTTCTCTGTGGTGCAGCGTTCCTAATTACAATCCTTATTTTGTGACAGGTAGACATAATTAAGACTAGAACTAGAACTAATAAGTGAAACATTTTCTTTTCTGTGCTGTTCTGACTGACTTGTCACATTGACATTGGATTGACAAAGTGAAAAGTGACAAACCAAAAGAGGAGCGAGTAGTATTTCGGGCTGGGCATTTTTCATTTTTCGTATTTTTATAAATAAAATTTATTATTTGTTATAAAAATTTGATATTCAGCGCATCATACAATTGGTTTTCAGAAGTGAAATAGTAAAAACTATTTAAAATGAATAAACGTTGTGCTAAGTGTGACAAAACTGTGTACCCGACCGAAGAATTAAAATGTCTGGACAAGGTAATTATAACTTCTCGAAGTATTTATCCATAACTCTATTGTACAATTGTAACAGTACAATAATATACAATATTTAAAAAAAAATCAATTCCGCTTATGATATTTTAACATTTTTAGTCTTCAGCAGATCACCCTCAGTAATGAGCTCATTGTTTTAAATTATTAATCAAGGCTACATATTTAGACTAAGGTTGTAATAGTTTATGAGTCACAGTAACTTATATTGTTTAATGCTTAACAGACGAGTATTAACATGAATAATTCTTGTTTCCCTCAATATTTGCACTTAAGTTGTAAAGACAGGACAATGATCATTTTCACTTATTTTATGTCTGATATGCCTTAAAGGATGATGGGTCTAGATTGCTTTAAGTTTTACATTAAAGTTTGGAGCCTATTTACATTTTAAAAATATTTTAATTATACCAGATATATACAGGTACCTATATAGGTACATAAATATCTACGAAACCTTTGTCGTTAATAATTTAACAAATAAATTTAATTATTTTCATTGTAACCTGTCTTGTTTTTTATGATTGTCTGAGATGTTTCATAAATCTCTGAATTTCTTTTATAATAGGTAGGTACAAGATATATCCTTTAACTTTAACTGAATGTCAATATTTTGCAGTAAAATTATTTTAGATACCAGTCTCTACCTAGTCTAGGTACGAAACATTTTTTAATCCCCACAATAAAATAAACACCTAAATTTATTGGTAAATAGCCACCTCTAAGTATTCACAGTCACCATAATAAGAACAAGAGGGAGAGGGAGGTACACTGCTGGACTGGTTATTATCATATCTTGTTAATTGTAAGCAAATATTTAAAATTAAATCTTTTTAGTCAAATGTTATAGATGTCACCTCTGGAGTGCCTCAGGGGGGTCATCTTACACCCATATTATTTAATATTTTTATTAATGTCATCTAAGCTGTTTCTAAAACAGTTTATTACACACCTACTACCTACTGTATGCCTATGATTTGAAAATTTTCAAAATGCAGGGTGACCTTTTAAGGTTCCAACTTCCAAGAATGGTGCCAAGTAAATAAGATCATCTTGAATAGCAAAAAGTGTAAATATGTATATTCGGTTTAGTAGAAAAAAGGAACAAAATAGAATAGGGGGGGTCACAAATAGAAAATGTAATAGGAGATTTGGGTATAATATTGTTGTAACGGAGCACTAAAACTTTTAGGTTTTATTAAGCCAAATACAGCTGACTTTATGAACTTAAAAGCAATGAAAATGTTGTATGTGTCCTTAGTAAGATCAGTTTTTTTAGTAAGTACCTCTGTTTGGTCACCATCATCAGATATCAGTTTTATTGGTCACAGGTTACTTGATGCATTTAAACCCTATTATTCTCAAAAGACGCTTCATTTTAGGAAAGTTCCAAGTTAACTTTTTTAAGTTAATGAAAGGTTTTTTAATACATACTTAGGTACTTAATAGTATGGTATCAAAATAATTATTAAAAAAAATTTTTCTTTTATTCTCCTTTTGCACGTGGAGGTGAATAACCTTTTGAAAGGATTTGTTGGAAAATGTTTAAATTTTTGATTTTTAACTTTATATTTTTCAAATTAACCTCTCGAGGGGTTACTGAGGTTTGATCCTCAGTACCCCAAATACTCTTTCCTACGGAATACATCATTTTGTTATCAAATTTTCACCTTCACAATGTCTTAAAGACTAGTTATGTTCGATAAGTCTGATTTTTGAAGACAGTTTTTAAATAATCTTCGACACCTTCCTGGCAAGGTTTTCCCTTTTTTTCCCAATGTAACTTGGTTTGTTTACGCCCACTTTAATAATGTTTTAAATACTCAGTATGGTTTTACCATCTCCAATTTTCTTCATATCGTGTTTCTTCTAAACTTCAATTTTTGAGTCCATAAAAGCTCAATTAAGGTTCTATTTTTAAGTTTCTCTTTTGCTAACAACAACAGCACAAAATAAAAAATTTCTGTCTCCTGAGGATGAACGTTTCTACGTTCGAAACATGTAGAGACCTATGATTTAATAATTTTTCTATTAAACTTTGTGGAGGATGACTTTCTGTTTTTCTTTCCTTTTAATACTCATAGATAAGTTTAAATGCTTAAAAACAATTAGTTCATCAAAAATCAAAATACTACTTACTTCGAAACTCAATTGTGGCACACCCAAATTTTTTTTAGGATTTGTTGAACTACTTTTACTTAAATGCGTTTTAATTGCGTTCTATTTGATAGATAGTCTGAAAACCATTTAAACCTCATTGGTAACACTGTAATATTTTAACTTTTTTAGTAATAAATTTTTATCTATCAAATGCACAATGTAGATCCAAAAAGACTGCAACTATAAATAAACTTATTTTGTTCAACCAAATATTACCACCTGAAAACAGCAAGCTGAATTGCTCTTTCACATCAATGCCCCTTTCTGAAACCAGATTGGTTACCAAGAAAAATATTATTCTTATAAAAGTGGTTTAGCAATTATTGATCATAGGCAGCCTTTTCTAAAACTTTCTATGCACGGCAGTGCATTCTCTTCACTGGACTAAACTTCGATACTTCCGTTTTATTTTGTGATTTAGGAATGCTTGTTATACAGCTAAATCTAAAATCTTTGGGGAAATTCCCACTTGTTAATGACGTATTTCTAAAATTTAATACAGCATATCCCTCTGTATCAAATTACTCTTAAAAATTTTGAATTTAAAAGATTGTGTGTAATAGGTACTGTTAAAATTTTAAAGAGATAAATAAAAGATTATGTGTAATAGGTACTGTTAAAATTTTAAAGAGATAAATAAAAGATTATGTGTAATAGGTACTGTTAAAATTTTAAAGAGATAAAATTATCTCTTTCAACTGCATTATTGAAATTGAATGGAATTCACCAAGCAGTTTATTCTATTTGCAATAAGGAATGTTTATATTATTTTATGTCATACCAGTACATTATTGTGTTTTTGTACCTTAGATACCATCTATATAATGGATTACTTTATGCCCGTGCGGGACGGGCATAAAGTACACATTATGGCTCGTGCGGGCATTAAGTGTTGCATTAAGTGTGCATCTTGTTCCATTTTTGATTTTTGACTTTGACACATTAAACATTTTAATAATGTCAAGGTAATGTCGCAGGCGAGGGGTAAACCGCAGTGGAATTTTGGTGTACAACCCTCTAGAATTAGTGGAATTACTAGTGGAATTAGTGGTATTACTGCTGGAATTAGTGGTATTACTGCTGGAATTAGTGGTATTACTGCTGGAATTAGTGGTATTACTGCTGGAATTAGTGGTATTACCGATGGAATTGTGGAATTAGTACTAAAATTAGTGGAATTAGTCGGTCAATTACTGATATCAAAAACGATTTTTTATGTAGTCTGGCATCCATATTTCTGGCAATATCACACAAAAACTTAAGTGGTGGCCAGCGCAACGCCGCCGTTTTCTCACATCCAATCATCGACGTTCTTAACTGGCATGGTCATCTTGCTACTTTACAAGCAGAAACCAGGGGTGACAAAACGTGTCGGCGCCATTGATGCTGCGTGGGTAATTTATGACCTTGTGCTATAAATATTAGACACTTGGCCAGGATAATACACTGAGAAAGTATGACAACAGTCTAGTAAAATGTATACCTACTACACTAAAATAAAAATGTATAAGTTGCTACTTACGAATAAAGGTACATTTTCATGCATCCGATATCCGTCGATACGTTGATATGAAGGTAATCCCATTGGCTGAATTTACGGCTTTTGATTGGTCAGAAAATTTATGGAATTTAAATTTTTTTGCATTTTTATGCATCCATTACCAAAAGTCTAGTTACCTAAATTGACTTTACATGAAATGAATTTATTTATAAATGAAAGGTCAGATTTCAGCTTTTGTACAATTTTTTTAATATTTAAATCACTGCCAACGTTTCGGTGCAGTCCGCACCATCATCGGGGCTCGATTTATATTTTTTAAAATTTATATCCATACAGGACACAAACACTTAACGAAAAGAAACAGAATAAGTAAATAAACATCTAATGAAGGCTGGTGGTGTTTAATCCTTTGGTTTGTTTTCGTTAAGTGTTTGTATCCTGTATGGATATAAATTTTAAAAAATATAAATCGAGCCCTGATGATGAAACGTTGGCAGTGATTTAAATATTTAAAAAATTGTCCAAAAGCTGAAATCTGACCTTTCATTTAACAATTAAGTAGTGGACGAAACCTCAACAGATTTAATTAATTTATTTAACCATAGCCAGTGAAAGAAGAATCCTCGGAGGTATCTAAAATATTGTGTATGTCAGGTCAGATGTCCAGTAAAATGGTTACTATTATTTAAGCAGATTCTACACATTCAGCTGTCTACATATTAAAGCTTTGAGATTTAGTAAGTTTCAATATTTAGGTAAATTTAAAATTTATCGTTTTTATTTGGTTAGTTTTAAAGTTTTAAATAATATTACCATAAAACATATCGAAACTACTAACTGGTAATGTTTCGATTTTCAATGTACCTATCGATAGAGACATATCATGGTTTTTAAAATAATTAGTAGGCGCAACCAGTTTTTATTTTCAATTTACATTTTAAATATTACACGAACGATGATTTTTTCATTTACATCGAAAAACCACATAATAATATCCCATCGTTCCTCTTTTTGCAAACAAAGCGTGAATTGATGCCTGATTTTTACATTTAGCATGTTAGAGATTACAAATTTCTTCAAGTATTATATATATACTCATTGACACTAGTACATCGGAATCAAACATTTCCGTCTCAGACTCGGCCTCAGATATCGATATCGACGTAGAGTCGGGAGGTGACAACGATGCAAATGACATTAATATTGAGTTTGCGCCTAAAACCGAAATGTCCGAACCTGATATTCTATTAGAGAAATATTACGCAGTGAGTTATGAAAAGCAATGGTATATTAGAAGAATAACCGAATGTGTTGACTCGGAGAACTATAATATTAAATTTTTGAAATCGGAATTGGACAAATTTGTATGGCCACGGTCAGACGACACTGATGTTGTTAATAGAAAGTCGGTCCTATAGATTTAGTAGGGGCTGGACCTTTTGAATTAAAACGACATGACTATTTTAATATAGTTAAAAAGTATAAAGGGACTAAAAAAGCATAATTTAATATAATGTTTATTAAAAAAGCCTCGATATAGGTTTCGTCACATTGTTTTTAAAATTCTTATTTCCTTACTTACATGTTTAACTTAATAAAAATGTTACAGCAGCGCTTTAGTTTTTATTTCCTATAAATAAGGTGTTTTTATGTCTGTATCTAAACCAAGGCTTGACTATTACATATTTTTTTTATAATGTCTAATTTTACCAGTGGAAATAGTGGAATTATTAGAGAAATTGGTGGAATTAGTGATATTAGTATTGGAATTAGTGGTATTAGTATTGGAATTAGTGGTATTACTAGTGGCATTAGTCGTGGAATTAGAGGAATTAGTCATGGAATTAGTGAATTAGTCCTGGAATTAGTGGAATTAGTGGTATTACTTGGAATTAGTGTACAAGATTTTGGACTGCGGTTTACCCCTCGGTCGCAGGTAAAAATAAAAAATTGGGAAATCAAATTAAATTAAAAAAAAAAATTGTTATTCAAAACGAACCGGTATGACATAAAATTTTGTATGCACCACGGGTACTAATAGATATATACGCTCGGGCGACTTACGAACCCTCGGGCCAGAGGCCCTCGGCTTTGTAAGACTGTCGCCCTCGGGGCATAATCATCTACTTATTACCCTTGATACATAAATAACTATTTTGTTATGTTACATTATGCTATATGGTTAATTTATAACTACAATCTTAAATTCAAGGTGAGTGAGCAGCCTTTTTAATTGGAATAGGTACCTCAGAAACTAAAAAAAATACCTTGTTGAAACTTTATCTGTAAGAGGTGGAAGGTAATTATCTTATTTTAGAAATATGTAGGTACTTGATAATACTGAAAGTTAGGGTTGTAGGGTTCTTCTTTCAGTTTTTAAATGTGATGGGCAGTTTATATTACATATCTATAAAGAATCTTAACAAATTTTTGTATGGTAGGTAGGTATTTCCCGATTCTTTAAACTAAAGTACCTAAATCGTATTTCCCATTTTGGAATTCAGTGCCAGTAGAGCACTGCAGCAATGTTGAACTAAAATATTTATTTGTTTCAAAAATTCCAATTAAGGATAGAACATTACACAATAACTAATCAACTCCCTCAGGTAAAGAGATAAATTAAAAAAAGAAGTTGTAATATTCAAAACTAACATGGCACAACAAACATTTATAAAAAAGAAAAGCACGAAGTCTTTCTCCACAATCTTTATTAATCGAAACTAGGCGAACCTAGTGTCACATCGACATGTTTCGAGTGTAGAAACACTCATCATCAGGAAACAAAGTGAAAAATTAAAATGCTGATGTTTTTAGCAAGAGAAAATAATGGTGAGATTGAGCCGTAATGGAGCTTTTAATGGTGTACAAGAGATGTAAAATTGAAAAATCAGAAGGTCAAAAATCAAGACTCCAGCATACTGAAGAGTCGAGGGTTAAGTGTAGAAGCACACTGTCGTGCAGAAAAAGATAGGGTAGTAAAAGTTAGGGAGTTTTGAAAAACATATCTGTTAAAAGTATTAATAAATTACTGAAACATCCTGAGTTTTATTGAGCCCAGTCAGAAACATTTGAAAATGTTGGGGTGAGATGTAAAGAAAAGAAGAGAAAAAGAAAAAATTGTTTTTTGGTCAAAGCATCTTTTATTATAAAAGTAAAAACAGTTGGGGTACCAGGCTTTTTACGGCCCAGTTACCCCGCCAGAGTCAAAGCAGACACATTGTGTCGTATTCCGCTCACGCTGCACGCGCTTTGTTGCTCTGCATTTATTTGAATTTTTTTAGTGTCATAGTGCAAATTAAATTTTGATTTTTTGATAAAGTGTAATTTAAAAGTAATTATGAATAGTACAAGTGATGGCGAGGAGAATAAATTACCGGAAAAGCCGAAAATCAGACATTATTCTGTGGGATCGTTGTCCACACGAGAAATAAATAAAATTATAGGTTTGGACTTTGATGAAAAACTACAAGAGATAAGAACATATACAAACAAATATAAACCCAAAAAAGGTGTAAACAATCCTGAACAGCTGGAGAATTTCAATAAGGATGATAAACTAGATAAGGATCTCAGCGATAACAATGGGCAGCAAATACAGGGTTCAACAAAAGTAACAGGATTTTCGAACGAAATAATAAATAACGATATTTTTAAACCAAAGCATACTATGATGAGAACACCACCAAATACAAACGTACAATTTAGCACTGAACAGGTCTCTAACAAGAGGTCAAGGTCTGAATCAAGCCCGGAAATGCCACAAGTTTTAAAAAAAAGGCAGTTCGAATGTGAGCAAACTCAAAATGAAAATGAACAAAAAGAACTCGCTGCAGATTTTATCTCACAAATGTTCGGTCATTTAGATAAAATCAATGAAATTGCAAACAAAACAAATGCGTTACTGTCCAGTGTTGATCAAGTAAGTCTTAAAGAGATACACAACAATATACATAAGCTCGTAACATTAATAGTTTTCAAGCACAGTTCTCTAGAAAAGGAAAACATAATACTGAAGAATCAATTAACTGTAAGTAACTTAGCTAAGCTAGATAACACGAGCACTGTAGATCAAAATGACAAAATAGAAAAACAAAACGAAGAAAAAAGAAAAACGTTCGTGGATATCTTAACGAAAAATGTAAATACAAACAACAATAATAAACACACCGCTGCTAACAACACCTCCGTTTCTCCTGTTGAAGGCAGTGAACCCTGGAAAACACCCACAACAATAAAAAGACACGAGACTGTTATTCGGATGGAAAACATAACGGATCCGAAAGAAGCACTTAAACAGTTTAAAGAAGAAGTAAAAAATAAAGATGTAGGAAGGGGCTTTAAAAGTGTGAAACAAACTAAGAATGGTGGAATAATTATCGAAAGTTATGACAAACAACAACAAGACAAATTAAAAGCAGCCGTACAAGGAAAGGGGAACATCAAAATTAAAGAATCATCAAACAACAACCCAATGTTTATGGTAACTGGGATTGAGAAAGGTTTTTCACATGAAGAATTTATTCAGGAAATAGAAAGATTAAATCATGAAATTGTGCAAGAACTTGGCTATAGCGTAAGTGATAAGATACAGGTAATCACAACAAAGCAGTGTCGCAATGCATCGAAAGAAAACTGGATTCTTCAAGCCCCCCCTGTCATTTCAAAATGGTTCCTTAAGAAGGGTAAAATATTCTTCGATTTAACAACTGCTTATGTCCAAGAACATTTCAATCTGTCGCAGTGTTTTAGTTGTAGTGGCTTTGGTCACGTATCAAAGTACTGTTCAGAGAAGCCGTGCTGTCACAAGTGCGGAGAAGAACACAAAGGAACAGACTGTAAGAAAGAGGATTTTAAATGCCCGAACTGCACAAAGCTAAAATTTACTGACCTAAACCACTCAGCTAGAGATAAAAATTGTCCTGTGTACAAAAGAAGATTAAATACATTTAGAAATGATATTAATTACAGTGATTTTTTATAAAAAATAAACCCACATCAAACAAAAAACCCAATAAATGCGACAAAAGTGTAACGATTGCGAACACAAAAACAATTAGTCATAAAAAATCCAATGAATGTAGTATAATTCATCAAAATGTGCAGTCATTAGGTAATTCTGTAGATAGTATAAATAATATGTTAAAAAATAATTCTTGCTGTAAAGTGTTATGTTTAACAGAACATTGGCAGAATCAGGAACAACTCAAAATGCTAGCTATACAAGACTTTACCTTAGCAAGTGCTTTCTGTCGCGAATATGGAGAACACGGAGGAAGCGCTATATACGTGCATAAATCTGTGACTTTTAAGCCAAGACATAAATTGTCTTGTTTATCTATAAAAAATGTCTTAGAATGCGCAGCAGTAGAATGTAAGTTTAAGAAAGAACAGCTTTTAGTATTGTCAGTCTACAGACCAGATAAATCAGGTAGCGTAGAAATGTTTCTCGACTGTCTAGAAAGCATACTTTTAGATATTTTTTTAGAAAATAAAAAAATGGTTATTGTAGGTGATTTTAATATTGAAATGCTTAAACCTAATGGAAATAGAACTAAATTTATATCATTAATGTCATCATTCAATATGGAACAAACTATTTTTGAAAATACGAGGATAACGTCACATTCAGCTAGCTGTATTGATAATATTTTTTCAAATTGTAGTTATCTAAATACCTTAGTCTTACACACCTTTATATCAGACCACACTGCTCAGAGAATCGTATTGCCTTTTCAGAAACCTCCCGATTATAAAACACAATTTAAAAGGATTTTCTCAGAAGAAAACAAAAAAAACTTTTTGGACTGCCTAAAAGAACAAAACTGGAATGAGGTTTATGAAAATGAAAGAAATGATGTCGATATACGGTGGAATGCTTTCATGAATCTTTTTTGCAGACTTTTTAACCAATGTTTTCCACTAAAACCTATAAAACATTTCAATGTAAAAAAATCACATGAAGATAATGATCAAATCAAAGCTTGTAAACACAGACTAGGTATCCTTTTAACGTTATCTAGACAGGATAATCGATATAAAACAGAATATAAAGAGGTAAAAAAGGAATATGACGCTCTTTTAAAAGCAGTAAGGTCTCAAACATATGACTTAAAACTAAATCTTTCTGACAATAAGACAAAATGCATGTGGTCAATTTGTAATGAAATTTTGGGTAAAGACAACTCTAAGTGTGATATTGAAATGAATGGTGATCCTAGTGACATTGCAAATCAGTTTAACGAATATATGTTGAACATTGTTCCGGAGTTATTGGATAAGTTAGAGAGTAAGCCTTTCCATTGTGATATACCTAAAAATGATCAATCAATGTTTTTAAGACCGGTAACAGCTAGAGAGATTTGTGAATATGCCAAACAGATTAAAAATAAACACAGTAGCGGGATTGATGAGGTACCAACTAGCATTTTGAAAATATCTGTGCCACATATTAAAAATGTTTTGTGTTATTTGATAAATCACTCCTTTAAAGAAGGTATTTTTCCAGACCAGCTTAAGACAGCCTTAATAAAACCATTGTTTAAGAAAGGGGATCCGGAGCTTATAAATAATTACAGACCAATCAGCCTTCTGCCTGGGTTTTCAAAAATATTTGAGTTAGCCATGTGTAAAAGACTGATAGATTTTTTTAAGAAATGCAATTTGTTTAACAGTCATCAGCATGGGTACACATCTAACAAATCAACAGAAACAGCAATTTTTCAGTTTACAAAGGCAATTTTAAAACATTTAGAGGACAACAAAATGGCTCTGGGTATCTGCTTGGATCTGTCGAAGGCTTATGACTGTATAGACAAGGAGTTACTTATCAAAAAATTAGATCGGTATGGCGTAAGAGGTCAGGTGCTAAAGTTGTTCGACTCATACTTATCAAATAGGAAACAAAAGGTAAAAATAACAAAAAATGGATGTACAAATTTTTCGGATATTAAAGAAAATAAATTGGGAATAGCACAAGGCAGCATTGTTGGCCCAATATTGTTCGTTATTTTTGTAAATGACCTGTATTCCATAACAAATTCTCACGATGAAAGTATGATATGCTATGCTGATGATACAAATTTGCTTATAAGTGGTGAAAGTGTTGATGAATTGATTGAGAAGGGTAACGGTATCTTTTCAAAGGCTAATGACTGGTTCGTAAGAAATAAATTAATATTAAATAAAGAAAAAACAAACCTAATTATGTTTAGAACAAAGTTATGTAAAAGTCAAAAACCGCCTAGCATACAAATACTTGATGAAAATGTTAACACTGTGGAGACCACCAAATTTTTAGGTTTGCATATTGATGAGTTTCTTGATTGGTCTAAGCATATTAGTGATTTGTCAAATAAACTAAACTCGATTTGTTATGGAATTAGAGTCGTGAGCAACTACATGAACGAGAAAACATTAAAAATTATGTATTTTGCAAACTTTCAATCTCGTTTAAGGTATGGTATTATATTTTGGGGAAGAAGTAGCCAGACACAGAAAGTATTTGTGGTTCAGAAGCGTGTTCTCCGTTGTATAAAAAAAATGCATTTCAGAGAAAGCTGTCGAGGCGTGTTTAAAGCCGAAGGTATTTTAACTGCATCTGCTTTGTATATTTATGAAGCAATAATTTTCTTTTTTAAAAACCGAGCAAGTTTTGAACTGCAGGTATTTCATGGGTATAATACAAGAACACAAAATGTTGATTACCCAATTCACCGCTTAACATTGACTGAGAAGAGTCCTTATTACATGTGCCTGAGATTTTTCAATAAATTACCAAACAATGTAAAAATCATTACATGTCAGAAAATGTTTAAAAAGTCTGTAAGGAAATTGTTAATTGAACTGGAACCGTATTCCATTGATGATTTTTTAAATAATTAGGCCAAGGTAGACTGAGCAGGTATATAGGCTAGGATAATTGTTGCGATTTGTGGTATTTGTTTCTTTTTTTGACGCCATTTCTTTTGTGTTGGTTATGTTATATTTTATGATGTATTAACACAATATGAGAAAATAAAGTTTATTATTATTATTAATGGCAAAAACGCACAACCGAAATGTTGATTCTGTAGTGAATAATAAGTTAATCCAAAATTAGTAATTCAATCCTTAAAAATACTGTTGCGCCCGAAGAAAATAACCTAATATTTAGTGTAATAAAGGAAAACCATGTTAACGTGATTCAGCACTTCTGCATCTAATAAATTTAATTTTCAAAAACAGGGAATTTCTTGAAATTTTTGTGTAAATCAGTGGACAAAAAAGGCTTAACAACTATCGCTCAATTGCATTGATCCAGATTATCCAAGCTGATTAATAAAGCTTAGATTAATCGAATACCTAGTAATCTTTAGAATCATTGAAAAATCAGTACGGGTTCCGGGAAAAAGAAGCTGTCATCTGTGTGGCAGAGACAGCTTCGGAACGTCAACCAGTGTTTCAAGAAAAACAGTAGATGCATCGTAATCTTTTTTGATTTGGGAAAAGCGTTTGATACTGTGACGCACCAAATTCTCTTAAATAAATTAGAAAAAAATGGAATACGCCTTGATTTATTTGAGTTATCGAAAAAAATCGTACACAAAGTGTAAAAATTAACAATACTAATAGCTCGTGTATATGACCATATGTTCCCATGAAGGTACGCATCGAAGAACACAATGTCCCTCTCTAATTGAATAGCAAATCCTAACTTTAAAACGAGTTAAGTCCCTTTTTCGTACATCACAGCCATTATCATCGCCATATGTTAGGTTGTTGTTTTGTGGCTGTCTAACCGAAAATAGTGACGATTGGATTGAATTAAGCAACATATAAATATTATACAACTTGTTTGCTTCAAATTCTTCTTTAATTGCCACCATTTTTCTGACTTAGCTACTGCAAAACGTCTTATATCGTAAACCAAACGCCAACACACACATCAAAAAGAATTAAGTTCCACCCAATACAACAAAATGCATGATGTCCGAATTTTTTTTGAGCACTTAAAACAATAGTGATCTAAGTGAAGTAATTTTTTAGATATCTGCATTCACTCCTACACGAAATTAATTTTTTATGCCAAAACAAGTTTTTTCTTGCATAATTTTGTAGGCAATTATTGAATCTATAGGATGCAATTTGGCGCTTTCCTAAAAAATACTAGATATCGCTTACACTGAGAAAAACCTTCTATTCCTTATTAGAGCGAAAATTGTTAGACAGTAGTGTAGTGCTAATATCACGGTAATTAAGCCGATAGGAAATAGGAGTTAATGCATAGAATGGTTTCTAGCCATTATTGCTGCGAATACTCACAATAATTATTATCAAGTTCTATTGGGGGTGTAATCTGGTTTCATATACTGTATTAGTTCCGACTGGCAGTTGTAATGAAACTTGACATTAATCATAATATTTGCTTGCTACGGTTAATAAAGCATATTGTCGTTTAACATTGCATATGCGGTTTACTGAGATGGTAAAATTCGTCCATAGATTATAAAGTCCAATACTAATGATGGGTTGTGCGAAATAAGAATCTTCTATTGATTTATCTGACTGCAAAGTTTAAAAAAACTTAAATACAAAGTAAAAATAAATTAATTGAAACAGGTATTGGTACGATCAATAAAATTCAAATTCAGACAGGACAGCTTGAAGACTCCGAACAACGATGTGACCTGCGCAACAAATACGTTAAAACTAATACTAGGGCGCGCGGCGATTACCGATCGCTACAAACCCCGTCTTGTGGATTATACGTTCTAACGGATACAATTCGTTTTTGGGGACGCTGTTCTGCTCTCTTAATTGCAGAAAAAGCGCTTTACTGGGAACAAAATGCGTCGAATTGAGAAGATATAATTTACTTCTGAACAAAATTGCTGTATTAAAAGTAGTTCATTATTTAACAAGACTGTGCTGCTAATGAAACTGACTGCTACCAATAAAAACACTGTTCTAGCAAATCTGGAATTGATATAACCCTAAAGCGGGTTTTATACACTAGCAATTTATTTCATATGGGTTAATAAAAAATAAGCTATCAATACAGACTATGTCTTAGCAAACCTGTTGTATTAGATCATTTTCCTCAGTGCAAAAACAAGATTGTGAAACCGGCACAACTTCTGTTTCCTCAGAGACTCGCTTAGAGAGCTATATGAAAAATGCATAACTACCAGTAGACAACATGTCATTTTGCACAACTTCCCGTTTTGAGTTTTGAAGTTTTGAATCTGGGAATGAATTTTTCCTACAGACGTGTGGAAAAATCAATTTTCCGCACTGATATCCGTGCGGAAAATTGGTTTTTCCACACTAGTGCGGAAAATTTTTTCGGCACGATTATGTCAAAAGTCCGTGCGGAAAATGGGTTTTTCCACACTAGTGCGGAAAAATGTTTCGTCACGATTATGTCAAAATCAATAATATATCAATTATAACTTGTAGTTATTACTTTTTTTCTCAGAATTAGTTACTGTTACATATTGTATGTGATTGTTATAGTTAATTAAAAATTATTAAATTTCTTTGAAATATGTGTTACTTATTTCCACACGTCTGTAGAAAAAGTATTGTACCTGACACGTGCGGAAAAGTGGTGTAAAGAATGGCTGTTAAAAAAAAAACCAATATAGTCACGTCAATTTGATAAAGGAATTAAGTGTGGAGCCGTGGAGCCTGAAGATTACCGTAATTATTTAAGAATGGATGAAGCAACTTATCAGAAACTATTATCAATGGTTACTCCTTACATTCAGAAACAAGACACTGTCATGAGAAGAGCTATAACAGCACATGCATTATACTTCTTCTTTTCTTTTCTTACGTTGCTACGCAAACTATTTATTTTTTTAAATACGTCATCCTTCGTAGCGTTTGGTTCTATCTCTTTTAGTTTTTCAACTAGTTTAGCATATGCGGCTGTTCTTTTATTTCTGTCGCGGTAGTCTTTGGATTTTACAAGCCAAAGACAAGGCTCGGATTTATATAAATCAATAAAGTCTTCCATAATGCCGTTGCGCTTCCGAGAAGCCATTTTTTGAAACTACGCGACGCGAAAAGGGACCTCTCTACCTTTCGCGCTGAAGTGTTCAACTGAAGCCTGCATCACACACGCGCAGGTTTGCCTGAAGGTAACACTTTCCAACAGGTAAAATATATCACTTTTTCATTGTTGTCAGGTCGCCTGCCCAGGTGGGGACACCTGCCGGTATTGGCACATACACGGTCCTGTTTGCCTGTACAGGCGACTTGAACAGGTATACCTGTTAGGTAAACCGTTGCGTCTATGGCCCCCTCTAGGCCAACGATATAGCGTTTTCGGTTTACTCTTTTCAGTGCTCTCCCCGCGATTTGCGTTATCGATTGTCAAAATAGAGTGATCACTCGAAGTAACACGTGTGATTTAGACATTTGGTTACTCTTCGGTTCAGGATTACGGCAGATCTCGGGTAGAGCTATGACGTCATAGACAAGTAATGAGTGGGAAACCGAAAACGCTAATAGTAAATTTTTGTACCTACATATTTAATTATTAATTTTTAGACATGGCACAAACTATGTTTCAAATGCAAGGATTGCGGCATGGCACTTAATATGCGCAATTATAAAGGTTTTAATAAGGAACCTTATTGTGAGGCGTAAGTATTTATATTATATATATTTTTATATAAAGAGGAGTGTTTCTTTAACCATTTTATCATAATTAACATCTTAGATTATTAGGTAGTCTTAATATTAAGGTGTATTACTTTCAGACACAAACTACGTTTTCAAAAATACTTATTTTATGAAGTTACCCTATATAGGGCATAGACAATTTACCTTTAGATACGTACAGCTTATCTCCTGCGCAAACAAAAGTTACGTTTTATGGGTGAAAAAATACGTCCGAGCGCATGACTCGCCGGTCAGCTGTCTTCATTCGGGGAACCTTCGTGCATGCGCACAAACCTCGTGTTATCGGCCGTCCTACTTTATCGACAATAATCGACGCGCTCAAGAATACTCTCCAGAACCGGCTCGGCCGCCATTTTTGTTGTTGGTTTTTAAGGTTTCTCTTCTCTGCGGATTCCTTGTAGTTTTCTAAAGTTTTCAGCTATCGGATCGGCTATCGTGGATTGTGGGACTGGTGTTTAATATTTATGGATTTCTGGTTTTTGTGTAGTTTAGTTAGTGAATTGTGTTTGTGCTTTTAGTGACTCGGATTGTAATATAAACAATGACTAGTACTAGTTGCAGCCGTTGTATAATTGTATTATGCCCAAATAGGGGTAAAATAAACCCTCTATGGTGGCATATGAGCAAGAATTTAAATTTTAAAGCCCGGACCTGTCTATTTTCCCATTCGTCAAACGATAATGTTGCAGTGCGCATGTCTAATAGTTCCCAGTTTTGTTTACATGCGCGAGGCCATAAAACTGCCACATTCGTGATTATTGTTTGTTTATCTAAAGGTAAATTGTCTATGACATAGGGTCAAAAACAAATAAACTTTGCATCACATGCGACCAAACTTTAATAGCCCAATTTTGATTTTGTAGAAAAACACACATTTAATATGGCGCTACTTTAAAGAAAATGTATCTGAAATAAAGCATTGTCAAGACTAAGAAGTTTTTTGTAGGTTGCGTTGAGTCTTATTTTGCAAAAGTGGTGCAATTTACAAAATATAGGTCAAAATCAAAATTATCTTATGCAGCTGAAATTTTGCATGTGGGCTATTTAAAAAAACTTTTTCTATATAATAACTTTTTTCGATACTTTCAGAAATAACCTACTTTTGAATTATTTTTTGGAAAAAATTAAAATTTGACAGATAATGCGAATCACGTGACTACTATTTTTTTTGCTTAATTTTCATCTCGATCAAAGCAGAACTTGACGCCAAAGTCAAATTTCGAATAAAGTTATTAATAAAAAAAAATCACATATGATGCGGACTTTACTGGTCATACTGTATGTTGCGAAATTTTTGCCGATCACTGTAGAATCGGAATTGTGCATGAAAAAAGAATTTTTCGGTATATACCGGTTTCGTGTGGTTTTAATAATTTATTGTTAAGTATACTAAAATATTTATTTTATAACCTTAAATAGCGCACCAAAACGCTCAAATCGTTTTAAATGTTTTTATAAATAACTAGGTAACTCAATTTAGCCCTGCTAATTTTTAAACTAACTCTATTTTTTAAGGCATATACCAAAAGCAAAGGCAACTACTATGGCTGAAACCCCAGAGTTAAGAAGGATAGCAGAGAATACTAGACTTCAATCAAATGTGACTTACCATGCTGATTTTGAGAAGGCAAAGGGTAAATTTACACAAGTTGCCGATGATCCAGAGACCCTTCGAATTAAACAAAATACAAGAATTATAAGGTAAGATCTATCACTTAAAACTGTAGGTTAATAGATAGATAGATAGAAACATCTTTATTTTCGACTCTGCGAAGGTCAGCAACAGCTGTTTGCTTAACCGAGCATGTATAATACATTAACAAAAATTTAAATTTTTACAAAGAAAAATTACTATTCTAGTAATATTACCTAAATCTAATTATATAGGAAACTTAAAAATGGCAACTTAAAAAGAAATAAGATATTGATCTTAAATCTACACATCCTTAAAACTTAAAAAGTAATAAGACATTGATCTCAAATCTACACATCTTTAAACATAATTCAATCATAATTTCCCAGCAAAAATCTACGATATTTGGCCCTAAATGAATTCAAACTAAGGTTTAAGAATTTGTTACATATATCAGCATTGTGAACTTTAGGATCTATATAGGAAAAACTACGTTGAAAAAGGGCGGTTCGGTGTTTCGGTACATCTAAGAAACTGTTTTAACGAGTTGAACAATCATGTGTGGAATGCCGAAAATGAAGCTTTTCACGTAGGTATTGGGGTATACCACTCGAGAGCAAACGATATAAGAAACAGGCAAAATGCAGTTTTTGTCTGTCTTCTATTTTAAGCCATTTTAGCTCAGATAACTTGTAGCTGACATGGTCTCTTGTTCGCAGTCCATAAATAAAACGAATACACGAATTTTGAACCCTTTGTAATCTGGTTTTGCATTGAAAGTCCAGACAAGGCCTGTATACATAACTACAATAATAATTAGAGTGAGAGAGAACAAGAGTTTTACACAGTGCTTTCTTTAATTGAGGTCTTAAGACGTGCTTATTTTTATACAAGTTTCTGAGAGAGAAATACGATTTCTGAATAACTTTACCCACCTGACTTGTAAACCGAAGCTTGCCATCAAAAATAACCCCCAAATTTTTATATTCCTGCACAACGGATAGTACCGTATCAGCCATAACCACATTCATGTTTTCAGCTGCCCATTGACAATCAGGTCCAAAATAAATGATAGCGGATTTTTTCGGATTTAACTTTAAACCATTGTTTTGAGAGTAGTCATAAATCGATTTTAAGCACTGTGTGAGATTATCTTTTGCCTCAACAACTCTGGCCCTACTAAAACTTGTGCGCAGTTGCGTGTCATCAGCATACCTCTGTAAATCGCAACCCCTAACAAAGTCATTCACATCAATTGTATAAATTACAAAAAGTAGCTCGACCCCTGGGGCACACCCATACGCACCTCCCTAGGGCCTAGAGGTAGAACGATGCCCCTCCAGCAGCACAAATTGGGACCTGCCTCTTAAATATTCTTTAAAGAAATTCACTGAGGACTCCGTGAAGCCGAATGAGTGAAGCTTAGCACATAAAAGCCGGTGAACAAGCGTGTCAAATGCTTTACTATAGTCGAGCAACACCAGAGCCGACGTTTCACCCTTGTCAGCAGCCCCAATAATATCGTCCAAGACTTTCAATAAGACCGATGCGGTGCTGTAACCTTTACGAAAACCGGACTGAGATGAAGAGAGCAGACTATTTTCGTTAAAGTACTTGACAGTCTGCTTATAAAGAATTTTTTCGAGCACCTTGGATAAAACAGACAATAGACTAATTGATCTCAATTCTGACACATCTGTCAAACTATTTATCTTTGGTAGAGGCACGACCATAGCAATCTTCCAACTAGAAGGAAACACAGAGTTGGTTATACATAAATTGAAGATGTGGACTAAGAATGGTACGATGACTGGACAGCACAGTTTAATCATTTCAATAGACAGACCATCTACTACTGATGCATTCGATTTCTGTTGGAATATTGCATCTAAAACTTCGGCATCAGACACCTTTGAGAGTGTGAACCTAGAGTTGGTACGAATATTTTGATGAGCTTTCACAAACTCGTCACTAACAGGTGGCGCTATATTCATTACTGACTCCATAAAAAAATTATTAATGTCACCCAAAGACGGGTATTTAGCCGCTTTTTGGAAAAAACGAATTATTGATTAAAAAACATGAAATTACGAATGCTTCACTAGTGTTCGCTCTTATTAGTCCTTTCCATCCGTTTTGTAGGTCAGAAAATATCCATACAGAGTTCATAGGTTTTCATAACTCACCTGCCGGCTAGCTCTTGAAGCTACCTGTTTCTTCCTAAAAACTAATACCGTTTTAACTGTCTACATTAGATTATGTCTTATTGTGTTATAAATGAAATCCTAATGTAATCCTATATATTATCCTATCTCAGGTTGTTTATTTGCTTTTATACTCGGAAATTAGTTTAAATCTAGTAGACAAGACATCAAATCTATAAACACTATAGTCACTATAAAAGGGACGTGACAGTCTAGAAAATTCAGTTGCACAGTTAGCCCTAACAAGTGCCGACGGAAGCCGACGGCAGCGGCTCAATTATCAAACGATACGATTGAAACATGACAAAAAGACGTTACTTAAGTTATATCAAGACGAATAAAGGCAAGTATATCGCTCCAGCCTAGGGCCGTAATTTCTCCATAATCCCTATTAAGAGGTTCGATTTTCGGTCTTTTCAATGTCGATGGCTCCCGAGGATTCTGTCTCTGCCATGCGCGACTCATTGGCGTAGCATATTAGGGCATCCTCTGGGAATAATACCCCCTTTCTCGCTTTTTTTTTCCTTAGTGGAAATATTAAGAGGGTACTTTCTGGCTAGCCTTAATCAATCCTCTGTCGAGGTCGTTTTGAAGGTCAGTAAAATAACTTCCGTTTCCGCCAAGTGAGCTATTCTTGTGTTCTACATCTCCAACGCCTTTTCAACAGTCGGCACTCTTTATTCTCATATATAGGCCGCCATTACTTCCTTCTGTATCCAGAAGGGGACTAGGCAGTCCAAGCAGAACCTCAAGTGCGATCGCAAAGGGGTAATCCTCATGGCTCTGGTTACACCTCTTAATAAAAGAATGCACGTATTGAGATTCATTACATGTTTAAAGAGATATCCATCCTTTACCGCACTTTTCTTAATATAACACAATTATGCACTAAACATAATGGCATTGTTAATACCTATTGTTTTAAAAGTTTATATATCACAAAAATAACTACAAATTGTTTAACGAAATTAATAAACACCACAATAAACACGAGAGCATCTTAGCTTTGACCGTATGTAGATAGCGTTCCTTTTCTACTTGACCGTCAAAGAGGAGTTAATCTTAAAACATTACAAAGTTATTAGACGCTGTCATTGTATTTACATGTGTGGTCGTTAATACATTTCCTGTTCTTTTCAGTAATGTTGCTTATCATGGTGACCTTCAGCGCAAAGCAGAAATGGAACAACGTCGACAGTTAAACGAAAATGGAAATTCCGAAACTATTACTAGCAGAAATACAAGTACTACTAAAGTCGTATCTAATGAAATCCCTTCTATTTCAACCCCAGCAACCCCAGTTCAGCATCCAGCTGTTGGCAAGATTACTGACTATGACCCACAGGTACAAAACACGTTTATTTTAAGAAAACAAATATGTAAGTTTTTATTTCGATTGAAAGCCCATAAGGGAAGGATTTCGGAATAAATTAAATATAACATGAATTGGTAAAGACACCTATTCCATTTTGTTGTTATGTTTTTAAGTACATATCGGTATAGTCCATTTTAATATATGATAGAAGTAAAAGAAACATTCACTTTTTAATGTTACAATTCAAAACTTGGTTGAGTGACCATATATGGAATAGGTGCTTAATATGAAATATCAATTTATTTTCAAAAACTATTGACACCATCTACGAACGCCGACACACTATCTAACGCCCATTTTTGCATTACTACGAAGTCTTGATAGCCATGTTTGTATTATGAGTTTTTTTTAATGGATTTGTGTGTATTTGCTGGCAAGTATTTTTTATATTTTGAGTAGTACCTACTTATTATTTTCCTCATGTTTAGGCATCATCCCATCAATTCCAAAGTCCATACTCCAATAGAACATCGCAGACATTAATTTATAATTCGGAAATTGGCGGGAGTGTCATGGAACCACCTCCGAATAGACAGATTGGATCTGTACATGACATGGACCCTGTAAATCATAATTATGGATCATTGGGAATGGGAAGAGTATACAGGTAATACATTTTATATATTAAATAATAATATAAAATGTAGTAGTGCCATACAAATGTTAAAAGGTTGAAGTGGATTTAAATGTTAAGGAAAGTTTACAGTAAAAAATGACATAATCAATATTAGAGATGTAACAGGCAGTACTCTTTACAACTCGGCCGAGTAGGAACTGACGAAACCAGGTAGCCAACAAAATATTAAACATTATTTGTTCATTTTTCTGGTTTAGCAACACGTGTGTACGACGCCGGCGTGGCCATCCAATGCTATAAATTTGGAAGTCTGCCGAGTGTTTGTGGAAACCCCAATTTCAGCAAGTTTAATTTAGTAAACCCCAGGGAGTGTACTACATAAAAATTGAATTATTTGTAGGTCTAGTTGTCCTAATTGGTTGGTTGGTTAAAGGCGAGGTCGGGTGTGTAGCCCAAACATGCTTGTATTGCATGAATTTCTGCTTGGTATACTGTGGCCTAGTCCCCCAGGGGGATACTCATGTCCATTCCGGGTGTTTCCCCAAATATACCTGTGCCTACTCCGTTGACCATTTTTAATTCTCTAGTATACCAGACTACAAAGCCTTTGTTTAATGACGAAGGTGTTCCTTTTGCCCATATATGAGAGTCGCAGCTGATTGTAAATGGGTTTGGAAAGTTATAGATCGGTTGGCATCTCTAAGAGCTAGTCGTTTCGGGGGGGGGGGGGGCGTTCTCCATTTATTTTCTTCATCTTAGAGGCGCTGCTGCAGTTAGCCTCTATTCTGATATGTATATCTAGGGGTGTTAGTCCTAGTATCATCACTCCGCTGTTACACAAGCACACAAGCAAGCCAGCCTCTGTAAACTATTTTGTTTGGTGGCTGTCGTAACCTGATGTATTTTTGTCCACTACACTACAGGCCTGTATGTCATCAAGGGTATGATGACTCTGACATACAACCACAGCACCACCTGCTGTCATAATTACTTCAGTGCAGTTTATAATTGATGTTGAATCACTTTTTAATTTACGAAAATGATGAAATAACAGCAGGATGTGGATGCAAGGCAAAAAATGGTATTTTTCATATAATTTTGAACCTAACGCATAGAGATTTTTTTTAAATCTTGCATACTGAGAAGATAATTAAACAAAATACGCTCGCTAATAAAAAATTATACGGCCCATTCTCTTTTTAGTTTACATAAATGACATCAAGCTGTTTCTCTATCTCTGCTTCGGAACAGGGTCACTGTGTTTGCTGATGATACTAGCTTTGCGCTGAAACATAATGACTACGAGGAATTAACAGAGGAATTACTTTTTCTATAAAGAGAGGTGGTCCGGATATGAATCCTGCGTCGGTCAGATTCGTGGGTATTTTTCTGGACCCCACTCTTACCTTTGAAAGTCATGTTGATAACATATCTAAAAAAATGTCGTGGCATATATGTTCTTAGGAGCCTGACTAGCGTGGTGGTTCAGGAGGTACGCTTAATGGCATTCCACGCGTTGGTATTATTTATCCAAACTCAGTTTGAGGACATTCCAATCATTCCATACGGCGGTAAACAGTCTCAAAGAGACCGACCTCACAACCAGGGTTGTCAGATCTTTCTTCTTCAATTCTTTAAGTTTTTTTTATTAAAGATGTTTTATTTATATCAGTATTCAATCGTTAGTCAGTAATTTTCTTTGAAAGCTAGTTTGCAAATATACTTTAAACCGAGGAGGTTTGAGTGTGACAGAAAAAAATAACAAGCCATTCATTGTTATAATAATACATTCTTTAGTCCTTAAGAAACAATATAACTGAAATCAAGACAAAAAGTGTTTTCAGTGTTTAAAAACAACTAATTAACAAACCCTTGTTTCTCGTAAACTTATACATAATATATTAACAAACCAGAAAATTTGGTAGAACTGGCAACCGTTTAGAATTTAGGCACGTTGTCAGGGGTGATAAGCGCCAGTTAACTGAAGCGGTCCCCGGCCCGTCTAACGATCGATTCTGCCAGACAGAGATAGGCCAGTGACCGCCGATGGCGTGAAAGAGACGGAGATAAAATATACGTGGTTATGAACTGATGGACGGGCCGGAGACTGGTTGTCGAGAATGGAGTTCTGGTAAAAAAATTAAAGCATTTTCTGAGCAGTGTCGTGCCGTGTCAGGTTTATTTTTCTGATTTTAGTTTTGTGTATAGAATTTTTGAGTTACCTTATATTTATCATTTTAATATAATATTATTATATATAAAATGGGTATATAAAGTGTAGTATGTACAAACACCTAATGTAAAACAAACTTATAAGTGTGTATACGCATTTTAATTATTTGTTTGGGACGCCTATGGTTAGGAAATTCCCACAGTTTAATGTCATTAAATTGACCTAAGAAACACTATTCAGTTGTATGCTTTTATGCCTTGCTAGTTTGGGGACACTCCTCTTATGTACAGAGGATTTTCGTGCTCCATAGACGTGCAGTAAGGGTGGTGGTCAGGTGGGAGTACCGGTATTATACCTTATCCTCTCATAACATCCTGACATTAACATCACGTTATATTTTTGACTCCCTATATAAAAGGAACATCTCAAAATTTGATACTATTCAGAACCTTCACGACTACAACACCCGCTATAACAATAATATACATGTCAAGCTCCTCAGACTAAAAAGTTCTGGAATGCGACATTACACTATGCCCCTATTTTCTGCAATAAACTGCAACTACTATCAGGAAACTCAGTAGGACAACTTCAAATCTGTAATAAAAAAGTACCTTATAAAAAAATCGTTTTACCATAGATGGTTTCTAAAGGAAAGTCCAAAACTAGTACATTATAAGAAAATATGTGACTGGTATTAGAATGATTTAATTAGTTCGTGTTGGGCTACATGCTTGGTGAAACTGTTGTTCCATTGCACAGGACGCAAAAATAATAACTACTTGTTATGTTTCACAAATTTAATCAGTTTCCTGACACGTGTTTAGAGATACTCAATAGTATCTTCTTGTACTCCTTTGAAAATGACCCGCAAGGGCCGAAATACGTGTCAGGAAACTGATTAAATTTGTGAAACATAACAAGTAGTTATTATTTTTTCTTCCTGTGCAATGGATTTGATTAGATTTGAACTTGCGAAAATAGGGACCCACGTAACGGCTACTTCAACCAGTCGACTGCATTCTGGCCGACGCGCTTTTACCTGAATAAGGTCCTGTTTTAAAACTGTTCTTTTCTGTTTAAGGTATCGTTACAAAGATTATAATTTGTCGCTCGTTGCGCCACATTGAGATTTTGACAATTTGTTATCAAAAAGAAAGAAGTAAGCCTTTTTTATACAAATGATCTAACGTTGTCAGTTTTAGTTTTTCAGGAAATACATCTTGTTCTGTCGAGAAATTAATTAAAAAAGTAAGAACATTACATAAAAAAGATTTACATGATTTTAAAACACGACCACTTGCAAGTTGCAAACCGGTGACATAAAGGAGATACTTTTAAAGCAAAGCACCAGAAGATAACTAAGTAATAAGTATAATAACCAAAATTATTTTGGGTTTTAGGGCAATGTACGACTATGAAGCGCAAGATGAAGACGAAGTTAGTTTTCAAGAGGGTGATCTAATTATCAATGTAAGCAGTATTGACAGGGGTTGGATGACTGGTGAGGTCCAACGGACTGGTCAGGTCGGTATGTTACCAGCAAATTATGTTCAATCAGCCAACAGCATTTAAAACGTATTAGCTTAATTTTCATATAATTAATTTAACTTTTAATATCCAAATATCAGAGTTTTACTGATTCAGACCAGTGTGGATTTTGTAGGACGAGTTTAAAAGGACTAATAATGCTTAATTTACAAAAAGGTGCTATAAAATAATAAGTTTTTAAAATTTCTTATTTGCTTCATAGTTATTAGAAAACACTACAATACTGTTTTCATAGAGCTTTTCTTACAATACAAGTTTCATTTTTAGCAGTAAGTAACTTGTGTTTTAAAGATACTGTTAAAAAAAATTAAATACAAGGCCTAATTTTATAATAAATTTATTGATGCCTAAAATAGAACTTTTGTGATATTCAGGTGTTATTAAATTTAGATGTGCAGGTGCGGCTAAAGAATAATCGGTCTAAACTTGTATTGAGCAGCTTCCTTATGGCTTAGATATTAAAATACATTGACTAAAAATATACTACGTTCAATAAAATGTGGGCGGTGCACCGCCAGCTAACCTCAAATATTGGCTTCCTTATTAAATTTACATCAAAATGGTATTAGACTTTTTGGAAGGACTTGTATGATGGGACTTACGCGCGAAATTTTATTACTTTTAAATAACCCAATAAAAAGTTATTTAGAGAAACGCTTCGTAAGATCCTTAAAATTAAATACGGCTGTGATACGTACATCAATAAGACCACCAGTAATAATTATGATATGTCAAATATTAGGTTAGGGTTGGTTAGGTTAGAGTGGCAGACCTCTGGCATTATCCAAGCAGTCACACATAGTCCTATAAGGACCGTTGTGGGACCACACATGTTCCGCGAAACCTATCCGCATCAGCTTCCTGATGGTTAACGCGACGTAGACCGTAAAAGAATCTTTACAGCTCATTCAATCCAGCCACTGCTGTTAATAAACTTAGTGAGTCGACCCAGTTGCAGGCTGCTCACTTCCTTCAGATCATTAAAGAATGGTACGCCAAGGGCATTGAACCTTCTTCTCGCTAGGCCGAGGCATTCACACAAAAAATGCTGAATACTTTCCTCCTCTTCTTCATCTCTGCTACTTCTGCAGAAGTCGTTAGGTGGTATTTGCATACGTTTGACGTATGTGCCGAACAGGCAATGTCCGGTGACTACGGCAGTGATATTTCTTAGGTCCTTCCGACTGTGTCAAATGTTACTAGACGTTTTATTTTTATTAGTTTCAACATGTCATTGTGTTACGGTATTCAAGAAGAAAATAACGATTGTACTAACTTAATAAACGCTAGTACTTAAAACGAAATAATGAGAATTTTATTTATTTCTACATTTGAAGACAAGTGGAAAAACAACACTTCTAAGTAACATGTTGAAACTAGGGTTTCCAATTTTCGGGATCGGGATCCCGTTTTGAGATCCCGGGATTAAAAATGAAATCCCGGGATCAACCCTAATAATTAATAATATTTAATATTACAAATCTAAGACCAGCAAGTAGCAACAGAAATAATAAAAATGCAGACTTATGGCACAAAACTAACAAAGAAAAGGACTTTCTAAGCGCAAACAAAAAAATTATTAAACATTTACGATCTGCTTAGTAAAAATAAAGTAATAATATGCTCTTAAAAATACCAACGTGTCTAAAGTTGAGTCACTTAAGCGCGATCTAAGTTTGTTCACAAATGTCACTGCTGAAGAAAAGGCTCTTTCAGCTTCCACACTTGTAGGTGGTACTGTCAGTAAATATTCGTAACACTTTTGCAAATCTAAACCTCTTAATCCTCCATTTTCCGATATTTGCCGCCAATTAGATTTAGTTCTAGTGGTAACAGAGCCAATGGCTTCTTGAAGTGTTTGCTTTAAAGTTAAAATCCCAGTCGGCTTTTCTCTTATTTCAGACAGAGGCATATTATCTTCATCGTCCGATTCCAAATCTGAAGTAATATATTATTTATTAAAATGTTCTGATATATTTTTGACAAATTCAGCAATGGCTTCAGAATTTGGGTGTCTAAATAAGTAAATTGCTTCCATGATGGGTGCTAGGATTTTAAAGGTATGAGATAACCTCAGACATTATAGTTCGACGTTCATTTATACGATTTGTAAGCGCTTGTTGAAAGTTGGGCGAAAGTGAATCGCCGTTTGTATCATCTTATAATAATATAATAATTAACAATAGATTCATAAATAACTTGGGCAAAACGAAATAAAACGCTAAGAAAGAACAAATAAATACATGTTAACCGAGAACTATCGAGAGCAGATTGAAATTTGATCGTTTAAAAAAAATCGGGATTTTCGGGATTGCTATACTTCAATCCCGGGATTTTCGGGGACAAAAATCTTCCGGGATCCCGGGATTTTCGAGATCCGGGATCCCAGGATCCAAACCCTAATTGAAACTAATAAAAAAACGGTCTAGTAACAATTTTGTAATTTTCATAATTATTATAACTGGTGATCTCATTAAGGTATGTGTGACAGCCGTATTTCATTTTTATTGATTTTATGAAGAAGAGATTTTTCTAAATAACGGTTAAATGGCTTATTGGAAAATAATAAAATTTGGCGTATGAGTCCATTATACAAGGACCTTCAATTTTTATGTAAAATTACTAGAGGAGCTTATATTTGGGGGTAGCAAAATTGTCATGGCACCACCCGATATAAAACACGAGATACAAAATCCATTCTAGCTCTTTGACCAACCCAATGGGACCAATAATTTTGACCATAGATATTAATTTTAGGAAAATTTTGTTATCTTTTATCTGTAAAATATTCGTTGAACATATTTTAATGGTCTAACCAATATTTTACAGAACTGGGCTGATTATGATTTTTTTCGGATTTAATATAGTGGAGTCGTTTTCTATTGAAATAATGTATATAATTAGGACCTAAAAATTAATTTTAGATATACCAACATCGCTGTACTTGCCATGTATATACATACCACTTGGTGAAATTATGTGCGAGAGTTTTGTTAATTTATATTCTGAACTGAAGTTTCAATTTTTTTGGAAATATTGACCACATAATTTCATATATGTATGGCCTATTAGCTCACTGTTTTACCACGTTTTGTAAACTGTGTTCAACTTCTATTAAGAATTATCACTATAAAAAGTATTCATTAAACTATTTGAACGGAGTTGATTTAAAAAATTTAAACTCGAATGTACCCAGTGCCTGATAAAACAAAGATGATAATACACACAATAATAAACAGTAATTTAAATAGTGTTTGTAAGTAAACGACTTAACATTAAATGTATCATTCCTACTATCCAAGTGCATTTATCTTAGCATTTACGTTTTTGACTTAGTTCTGTCATGTTATATGTTTGGCTTTGGATCAATTTCATATTTCTACATTATTTAACTTTCTACTTAAAACAAATTTATCGAAATCGATATCATTCCTTTTACCCCATTTCCTCAGACATTTTCTTTTATTTATTATTAATTATTGTTAAACTATACAGGGTGTCCGGGAAAATGTGGGAAATCTCCCGGATATGAAAAAAAACACATGAAAAGAATACTACAAGTTCATATAAACTTCTTTCGTATCGGCCTCCTCTTCGGAGATATGGGCTCCCAAAGAGCTACCATGGAATTTAGTTTTTGACACATAATTATTAAACCAACAGGTATATTTCAATTTTTCTTTTCATATGATTTATACCAGGTAAGACCCTTCAAATTACTATCCCAGAAAGTGTTGCGAATTACTCACAGCTGCAGGGACGGACTAGCTGTGACACTAATGTGCCCATTTTTTTTACGGCCTGTATGATAAAAACTTTGGACAACGTTTTTTACATAACTTTAACTATTGACTAAAAATTAAGTACTCTTCATTCATGTCGCTAATCCTATCCGTTTTCGGAAAAACGTTATTTTATTGCGATCATGTATTAATATTAAGCAGTTAAAAGTGAACATTTATTGTATTACTACTATACAATGTACTAGCTATACCCTGCGCGCGTTGCTACGCCCATAATAATAAGGCGGGTTCACCGTCGCGTCAACAAACATTTTTTATTGTTATGCATGCGTTGCGCCATTTTTTTTCGAAACCTTCCTTGGCCTGCACACAACAACTCACCAAATTTTCATCGTAATCGGATAAATGGTATAGGAACGCATACGGGACATACAGACAGACAAACAAACATTCATTTTTATATATTATAGGAACAAAAATGTATCTTTTATTGAAATACCTACGCTAAATATACATGATGTAAATATGTTAAAAATGAGGTTTTTTTGAAAACGGTTAGGATTAGCGACATGAATGAAGGGTACTTAATTTTTAGACAATAGTTAAAGGTATGTAAAAAACGTTGTCCAAAGTTTTTATCATACATTTAAAAAAAAATGGGCACATTAGTGTCACAGCTAGTCCGTCCCTGCAGCTGTGAGTAATTCGCAACACTTTCTGGGATAGTAATTTGAAGGGTCTTACCTGGTAGCGATTTTACAAAATATATACTATTAAAGCACAAGACACGCCCCCAATTACGAAATTAGAAAATATAATCGGCCTCAGCACAATCCTGCAAAATCTAATCGTTTGCAGCACAACGTGGCTGGAAAGGTATATTGGCAACCGGTTTGTTCGTTGTTACCCAGAGCATTTTATTTTTTATTTTTATAAAATAATATTTGTGGAAAAAAAATGCTCTCGGTAACAACGAACAAACCGGTTGCCAATATACCTTCTCGACGGAATTTGTAGAAAAGGACTCGTCAGGCGATGGGACTCGTGCGGATGGTTAAGAAAAACGCCACGTTGTGCTGCAAACGATTAGATTTTTCAGGATTGTGATGAGGCCGATTATATTTTGTTATTTCGTAATTGGGGGCGTGTCTTGTGCTGTAATAGTTTATATTTTGTAAAATCGCTACCTGGTATAGATCATATGAAAAAAAAAATTGAAATATACCAGTTGGTATAATAATTATGTGTCAAAAACTTAATTCCATGGGAGCTCTTTGGGAGCCCATATATCCGAAAAAGAGGCCGATACGAAAGAAGTTTATATAGTTGAATTCACATAAACTTTTAACGCCGTGACATTTCAGTTCTGTCATACTTGTCAAATACTGCAGCAACTCATAAAATATAAATTTCTAATGGCAAAATTTAATTAGTATAATTATTGTACTGCATACAAAGTATGTCTATCTTGTATTATTTCATACGATTAAAAAGAGATAGAAATAAAAAGAGTTGGCCGAACAATTCCAGAAAAGAAAAAACACTGACCAATCTCAGCTGTATAAGAAATTTAGTAAGTTGGTGAAATCTAAAGTAACTAGACCATGACAAGTCTTGACATTTGGCATTAAAACTTTATGTGAATTTAACTATATGAACTTGTAGTATTCTTTTCACGTGTTTTTTTCATATCCGGGAGATTTCCCACATTTTCCCGGACACCCTGTAGATACTTCCGAAATTATTTAAAAACTAATAATTTAATGCTTTTGCTTTATTCGAAAGAAATAAAAATATTTACATTTTGTGGGAATTTTAGCACTCCAATAGATAGTTTTAATGAAACTAGCTCAGAGGTCGTTCTGACCAACGGAAGAATTGTTTCAGATCCATTGAGAAAATGAAATGCTAATAAAGATTCTAACATTTAATGTGCCTTAGCATTTGCTGTTTAAAGACTGGAATTTACAATTGCTCCTTGTAAAATTTTTGTAGCAATATATAATCTATTTTTTTAATAACCTTGTGGTGCCTGCGGGTAGAATAAGGCATCGTTTGCACAGTGGTTGACGTTATTTCGCGATTATTCGCACTCGGTCTATTAATTTTGTAATTTCTATATCATTTAAAAGGTACTTGCTACTAAATTGCTTGTAACAAATAAATGTACAATTATAAATATCGATCGAGGTGAACGCAATTTAGCGTCATCCCATTTTTGTTCTTTACCTATGTAAGATTAAAATATATCAAAAGTCCATTATAATGTGGTGCTAGTGTTTTTTCCAAGTTAATTATACATATACGATAGGAATATTAATTATGTTGCTTTAAAGGGAAAGGTAATATATAGTGCAGGTATTGTTTAGAGTTTTTGTACTTCTCTACAATTTGGTCGATTAAGTGTCCAACAAATGGGAATTTTTTTGTTAGTTGCACAACCGAAATTTAAATATCGCCAAAAATTGATGCATGTCCGATAATCATATCAGATGCCCTTAGAACGGGTTCAAGTCAAACAGCAGGGCGGGGTAGGGCAAAAAATATGAAAATCGTCCAAGCGTAAAGTAATTAAAAACATGTCCAAATACAAAATCGTAACCTATTAAAAAAAATTTGAAATCTTTAAATTATGCAGGGTGTTATTTAAGTATGTGGCCAAACTCCAAGGGGTGCTTTTTAAAGTGATTTTAAGAAGAAAAGTTTATATAAACATGGGTCCGAAAGTTTTTACGATACAGGGTGTCAAACTTTTAAAAAAAATCGGATATTCATAAATATCTCAATACTCTTTTATTCGATTTTGTTGAAATTTGGCAATTCTGTTTGTAATAACTTTTATTTAATTTAGCCTCAATTAGATTAAAATTATTAAGTTCAGTGGCGTCCCGGAAGACAGTCCAACTAATATTTTTGACAAAAAAATTGCGCGCCACTGACTTTTTTTAAATTTATGTATTTTTTCGAATTAAGC
The DNA here is from genome assembly GCA_963969555.1 of Polydrusus pterygomalis. NCBI lineage: Eukaryota > Metazoa > Arthropoda > Insecta > Coleoptera > Curculionidae > Polydrusus > Polydrusus pterygomalis. The sequence goes on from OZ018375.1 coordinate 83,110,594, forward strand.
AACTACAAATACAACTATTTTATCTCCTGAGTTTTTTTCATATCTTGCTTTGTTTTCGAGAAAAAAAAATTAAACCATGTACTTACCAAACTATTAAGCTATTAAAATTACACGAAAGTCCTCTTTTGAATTTTTTCGCACATATTAAAACTGTTTTCGATAAAAGCAATTAACATAAAATAATCGCATAACGTAATAATTTATTACTGCAATATTTAATTATGCATTTAACAGAAAATAAGACGAAACTTATAATAGTTGCTGAAAATACCCTCCTTCAACTTCAATGCAAGCATTGGCTCGTCTTAACATTGATTGCCAAAGTCGTTGAAATATTCCCGGCGTATGTCTTATCTGATCACATGAATCCCGTATCCTTTGGGTTAGTTCTTCTTCAGTGTTGACTGGAGTTTTGTAAACAAGAGCCTTTAAATGCCCCCAAAGGAAAAAATCTAAAGGATTTAAAGTTTAAGTTTTTTACTCTTATTGTCCCGGGGACATGCAATAAAGTGGATTTTATTTTTTTCTCGAAAACAAAGCAATATATGAAAAAACTCAGGAGATAACATAGTTGTATTTGAAGTTGCTTAATTCGAAAAAAATACATAATTTAAAAAAAAGTTAGTGGCGCGTAATTTTTTTATCAAAAATATTAGTTGGACTGTCTTCCGGGACGCCACTGAACTTAATAATTTTAATCTAATTAAGGCTAAATTATCCTCTTGTTATTACAAACAGAGTTGCCAAATTTTAACAAAATCGAATAAAAGAGTATTGAGATATTTACGAACATCCGATTTTTTTTAAGTTTGACACCCTGTATCGTAAAAACTATGCATTTTCAGACCCATGTTTATATGAACTTTTTTTCTTAAAATCACTTAAAGAAGCATCCCTTGGAGTTTGGCCACATACTTAAATAACACCCTGTATAGTATTTTAATTTTTTTATATTTAGGTATACAGTGAAACCTCTTATAAGCGGACACTCGCGGTTTCGCCGATTTTGTCCGCTTATTGGAGGTGTCCGCTTAAGAGAGAAAACTGCGAAAACTAAACAACACTTAAAAATAGAAAATCGTTAAAAAATCAGGTAAACTTAAGAAGTTTCTTAGCACATAATAACAAAGCTTGTTATCTACTTATTAAACTAAACTCTAAAATGCTTTGTTGACGCATATTTTGTATTTTTTTCTTCAAAACAGTAGATTGAAAATGATCTTCTGAATTTTTGAGATGTTGAAATGCAATTTAGTTCTCAATTGCAAAAATTTTAAAGTCGTCAATCACTTCCAAAGCCTCACTATACGTAGTTATTGTGTTGCTCCTTTCAACACTGTCATGCTGAAGATCGCTATCTTCTTCTGATGCAGAATCGGGTTCAATCACATTTTGAATTTCATCGTCATTGTTCAAACTCATTTCTTCCATGGCTGTAGTATCATCAATTCGAACATAATTTTCTAGATTTTCTTGTGTTATGTTTATTTCTTTGGCACACCTTTTCATTTGAGCTACCCTAGATAAAGGAAGATAGTCTTCTGGATCCCACTGAATTGATGTAGAATCGCCAGTTTTCTTCTGAAAACCAGCTTGTTTGAAACAATTTATATAGGTATTGTTGCTGGCGAAACTTTAGTGCAGACGGTTTTAATGTAAGAGCCTCCAAAACATCTCTAAGTATTTAGTCTCCGCATTAAAACGGAAAAAGATAATTCCCCGAGAGGGTATTCTCCGGCTGCAGAGTGCTTTGTCGCCAACATACTACATAATATTTATGCCATGTCTTGCGGCGCACCCGTTGTCAGAGGTTCGCATCCGGTTAAGGGAAGTTCCAGAATTTTTTAACAAAAAAAAATTGTCCGCGTCCGGTTATAGGAGTGAATTTTACATGTAAAGAAATAGGCAAAAGCTTGGTTCCAACAAATTTGTCCGCCTAAAGGGAGTATCCACTTAATAGAGGTGTCAGCAAGGAGAGTTTTCACTGTAATACCTTTTTAAATTAACCACAATCAAATAACTACGATATTTATTTAGATTTGTGCATACCGGGTGTCAACGAGATTATTGTACATAGCACCACAGTGTTATGTTAAGAGATATTTTAATCAAATTTGGGTTACTGTAATGTTTGAAAGGGATCTTTATTTTTACCTAGAAACCAACTGAATTTCACTTCCGGTTTAACCGGAACTTCGCCATTTGTTACAACCTGTATATTATATTGCACAGTCAAATTCTCCTCAAAATTCTCTTTTCAACGACATACAACAAGTTGACATTTACTTTCAAAATGGCGGCGTAGGACTCATTTTACCAAAAACAAAATGGTGTCTATAAAACAACGTATGCAATTGATACGGGAAAAATAGTGATAAAATCTTTTAAATTGGTCCCTTTTGTAATTCTTTAAGCACTGACATTTAGATTTTCTTCTTTTGTTTTTAAAGGAAGGTATTTTTTTAATGTTTAAAAAAATCTTAACTTTAACCCTATTTTACAGAGTTTTTTTAAATGTTATCATATACTTTTTATTATTTAGTATGAAAGTCTAAAGTATCCTTAAACACCTAGGGATATTTTCGAAATCAGAATGCGTTTTGCTTCAGTTTTAAACAAGAAAAAAAAACCGTGCATTTTTCAATAAAAACTGAATAACTTAGTTCCACCTAAGTTAGCTTTGGATAACAAAATTGGTATTTGTCAACGCCATTATCAGACTATTAGTTTGTAATGAAAATTTTGTAGTGTATTGTGCTTTTGGTCGTGGATCTGATTCATATTTCGTTAAATAAGAATAAAATGGTTACGTTTACAAGAGAAGAACAAATTAATTAATTAACATGTTAATTATTTAACAATTAAATTTTTATTATTGAAGCAAAACGCATTCTGATTTCGAAAATATCCCTAGGTGCTTAAGGATACTTTAGACTTTCATACTAATTAATAAAAAGTATACATTTAAAAAAACTCTGTAAAATAGGGTTAAAGTTAAGATTTTTTTAAACAATAAAAAAATACCTTCCTTTAAAAACAAAAGAAGAAAATCTAAATGTCAGTGCTTAAAGAATTACAAAAGGGACCAATTTAAAATATTTTATCACTATTTTTCCCGTATCAATTGCATACGTTGTTTTATAGACACCATTTTGTTTTTGGTAAAATGAGTCCTACGCCGCCATTTTGAAAGTAAATGTCAACTTGTTGTATGCCGTTGAAAAGAGAATTTTGGGGAGAATTTGATTGTGCAATATAATATACAGGTTGTCATTTAAAAAAAACATAAATGGCGTAGTTCCGGTTAAACCGGAAGTGAAATTCAGTTGGTTTCTAGGTAAAAATAAAGATCCCTTTCAAACATTACAGTAACCCAAATTTGATTAAAATATCTCTTAACATAACACTGTGGTGCTATGTACAATAATCTCGTTAACACCCGGTATATGTGTTCTATAGCAATGACGACTTTTTACCAACTCGCTATTGATTTCTAAAACGCAAAAATCGCATAGACATATTTTTTCGTTGTAAACAACTTTTCTTCATAACGTTTTTCTCTATTTTTCCCCATAATAATACTTTACTCTTGAAAGATTTTTATATTTCCCTATCCTGTATGCTGATCGACTTGAAGCCATACTAAGTGCACCTGATATGGTAATAAGAAACATGCACCAACTTTTGGCGATATTTAAATTTCATTAGTGCAACTAATAAAAATAATTTCCCATTGGTTGCACACTTAATCGACTACACTGTAGAATATTGGTTCATAACTTTTTTGATATTAATATTTGTATTGTAGAATCAACTTAAAATTTCAGCTCATAATTTTGGCTGGGAATTAATTAGTTGTTTGAAAATTATTATTTGCATTCCATTTTTATAGCTGCGCTGTATATTACCTTTTTGTCATTTTGTATCTTTACATTCTACTTATTAAAGACCATTTTGTTTATTTTGTATATATTTATACTTTATATAAAATACATATGCTAGTAACATTTAAAATTTGTCTATACATCTCACCATGGCCAGGTGCAGTAATGATAAGATAGGAGTGGAAAGTCTGTTCTTGCTAGGTAATTGTAAAACAATTTATATTCAAAAATTAAACTATTGGAAAGTTGTGCGTGATCCTCTCGTTTCTTTTTATTTCAACAGTAGCATCTTTCTTTATTCTTGAATTAGTTCTTAGTTTAGTATGGTTTCCTATTATGTGTAAAATTGAGTCAGATTTGATAAGATTATATTTTGGTGCCAGTGTTATTATATTAATACCAGTCTGGTACATGAGATAAATTACGAAACAAAATGCCGAGAAAAGATATAGTATGAAAAGAATTAAAACATGATATTTTCCCAAAAAATAAGGATATTTTGCAAACCAAAGTAACCGTATTGACAGTCGCGATAAATACAAATTTCATGGCCATCATTCAAAGCGCGTTAAAAAACTGCCATTTGAATTGACCGCGGTCTCTTTGTTTTGCAAATTTCTGCAAAATATTCTGTATGTCCCATAAATAATAGACCAGGGTCGATAATTTTTGAAACCAAAAAAAATAATAGTAGGATGAAACCCATTGGAAAAGAAAGAGAATATAACAAAAAAGAAAGGAAAAATAATTTACGGGCGATCCGAGGTCGGGAAGTGGAAGGGGGTGAGTTTTTAAGGGTAGAAAACGATTTCTCTTGATTTCCGGCAAAACTACAAGTCCTATGGAAAAACGTTAAATGGCAAAGTTGTAGGTAATAAAAAGATCTACAACTTTTGTATTTACACTTTTTTCACATAACCTTAAAATGTATGTGAAAAATTCAAATAACCAAGTTTTTGGTTTTTTATTTTTCACGAAATTTGATGAAAACCTACCTTTTTATGTCCCAAACACACTGTAATTTTTTTGATTTAAAATATTTAGTTTTTTACCTTATTTTGACTTAATATCGAAAAAGCACCCTAATTTTCAATCGAAAATTCTCACGTCAAAGTATCTGCTTTTTTAAAAAAGTCGGCGGGCTTTTTGTTCGTTGAAATCTCTACTTTCTGATGGTGTAAAAAAAATATACATTACTATGGTAAATGTTCTCAAAAAATGCAAAGAAACGAACGTCTTATTAAATATTAACTTTATTAACGTATTTGGTTGTTAATTATAGTAGTATATTTCGACTTGCAATTTTTTGTTTATCAATGTAACATGGAATTTTACGTTTTTCGAATAATTAAAGTATAAATTTTAATAAATAGCTCAAAATTGTACATAATGATTTAAAAAAAAAATTCGGATTCTAGTTTTTTTTCGTTTCTTTGCATTTTTTGAGAACATTTATCATAGTAATGTATATATTTTTACACCATCAGAAAGTAGAGATTTCAACAAACAAAATGCCCACCGACTTTTTTAAAAACGCAGATATTTTGACGTGAGAATTTTCGATTGAAAATTAGGGTGCTTTTTCGATATTAAGTCAAAATAAGGAGAAAAAATAAATATTTTAAATCAAAAAATTACAGTTTTGCCGGAAATCGAGAGAAATCGTTTTCTACCCTTAAAAACTCACCCCCTTCCACTTCCCGACCTCGGATCGCCCGTAAATTATTTTTCCTTTCATTTTTGTTATATTCTCTTCCTTTTCCAATGGGTTTCATCCTACTATTATTTTTTTTCACTTTTTACCATTTTCAAAGGCTTCAGCCCTGGTCTATAAAGGGTTCCAAGTGCTTCGTTTTAAGCATACAAGGCTTTTGAATTTTTAGATATGGAAAAACGACTTGCTCCATGTGTCGTAAAGGGAGAGGTTTATTTCCATTAGTTAATAAAAAATATATTGAATGTCCAAATGCACCGTGTCGGTTTAATGAAAGCTAGATTTTCTAACCCAAAGCTAATTTTTGTTTTAACCACAGCCTTTCTTAAATTCCAAAAGGTCTTTGCTGTTTGCGTTTTTAAATCGTGAACATTAAAAATAACGATCAAGATATTTTCAGAAGAAATTATGCCGATAAACTTTTTTTTTTTTTATCTTCCAAGATACATATGACATGCATATTTTTCCATGATGTTTATTCGGTTTTTCTTTTCGGATGGGGCAAAATTGGAGTACTTTTTGAAAAGTCATTTCAAAGAAACAAAAATAAATTTAAACCAACAAAAATACTTAAATCCCAAAAATAAAATCATAATAGCATCTGAGAGAAAGTAGGGCGATATTCTCATACCTTTTTTTTTCAAATCCAGTGATGTCAAATGTTGTCCACCGATTACCTAATCGGACGTCGGTGCTTATAAAAACATCCAACGAAAATTAATCCAGATTTACTAATCCAGATAAAACTTAAAAACATTTTTCCTTATAATTTTTTTAATTTAAACTGTTAAAAACCGGATAATAACCAGTTTTCATTTGAATACTAATATTAATGTTGACGATTCTTGGGGATAACTCACGGAACTCCGGCCAGAAATTTTGTCTTTAAAAAAAAAAAGGTCGCCAGTTCCATACTTATTGAGTGCAACGCAACACCAACGGTGGAGACGTTTTGGAAAATAAAAACCGAATTTTCGTCTCTCGAATTAATTATAACCGGATGATTCCGATTATTGAAGTAAAAACCGGATAATACCGGTTATTGAAAAAACCTGATGATAGGTTATTTTTTACTCAAGTGATCCCAACACTACTTAATATAGTGACTCTTTTAGCCTATCAAGTTTCAATTGTTACCCTTCATAAGCGTTCCCCAAAAATTTTTTTTGACTATTTACTTTCTGTATATCGAAAACAAAACACACTGGACCCCGTATATACAGGGTGTCCCGAAATTAGCTGACAATATTTTAGGGAGATAAAGTACATCCAAAAATAAGACTAATACCCTCTATTAACATACCTTCAAAAACGCTTCGTTATGGGGCTAGAGCCCCCCGAATTGGAGCTATGAGAAGCAGTTTTTTCACAATATCTCAAAAACCGATAGGGGTATCGAAACAAGATTTGATACATGTTTTACCCATGACAAGACGCAATAATGGATTTAATTAGCTTAACTTTATTTCTTCCAGTGGCGTCCCACTGGGTAGGTAGTTGGGAGAATATTGCCTTAAGTTTTTCATTTTTAGGATGTTTTAACTTCAGGTACAATTTTTAGAAGCCTTGAAGTCTTTTGTTGAAAAAAGGTATTCTTGATTCATTGAGATAGGATTCACCATTTTCCAGTAAAATCGATTTTAAAATTTTCGGTTTTTTGAAATCCGGTGAAAAGGCTAAGGTTTTTTTTTGCATATCTCAGCAAACACTTAATATGAAAACATGAAATTTATTAGAAGTTCTACTAGCGACAAGGCATATGTATTAAATTATGTTACTTTAAAATATTTTTCCAGTGACGTCGCACAGCCTTAAGTAAATATTAGATACTATTATTTTTTTAAATTTCATAGTTTTAATGTAATTTTTTTTAATTTTAAATTTTTTGTTAATAAAACCTTCTTATATTGTAATTTGACAGAATGTAACGTTTTTAAATTAAACATATTTTTAGATTCCTTTGTTTTTTAAATATTTATTTTCATGGAGATTTTAAGAGAGTTTTAAAATAAAACAAAAAAGAATAACAAATTGCATATCTAATTTGATTGTAAACCACACGGGAAACTAATTCATAAGCAAGTACCAGTCATGTGTCCCCAAAAATAATAATCAAGGGGATTTAAGTCAGGTGATCTTGGTGGCCAAGCTATGGCTACCAATCCACCTGGTAGTTTTCTTCAAGCCAATTCCTCACTTGACGTCTGTAGTGAGCTGGTGCCCCATCATGTTGAAAGAAGTGCCCTAAACGTAAATCCAGTGGCACATTATCTAATAAAACCCCAAGTTGATTATGTATTATTATTATTTGTCGCTAGTAGAACTTCTAATAAATTTTATGTTTTAATATTAAGTGTTTGCTGAGATATGCATAAAAAACCTTAGCCTTTTCACCGGATTTCAAAAAACCGAAAATTTTAAAATCGATTTTACTGGAAAATGGTGAATTCTACCGCAATGAAACAAGAGTACCTTTTTTCAGCAAAATACTTCAAGCCTTATAAAAATTTCACCTAAAATTAAAAAATCCTACAAATAAAAAACTAAGGGGAATATTCTCCCAACTACCTACCCAGTGGGACGCCACTGGAAGAAATACAGTTAAGATAATTAAACAATTTATTTCGTCTAGCTATGGGTAAAACATGTGTCAAATTTTGTTTTGATACCCTAATCGGTTTCTGAGATATTGTAAAAAAACTGCTTATCATAGCTCCAATTCGGGGGGCTCTAGCCCCATAGCGAAGCGTTTTTGAAGGTATATTAATAGAGGATTTTAGTCTTATTTTTGAATGTACTTTATCCCCTTAAAATATTGTCAGCTAATTTCGGGACACCCTGTATACGACTTTTCTCCCTAAATTAGCTTGGGAATATGCTCCTAAATTTTGTGTACTTACAACCTGTATAATACAAAATTTCCTTGTATGTACTAAGTAGTACAACTTATTGTTGTTAGAATGCATTCTTACTCGTGTAAATAAAATTTCGGTAGGTACCCTCTACATTTTTATCCACACGAAGGACGAGCTCATCATAATATGTTAATGTTGTTAGCCGGCAGACATGTTATTCCCTGTTAAAAAAATGTTTGCATGCATAGAATCCATGTTGCTATTTTTCCAATACATGTTGGATGTCTCTAACAACTATAAACAGACTTTTCAATAAATATTTTGTAATTTGATCAAAACAGTCAAGCTAACGGTTGAATGCTTAACTGCATACTGGTGAGCCAGTCCTGCTGCACTTGGTTGTTATAATTAATAATAAGTCAAAAATTCAAAAATTGTGATCCTAGAAACTATGAGTTGACATTTATAAACAATAAAAAATACTTAAGACCTATTTTTTAGAATTCGGTTGATAAAAAGGGAGTAAATTCAGTAAATAAACGTTTTTTATGTTTATAATCAAGTTTTTATGATTTATTTTTATATAAACAGTTGTTTTTAAGAGTAAATTATATGTTTGATGTAGAAAAGAATACAAAACAAAGCACTAAACGCAAAGGGAAGCAGTGCTAAAAAGAGCTCGGTATTTTGAGCCTCTTTCAAAAATATGTTCCATTAAGTCCTACCACCAATGGAAATTTTAAAATCATGATTCCGTTGTTTCACGCGCAGAAAGCGGCCCTTTGTATTCCCTAAGCATTATTTTGTAAACTTTACTTGTTAAATACCTATTCAACCGAAGTCTTTGAAATATGGCCTTTATTATTAGATGTTATACATCAAATATAGTTAAATTTGGACCTTAAATTACCTGGAACAAAATTCTTATTTAAATATTCTTCGATGAAGAAATTATTGGAATAAAATTTACTTAAATTACCTAATTCATACATTAAATGGATTTATTTAAAACAAAAATGGTTCCCCTGAAACCCAGTGATGACCGTAATTATTTTTTTAATTAATAAAGACATTACATTTGTTAAGCAAGATTACAAAACATTAGTTAGCCGTATTCTGTTCTATTAGTATAGTTTATATCAAGATCAGTTACATCTTTAAATGCTTTAAAGTTTTGTAGTATATTATAATCAAATATTATTGTTAAATATACTTTTTATTTAAAAGCATGGCTCTTTAATTCTACTATCAAGCTATAGGAACGCCATATGAGCAGTTTTCCTCCATCTCCTACTTCAAATTCATCGACGACACAACGAGTTCATCAAAAATAAGCTGTATTTATGCAGCCACAAACGACACGGCCTTTCACGGCTAAATAAAAGCATTGTTGCCAAGTGCTTTGTCTAGCCCCGGACTGCTCCATGATCCCCTCCCCACCCACCAACATGCCTTCAAGCGGACCGGTGGGCGCGTGAGTTGCTGCTGTTGCACTTGCATACGTTTTTTTTACTTTATTTATTTAAATCGTCCGGTCGAATGTCGATGCTGAAAGTGTATATTTTCGGTGACAGAAAGAGAGGCAGATGGAAGGGATTGTAAATAGTGACATAATATATTATGCTGTCTATTGGTGAAAAAACTAAATAAATAATTGTATAAGAAAATGCCCGATTTCAATACAATAATTTAATAAAAAGCATGTTCTCCTTCTCTCTACAACTTAAAACTGAAAACTTTATATAATTTATACCGTGCGAGCAAAAAATATTTGCATCAAAGAGGGCTTGGATTAAAAAACGTAGGGCTTGTTTTAGATCACAATGATATGGGGACGATATATATCTAACCAAATCTAAGTTAAAATTTTGTCGAATTCATATTATGACATGATATGCCCAACTAATTTTTTTTTTTTTTTTTTTTTTTTTTTTTTTATTATTTTATTTTACGTCGGCCTTTTTCCGCAACGAGGTCAATCACCGACGCCAGGGAATTTGTCACACACTATCTGGTAACTTTTGCCGAATCCCTCTTTGTCGAAGGTAGGGTTCTTTAACGTGCCAACATCCATGACACGGGGCCCACAGTTTAACGTCTCTTCCGAAAGACGGCGCCACCTCTTAAACCAAATTCCAAATTTAACATCGACGTTGCCGGCACCGGGAATGGAACCCGGGCCTACGATCTGTGAGGCCGCTGCGCTGACCATCAGACCACAACGTCGAAATGCCAAACTAATGAGTGATAAAATAAGTAGAAAAATACAAATTTATTTTTGTTGTACAAAAACATGGGGATTTTCACTACACCACATGCGTGTATTCTGAGAATTCACATAACCGGAGAACCAGGCTTCATCCGAAAAAAAGTCAGGTCTAATAAATTATTTCTTTCGAATAAATTTTGGGTAAACCATTGAGAGTAATTCCTGCGTCTTCCAAAATCTGCGGCTTGTGTTTCTTGGAATACTTGCACTTTATAAGGAAATAAATTTAGCTGCTTCTTAAGAATAGTCCTGCATGTTCCATAAAATCTTCCCACTTCTTGGGACGGGCGTCTTATACAATTTGTTGGCGTATTTTGCATTATTTCACGAACGTTTGCAACAAGTTCTTCTGTTCTTACAGATGGTCTTCCTGCTCCTTTTTTGTGTTGTATAGAACCTGTTTCCCTAAACACATCCACGGTTCTTTTCAGGCAGTTATAAAAATCCCCAGCAATAAAAGCAACGTTAGGAAAATGTTCGTGAAAATCGTCCATGCACAAACCCGGATTGTATTGCCACTCACCATTTACTCTAACCCCGTTTCGAAAATACGCTTCAACCATAAATGTTTTGTGCTGTCCCGTAAAGCCCATTGTGTGAATTGTACGGTACAAATAATCTGGAAAGCGCTATTTTTTAATTTTTTTTTATATATAATAATAAGTTTATTTAAAATTTAATAATACAGTGTCACCAGTAAAGTCCGCATCATATGGGATTTTTTTTTTATTAAGAGCTTTATTCAAAATTTGACTTTGGCATCAAGTTCTGCTTCGATCGAGATGAAAATTAAGCAAAAAACACAGTGTCTTCAGTAAAGTGTTTTTTAAGTGGAAAATAAATTTTATTTTAACAACGTAAAGTTTATCTATTTTCAACGATTTAATTAAAAACCCCTATATTATAATTTATTATTAAGCTATGTCATAATAACGTTAACGTGTATTACTTACAGACACAAACTACGTTTTCAAAAATACCTATTTTATGAAGTTACCTTATACAGGGTCAAAAACAAATAAACTTCGCATCACATGCGACCAAATTTTAATAGCCCAATTTTGATTTTGTGGAAAAACACACATTTAATATTGCGCTACTTTAGAAAATGTATCTGAGTCTTGTCAAAACTGAGAAGTTTTATGTAGGTTGCGATGAGTCTTAGTTTGCAAAAGTGGTGCAATTTACAAAATATAGGTAATGAAATGATTTTTATTATAGCAACTTATGCTATAAATAACAATTTACAAACCATGTACACTTAGCAGAAATATACTTAATTCCTTTGATCAATAGTTTTCTTTCACAAATCCTATTACTAGTCTCCTAAATTCTCTTAAATTACTAGCTGCCCTAATATAGGTAAAAAATCAAAATTATCTTATGCAGCTGAAATTTTGTATGCTGGCTAGAAACTGCATTTAAAAAAACTTTCTAATAACTTTTTTCGATATTTTCAGAAATAACCCCACTTTTGAATTATTTTTTGAAAAAACTTAAAATTTGACACAATGCGAATCACGTGACTACTATTTTTTTGCTTAATTTTCATCTCAATCGAAGCAGAATTTGATGCTAAAGTTAAATTTTGAATAAAGCTTTTAATAAAAAAAAATCCCATATTATGCGGCCTTTACTGGTGACACTGTATAATAAATATGTTTATGTTGTCTTCTATAAACTTATTCTTCAATCCCCTGAAGCTGAGCTTGTTAGGGGCAAAAATATATATCCTTTATTGAACCAAAAGATTTTTACAATAAAACTATGTAGGTTCATCCACTAAAACTATGTTTACAGTAGGTGCTTAGTATAAACAGGAAAACAAACACAATAAAAAAAAAATGAAAAACAATTTATAAAAAAAAATTACAGAAGTGAAAATGAAGTGAAAGGTAGAAAAGCAGTATTAGTATGATTATACATCAAACACTGTTTGATTGAATTAACATTTTTAAATATCTCTTGAATGAGTTAACATTTTTTAACTTTGTAATGTGCGGTATTTTGTTAAACAAATTTACCCCTCTATGAAGAATAGAATTATAAAGAAGCTGTGTGCGACTTTTTGGCAGCTCGATTAAATTAGTATACCTTGTATTATGTTCATGAATTTGACTTCCAACAAACGCTGTTAAATTTGAGTGACGTGTTTGCTTAACAATTGCATACAAGAACGTACAGGTTTGATATTTATAAATACTATCTAGCTAGATTGCTAATTTTAAGCTTAGAATATAGGCGGCTGGTGCTATATCTTAAAGGTAAGTTATATAAATTTTTTAATGCTTTATTTTGCAATATTTTCAAAGGCTCAATGAGTTGATTTCTTGTTGAATACCATAAAAGAGTTAAATATTGTAAGTGACAGTGGATGAGGCTGAAATGCACTGCTCTTAATAAATGCCCAGGAACGCAATAATCAATATTCCATTGGGGCAGCAATATTCAATATTCCAATTGGGGCAGCAATCTTTTTCTGTACTTTTTCTATATGCAGCTGCGACGTCAGAGACTAATCAATATAGAGCCCAAGATATTTTATTACTTTAGTGTATTTTAATTGTTGATTATTAACAGTAATTGGAGTCATGTGTGTTAATAGGTAGAATGAACTTGCAATGCAACATGGATATCAGTTTCAAGACTTTAATCCTATTGAAATGGTTTGGTCGGAGTGTAAGCGCTGTTATGATGCAAAAATAAGTGCTATGCATCCTGCAAGAAAGGATGTAGTTTTGGGTATGTGGAATGAAGCCATAGTAACAGTGGAAAATGGAATGGAAATTATGTAACACACTAATAAAATTAGAAATAATGTGTGGGAACGGGAAAGATGTATTGATATTTCAGATACTCTTCCCCTTATTACTAACTTGGACTAATCTGATGATGATGATCCTTGCGTAGATGATTTATTTTAATTATTAAAAAACTATTTTTTTTTTCGTTTTTTATTGTATTTTGTTTTTACGATTTTAAAAATAAGATAAAAATATTTGAAACAAAATTTATAGACTGATGCACTAGACGAAAAAATATGATTTAATTTTAAATTTTATAAATGAGTTTTATTTATTTCCAGTAAATTTAACTTAATTAAAAATTTCATACTGATTTTCCAAAACAAAATGTTTCATCTCATATCTTTTACCCTAAATAAACTACTTAATTCTGACTTCATTAACATTATAAAATAAAATAATTAAAAATTTGAAAAAACGGGCTTGTACTTTACTTGTTCACATGCATCAGTCTTTATCCTCCTCATTATTTTTTTTTAATTTATTCGATTGGGCATTATCTTAAATATGAGTGTGAACAAATTATTAAAATTGGTTCAGTCATTCCGAAGAAATCTGTAGGTATAAATATATGTATGCATAAATAAAACATAGGTCGAATTAAGGACCTCCTTCTTTTTAAGGTGAGTTAAAAACAATATTTATTAGAATCATAAAATTTTAATTACACTTTTTAGTAGATACTTTAAGAATTTTAGAGAACTCCTGAAGATCTTCGCTTTTCTCGCGTTGCTCTAACTGCAATCTTGTTTTAAGGGCTATTATATTTTCTTCTGCTAATTGAAGCTGATCCCTTAAGTTTTGTTCAGCACCTTTAGACGATTGAGAAATTACACTGTAACTTGATCTTTGCTAAAAAGGAAATATGTACAAGTTTTTATTTATAAATGTAATGCTATATACCTACCGTGCGAGCAAAAATTATTTACATCAAAGAGGGCTTCGATTAAAAAACGTGGGGCTCGGTTTAGATCACAATGATATGGGGACGATATATCTAACCAAATCTAGGTTAAAATTTTGTCAAATTCATATTATGACATGATATACCAAACTATTGAGTAATAAAATAAGTAGACAAATACAAATTTACTTTTATTGTTTACAAAATTAACAAAGTAAAAGAATATACAGAAAGAAAAAGAATTACATGAATTGCTGAAATTGGCCACCGCCATGCTCCAAGCGTCTCTTCATATTTTCGAAAGTGTTGACCAGCATCTCTGGATAAATATTATCATATTCTTGGATAATCCTTTCTTGCAGGGGCGGCTCGTCAACAAGTGCGCTCGTGCGCGCGCACTGCCTAAGAAAGTCGAGCACCAAGCAAAAATAAAATTTATACCTATTTAACTGAAATAAAGAACTTGTATAATATAACAATGGCGAAGGCGAAAGACTTCAAGCGCGACCGCAGCGCGTGGGCAGACTCACCTCCCGGTCCCGGCTGTCGGCGCTGTGTGTATTCGTTCGGCGCTCTTATGGATGGATTTTCGTGGGATTTTCGCTGTGCGGATTGATCGGGAATATTCGGTTAATCGCCCGATGGAGGGCGTCGCCGTGCGCTGTCTGAATACACACTTCAATAATTTAATATAATTGTTTTATGAGTTTTTTGATGCGATTAGATAAGTTTGGAGTTTATTGACGGTGTTGTGGATGTTTTTGTGTTGTTTCTAAATTAATAATGGCTAGTAGTTTGGATTGTGTCACACGAAGTGATATAGATGGACCAAAATTCTGTAGAGGACATTATAAATAACTTTTCGACATTCGATTTCCAAAGAAAAATTGAAATAAAAAGGTTAGGAAGGCCTACACCGGAATTAAAATTAAATCAAACTTGTAAAAAGAAAAAAGAAGGTCGATCTTTTATTAGACATTTTAATATTGACATTTATACAAAAAACAAATGGATATGTGGGTGTAATATTAGAAACTCTTGTTGCGCTTAAAAATCGACGAATGGACTTTTTATTTAAAGACTAGAAACTTTTAGTGAGGTATGTATAAAGAAATGTTTTTTTTTTCAATCTGTATAGGTATCTACTACTATATACCCACTATAAAACTATTAAAATTTTTAAAAAGTAAAAAATAAATTTGGTGCTAAAACAAAGAAAATATAAATCCCATTTAAAAACTTCGTTTTTTTTTTATCTTCTTGGATAAAAAGCACAAAGAAAATCGATACAAAGGTAAAAACGGGCGTGGCACCTCGAAAAATTTTCGCCTGCGGCGCACACCCTACGGTAAATGTCACAAGCCGCCACTGCTTTCTTGTAATTGTTCTAAATTTGCAACTGGTGTTTTAAAAATAGTGTTCTTTAAATGAGGAAAAACTAAGTAATCCATAACCGTTAAACAAGATGATCTAGGTGGGAATTCAAAGTATGATCGAAAACTGATCAATCTCTGTGGTCGAAAAAATTGCATAGGTAGCTAATAGTTTTGGCGGTTGTATGGGCGGTTGCACCATCCTGTTGAAAATATCCAAAACGTAGTTCGTCGTCAAGGAATTGCTCCACAAATGGATTCAAAATATTGTCTCTATACCGCTGTGCTGTAACTGTGTCATGACTGTCATGGAAAAAAATAGGACCAACAATTCTTCTTCGGGAAATAGCTAACCAGACCAAATTTTTTGAGGGTGCAATGTTGACTCTACAAAAAAATGGGGATTTTCACTACTCCACACGCGTGTATTCTGAGAGTTCGCATAACCGGAGAGGTGGAACCATGCAGGCTTCATCCGAAAAAAATGTCAGGTCTAATAAATCATTTCTTTCCAATAAATTTTGGGTAAACCATTGAGAGTAATTCCTGCGTCTTTCAAAATATGCGGCTTGTATTTCTTGGAATACTTGCACTTTATAAGGAAATAAATTTATCTGCTTCTTACGAATAGTCCTACATGTTCCATATATATAGTATCTTCCCACTTCTTGGGACAGGCGTCTTATACAATTTGTTGGCGTATTTTGCATTATTTCACGATCACGAACGCTTGCAACAAGTTCTTCTGTTCTTACAGATGGTCTTCCTGCTTCTTTTTTGTGTTGTATAGAACCTGTTTCCCTAAACACAGCCACGGTTCTTTTCAGGCAATGATAAAAATCCCCAGCAATAAAAGCAAGGTTAGGAAAATGTTCGTGAAAATCGTCCATGCACAAACCCGGATTGTATTGCCACTCACCATTTACTCTAACCCCGTTTCGAAAATACGCTTCAACCATGAATGTTTTGTGCTGTTCCGTAAAGCCCATTGTGTGAATTGTTTAATAAATTGGAAAAATTAGCGATGAATCAAATTACTTGTAACGACTGTCAAAGATGACGGAATATTGATTGTTAATTCAGGTAGTTACTGACACCCAACAGGTATTAAGTTCTACGGCTAAACATTACGTCCTTTTAGATGCAGGGCCCTCTTTGATGCAAATATTTTTTGCTCGCATGGTACTTTTACTGAGGACTTTTTCATAGACATATTATTATACCTTTAGATCGATAGGCAAACAAACACGAAAGTGGCAAATTTATTGTCTTCCGCATGTAAATAAAGTTCAGTTAGTTCAGTATATATGGGCATGCGCACTACAAAACTCTCATGTAACAAATATAGATGGATGGATATAGATATATAGGTAGGTACGGGCTTTAAAATTTAAAATGTACGTTTTACTATTACTAAGTTTCAGGCTTGGCAACAAGTGTGCTTTTTGAATATAAAATTAAATTCGAATTTACTATAAAGTAAATACCTACTGTTCATTAGGTTTTCTCCCACCCTTACTATAACCTTTTTTGTGCCGATTACAATATGATGCTAATGTATAAATTTTAATGCCTAAAGACCTCTATATTTATATAAAATGATTAAACTTGGATTAACATAAATATGTTTACTTTCTTCTTTTAAATAAAAAGAACAGTGTATTTTAAACAGAGAGAGAGAGAGAGAGAGAGTAAAAATATTTATTTTGAAGAAGTAGTCCATGCTTAAAGTGGAGTTGAAAGTATAGGAAAGAAAGAAAAAACTAAAAGTCTTCCTCCACAAAATTTAATAGAATATAGAAATTCTTTAGGGGTCTCTACATGTTTCGAACGTATAAACGTTCATCATCAGGAGACTGATGGTATTAGCAGAAGATGGTATAAAACCTTAATGGAGCTTTTATGGTATTGAAAAATTGAAATGTAGAAGTGACATAATATATAAAAAAGGTTTAAGGAGAGTTAAAACGTGCTGAGCATGTAGTAAAATGTGTTAGTGGCGCTAGGGTTCAAGGCAAGGCTCTAGAAGCTTAATTTGTAGTGATGGAGTTTCTGGAAACTGAATAAATTTAAAGATTTGCAGCAAAAAATCGAGCTGCAAAACGTTTAAGTTGCTTTGACGAATTTAAAATGTTTTGGCTGGTATGGTATATAAGTAGCAATGATCTGCTACCTAGATCATTGGTAAGTAGGTATACCTACCTAATCAACCATAGTTTCTACAACATATAGGGTTAGTGCACCAGTAATGGACATACCGCTAGTAATGGTCACCTTACGCCAATTAACCTTATTATCTCATATTTCCTTTAAGTTTTACCAATTGTTTTTATGTTACATTCTAACGTAGACAACCCAAAATACAAAGCCGACATTAGCATCATCCAACGGCATTTACTCCCCGATTATCATACGTCAAAATTTTGGCGCGTTGTAAGTTGTAAAACAGTTGGTTTTGAACTGTCGACAAGTTGTGGGCTCCCCCGACGAAAATTAGTGTTGCGAAGTCAGTGTTAAAGTTTAAGTATTTCTTTTGTGTCCTTTTACATCTTTAAAAGGTAAGTAGTTTGTATTTTCTATTCAACTTAGTTTAAAAAACGACCGTGGAAGTTTTTGATTAAGGGTGACCATTACTGAATAAAGATATCTCTAGAAACTCATAAATGGACATGGTAAGTGTCCATTACTAAATGACTACAATTTATTAATGGTCACTTATATTCTGCCTATTTAGGTAGCGTTTTTTTTTCTTTATCACCCATTGTCTCTTATTATTTTAGACATGGATTCCCAGAAAGGGAAAAAAGACCCTTTTTTAGATGGCAAGAAGATAAAATGAACCTTGCTATAGAGGCAGTAAAAACCCTAGGAATCAGTAAAAAATCGGCAGCTAAAAAATTTGGTGTTCCTGTATAGAACCACTTTAAAGAGAATAAGACTTGGAAAAGGTACATTGAAAAGAAAAATGGGACCTAAAACCGTTCTTTTAGAAGCCGAAGAGGAACTGTTAGCCAACTGGATCTTGTCAATGGGCAGAAAAGGCTTTCTTGTTCATGCAACAAATTTACTCTTTACTGTACAGGGTGTCCCATTTTCGATACTTTAAGGGGTTATTGGAGTTATTATAAAAGATAGAGATTTGCGGTTTTCGCGTCACTGAGCTACTTTTTAACGAAACGAATTATTCCGGTGTCAAATATGTCATGGCATTCTTAGATTTTAATCTACAAGGCGATTTTGAAAATCTTTCCTTTTTAGGCACCCCTTGTAGTTCCGTTATGTGTCAACTTATTAAAAAAGTAAAAACGGATATTTGTAGAACTTTTTACGTAGAGCTCAGTGGCGTAATCAGTTTTTTTTTTCTAAAAACGTTAGTTTTCCAGATATTAACCCAACCTATGTTTTTTTAAATAGGACACCCTATATATTATTTTTTATATTGATTAAGTATCATTTGGGCTTTTCAAAAATGTATAGATGTTTATATATATTTTAAAAATCAAGCTCAAAATTTGATGTTTTTAATTATTTACTTTATTTGTAACAGTAGGCCATGGCCAAACGCAACAATAATTAACATAATATAATAATTAACACATAATAACATTTATTAAACATATAAAACTGAGATGGAAACTGTATTACAAAGAAACAAACACAACATTAATAGATACATAAAAGTGCCAATAATAGAAAATAAAATTAAATTAAAAATAACGACCCAGGGTTTTTTAAAGAAGATTTTCAAAATGCCGCCCGTTTTCTTGAATGCAATATTGGCACAATTTTGGTATTCTTCCAATTGCATTAAAAAGAATAATAGATCTATTCTGAAGAGTTGGAAAGGCCAACTCAATTGCCTCACGAAGTTTCGCTAGAAATTCATGTCGTGTCTTATATACTTGATTTTTTATAAAACCCCACAAAAAAAAATCCAAAATGGAAAGATCGGGAGATCGTGCGGGCCACCTCACAGGCCCATTTGTACCTATCCATCTTTGAGGAAAGTTATTGTCCAGAAATGGCCTTATTAGCAGAGAGTTGTGACCCGGAGCACCGTCTTGTTGGAGATAGACGGAATTGAAATGGGCCAATGGAATATTTTCCAGCAATTCGGAAATAACTTCCTCCAGGATTTCTAGGTATTTACGAGCTGTGAGACCCCCATCATACATCCGGTAGACTATGTGGCGGCCCAAAATGAAACATGATACACCAATCCCGAAGCGCCCTTGTTGTGTCCTTTCGAAAATTAAATGGTGATTTTCTGCAGACCAACGCCTCGATCGTGTTATGACGATTAAAAATTCCTGCACTTGAAAAATAACATTCGTCAGACCAGATGACAAGTCTGCCAAAAGATGCGTTAGTGCGGATTTATTCTAAATACCATTGGCAAAAAGTTATTCGACGCTCGGCATCTCCGGGGTGTAAATGTTGCACTATCTTAAATTTATATGGATAGTAATTATATTTTACAATAGGTATTCTCTGAGCGTCAGAACTTGTTACACCAATTTCTTCCTCTATTTTTCTACAGGAAGATGAAGTCGTTGCTTCTGCGTAAGATAAAACATTTATTTCTTTTCTGTCCCTGTCTTCTTTGAAGTATGTTTTGGAACGTGGCTGAATAAACGACCGCTTAACTAGATTGGTTTTCAAACGAGCAAATATTTCTGAAAATGGTTGCCTTCTTTCTGGATGCCTAATATGAATAAAAACAATTGTCAGATAAGAGAAATTATCATAATGAAAGCACTATTAAATACATTACCTACCTATTGAAATATAATTCAGAAGCTTCTTAAGAATTTTCATTGCATTGTAACATACCAACATGTCATATTTTTCATAATTCTCATAAACAGCCATTGATAAAAATAAGTAAAATAAAATGACCTACGTATAAAAGTATTTCATTAAATGACAATAGTCTGACAAATCTTTCAATTTTTGGTCATTTCAATATTATATATATTTCAATAAATATCCGTTTTTACTTTTTTAATAAGTTGACGCATAACGGAACTACAAGGGGTGCCTAAAAAGGAAAGATTTTCAAAATCGCCTTGTACATTAAAATCTAAGAATGCCATGACATATTTGACACCGGAATAATACGTTTCGTTAAAAAGTAGCACAGTGACGCGAAAACCGCAAATCTCTATCTTTGATAATAACTCCAATATCCACTAAAAGTATCGAAAATGGGACACGCCTGTACACAAAATTATAAAAGAAAGTGGGAGGCAGACTGATTTTAAAGATGGAATGCCGGGAAAAACTTGGTTTGCTTCCTTCGAAGGCACCCTGCTGAGATAAAAAAAAAAAAGAGCCGAGTCTGTTTCAAAATTGAGAGCTGCAGTCTCTAAAGCTATTATAGAAAATGGTTTGATGAAATAGAAAACTATTTAAAGGACGAAGGAGTCTTTGACATACTGAAGTACCCAAATAGAATATACAATGCAGATGAAACAGGGTTTGCTCTTGATCCTAAGCACATTATTATATATACCTAGTTTTTTTAATAAAAATTACTATGCTTGCTTACTCTTTAAGTATTTTCTCAGTGCGTTTATTTTTTATAATTGTAGAAGATTTGAGTTTTATTCAGCTAAATAACGGATAAAAAATATATAGTTGCTAAAGTGTCCATTACTAAATTAAGTCAAATACTTCCTTAGATCTAACATGAATAGTTCAGAATTTTCTCTTCAGTGTCCATTACTGGTGCACTTACCCTATATATTCTATGAAAACATTATTCGTGGGCCATTTTTCATAAGAAAAGTGCATGGGTTGGTGGCTAATATTTCGATTAATATTAACACGCACTACGATTTGACATGCTTGTCTTATGCTTATCAAAAGATTGCTTTTATCATGCTTACTGTATATGCAGCTTCTAAATCAGCTTTTGCATTTGCAGTTTCCAATTTTATTGCCTTTTGCTTCTCCAGCCGGTAAAGTTGTTGAAATTTGTCATGTTCCTTTCTTTCATCATCTAATCTTCTTTTTTGAACGTCAATCAATCCTAATAAGTTTAGTTTTTCCTCTTCGAGATTTAAAACGGTTTTTTGAAGGGTTTCTTGCTGTTGCTTTAAAACAGAAACAATTTTATTTCATAATAACATTATTATGTTTTTAGGGACTAAATAAGTAAACAACGACGGGACTTACTGAGATTTTGCCTCCCTAAGTAATAAAGTAAATATAAATTACATTGGTTTAAGTAATATGAACCATCTATCGAATAATTCCGAAAATTTGGTCATTTACATAAACGGACATGCTCTATTTATCTAATATACAGACTGTCCGCGGATAGGGTTAACAATAGCACAAATGGATGAAAAAATTCATTTTTCGGGAAAAAGTCATTCTTGATAAAAAGTTTTGCTTGTAAAAAAAAAAGCGAAAATTTTGATTTTTTACACAGGGTTCGCAAAAACTTCAAAAACATGTTTTTTCTCCAAGAGTAACCTACCTTTATTTTTTATTTGTGACCAAAATACCAGTTAGAAAACTTATTTAGAATAACGTTTGTAATTTAAATCCGAGATTTAAAATAAATCTTCGATTTTTTTAGTTTTTTTAATTTTTAGAGGTAAATGGAAATTTTGCTGCTCAATAAAAATATTAATATAAAATTTTATTAGACTCTATTTTTATAATGGGTGGTGTGTATATTATTGTAAAATTTTAACTGCATGCCTACCATCTAAAACAAGGAATTTTTTTACCTTTTTATTACTTTGCTTTACGTATGGGGCAAATTTGAAGTAGAAGAAAATATTCCCATTTAAGCCAACTTTTAATGAAACGTTGGAAGAAGGAGACGAAGCCAAACGTTTGGATTTTTGTCTTTGGGTTGGAAACAAAATTGTAAGTGAAAACAGGAATTTTCATAAATTTATCATGTTCTCCGATGAATCGACATTTTCAACAAACGGGAAAGTGTCTGGTGTGCGATTTCTTATTATGGCATTATTGGCCCATACTTTTTCGAAAACACGTGTAACCGTAGGAGTTACCTTGAAATGTTGGAAACATTCCTTTCTGACAACCTAGAAGAATTGCCTCTCCAATTTAGGAACGAAATGTACTTTCAACAATATGGATGCCCTGCGCATTTTGCAATTGAAATGATGGAATGGCTTAATAATTCATTTGGCCACAGATGGATTGGTCGGAATGGTCCGATTCTGTGGCCCCTAAGAAGTCCCGATTTAACTATTTCAGATGCCTATCTTTGGGGGAGCCTCAAACAATGAGTGTACTCCCGTCAGAGTGAGAACGACGTACAGCTTCTAAAACAGCGAATTGTTGACAGGGTGACCACCTCTCCGGTTTTCACCCGGAGTCTCCGGTTTTTTATACTTGCATGACCTCCGCGCGGGCTCCGGTTTTTTTAGTAACAGCTCCGGTTTTTAACAATTTTCGTATTTTTCCTAAAAAATAACTTTAGTGAAGAATTAACGGCAACATAGGAACGGCAACATTTTTTTGACCCTACCCCCCTTGACCAGATTTGGGTAAAGTTTTTTAAGTTCGGTACATTTCCTGAAACCTTAAAAATCGTGTCGAAAATTTTTTCGATACCATCAGTGAGTAATGCTTATTTAGAGCGTGTATTTTCGTTGATGAATGGTTTGTGGACCGATGACAGAAACACGATGCGAATTACCCACTAAACAAAAAAACATAACAATAATGTTTTCTTTACGTTAATAAATTACAATGTAACATTGCAAACTTGTATAAAAAACGTTTATGTAACATGCAGTACATATACATCTTATGTCATAATCAGAAACGTAACAGTGCATTTTAGCTTCTTGATAACATTGATGCAACGTAAATCATACATTGGGGATTGTATTAAGTAAATGTTACTTTTACGTAAAATGTTAACGAAAATATTACATTTGTTGAACCACATTACTATTACACAAATTTAACATTATAATTTTGTTTTAAAAACATTTCTTGTACAATATAATTACAAAAATGTTACTTTAAAAACACATATTTTTATGAATCAAACGTGGCTTTAACATAAAAGTTTGCAATAACCCAACAAACAATTATAGTCTAAAAAAGGTGACTTTTACCTAAGTTTTTAACTATAAAGCTCGACGGACCGCTTTATATAGTCAGAAATTAGTAATTTATACCACTTTATCACCTAGTGGGGAATAAAACCAAGGAAATAAAGTGGTAAGAAACACCTGTCATTAGGAGAATTGTTCCTCATAGACGAGGCCAAGTAGTCTTCTCCGTGGTAGTAGAGAGATGTTTTTTACCCGTATTTAACCTATGTGGGCCTATGTTGGGCCTGTTATGGGCTATGAAGTTTATAGAAAATCATAACCACAATTTTAGAAAAGGATAAAAATAGTATTTTGTTTTTATTTGTATCAAAGCACAGGATGCAGGAGGGTTCTTAAATCAGAACATGTCATGTCAGCCGCTATTGATTTTTAAAATGAAGTGGTAGTATATAGATAGGTATGTACTTATAAAAATCATTATTTCATCGATGTGAAGTGAAAAAATGGGTGCGCGTAAAAAAATTTCGTATAGATTTCAATTATACCTAGAAAAACTAACCGCGCCTTTGAAAAAAGGCATTTAATTAAAAAAAACAAGGTACCTAAATTAAAATTGAAAATACCAAAAATTTAAAATGTAGCCAATATTTAGTGCTTGGACGAATAAGTTAGCTCGTTTCTGTGCTCGGTTTTTGTAATATATTTGTTGTTGTTTTAATGTTACAAGTAATCTAACTAAATTAATTGAAAATAATACACCATGTTGAAAAAAATATGGCGTCAGTAACATATTTTTCCTAAAGGTCGTGATTTCCTGTGGTTTGGGCCTTTAAAAAGATTGGACCTATAAGTCAACCCGTATTACGTTACGCTGGGAGAAAATTTCCTATTTTGTATCTTCCGTCTTGATAGGTCTAAATTAGGAGAAATATTCGTTTATATGGCATAACTTTATAATAATGAGTGTTTATGAAACCTAATTTGGGGTTTTTAAGAATACTGCAGGCCCTATGTACGGCCAATTACTCCATAAAATGTTTCTATCGGGGTTGCTGAATTAATGCCTCGCAACGGATTAATAGCCACTATTATAATGTAACTAACCTTACTTTTTGGCCGAGTTCGAATATAAACGTACAACGTTTTTTTCAAGCCCGGTCGTGCTCAGTGGTAAAGATACCGCTTATGGCCGTGGCGATCCGGGTTCGATTCCCGGAGTGGGCATACGCATAATAAAAAAAGTATGACCGAATTTTAGTTGGTTGGTGTAAGATCGTCTTTCGGAGGAGACGTAAAGCTGTCGGTCCCGGCCAACTCTGGTCGTTAAGTCACGCTAGAGGCGCTTGCGCGACCTGAAAACTTAACCAGACTTAAGCACCACAAGTTACACGAACTTTACTTTACTTTACTTTAACGTTTTTTTCGCTGTTTGAGCGTTTTGTATAGCTCCTACGCGACCCCTTTTATTTCGCCGAAAAAATGGAAACTGATTATTTTAAAATGGAGAGGGTCAAGCTCCTCCTTGGATTATTCTTATGTTCCCCACAAGTGGGAAGATTACCACAGTGCAATAAACTTTACAATCATCATTCAAGTTTTCTAAGCCAGAATCTCTTTAAAGACATAATTTTTGGAAGATACGGCTTAATATCCGGTAAAAATCACTTTATGGACAAAATATTGGGCTATAAAGAAATTATTAAAGTCATAACTATAACCTATTTTAAACTTTAAAGCCTTCTGGGCTTTAAGTACAAAATGTAAGACTAATATAAGGTATACATCACCTCAGAAAGTGTTCACATTATAACCTGACCATGAAGATATATTAAAGACAAAACGAAGTGATTTGTTCTTCATTTATGGGCCTAAAAGATTATTGGGCTTTAAGGCCCAATCTAAGGTAAAAAATAACCTGGTTGGGCGTTTATTACTGACTTTCCTTAGACCTAACTATCAAGTCGATTTGCAAGGTAACTATCTACTCTTTTGGACCATCTCTTGGGCCTCTTGTATTTTCCCACTTTGAACACGTATTAATAAGTTCGAATTACTTTATTTGGGCCAAACTGTTAGTCTATTTGGCCGTTTCGTCTAAAAAGCCGATTTGAAGGTAAAAAATAGACTATTTTTTACTTAAATAGGTCATTTTCTCCAAATGAGAGGTCGCCAAGGCTTTAAATGTTTGTTGGGAAAGAAACATTTCTTTATTATTGCAGAAATGTTAATGCCTACATTTTAGAACGTTACATAAATGTTATAATTTAAAATAATATAATTTAAAAATAAAAAAAAAACAACAATTTTTTAAGTAAAAATAATTTATTAAAAGTGCATATACTAATTTATTTACTTATTGATGTGTTCCTTAATTTGTTTGGAAAATCGGAACCAGTCTCCGACAATAGCGCCTAAATCCTTCTCGGTTACATTGTTGAAGGAAGTTTTTACTGCGTCTGTAAGCAAGAGAAACTGTTTTAGGAAAAATTACGTCACGTGCCGGTCATGCAGACAATAACTGCGTTAGGTTCATGTAAATCTGTATACTCGGTCTACTTAATTGCATGGACCACAGGCCTCTTAAAACAAGGCATGGACCGAGCGTAAAAATTGACATCAATCGAACGCACTTATATAATATACCTACTTAATTGCCAATTAAGAAGAAAAATTGGAAAATTGTGCAGTGGTAACTTACCTTAAAAAAAAAAGACAATTTAAAAAGGAATATCTTAAAAACCAAGCGTTTTCGACTAAAATAATTTTTAAGATTTGTAAACCACACACCAAAATTCATCATTCCTGAAAAAATCATTAATTTTATCGTGGTCAGCATATAAATTCAGAAAAAAATGAGAAATATTTGAATAAAATCGTGTGTCCATTAAACATTTTATCAATCAAAAAAACTTAAGTTATCTCCATAAGGAAAACGTAAAATGTGAAAACATATAAAAGCTAAAATAATTATTTTTTGAAAATATCATTATAAATATTGTTGGCTTGTCGATGACTTCCTACCTCTATCTGAGATCATTATTTTCTAATAGCCAAAATTCAAACATGAAACAAATGCACCATACATACTATACATACCTTATTATTACTATTGGTTACCATAGGTAGTCCACTTAATATTCAACACTTTAGTTTTTTGAAATACAACAGCACAAAACACGGTCACTTTCTTCCCGTTAGGGTTTTTGCTTGGTCATTGTTCTCCACATCTGTTAAGAAAATCAAAGGGGCCGTTCGTCCTAGTCGGCTAGTCGTACCTAATGTCCGCGTGAGGTAGGTACCCTCCAAAAAATGCATTCAACACTGTTGTCAACAAGTTAATATTTCGTTTATTTACTCATTTAGGACACATGTCGTGGACTGAACTGTTGATAATGAATGTATGAGCGTAAAAAAAAGTTAACGTGTTGTAACACAGCCTTTTAATTACTAAAGAAGACTTTGGTTGTGAATTAAATGAATATTATTAATAATGAAATACACCCACAAGACCACCTATTACCAGAGTTATATTTTTTTCTAAAATATTTAGTACATAGTTATATACCAAAGCAGGTAGATATTAAAAATTTTGTAGGCATTATAAAATTATTTCTTTAAATATTTGCTCTTAAACAATTCAGCTTTTCTTAGAATAAGGAGCATTTTTGGAGATAGGGCAACCCTGTCGTAAAATGGAAACGTCTTCTTGTTACCTATAAATTCCTACGCTGCTGTATAACAGCTGAACGTAATTTAAACGTAACATTAATAACTTTTTAAATGTTAAAATGATAATGGAATTGTTGCTTGCATACTACGATTAAAATTCAAATTCAAATTCAAATTCAAATTCAAATATATTACATAATGGCATGTACATATAACAATTAATATAAGATTTATAACGCTTTACAATTAGAAAACCCTGTTCTTTAATTATACTTATGCCTTTTTTTCACAATTGCTTTACATAACAAACTATAGCACCCTAAGTCACAAGTGACTTGTCGGGACTAAGTAATCTAGAAAAAGTTATACTTATATTTATTTTACGCATAATTTATAGATAATTGTTAGTACAATATATTATATCAATTCTAAAGTAATTCATAAACGATTTAATTATAGTACAATATTTAGCATAATATGACCTAAAAAGTTACATCACAGTAAAAAAAATGGTCTCAGTGCTATCTACTACTACTACTACTACTACTACTACTCGAAATGTTATATTTTAATTACCGCATTAGGTTTATTGCCAATTTGAAATAGCAACTCCTACAATAATCAAAGTCAAGGTACAACGTTAGTGATGGCACTCGGGAAAGTTTAATATGTTTCTACTCGTTTACCTTAAAATAGGTATTTTTTGTGAAATAAGCTCACGATTCTTCCCTATCCACTCAACTATGGCTGAAGTAAACACCTTTTTACTTTTAATGGTCTTGTAATGGAATGGCAAAAGATTAAAAATTCTCGGCCCTACAAATGAAATATGGCGTTGACAGGCTGTGAAGTCTACTTTGTTCGCGTAAACAAGTTCATGTGTTACAGATCTTGTGTTATGGAGACGCACTGGTAGAATTTTATAAGTATTGTTTTTTTGCATGTAATTCAATACGTTTCTCAGGTAGAGTTCTCTTATTGTTAAGGCACCACTTTCAGAAAACAAATTGATGGAAGGGTATCTCTTTGGTTTTTTATTTATTATTTTTAGAATAAACTTTTGTGTAATCACCAGGTTAGATAGATTTGTGCTGCATGCACTACCCCAGATTCTGTTACCATAGCTTAACACAGATTCTACCAGAGCTTGATAAACTACCCTTAGAAGTTCACGAGGCATGAATTCGCGAAGTTGATAAAACTTATAAATTGTTTTCCTAATTTTTTTACTTATGTAATCAATATGCTCACTGTACTTCAAATTCTTATCAATATAAACTCCCAGATACTTCAAACAAGTGACAGATGAAATTGTGGTATTACATTTACAATTTACCATTTCCTCTGTAAAACAGACATAATTATGAATTGTTAATTTGGAAGGTTCATCCTGATTCACATTGTACATGGAAAAATTTATAAAATGCGTTTTACTATTATTTAGAGTTAAGAGATGCTGATCCATCCATAATTTAACCAAAGTGATATATCTCTCAGAAAGCATACGCGCTTCCGACCATGTTTTGGCCCTCACTAAAATTACTGAGTCATCAGCATAGCAAATAACAGAGCCATCCATTTCCGGTAAAATTCTTGTGAGATTATTTATATATATTACAAATAATAGAGGTCCAAGTACTGTACCTTGCGGCACACCACATGTCACATTTCCTTTCTTTCCAATAAGGTTTTTAATTTTTACTTGTTGTGTTCGATGACTAAGATATGACCGGAAAAGAGGTAACAAACTTAATAAATATGGTACATTAACAAAAAACATAATATTTGCAAAAATGTAATGTTTTTGTAACATTACGAAAACGTAATACAAATAATAATATTAACGAAACTAAAACGTAACAAACACATTTTCCATGAAAACATTTTATATCTTGGGCGTCTGTACGTTACTATAACGAAACAAAAACGTTAAAAAAAACATTAAATAAGCTACTTTTTATTAACGTTACGTAATGTTGCTGTAACGTATCATGTTCAGTGGGTAACCTGGTAAAAATGAAGTTATGCACAAAGCTCAATTTTAAAATGACCTGTCAGGAATTTGCTATGTATTTGTCAAAAGAAAAGCAAAAAGAACTCTTAGCATTCTGCGGCAGCAATAAAAAGTACCTACTCTTTTAAATTTTAGCAAGTTTAATGCTTTCATTTACCTTACCTACCAATAATGGTTAGGAATTTGTTTTCTTTTTATATTCTCTTGTATTTTGGTAAGTAGGTAACTTACTTAACGTGATTTTAAAATTAATTTTATGTTTGTATTGACTTTTGACTAAGAGTTTGTTTGTTGTTATTTTTTTAAATTTTGACCTAAAAACTTAATTTGGAATTTATCTTGATGTAGCAATTATTATTTATAAAAATGTTTGAAAACAATATAATCCTTACCTGGTTAAAGAACTGCAGTTCCTGACGTATAAATAAAAATATTTTTTTTATTTCAGCTTTTATTGTGTACCTACTTATAATTATTAAAGTTGTTGACCGTTACTCATAGAATCACTAGGTTTTGATAGCCCAAAAAAGGGCGTGGCACCCAAAAATTTTTGCCTGCGCCGCATCTTTAAACGAATTAAAAAAAAAATTAATATCTCCGGTTTTCAACTGGATACAAAAGGTGGTCACCCTGGAAGCTGTTCAAACAATTTCCATTGAAGAAATTCGAAGAAGTTTTGACCACATTCGTTTACAGCTGGAAAAATGTGTTGAATATGGAGAAAGAGTATTTGAATAGCAAATAATGAAATTATTATTTGTTGTTATTTTAAGATTTTTTTGTGTTATTTCCGGGGTCATTTCATTTGTGAAATTAAAAATACATATTTCTGGTAACACCAAAAATCAGTTTTTGAAACTTTTTGATACCCGTCTGTCATTGATAATGTATGTATTTCGACCGCTAATGCTGCTATCCAAAAAAAATACTTTTACCTCTAAAAATTAAAAAAATCGAGGATTTATTTTAAATCTCGGATTTAAATTACAAACGTTATTCTAAATAAGTTTTCTAATTGGCATTTTGGTCACAACTGAAAAATAAAGGTAGTTTACTCTTGGAGAAAAATCATGTTTTTGAAGTTTTTGCGAACCCTGTATAAAAAATCAAAATTTTCTCTTCGTGAATTGCATTTTTTTTACAAGCAAAACTTTTTATCAAGAATGACTTTTCCAAGAAATTTAATTTTTCATCAATTTGTGCTATTGTAAACCCTATGTCCGCGGACAGTCTGTATATTTAATGATACGGTGTTGCTACTTCTACCAAAAATTAGTAGCAACTTCGATATTGTAAATGGAACACTCTGTATTTTATTGTCGAAGTCCCTATATTATACCAACTTACAAGTTTTTACGATTTTTCTTCTTTATACTTATTTTATGGAGTTTTAAGAATCGATTTTTTATAAGGGTTCATAGGATATTAAGTGTTCTGATGAGTAAAATCAGATGTTACCATCAATTGTTATATAGTTAACAGTAAACTTAATAAAGATTTAGGAAATATTTTTAGATGTTTTGTGTTTTTTACATACAGTGTGAGTTTGTAACTTATTGAAATAAATTCAGGTAATCCAGTACATTTTTTTTAAATGCTTGCACACGGGTATTACACTAATTAAAGAAACAAAAACCAGTTTTTATAAACGTGAAATTGATAAATGTAAAAGTTCTAATCAAGATATGTGGAAAACTATTAAAAAAAATATGTAATCAAAAATCAAAAACATAAAAATTAATCGAAATCAAAATTGAAAATGAATCACTTACTGATAAAAAAAAATATAGCTAATAGCTTTATTGACTATTTTTCTGATGTGGGAAAAAAACTCAAAAACAAAATCAATAAAGGTAATAATTAACACATTTTTAAATAAAAAAATAAACAATATAAATTCATTTTATTTAGAAGAAACTATTCATAAAGAAGTTGAAATGTAATTGATAGTTTAAAATTAAAGAAATCTCTTGGTGCCGACTGAATAACAGCAGAAATATTAAAAACTATTAAAACTACTATTTCTAGACCACTAACATTTTTTATAAATAATATTTTTAAAATCAGTATATATCCAGAAGCTTTCAAAATTTGTATAATAAAACCTATTTTTAAAAATGGAGATTCTAGTAAAACTAGTAATTATAAACCAATAGCAAAAGTATTCGAAAAAATTTTAAAATTAAGAATTGGAAATTATTTAGAAAAAATAAGTACATTTTATTTCTAATAAACAGTTTTCAAAAAAATAAATCAACACAAAACGCTATTTGCTATCTAACAGAACAATGATGCACTAGATAATAAAAAACCTTGTATTAGTATTTTTCTAGATTTAACAAAAGCCTTTAATACAGTTAGCCATGTTAGCCACTGTTAAAAACGTTTGAAAATATTGAATTCAGAGGAAAGCAATTAGAATTAATTAAAAATTATCTTAAAAATAGACCAACTTATGTACAAATAGATAAAGAAAAAAGCTATCCAAAAGTATTGTGTTCCTCAAGGAACAATTTTAGAACCATTATTTTTTTTATTTTTATATTAACGACTTATTTAGTATAAATTGCGATGGACAAATTCATAGTTTTGCAGATGATACTACAATTTTTTATACCGATACAAATTGAGACAACTTTAATAATAAAATTAAAAAGATTTTAAAATTATAAAAAATTGGTTTGATAACAATTTGTTAACAATTAATTTTAATAAAACAAATTATATTCCTTTCGCTTTAAACCTAAATACCTAACCCAGCAGGAAATATAAATAGTATTTAAATAAATGAAGAAATTCAAATTTTTAAAGTTAATAAAATAAAATATTTAGGAATTATTTTTGACAGTAAATTAAATTGTAATTTTCACTTAGAATACTTAAGGTTGAATTCTCAACGTCATTCAATCTATTGCCAACCTATAACCTATTTTGCGTTGATTTTTTGAGTTTATTATTTTAATAACTAACATTTAAAAAAAATCAATATCGTCGGTACATTATTTAGGTAGTATCTGATATATTACAAAAATATCAATTTATTTCATTGCTAATTTTGGGAGAATTGTATAGTGAAAAAACAATGAGTGACAATGACATAATAATGTAAAAAAAAATCTTACCCGATATTTTTTGCTATACACTTCTCCTAAAATAAGTTATAAAATTCCTTGATATTTATTAAATATATCAATTATTACCTATAGAATATCAAGTCGATACTGATTTTCTTTAAATTTTTTATAAAAGCTAGAAAACATTAATAAATCTACGCGAAATAGGTTATAGGTTGGCAAGCATGTTGATACTCCCACCGTAATTAAGACGTTTACTACCGATTTTTAAAAACATAAAAAAAAATTTAAATGTAAGACATGGAAATATTAAATTACGCGTTAGTTAAAACTCATTTAAATTACGGAATTTTAGGTTGGGGAGGAATAAATAGGACTTTAATTAAAAAATTAGAAATATTACAAAAAAGGTTTCTAAAAATTATATTAAATAAAGATTATCTTTATCCTTCAAAATAATTATATTCAGAAACAAAAAAGTTGAACATAAGACAACTTTACATTTATAACATATAATAAAATATATTATATATATTTAAAAATAAAAACCTTATACAATTTAAAAACCGTAATCATAATACACGTCATAAAAATGAAATAACCATATACCTAAAATAAATAAGTCCATAGGACAAACACATTTTAAATATTTATGTTTTTATTTAAATGATTATTTACAAACAAAAATTAAAAAATTGATTTCATTAAAAAAATTTTAAGTCGAAATAAAAACATGGATATTAAAAACGGGCAATTTGAGAAATTTTTAGAAATGCTTTAATTAATTAATATTGTTCTGAATAATATACATAAGTAATATTTTTTACTTAAAAATTATAAATTAATAATTTTATTATAGGTAATATATTTCTTTAAAAAAATGCGTTTATACTATAAATTGACATTTTTACTTTAAAACTTGATTTTTATTCCATATTTATGATTTTACATAGGTACTAAAACAAAAAATAAGATTTGCCCCTAACAAGCTCAGCTTCAGGGGATTGAGGAATAAGTTTATAGAAGACAACATAAACATATTTATTATATTATTAAATTTTAAATAAACTTATTATTATTATTAAGTTGTGGTATTTTTTATAAAAACCATATTGATACAGTGTGCCCAAATTAAAGATACGACGAAATAATTCTTTAAATGGCAGCCCTACTTTTTTATTGACTATTTTTAAAGTGCTTATTAAGAATACTTAAGAATTAGATATAAAACAAACAAAAATTTATTTAATTCAAATATAAAAAATAGCCTTCTATCCTTCAATCTATATAATATACTGTTTTGTCAATAAATGCTCAAGATGTTGTCCATTCACTATTTGGCAATATCCTATCCTATAAGGGCGGCTGTGGGCAAATACTGCTTTTTAATTGGCACAATGGCACATGTGAACTTAAAAATGGCATTGTTGGTGGCATTTAGTGGATTGCTTCTTGTTTTTTAAAAAAATTTCTTAAAACAATAAGTTGATCTAGAGTGTCATCACTCAACCTAGACCTTGTGCACGATATAAATTAATGAAAAATGCAAAGATAAATACCGAAAATCCCGGGATTAAATAAACGACAATCCCGGGATTTCGAGATCGAAAAAAATGTCCGGGATCCCGGGATTGAATTCCCTAACTCCGACTTACCTTAGAATCATGTACCGGCACATCGTTTCCTTTTGTGTTACTCTGCTGCTCGTTCATCCTTACTCTTAAATTATTTGTTAAAGCTTTATAATCATCGACTTTGTCCTGCAGATTCTTAGTCACTATTTTTAATTTGTTAATTTCGTTGTCTTTCTCTTTTATTTCTTGACGTCTTTTGTTTTCTGCTTCAGCCAACTGATTCGACATACTTGCAATAATTTCGAGTTCTTTTGTGCTGCGTTCTTGTACTTGTGCTGTTTTCAGTTTCAACTCTTGTTGAGCGGTTTCAAGCATGTTACATCTGGATTTCAACGTGTCAATTTTTGTTTTGTATGTTTCATTAATGGATTTTAGTTCTGTCTTTTCTTTTTCTAGAGTTGCTATTTTAACACCCAATTTTTCGTTCTGGATTTGTATTTCGTATTGTTCTCCAAATTCTGAAATTTAATTTAGATTTCCGTTTATTTTGCAGCAATTTAAATATAAAAATTCACAGTAGGTATAACATAATAATAATAATAATCTCGTAAATCGCGAGATATAGAAGTTAGCGATGGATGGAACATCGTCGTTGATGAAAGCTGTAATATGCAATAAAATAATTAGAATATTAATGGTTATTTCTTATAGTGAAAAACCTTATTTCCTGTTTTTATCTGGATCTTAATAACGAGGACGCTTTGATTTTATTTAAATAAGTTGAGATGAGAGTTGAGATAATTCCCATCTGGGAACGACAATATCAATTATGAAGCAGTAATAAGTAGTTATGTTAACAAAGTCGTTTTACCTTCTTTCTCTACATACTCAAAACTAAAGGGCGGAATGCATGTAGGTATATACAGGGTGGCCCTTTAGTGTGGCAAAGTACAATAGCTCCTTTACTATTTCAAATACATTAAAAATATTAATACAAAAGTTGAAGGGCAGTAAGTGACTTATAACGTAAAATTATTTTTAACTCTATAGAGTGGCTCAAAAAAGCGGAACAATAAAAAATGTACTTTTTTCAAATGGAACACCCTGTATATTTTTTCATTTTTGAATTCCACATAAAATTATAATTATTTTTTATTAAATACATTATTAGTCTGTACTTTATAGTTTCCGAGATATTGACTCTTGAAAAGTGACATTTTTGAACTTTGACAGCTTCTAACTTTCTAACAGTACGTCTTAGAGCAAAACGGCTTACATGTCCCTATCTTCAATTTTTATTATCTTCCCAAAAAAATCAACTTCCGGTTAAACCGGATGTTACTCGAAAGCAGGAAATATAGTTGTTCCGGTTTAACTGGAAATTGATTTTTTTGGGAAGATAATAAAAATTGAAGATAGGGACATGTAAGCCGTTTTGCTCTAAGACGTACTGTTAGAAAGTTAGAAGCTGTAAAAGTTCAAAAATGTCACTTTTCAAGAGTCAATATCTCGGAAACTATAAAGTACAGACTAATAATGTATTTAATAAAAAATAATTATAATTTTATGTGGAATTCAAAAATGAAAAAATATACAGGGTGTTCCATTTGAAAAAAGTACATTTTTTATTGTTCCGCTTTTTTGAGCCACTCTATAGAGTTAAAAATAATTTTACGTTATAAGTCACTTACTGCCCTTCAACTTTTCTATTAATATTTTTAATGTATTTGAAATAGTAACGGAGCTATTGTACTTTGTCACACTAAAGGGCCACCCTGTATGCAGTTTTTGCATATTTTGTCAATTTTATAATAAAATGCATATTTTCATAAAAATATTTATTTACGTTTACGGCTTTATCAAAAAATTTAAAACGTTGAAGGTTTAATGGTCACTTCGGTACTTATTTCGGGGATTTTCCAATCTGAAGATTATAATAATAATTATATTTATATTTTGGTTATATAGTTGAATTCACATAAACTTTTAACGCCGTGACATTTCAGTTCTGTCATACTTGTCAAATACTGCAGCAACTCATAAAATATAAATTTCTAATGGCTAAATTTAATTAGTATAATTGTACTGCACAGAAAGTATGTCTATCTTGTATTATTTCATACGATTAAAAAGAGATAGAAATAAAAAGAGTTGGCCGAACAATTCCAGAAAAGAAAAAACACTGACCAATCTCAGCTGTATAAGAAATTTAGTAAGTTGGTGAACTCTAAAGTAACTAGACAATGACAAGTCTTGACATTTGGCATTAAAACTTTATGTGAATTTAACTATACACAAGGTATTTATTGTGGGTTTCCGGGCAACACTTTTAAGCATGAATGCATCTATACCGCAATTAGTATTATGCGTAAAATAAGTATATAATATGCCAATAATAGATCTCGGTGTCCTCTGTAAGGATTCCTATATGTATTTTTTTTCTTTAAAAATAACTGTAAAAATAATATATACAGCGTGTATTCAGAAGTTCTTACCAAATGGAAAACTTTTTTATTATTAATTTTACGAAAAAAAATTATTCTTTATAAAAAGCTCTGCATGATCTAAAACCTAAAATGCAACCATCAAATATCGAAATTTTCCAGTCATATACGAGGTTTGTCAAAAAATGTGAATTTTTCCCAAGAGTAAAGTACCTTTATTTTTGACATTATCAAAAATTGTTATTTAAAAAAGTTGATCAGAACTAAAAACCACGTCTAAATGTGCAATAACACGCATTCAATTAATTAAATAATTAAAAAATTAAATAATTAATAATAAATCAATAAAATAATTTTTCAACATAAATGCGTATACCGTAAAACGGGGTGAATTGGGACTACCAGGTGGTTCGGGACAAAACTTTTTTTTTGTTTTCATATAAATGTAACTTTTTTTAAAATCGACACAGAAATATCACACACTACGCATATAATTTCTAAATGCCAGTTGGCGATGTGGCGCTACTGAATTTTCTGATAAATGTCATAATTGAAGTGTGACATAAGCTAAAACTCACATGTCTAAAATCAGATGTTTTGGGTGGTCAGAAAGTGTTGGTTATATAATCAGTAGAAAAAGTAAGTAAACTTATTTCAAATTAATCTAAGTTGCCTCAAAACTTATTTTTTGTAGGAATGCGGTCAAATGTTGACCTAAATTTTAAACATAAAATGTATTAATGCAAAAAAGTTTTGTCTGTTTCCTTTCGCCAAACTCATCCCCAGACGCGTTTCGCCGTTTACGGCTCATCAGTGAGGCTCAGTTTGGCAGAAGGAAACAGGGCTCGAAGACAAATCACTTGTCAGGATCGATTATCGACGGGAATTATAGAACCCGGTGCGACATCTTGCGTCCCAGTACGGTACCTTAGAAAAGGTCAGTCGTAAAGGGGTTATTCTGTAAAAACAGAAAATTTTGCAAGTGCGCTCTCAAAACCGGTACAAGTGCCGGACCACAGATATTAATGCAAAAAAGTTTTGTCTGTTTCCTTTCGCCAAACTCATCCCCAGACGCGTTTCGCCGTTTACGGCTCATCAGTGAGGCTCAGTTTGGCAGAAGGAAACAGGGCTCGAAGACAAATCACTTGTCAGGATCGATTATCGACGGGAATTATAGAAAGGCGAAAGGAAACAGACAAAACTTTTTTGCATTAATATCTGTGGTCCGGCACTTGTACCGGTTTTGAGAGCGCACTTGCAAAATTTTCTGTTTTTACAGAATAACCCCTTTACGACTGACCTTTTCTAAGGTACCGTACTGGGACGCAAGATGTCGCACCGGGTTCTATAATTCCCGTCGATAATCGATCCTGACAAGTGATTTGTCTTCGAGCCCTGTTTCCTTCTGCCAAACTGAGCCTCACTGATGAGCCGTAAACGGCGAAACGCGTCTGGGGATGAGTTTGGCGAAAGGAAACAGACAAAACTTTTTTGCATTAATATCTGTGGTCCGGCACTTGTACCGGTTTTGAGAGCGCACTTGCAAAATTTTCTGTTTTTACAGAATAACCCCTTTACGACTGACCTTTTCTAAGGTACCGTACTGGGACGCAAGATGTCGCACCGGGTTCTATAATTCCCGTCGATAAAATTTATTATTAACTTTTTAAGAAAATAATGCACTATAATTTAGTGTTCGGTTTATAGTTCCTTATGTGTTATTTAATACAAAGTTCTGTATTATTGTTTATATTTGTTTAAAACAATTTTTTTTATAATATTTTTTAGGTTTAGAAAGATAACAACATGCGAGTATATAAACAACTTTCTTTAAAAGTTGTTAATAACTTTACTTAGTTTGTTTTTGTTTTGAGTTAATAAAAATACAGATTTAGGCATGATTTTGTTTTTTAATTAAAGAAATTACATATTTTTATCACATTTTTGGATAAAAAGGGTATACTTGTTTACCCTAGTAAGTGCCCTTTCACCTAAACCTTCTCTAAATGCCAATACAAACCCAAAATCAAGTCCGTCCCCAATCACCACATTTCCAGGTGAAAAGGAACAGAGCAGTTTTTTTTTTAAAATGACGTATTTACCCAACTAAAAAAAAACATCTTTTTGAGAATAAGAAGTCCTCAACATGTTCCAACTTTTCAGCCACTTAAAGTAATAATAAGATAACTTCTGTGACTACTACAGGTTCGTATGGGCCAGAAAGTGTACCGATTCACCCCGTTTTACGGTAATTGCACATTTAGCCGTAGTTTTTAGTTCTGATTAACTTTTTTTAATAACAATTTTTGATAATGTCAAAAATAAAGGTACTTTACTCTTGGGAAAAATTCACATTCTTGGGAAAAATTCACATTTTTTGACAAACCTCGTATATGACTGGAAAATTTCGATATTTGATGGTTGCATTTTAGTTTTTAGACCATGCAGAGCTTTTTATAAAGAATAATTTTTTTTCGTAAAATTAATAATAAAAAAGTTTCCCATTTGGTAAGAACTTCCGAAGTGTTGCGATTCACTTTACAAACGGTGTGAATAACAACACCCGTTTAATTTCGCATCAGATGGCTTTCAAATTGTCTACGAGGTGAAAAGCAACACATTTTATGTTTTTAAAAAACGTTTTATACTACAAATTAACTGTTGCTCTAACCGTTTCCGAGAAAAAAAATCGCAAATGTGAAAGTGTCGAAACTGACGACAACGACAACATACATACATATTTTAAATGTAGCAGCTTATATAGACGAAAATTTTCAAGAGGCGATCAGGGGTCGAAATTGGACATGTGCATGATGTATATATCGCAGAATTTCTGCGATATGTTAACTATAACAGCTCGCCACCTATCGCGTTCCACGTGTTGCGATTCACCCCACTTTTTACTAATTTCTGACCAATCATATTTAAAAATTCATAGAATCGTTACGGTTAAGTTGCGATGTTGCCAAATGTAAAAATTATTAGTAGCCCACTTGACCAAAACATGTCACTGTGATGTAACAGTTAAAAAACATTGTTTAATGTTTTATCACTGAGCTAAGCACACAGATGTCACAGAGATGCTCCTAACTTGCACTAATGTCGCCACAACCAAGGATTTAAGCTTTATCACAGAGACAAAACGCAAATCTATGTCAGTGACAAACCATGTTCCATTTTTTATCTTTTGGCTTGACAGATGAAATCTGTTATTGTTTCATCCCTGTGATATCTTTGTTTTATATATCTTATGTCAAATAAATCCATGCGGTTTGACAGATGTAATATATTGTAGTTACATCTTTGAGATAAAACTAGATTGGAACAAATAATAATAATAATAATAATAATAACAATAATACTTTTATTGGAAAAATTTTAAAACAATTTTATTTATTTAATTTTTCGTCACGTCCCAATCTTTGTTTGCCTTGACGCACCCAGTCACTAGTGACTTCTTCAAAAAGTTTTTCCGTGCAATCTGGCCCATATTGACAATATCTGCAATAATGTAGAATATATTAGTTTGTCTCCGTTGGAACCATATTATGAAAAACTTTTTTATTATTAATTTTACAAAAAAGTTCTGCATGGTCTACATTCTAAAATGCAACAGTCAGATATTAAATTTTTTCATGCGTATACCTACGAGCTTTGTCAAAAAATATGAATTTTGCCCAACTTCCAAGGAACCACGATTCATAAAATTAATTTTAGTATTGTTAGTATCTACTAAATAATAAATTAAACCAGTGCTGCTGGAACTAGAGGTCTGCTCTTCAGGTGAGTCATCAGATTCTGTCTTAAGCCTCGTTCTTAGAGCTACGAATGTCGCTGGCGACACATCCCCACTCTTATCAATTGGGTGTCGCGGCGACGGTGAAGCAGAAACACTGACTGTCGCTATGCTATCTGTCACATTAAAACGTAACCCTAATTGATTTGTTTGTTTGTATTTTGTAATATAATCAGGCGCGTAACTACAGGGGGGCCTAGGGGGGCCGGGCCCCCCCAGACGTCGCTAGGCCCCCCCCAGAAAAAAAAGGCTGACTACGAAATAATCTTGCCAAATATCACTCGACCATAATTTGTTTTTATTGGTTAAATTTTCCATTTTTCACTCAAACTTTTTTGGCAATACTCGTTGAACTTTGGGCTTGTTTATTCAAAAATTAAATTCCTCGAGCTTCGCTTTCGGGATCTAATGTCCAAATTCAACTCGAAAAATTTCCAAAAAAAGTTTTCTTGACAGCTGAAAAATCTAACCGATAAAAAAACGAGGTCTTGTGATATTACTGTTGATTATTGACCAAATTTGTTAAAATTTGGGCGTGGTCCAAAAAAATTTCGCCTGCGGCGGGCTCTCCGCCAACCCGCATCTGCACGAGCCGCCACTGCAGGTCACAACAGGCCCACCCTAGGCCACCCCCAGGTCAGAGGGCTAGTTACGCCACTGAATATAATATTATAAACTTGTTTTGAATAATTTATTATGGAAAGGCGTAACTTATTAATAGCGTATTATCTTTGGCGAAAAGCCAAACGCAGACGCTCCAGTACTAAGGAAAACCAGATAAGAGGAGGAGGTACAGGTATTTTCCAAAATTAAATTTTACTTTAAATAAGTATAGCGGGAATGAGGACAGGCAATGAAATGACACAATTGTATTTCTCCCAACGTTTCGTTTTATATTAAAACTTTTTCAAGGGTCAATAAAAATGTCTTTAAGCCTGTATATTCATGCTCTGTAGAATATGACAACACATTTTCTCGAACACACCTTGGATACCTGTATATACCCGAACTGTCAGTACCAATATGGGGCATTAAATTTTAAAATCAAACTGAAAATTTACAAAACAATATTCAAAACACAAACAAAATCCAAAAATAGCTGCTGCTAATAAACGGCACGCCGTTGAAGTTGAAATAATTGAGCGACAACGACACCGATCTGGCGACACTTAGGTGGGGGTTAGGGGTAATGACGTAAGGCGGTCCTGATTGGTCAAGATGATGTCGCTGGCGACACAACGTAGCTCTGAGAACGAGGCTTTAGGCTCAAGTTGTTGAAGTCTACTACGACTACTATACATACCTAAAGTTTTAGCACTACGGGCTACGGGTGACATTTTCTTTAGGTACTATGTAGGGCATGTCCGAGGTCTGTTGATGGACTGTAACAGAGCTTACAGATTCTGGATTGGATTCATTAAAGTTTTCCCAAAATAATTTTGCTCTCCTTTGTTGCTGCCTCAAGAAGGAGCCACAAATACTTTTTTTGTGCGTCTGCTGTGTTCCATATACACAATTTAAAAAACCAATAACTTTCAGTATACTTTACACATGCTAATAAATAAACTTGACACGCAATCACAATTCAAAAAGTAGAAGTAGAAACACACTATTCGATCGCTCTCCAAACAATAAACACTCTCGAAACGAAAGGCATCTCTGGAGTGAAAAAGACGCCAAATTGACAGACTAAATTGACGTATATTAACGTCAAACTTGTCTCTCTTTATTGCAACAACAGTTTTAGCACTGAGTTGTCACAAAGATAAAACACTGCTGCAAAGCAATGTTCTTGGTTATAGTGCTATTACAACATATATGTTTGTTTTGTCACTGCTATAGAACCGTGTGATAAAACGGTGCTCTTTAATTGAGCTCTATATGAGATATCACAATCTTGTCACGTTCTATGTTTGGTCAAGTGGGAGGATGGTACTAAGGACCTGTGTTATCGCGCTTTACCTTAAATTTAAATGTTAAGTAGGTTTATCAGATAAAGTTTTTTCAGGAACAAAAACCGAATAAAATATATCCCTTTTAAATATTATAACCTCAAAGCCCTTTTTTCTCAGAAATTTCGTTTTTGTCCTTTACGTATTAGGGAAAGGTCCCAGGAACTTACTAAAAAAGTTTTAAGTTTCTGAAAAGTAAACAGATTGGTAAAAAAAATAAAACATTATTTTCCTCAAAAACGTTGCGTTTGGTACAGCAGTTGCGATTCACTCCATTCTGCGGTATATTGAAGCGTTGAACACATATACGCGATCGCGACTGCGATAAAACGCGTCCCTTGTAAACAAATTCAGCCGCACACACTTGTTATTGCGACCTGTCTGCGAAACGGGCGACCTGTGCAGCGTTTGATCGCAGAGTGGTCGGCGATATTCAGTGTTGGCGATCAAACGCAGCAGGTTACGTTGATCGCGGATCGCGTGAATTAAATAGTGAAAAAATGCCAGATTTATTAACGAAAACATTAATTGAAAATGTTAAGAAACACAATATTTTCATCATTACGAAGTTCGGGGTATAATTTATGAAATTCGCCTTCTTCTTTACGTTTCTTGTTAATTTCATGTACCCAAATCTTCCTTCTTTTATTTCTATAATGTAAAAAAGTATCGAAACATTTTTTATTAAAACATAGTAATTAATAACTTTATAAAGCTTACCTTCGCGTTTCTTTATTATGGTCTTCTTCGTCCAATAATATTGCAAAAAGCAGTGCCTCTTCTTATATTCACTGCATTGTTGATTCTTTGCTGCGACTGTATCGTTCTCGCGTATGTGTGTTCACTTTCTTTCTTTGGTCGCAATCGCCATCGCAATCGCCATCGCAATCGCCATCGTGGTCGTGGTCGCGATCGCGTATATGTGTTCAACGCTTTAAGGGTTGTTTATTGTCACTTAATAATGCGTTATTATTACCTGCTTAACAAACTGTATTTATATCGATGTGTAATACATACTTCCGTTTTAGTTTGTCGAAAGATTTCAG
Source organism: Polydrusus pterygomalis (assembly GCA_963969555.1). Taxonomy (NCBI): domain Eukaryota; kingdom Metazoa; phylum Arthropoda; class Insecta; order Coleoptera; family Curculionidae; genus Polydrusus; species Polydrusus pterygomalis. The sequence continues at coordinate 83,154,020 of OZ018375.1, forward strand.
TATTTTCAGTGTGAAACTAGTAATTTCAAATTTGTGTTCAGCTAAGGTGGCGGAAACGTCTTTGTGGAATAAAAATTTCCTAAGAAAATTTTATTTACGGACGAAGCTGGGTTCATGAGATCGGGAATTAGAAATGTACATACATAACGATGAAAAACCTCATGCCATCAGGGAGAAACAATTGCAGCATGGATTTAGAATTAATGTTTGGGCAGGTATGATTGACCATTTTATTATTAGACCAGTTGTAACGCCAAATCGGTTACATGGGGATAACTATCTACTCTTCTTGCAAAACACTTTACCCGATTTATTGAAGGATTTTCCATTGCAATTTCGTGTCGAAATGTGGTTTATGTACGACGGGGCGCCAACCCATTTCAGTATCAACTCAACGTACGAAGATTTTTAAATAAAAGATATCCCAATAGGTGGATCGGAAGAGGTAACAATGCACCCGTAAATTGGTCAGCAAGATCCCCCGATCTAACGCCTCTGGATTATTTTCTGTGGGGCGCTCTTAAATCAAAAGTGTATGCTTCTCCCATCTCTACGAAAGATGAGTTATTGCAAAGAATTATCAATGCTGCATATTATTTTAAGAACAAGCCCGACACGATGCTAAAAGTACAGTTTAATTTGTTTAAAAGAATTCATTTATGTATTCAGGAACACAGAACACACTGAACATTTTGAACAACTATTGTTATAAGGATCAAACTAGTAAGTAGTAGTAGGTAGTTATTTAGAATTAAAACTTTTTTCATGTTTTTTCGTTCTGAATAAACAGCAATGATGAATTACAAGGTACACCTATCGTAAATAAGAGAGAGAGACTGAATGTCTGGCTAAAATTATACAAGAGACAAAAAAGTTTCAAAATCAAGTCAGCTAGTGTCAGAGAAACGATTAAAGTCATCTATACGAACGATTACAAAAAAAACAAACTTTAATAGTAGTTATTCTTGGTCCCAAAGTTCGTGAAAAATCGATATAGGCATTTAAAAATTATTGCGAAAAAACGATATTAACTTGAGAAATTTAGCGCCCTGTAACGGCAAAACGAAGCAACATTATAGGTAAGTTTGCCTAGATCGCCGTATTTTTTTGTTGAGAAATTTGTGGTTTTTAAGCGTTGGACAGTCATTTCAAGGACACCCTGTATGTCGTTAATTGCCAATAATAATTTCTATGTGATAAAGAGATTAGCAAGTAATAGTATAATATTTCCTGTACCAATAGGTAGTAGTTGAGGGGAGGCACGCAATACAGTGTAGTAAAGTGCACTTACCACGAGCATATATACCTATATGTAATAGTTATTTATGTACCAAGGCAGTAAAGTGATTCTTTATCGGACGAGTCTGAAATTATGAGATGAGCGAGCGAATAACAGGCGAGTCGATAAAGACACTTTACTGACGTGGTGCATAACAAATTTTATCGCCAACCGTTCAGAATTTATAATATAAAAAATTGCAATCGCAATAAATCGCGAGAAAACTATTATCGAGCTGTAATAGGGAAAGGCGTGACAGTGACAAACGATTTTTGATTAATAAATGTCAAAGTAACTAATTTGCGGAGGGTAAAAATATTTATCGTCAACCGTCAGTAAAGTCGTACATCAGAGTGATTTCCGGAAGTAAACGAACACTTTATTTTATTGTAAAATAAAATACTATACTTTTACCCTCCGCAAATCAGTGACTTTGACATTTATTAATCAAAAATCGTCTGTCACTGTCGCGCCTTTCCCTATGACAGCTCGATAATAGTTTCCTCGCGATTTATTGCGATGAGTTATACCTCATTTTTTTATATTATAAATTCTGAACGGTTGGCGATAAAATTTTGTATGCACCACGTCAGTAAAGTGTCTTTATCGACTCGCCTGTTATTCGCCTCGCTCGATCGCTCATCTCATAATTTCAGACTCGTCCGATAAAGAATCACTTTACTGCCTTGGTACATAAATAACTATTATCTGCCGCATTTACGGCAGGTAAAGTATTTTATTTTACAATAAAATAATTCATTTACTTCCGAAAATCACTCTGATAATGTACGGCTTTACTGACGGTTGACGATAATAGTTATTTATCTGCCGCATTTGCGACAGGTAATAGTACATTACGTATCAAGTTTAGAAAAGTGGAACTTACTTGACGAGTATGGTTAGTTTGAATCCGAGCGAAGCGAGGATTTAATTTCCATACGAGTCAAGTAACTTTTCTGACGAGGTGGGTATACTATTTTTTCGCATTTTGTAAGTAATTAATTATTTTGCATTTCATATTAAAATCTAAAAAGAATAGTTACTGAAGAAAATCTACAAAAACTTAGTAGTATGACTTCTCGGTTACTTAGCAATATAAACAAAATGTTTTTTTTGTGTTTGACGACTGTTGACAGCATCCAAATAAAATCATGCAATAATGGTTGCTATGCTGTAATGGTTGATATGCTGTAAAGTGACCCATTACTGTACGATTTTTAGGTCATTAATCTAGTGCATTACTGTATAAAATGCGAAAAAGTATTTTATTTTACAATAAAATAAAGTGTTCGTTTGCTTCCGGAAATCACTCTGATAATGTACGGCTTTACTGACGGTTGCTGACGATAAAATATATATTACCTTGTATGTTTTTAAGTTTTTCTTTAAGTTTTTTATTTTTGTCTTGCAAATCACAAATTATTTGAGCACGGCCCTTCCAAGTGCTATTTCCTTGTAGTGAATTAATATCTTCACCTGTTTCTCTCTGCAATAATTTGTTGGCTTGTTTTAATTCGTTTCGAAGCTGGATGTTTGCATTTTTGACATCTAGCATTTTATTTGTTGTCGAGCTTATTTTTTCTTGTAATTGTTTAATTTCAACTTGTGATTCATTTGCCGGTTTCACACATTCTTTTGATTTAATTTCTAACATTTTTTCTTCGCTTTCCCGCTTTTTTAATTCCTCAATATGCATAAGTAGTTTTGAATATTTGGTCTTATATTTTTCCATTTCGGCACACTTTTCTCGCAGTTTCTTGCTCAGCTCGACAATTTTAGTGTTTATGGTTTTAGATGAATCCCTAAATTGAGGTATAAGCGGTGCTTCCTCAGGTTTGTTATATTTTTTAAGGTTGTCTATTTCTATTTGCATTTGGGTACACTTTTCTTCACTTTCTCCCAAATATTTTTGAAGCATGCCATTGTCATGGCTGTATGCCTAGAATAAAGCTTATTTATCTACAACATACATTGCGTACAGTAGCCATAAATAAAATGAACATGTGAACAGATATTTTATCAAACACAAACCCGATCAGACCTATATACAGTGTGTGTATAAAGTCTGGAAACGGCTTAATAACATCACAATTTACTGGCCGATTTAAACCAAATTTGGTACAGTTGTGTAAGAGGATCTAACGCACCGAATGACGATATTGGCGTTGTTGCCAGCTTTTTAGTTTGTCTGGAATTCGAACGAATTTTATATTTTTAAATATAACACCCAGTATATTTTTACATTTTTAAATTTCACATAAAATTATAATTATTTTTTATTAAATGCATTATTAGTCTATACTTCATAGTTTCCGAGATATTGACTCTCGAAAAGTGACATTTTTGAACTTTGACAGCTTATAACTTTCTAACAGTACGTCTTAGAGCAAAACGGCTTACATGTCCCTATCTTCAATTTTTATTATCTTCCCAAAAAATCAACTTCCGGTTAAACCGGATGTAACTCGAAAGCAGGAAATATAGTTGTTCCGGTTTAACTGGAAGTTGATTTTTTGGGAAGATAATAAAAATTGAAGATAGGGACATGTAAGCCGTTTTGCTCTAAGACGTACTGTTAGAAAGTTATAAGCTGTCAAAGTTCAAAAATGTCACTTTTCGAGAGTCAATATCTCGGAAACTATGAAGTACCTATAGACTAATAATGCATTTAATAAAAAATAATTATAATTTTATGTGGAATTTAAAAATGTAAAAATATACTAGGTGTTATATTTAAAAATATAAAATTCGTTCGAATTCCAGACAAACTAAAAAGCTGGCAACAACGCCAATATCGTCATTCGGTGCGTTAGATCCTCTTACACAACTGTACCAAATTTGGTTTAAATCGGCCAGTAAATTGTGATGTTATTAAGCCGTTTCCAGACTTTATACACACACTGTATATACTACTAGTAGTAGTTGTGACGGTATATAATAATAAAAATAACTGATTCTCATCAATATCAATATTCTACAAAATTATTTTATCAATAAAATTAAAAATTTAAATAATAATTGAGAAATAAATTAATTAGGCGAACGCTGGAATTATGATCACGATATTGATCATTCGAATAATTTAATGAAAAACCCTAAAAATAGTTTTTCCAATAATTTTCATAAAAATTATAGAATTAAAAAATACATCGTTGTATAATGAAACGGATCAGTCTTTTATCAGTATGGTGTACCCATAGACATTTACCTTTTTCGGACAATATATTGCTTCAAAAAGTTTAAAATACAGTTTTCGCTATACTTTCTATTATATAAAAGAAAAAAGTAAATACCTAGGTATGTTTATATTAATTAAAGGGTAAAAGTATTCCACGGGTAAAGTTCTCGGGCAAAAACTCTTTACAAGAAATTGTGCTTGAAAATGTTTTACACGTACCCAAGTTTTTGCCAAATTGTAAAAATCAATACAAGTTATACAGTGTGGTTGTTTAAGTGTGCAACATATGGGCATTTTTTTTATTACCTACCGATTTCTCAGAAAATTTTATTCTTGTAAAAGTTGGTGCATGTTCGATAATCATATTAGGTGCACTTGGAATGATTGCAAGTCAAACGGCTTACAGGGTAGGCCAAAAAATATAAAACTTGTACAATATAAAGTACCCCTATTTCAGAACATTCAGCATTCTTTTTCTTTTAATTCAGCAAAATGTTATTAAGAAAAGTTGTTTAGAATTAAATGTTATGCATAGATTCAAAAACGTGACATCCTAAAATAAAAAAATATATATATTTTTTAAAAACATTAGGTACCTAATAATTTCCCAAAAAATGCTTTTTTTATATTCACCATAAAGACCTTCATAAATTTATCAAAATCAAATCAATTTCGCATATTATATTTGTTCAAATTTAAACATATTTGTAAAATTTACTTGATTTTTTAATTTATTAAGGAATCACAAACTATATGTCATTGTATATATGTTTGTTGCAACGATATTAGTTGGTGGCTTCTTTATGGGGTTTTTAACATACAATTTTCATGGAAAACTAGTAAGAATGATCTACTTTATTGGATACATACATACGCCAAAATAATTTATTCCCCCAATTAAGTAATGACCCTAAGAAACGAAAGACATGAAAATTGAAGAAGAATTGGGTGCATTTTAAGTTTTGATTTTGGAAGTAAAATTTTATTAGAAAATTACGAAGGATATTTCACTTTATTAAGAATATGCACAAAAAAATATAGGACTAAATTATAACATGCATAAAAGGAAAATTGGAAGTAAAAAATTACTGTTGTACAATCCCCTTAAAACAATGTCAGCTACTGTGAGCAGGTAGTAATAAAAGCTCTATTGCTCTATAGTGTTAATAAGTGATAAGAGTGATTCATTTAAGATCGGAGTCTTGAGAAAAATATTTCTCCTTAATTTAACATTAATTAGGACTGTTAGTTGTACATTTGTTTCTAATTTGTCATCAGAGGGGTTGTATTTATTTTGTAAAAAAAATTTAGTGCCAAAGCTGGTCTGGGTTCCCGGATATCAGAGGGTTCAGGGCAACAAGATGGCAGATGAACTTGCCAGACGTGGAGCTGAGACCCCATTCTTTATTGGACCTGAACTGGCCATAGGAATCAGCAGGCTGGATCTGCACTAAACGAGTGGGCTGAACGCCGCTTCAAGGAGCAATGACGGATGGTTCAAGGATGCAGACAAGTTAAGGACTTCATAGATTGGCCAAGCAAGGCTGGGCTAGAGTTGATTTTAAACGGTGTCGAAGAGGGCCCAATCTGCGCTGGATGCCTGGAGAAAGAAGAGACCCGCTGCATTTTTCGGGCACCTGCAAGGCCCTGGTAAGACTCATGTATCAGGTGCTAGGATCGGCGGTTCTCCAAAAGGAAGAAATCACGGCCCTGGCCTAATACTTGACTTCATAAGGATGTCAGGACGTTTTGGCGAGGGCTAAGGTGGTTAGAGTGATTGGGGGAAGACTCTGGGGTAGGCAAAAGGGATCGCCGTTGCCAGTATTCGGAACCTCCCCTCAACTACTAATGCTACTACTAGTCCCAAAGAAGGAAAAAACTATTTATTCAGGAAAAATTATGTATCAGATACCTCCCACCCCCCAGTAATACCTAAAAAGTAAGCGTTGTCGCAACGTTAATTTTGGCGTGGTGTTAGCCAGTTTCGTTAATTTTTATCTCTGTAACTTGCAGCTTTTCCGACAAAAACCTAAAATTCATCATTCCTGAAAAATCATTAATTTTTGCTATATTTCTGTTTGTTACAAATCGCAATATTTAAGGTTTTTATTATATGTAAATACCCAATATCTAAACCTAAGAAAAAACTTACAGCGATTTGATCCCTTAAATATCTATTTAATTCATCGGGAAACATAACATCTGTGGGTATTGAAAAAATATCTTCACAGTTGGTCATATTGATGGGAAATTTTATTATTTTTTTTGACATTGTCGATTTTTATAACCTTTTTGATGTTTGAAATTGTTAATAGTGACATTTAAAGTACCTATTTCATATTACAGGTGGCAGAGATTACTGGTAGGTATTTTTAAATCAAAAACAGTTGATACCGGTACTTTAGAAGATACATAAAATTGGCGATGGGGTCGATACTTCAATCCTCCACTACACTAAGACATTAGGCGACTTGAAACCATTGGTGTAGTTAGGATTTGGTATGGGGGGGGGGGGGGACAATGGGGAACTTGCGACATGAGGGCAGGGAGCCTAGGCAAAACAGTCGTAAATTCAGATTACTAGACCTACCTTAGTTTTATTTAAGATGATTAATATGTAAATTAATGCTCTATTGAATGGTTTTGCACGTAGGGTAGGGTGAGATTGCCCATTGCCCCCCCCCCCCTCCCTAGCAACTCAATGTAATTTATTTAGGCTATAATTGTTAATGACAGCGATCATCGACTATTTGCTCGCCGCGCGACTCTGGCCGCCTAGTGCGCTTCCGCGCTTATTTACTGTTTTTTGGCCGCCTAGTGGGCTGCCGCACTTATTTTTTGTTGTCCATGGCTGCTAGACTCGTCTTGACAAAGCTTTTTTTAAAGCTTGTACGCGCTTAGAAATTAGATGTGTATGCATGGTACCTACCTATTTCTTGTCAATACCTACTGTTACAGTGAATAATTATTATCTTGTGATACACCGTTAGAAAGAAAATTCAATGAGCCATGTTATTATAACAATATAAAGTTAGCTTGCTTCTTGAAAAATCAAGAAATTTCGTTTCATCTCTTAAACAATCAGGTTGTACATAAAGTTGATTTCATATTATTAAGCAGGTTCAAATGAACCATTTTAATATTTCCATGGCATACCTATTATATTGACCACTTAGCTTGTTTCCATAAATTTATGGGAATTTTTGGAAATTATAAAATTGATTTAGACGGCAATTTTAAAAATAAAATGATGTGTGTGTTGTCATTGAAAAGGGAATTTTCACTTATAATATCACAAGAGCTTAAATTATTTCCGGAAATTTTCTTGAGGGCACGAATACTTTGAAAATTATCAAGAGTCGCGAAGCGACGAGGGATAATTTTCTTGAAATATTCGTGCCCGAAAGAAAATTTCCAGGAATAATTTAAGCTCGCGTGGGATTCGGTAAGAAAATTTCACACCACTTCATACCATAATTTGGAAAAAAAAATATTAATCAAACTTGACATTTGAAACTAATTTCACTGCTTGTCAAGTTGGCCAGGGTATTTTGACATAATATGTTAAATTGTCATTTTTGCTTAACGGTTCTGTCACAAAGCTTAATAATACCTAATTACTTTTAAAACGTCTGTACGTTGAGTGTTGAGTTTAATAAGTGTATAGCGAAATGTCGCGATTTGGTAAAGAAAATCAACAAGTAATTAGACAAGATATTCAAAATATAACACCAGATCACACCCGAAATTCAAAATCAAGTGTATGGAAACAGTTTGTTGAATTTTGTGACGAAAAGTTGTATAATATTCATGAGTGTTTAAGTGTAGTACAGGTGGCTATACTATACTGGAGGACTACGCATTTAATATGAAAAAGCAAAATTTTGAAGATTATAAGGAAAGTGTGGTCAAAGTGATGTGAAATGTTACATAATTCAGATATTTTGCATTATTCACAGGTATATGTACATTATTTAATGGTTGTAGATCATATGTTTACCTTTTCAACTGTCAAAAAATTTCCACTTAAATATCGTGGCGCCTCGAAAAAATTTCCGGAAATTCTTTTAGTTGCCATGGTAACTAGTCGTAATTAAGGTATCTTATTGGTTAAAAAGTACAGGTGTGAAATTTTCACTTGTAATACCACTAGAAGTCAAATTATATCCAGAAATTTTTTTGAGCACACGAATATTTTGAAAATTTTTTCGAGCCGGAGGCGTTAAAAGTTAACAAAATTTTATCCAAATATTACCTATATTATTTAAAACATAGACATTTATTCAATAGAATTTGTCCATCGGATTATTGGCCATTGAAAAGGGAAGAGGTAGAAAGAGGATTTAAGGTACATTTACAGTTTGTAACTAAAAATTATGTATCTAAAAAATAAAATGATTTTGTATTGTTTAGGCGTTTTTATTCCTTTAATATTAACTAACAATAATTAAAGAAATTTAAAATTATAAAAAGTTTGACAAAACGTACTGTGTTGACAGTTCCAGTTGATATTTTATAAAGTTCCGTGTTGTCACTTTATATTATGTCAAAAAAATGCCACTGTAATACCCTCCAGGCTCCAGGGTACCCCAGCAAGAAAAAATTTCCGAAAAAATACAAAGGTTGCCATGGCAACGTTATGAAAGGATTATATTTCTTTGGATGAATATTGATGGCGTGAAATTTTCTATAAAATTTAAGCATCGAATAAAATTGGCGGGTATTTATTTAAAGTTGAAGGTTAAAACGAAAGCGATTATGTAGGTTTGATTTTGCGAAAAATTACAATTTACAAAGTTATTAACTTTTAGAATTCCAAAAAAAAAATGGGGGCGGGCGGTATTTTTCACCCGATATACAGTGTGTCCACGTATAGTATGTATGAATGTTGTTTCCGACGAACCCTGTATAGTAATCGCAAATCTGATATTCGATATTGTAGTTTCAGCACAAGGCAGACGTTTTTGCGAATGACTTTTTCTTCTATACCTTCTAATAAAAAAGTTTTTCCTCTTCCAAACTCTATCCGTGGACACACTGTAGGTACCGTAGTGTGATAGTGGGGTAATCAATAATTGCTCTATAAATACCTTTTTAAGGAAGCATTATTTATTCCATTGAATCCATATCAAGGTTCGATAATAAGTAATTTTCAAACAAATATCATCTTTGTAAAAATAAAAAGACTTATTTAGATAGGTAATCTTTAAAACTAAGGAAATAATGGAAGTACTTTGTAAATATTTTAATTTATTGAAAAGTATAAAAGTTAGTGCAAATTCAAAATACTATTTCTTCTTCTTTTGTTGTTTTTGAAGTTTTTTAAGTTCCCTTTGTTTTTCTCGTTTAACCATATTGTTGTATAATTTATATCCTATTAGTCCTAAAACACAAATAGATTTATTAGAAAAAAACATAGAGGTTCATGCATAACGTTTAGGACACACGATTTCAGCATTTTTTTAAATTGACAATGTACCCCAATGTACCGGGTGGTCAACTAAGAATGGCCGCCGGCTATATCTCAGAAACTACTAAACATAGAAACTTGGGGAAAAAAAATATTATTAATGCGGTCAAGAGAAAATTCTGGAAATTACTTTCAAGTTCCTCATTTCGCCGCAAGGGGGCACAATAGAAAATAATTTTTTTTAATTTTAAATTTCTCCGAAAATTCCCATATTAAAGTATAACTTTGATTACATCATTGGAAAGCTTAGACAATTTTGTATTATTTAGGTTTAAGGCTCGTTGACGTACCGACCTTGATAAGAGTGGGGGAAGCTATTGAATGTGTAAACATTAAAATCGCTGTAACTTCTAAACGCCCTATCCGATTTTATTAAATTTGAGCTTGTTTGGAAGGGAAAGGTAAGTACCTTCAATCGTCGTATCCAAGGATACACGATAGTTTCTAATAAAATTGCTAGAGGGCGCAATTTGTAATAATAACAGTTTTTTTGATTTTATCCCGAAAATTCAAATCATACGGTATACTTATGACATCATAATCGGAAAGTAGATGAAATTTACAAGAAAATACGTGAAAACCGCAGTTTGATATCTTTGTTCGTTTCAGAGTTATTGCCAAAACAATTTTTAATACAAATTGCGCCCTCTAGCAATTTTATTAGAAACTATCGTGTATCCTTGGATACGACGATTAAAGGTACTTACCTTTCTCTTCCAAACAAGCTTAAATTTAGTAAAATCGGATAAGGCGTTTAGAAGTAAGAGCGATTTTAATGTTTACACGTTCACTTGATAAGAGTGGGAGAAGCTATTGAATGTGTAAATATTAAAATCGCTGTAACTTCTAAACGACTTATCCGATTTTCCTAAATTTAAGCTTGTTTGGAAGAAAAAGATAAGTACCTTTAATTGTCATATCCAATGGTACACAATCGTTTCTAATAAAATTGCTAGAGGGCGCAATTTGTATTAAAAATTATTGTTTTGGCAATAACTCTGAAACGAACAAAGATATCAAACTGCGGTTTTTAAGTCTTTTCTTGTAAATTTCATCTACTTTCCGATTATGATGTCATAAGTATACCGTATGATTTGATTTTATCCCGAAAATTCAAATCATACGGTATACTTATGACATCATAATCGGAAAGTAGATGAAATTTACAAGAAAAGACTTAAAAACCGCAGTTTGATATCTTTGTTCGTTTCAGAGTTATTGCCAAAACAATAATTTTTAATATCTGTTATTATTACAAATTGCGCCCTCTAACAATTTTATTAGAAACTATCGTGTATCATTGGATACAACGATTGAAGGTACTTACCTTTCCCTTCCAAACAAGCTTAAATTTAGTAAAATCGGATAGGGCGTTTAGAAGTTACAGCGATTTTAATGTTTACACATTTAATAGCTTCCCCCACTCTTATCAAGGTCGGTACGTCAACGAGCCTTAAACCAAAATAATGCAGAATTGCCTAAGCTTTCCAATGATGTAATCAGAGTTATACTTTAATATGGGAATTTTCGGAGAAATTTAAAATTAAAAAAAATTATTTTCAATTGTGCCCCCTTGCGGCGAAATAAGGAACTTGAAAATAATTTCCAGAATTTTCTCATGACCGCTTTAATCATAATTTTTTTTTCCAAGTTTCTATGTTTAGTAGTTTCTGAGATATAGCCGGCGGCCATTCTTAGTTGACCACCCGGTACATACTAATAGTGTTTTTGAAAATGTCCGGGATATAAAAAGTATTAAAAAAATTAGTTTTAAAAATATCAAATTTTATAAAATCTATTATTAAGAGGTATTATTTCATAAAGTTTAATTAATTTTATGGTATACTGAAGGCAAGGACTAGAGGGGGGCACGAAAATATAATTAGCTCCTCAAAAAAATATGTGCCACCATTTACCTCTGTCAGAAAACAAAGCCTTCCGTACCGTGACATCATGATGTCAGGGGGAAGGGCTTATTCGGTGAATAATAAAATTATGAATTGCAGGGCAGGATTTTTTATTCGTTTAAGAGCTTATCTAATATCTAATTTTGTTGAAACGTTAAAAAGAAAATAAATGATTTACCGACTATGGTTGGGACTGTTGGGAGATATCCAAAGTGTCCGGTATTTCACCGAACAGTCCGGTATTTTGACTTCGTAGTCGGTATAAAAAATTAATAAATACATAGATAACCAACCAGGAACTTTAACAAAAACACCCGTTTGGCAAAATGGTGAATGCGCTTGAAAAAACGTTGCCTATTACTTCTGACACTTTCAATTTTTTGTTTTTGCCAGCACCTCATCCCCACCCCTTAAGTAAAGTCTAGTTACGTGGGTGTGACTGTGGGTATAGTAAATTCATGTATATATACATGTATACCGGGTCCTGCACCTCACCTCCCGTCTTCTATAGCTCACTTATTAATTAATTTAGGATTTTGATATTTTGCAGACCTTACCTGTATCTTAAGGCGCATTTCGGGAAGGTATTTTTTAATACAGGGTGTGCCAAAAAAGTGTGACGTCATAAGGATGTATTTTTTAGATTATATGCCATATATTTTCTTACTTATTTAGGTGCCTTCTATAGTTACCTACATACCCCTAAAATTTTATTGAAATCGATTCAGTATTAAGGTAGGTGCGGGTAATAAGGCCTGTCGGCTAATAAGGCCTAAATAATAAAAATACCATTTAGAATGACCAATGTGGTTGAAGGTCACACTCGTAGGGTAGCTAACAGTCGTAGAAAGGCCCCTCGAACTTATCGCGATGCGTAGCTCACGCGCTACCGCCAGTACTGCGTTATTCATTGTGAGTGGTGATTGTGCGGCACGAATAATAATAAATCGTCCGAATCAATCGTAAGTATTTTTTGTAATATTACACTTATATATATATAATTTTGCGCTATAGTGTTTTGTTATTTGATGCTTCTACGATCTTTGATGTTTGAATAATATATTATTGTCCGAATTTTAATTATTTTTAGGTTTCTTTACATAACTTGTCAGCGGGTATTAAGGCCTACCAAATTTGACAGTAGTAGATAGTAGGCCTTATTATGCTTCTTTTTTTTTAATCAACATTTTTCTGTTTTATAGTTTATTTTACGTCTTTTTTATGTTAATAAGTAATAATACTACTGTTTACTAATTTATTTATTGTTATTTTTAGTGACTACAACCACGATGCCGCATATTTTTAGATCTTAGGCCTTATTACCCTACTATAGTATAATAAGGCCTACTGACAAGGTTTTAAAAAATGTTTAATTTTGTTGTTGTTTACGGTAGTAGATGCCATTTTTCGTTTATATTTTATAGTAACTGTTCTGTAGGATTAATTAACATTAAAATTTGTTGATTCGTATACATAGATTTTTCAAATCTCAAATCTCCCTTAGCTAGGCCTTATTACCCGCACCTACCTTATAGACGAACAAAATTAAAAACTAAAAAGTATCAGTTTTGCACCACTGGCACTGGTATTAAAAATTAATGAAAAATAAAAATAATGCCTCGTTAATAAAATTATAAAAAGGTACTAATTAAATATGGTATGAAAGTCTCGTTAACCAAGTTTGATTAATACGAATTGTACAGGGTGTCCAAAGTTTAGTGTCAAACTTTGCAAACTTTAAAGCAATTTATATTTCTCATTTCAAATAGGAACCCCTGTATCTTTTTATGTCATTCGATGCAGAATTAAAAATCAAACATTTGTCCTAATTACAACCCTATCGCAATTTCAAACGCATCAAGACTTATTTGCAGAAAACTAATTTTATCAACTATTCCAACAGTCATTATTATAAATAAATATCGAGGGTGACTTTGAAAAACAATTTATTGGTATCAAAGTTTATTAAAGTGACAAGAGACTATTTTGACTTTAGTAATCTAAAAGTTTCAAATATTGTTAAATTGTTAGGAATTATTAACTGGAAGTGATAATCGTGGATATGGTTATCCTTTAAAATTCGTTGAACCGTTCTTTCGCTTACATCTACGGAATCAGCGATTGCTTGTTGACTATAACTGAAGGATTTTCTATAACATATAATAGCACAGCCAATTGATTTTCTTCAGTTCGGACCGGTTTATTTCTCACTGGTTTTGGATAGTTTACATTTTCTGTTTGTACAAACCTCTCTAATATGTTTTGCAGGCTCCTTTCGTCTGGATGTCGCCGTTCCGGATAACTCTGTGCGTAAACTCGGCTTGCCAAAAAATAGTTCTTTTCGCATGCTCCTAATATAAAAATCATATCTACGAGCTCTTCTTGGTTGTAGTCACAAAAAACAATATAAAGTACTTATAACAGCCTAAATAATTACTAACAATTTAACAATATTTGAAACCTTTAGATTGCTAAAGTCAAAAGGGTATCTTGTCACTTTAATTAATACCAATAAATTGTTTTTCAAAGCCACCTTCGATATTTATTCATAATAATGACTGTTTGGATAGTTGATAAAATGAGTTTTCTGCAAGTAAGTCTTGATGCGTGTGAAATTGCGATAGGGTTCTAATAAAGGACAATTGTTTGATTTTTAATTCTGCATCGAATGACATAAAAAGATACAGGGGTTCCTGTTTGAAATAAGAAAAATAAATTGCTTTAAAGTTTGCAAAGTTTGACACTAAACTTTGGACACCCTGTACAATTCATATTAATTAAACTTGGTTAACGAGACTGTTATACCTTATTTAATAAGTGCCTTTGTATAATTTTATTAACGAGGCCTTATTTTTATTTTTTATTAATTTTTAATACCAGTGGTGCAAAATTGATATTTTTTAATTTTAATTTTTTTTTGTCTATAATACTGAACCAATTTTAATAAAATTTTAGGGGTATGTAGGTAACTATAGGTGGCACCCAAATACGTAAGAAATATATGGCATGTAATCTAAAAAATACATCCTTATGACGTCACACTTTTTTGGAACACCCTGTATGAAAAAAAATATTTTCCTGAAATGCGCCCCAAGATACAGGTAAGGTGTGCAAAATATCAAAATTCTAACTTAATTACTAAGTAAGCTATAGAAGACGGGAGGTGAGGTGCAGGACCATGTATACTCAAAAAATTAATAAAAAAACGATTCAGGTCATAATATGGTCATGTGCTATTTTTCTCTTAACATAGCTTGTAGAATCACCCTTTTTATTATCAGCACGATATTTAGAAACACCCTATGATATATTAAGATGCCTAAACATAATGGTATTAATAATTCCATTTTCGTGTAGGTACCTAACTACTAAATATATACCTATACTAAGTATATCAAAAGCTATTCGAAAGTTGTAAAAACAGTAACTTACCAAATACAAGAACAATTAAACTGATAAACCCAAACAAAACCGCAAATTCCAATAACGGATTCGATATGGGACTTCCAATAGGTAACTGAGACTCTTTTGATCCCGCACGACCCAATAGTCCACTGGCTAAATTTTCAAACATACTTTTCTTGTCTTCCTCACTAATTCCTTCCATGCCCTCCATGGCCTTTAAGAGTTTTTCCATTGTAGCTTGAGGG
This sequence comes from Polydrusus pterygomalis, assembly GCA_963969555.1. Classification (NCBI taxonomy): domain Eukaryota; kingdom Metazoa; phylum Arthropoda; class Insecta; order Coleoptera; family Curculionidae; genus Polydrusus; species Polydrusus pterygomalis. The sequence continues at coordinate 83,169,504 of OZ018375.1, forward strand.
TCCGATTTCGCGGCTTCTTCTTCGCCCAAAGCATCTTTAAGGCCTTGCAATAAATCGTCAGACATTTTAAATTTGTTACTGGAATTGGGGCAACGATAAATTATGGTGCAGTGTTAACGTTATTCTAACCAAAAATGAACACAAATTAAAATAACTTATCACCACACGGCATGTTATTATCAAATAATGTTTATTTTTTCCTATTATTGAAAATTGTTAATGAACTGATAACACGTTTAAATATATAAACGAGGTAAATGTTTTTATTTTTTAACAAAAACAAAACAGATTGGTAGCGTAACTTTTACGGATTTGGCAGTATGTATCAGCATCGGCGGTGACGTGGCGTTATAAATTACACGTATAATATTTTTACCTTATGTAACTGGGACGAAATCATCAGACATATAATTTTTAACTTATCTATTCTTTATCACTAAGATAATTTAAAAAATACTGTAAGACTGTAACAAATAATAATTTTCGGTTAAAAATAAAAGTTGTTATTACTCGGCTCAACACTGCTGATTAATGGGTTTCTACTATTTATATTAACAAAAATAATCATAGGTGTAATTTGACATTTATATAGATTTTAAAGCGTCAACCCTTACTTAACAATAATGTATTGGAAGATAAGAAAAATGAAGTCCATTTTACGTTCGCGGCCATACTGCCCATACTGGTTAATAGGCATTGTTGCTTGGCTATGGGCTACGACTCTACGACCCACTTAAAAAATATAAACTAGGCTCATGGGCGTCGTTAAACGGTTTCTTAGGGGGTACCTTAAGACGAAATTTTTTTTAGACTAATCCGGTTTTTTTCTGGACCGACCCGAATTTTCTGGATTAACCCAAATTCTGGTCAATAATTTGTATCTAGTAAATACTAATCAAATACCTACTGCCAAAAAATGCTATGGTACCTGGTAAATAGACAACACTAAATCAAAATAAATGTTTTATTAACGACAAAGACACAAACTAGGAACACATTTTACCAAAATAAGAACTGAAATGAAACTTTCTCCTGTCCTAATAGACAGTGTAAAAAAATTAAACTATACACTACACAACAGAAACATAGAAACTTCTTTTAAAACTTTTCTCTGAAAATAATATTTAAAAATAAAAGTATAAAGCTTAAAACAGAAAAATAATGTATAAACATAGGGTGGCCAGATTCCTTATACAAAAAAAGAAGGCACCAGACGCAGTGGCGGCTCGTGATGTCGATGCCAAAAAAGAAATGGCGAAAGAATTTTTTTTAGGTTTTCAAGGTCACGGGCCTCAGATGAAAAGTAGAAAATTTTAAAGGTGAAAAAAATAACGTCAAAATACAGTCTTGTTAGGCTTAAAAAGCTTCAATGAAACAAAATAATAATTTAATAAGTTGTGTTTTCTGTTACCTATTATTTATTCTAATAATAATATCACAAAATCAAACAATATTTCCACAAAACAAAAATAACATAGGAACCATAGATAACTAAATGCACCATGCTCATGCACCTAAATAATTTGAAAATAAATAAAACAATAATAAAGAATACAAAACATATGAAGATTACAAAACATTATTTGTATTTCTCCGAGCTACCATTTTTTTTTTTAATTTCTTTTTGCTCTAAAATATATTGGTAAAACTCGTCACAGGAAAAGTGTTTTAAATTAAAATATGTCAACATTATTGATTCAATCGTTGAAATATCAAACCGACTTCGTTCGTCGGTCCAATAAAGGACAAATTAACTTGTAATGGCTAAATATATACCGGACATAATTTTATACTCCCAAGAGGACGTCTGGTCACCCTATATAAACATACTAGTATTTTTAAAACAGAAATAGTAAATACTAAAAACTAAAAATTTATCAACATAATAAGTCAACTTCCGGGGGGGGGGGGGGGCAAATGCCATACCTTGCCCCCCCAAACGACGCCCATGACTAGGCTACAAGGCTTACTACCATAAATTTAAGCTACTAGAACAAACCCACAGTTACTAAACAAACTTGGGCTACTATACCCACATAATTGAATGCATTTGGGCCATAGCCCACTGTTACCCAACAAATTTGGGCTACTACTTACATAAATAAATAAATTTGTGCTACAACCCACTATTTTTAGGCTACAAGTTAAAAATAAAATTATTGTGCTTATGGACTAACACTAACCTACTCTCTTATTGACTCATTACTGCGTTCCATATGGTGAGTCATTACTCGTCTACCTCCTTTCTTTCATTAGTACTTTGCGAACTCCGAAAGACCCGTTAAATGTCGCTAACAACTTCTTGCTTGAGCTGATACCTAGGGATGTTACGGAATAGCTTTTTCTCGTACCTAGTTGGACCTGTACCTATTCCAAACCCGAACCTATTCCAAATACCTATTACAGGTCCAAACTATTCCAGGTCAAACTTAAACGCCGCTCCGCCGATTGGAGCTATTCCGGCTGCATGGCCGATACGAGTTTTTAAAAAAGGCCGCTAGAACTCCAGCGTGGCCAGCAGTTTCCGATTATTCGAATTAAATTTAGTTATACATTTTTGTAACAGATTAATATTTTTCGCACCAGACTTTTTTGGAAGATTTGATTGTAACGGAGGCCTATTATTTAAAGAAACATGAAGAATAGGCATAGGTACATCCACAATATTATGTTGCCTTTTTAATCAATTCCTCATTGCTGGTTGCATATCCTACATTAAATACGCTATATTTTGTTGCCCAATAAATTATTACAATATTTTTAGAAATATTTATTATTTATTACTAATTTTCTTTATCTTTATTTAGTGAGATTATTTTAATTATTGCAATATGCTTGTAACGGCAACGTTTAAAATTCTTAACTGCAAATTCGCCATATTATAAACATATTATATGAATTGAAAGCAAAACCTGTAGCCGTTCCATTCCCTATATCGTACCTGTACCTGACAACTTGAAAAAGGAATAACAATGAAACCAGAGAATCAAACATGTGACAGTGCCAACGGACCTGGAATAGGTACCTGGTAATAGGTACGCGGAATAGGCAGATGATACCTATTCCAAAAGAACAGGTCCAGTTCCACTGTAACACCCCTACTGATACCTCTCACACTATCCATTTGCCGCTATTGCGTTCAATACGTGTTTGATGGAATGTGATTCAGAAAATAACCAAAATTCTCTCTGTAAATGAAAGAAGTTCCCCAGTCACTTATTATACACGATATGGAACTCAAAAAAGGCCCATATTTTCTAGAATTTTTACAACTAAGTAATTTTTGGTATTCAAAGGGCATACATTTCGTTTATGACCTAGTTTTCTTGCAATTGAGCCTATCCCAAGCCTATTATACGCTTGGAACAGTTTTTTGCGTAATGCGCTCGCCAAAGTTAAAGTTAAAACAAGATCGGTGGCGTCTCGTTAAGGGGTGGGCATTCGATATATGGATAATTTTATCGATATATCGATATTTTATTTAATATCGATATTCGATTTGGAATTTCAATATCGCCCAGCCCTAATCATAACATAACTATTCAACTATAATAAAGATTTTTGTCTAGGTGGGGTATCAAAACAATTTACATATAAATTGCTTTTCTTCAAAGGAGTGGGGACTGGGGCTGGGCGATATTGAAATTCCAATATCGATATTAAAAAATATCGATATAGTCGATATATCGAAAAATACCGATATTTTATTTTTTAAATATCGTTATTCAATATATCGATAAAACATAAAAATATTAGATTATAAATACAGTGTCACCAGTAAAGTGCGCATCAGCGCATCATATGGGATTTTTTTTTATTAACAGCTTTATTAAAAATTTGACTTTGGCATTAAGTTCTGCTTCGATCGAGATGAAAATTAAGCAAAAAAATAGTAGTCACGTGATTCGCCTTATCTGTCAAATTTTAATTTTTTCCAAAAATAATTCAAAAGTGGGTTTATTTCTGAAAAAATCGACAAAAGTTATTAGAAAAAGTTTTTCTAAATGCAGTTTCTAGCCCACATGCAAAATTTCAGCTGCATTAGATAATTTTGATTTTTTACCTATATTTTGTAAATGCACCACTTTTGCAAAATAAGACTCAACGCAACCTACATAAAACTTCTCAGTTTTGACAAGGCTTTATTAAAGATACATTTTTTTTAAAGTAACGCCATAATAAATGTGTGTTTTTCTACAAAAACGTTATAATAATAATAAATTATAATATAGGGGTTTTAAATTAAATCGTAAAATCGATAAACTTTACGTTGTTAAACTAAAATTTATTTTCCACTTAAAAAACACTTTACTGAAGACACTGTGTTCTTTTTTGTCTTAATATTAAGGTGTATTACTTTCAGACACAAACTACGTTTTCAAAAATACTTATTTTATGAAGTTACCTTATACAGGGTCAAAAACAAATAAACTTTGCATCACATGCGACCAAATTTTAATAGCCCAATTTTGATTTTGTAGAAAAACACACATTTAATATGGCGCTACTTGAAAGAAAATTTATCTGAAATAAAGAAAATATGGGTAAAAAATCAAAATTATCTTATGCAGCTGAAATTTTGCATGTGAGCTAGAAACTGCATTTAAAAAAACTTTTTCTAATAACCATTTTCGATATTTTCATAAATACCCCACTTTTGAATTATTTTTTGGAAAAAATTAAAATTTGACAGATATTGCGAATCACGTGAGTACTATTTTTTTGCTTAATTTTCATCTCGATCGAAGCAGAACTTGATGCCAAAGTCAAATTTTGAATAAAGCTATTAATAAAAAAAATCCCATAATGATGCGGACTTTACTGGTGACACTGTATATCAATATTTTCTTATGTGCCCTGTAAAACTCCGTACATTTATTTCAAGGGGAGACTCTAATTATGAAAACATGAAGAAAAAGATTGAATTAAATATTGGTTCTTAAATGTGTTATAAGGACGATATTGAAATTCCAATCGAATATCGATATAGTCGATAAATGTCGATATTTTATTTTTTAAATATCGTTTATCGATAAAAATATCGATATATCGAATTTTTGCCCAGCCCTAGTGAGGACTACAATTTGGATATTTCAATTAAATCCCAGAGCTCCTTAAAAAATTATTAAAGAATTATTTATTTAAAAAACAATAAAAACTGAAGAAAGATTTGAAATACTTTAAGAATGATATTTTAAAAATTTGTTAAATTTAGCACATTATTGCTAAATACTTCTTGTAATCTAATAATACAAGTGTAATTATAACATAAGGCCATTTAAAAATGTTAAAGAATGTAGGACGCCCGGCCACTATTTTAAAGCTTAAGTATTATGATCCTAAGTTTTCTTTTATACAAAAAAGGTATTCGTGTAAAAAATTATTGGGCTAATAATTTAGGAAAAAAAGGATTTATATAAATCATTTCATAAACTATAATATTGGTATGTTAAATCAAAAACCCTCGGACGGCCATAGCTTTCTTATAACACATTTAAGGACCAATATTTAATTGAATATTTTTTCTTCATGTTTTCATAATTAAAGTCTCCCCTTGAAATGAAGGTATATACGGGGTTTTACAGGGCACATAAGAAAATATTGATATCTTTATATTTTTATGTTTTATTAATAATATATATTATCGATATATGGAATAACGATATTTAAAAAAGAAAATATCGATAATTATCGATATTTATTAATATTATCGATATTTTTTAATATCGATATTGGATTTTCAATATCGCCCAGCCCTAGTATCGTCATATTCATTATTTATTTTACAAAATAAAAGATAACATGTTTCGCCCTTATATGGGCATCATTAGACCATTAAAATGTCTAATAGAAAATCCTACGAATTTATCTTACCTAACATTTAAACACATAAATTAAAATAATAAAAAATGTATACTCAACATCACAGCTAAAAACAAGTGCAAGTTTTTTATTATTTTAATTTTTGTTTGAATGTTGGGTAAAAAAAATTCGTAAGTTTTTTTATCAGAAATTTTAATACTATTATTTTACGTCTGATGATGGCCATATACCATATATAAGGCGAAACATGTTAGTTTACTTATCTTTTATTTTGTAAAATAAACAACGAGACGCCGACATTGTGTCTTTCGATTTGGTTATATTAGAAACGGGTCTTACTTATGTGAATGGGTTGATTTAAGGTACTAAGATATGAATAAAATTTATTTGTGGTAGCTATTCGAGTTTGTTCGGTAATTTCCTTAAACAATTTACCAAAAGGAGACGGCTTGCTAAATTGTTATTTTAGCTGTTTTCATAACGTTTTATTTTAAACAGGCAGTATCCTTCCTGCCTTTTACCATCTAGGTGCCATTCCTCTTAATCGGTTAACAACAAATTTTACTATATATCGTCACACTACGCCAGGTCATCCACTAGCTTAATCCATCTTTCAAATTCAACACAGAACTCATTATCCTTTTGGAGTCAAAAATCGGTATCAGGGTTCGGTCGTAAAATGATACGTTCGCATTTTTTTAGTATTGAATAAAATACTACTGGGTTCGTATATACGGGTCTATTTCATGAAAAATGAACGCGACATGCACATAAATAACACGGCGGTGAAGTCTAAACACCCGAGCGGCACAGGATCGATGACATCATCCGCTGAGTGTTAATATTGTTTCGTTTTGGGTTTCGGTATTTATTATTATATTTGTTGATATTAAGATAATATGGCCGGGAGAGAGAACAGTTAGTAGTTAGTATTGAATCGGCCAGTACTTGTACCCAGGGCAGTAGCCAGGGGGGGTTGCAACCCCCCCGAAATGTTAACAAATAATCTTATTTACGGGCTACAATGGCTGCAGATCGCCTTAATGGTATGGCTTTCCTATATGTCCACCGTGATATAAACGTAGATGTAAACAAAATCATAAATATTTTCTCTTCTAAGAACAGGAAACTTGATTTTGTAATTTAGTACAAAGTAAGTAGGTACTTCAGATATTTTTTTTGTTTTTATTGTTTATTTTTCGTTTTTATTCTTATTTTGTTTTTGATCTTATTATTACATAATATAATTTATTATAATAATTATTATACTTAGATATAATTATGACTTAATATAAGACTATAAGAGACATGTTAATTAGTAAAATAAATAGTTTATTTTGTCGACCGACCTTTCAAATTTCGAATTTCTATTAAATTAAAAGAGTGTTTTAAAGTCTGGCATATTGCCGCAGATTAAGCTTTACGGTTATTTTACCCAAAAAAGGGCGTGGCATCCACAAAATTTTCGCCTGCGGCGCAAAAGAACGCCTTCGATACAGTTTCCTTTCGCACCCCCCCCTCCCTAGAACAAATCCTAAATCCGCCACTGGAACAAACCCCCCCAAATTATTTTCTGGCTATATACGGCCTTGCTTGTACCTTGTACGGTTTACGTTTTTTATTAAACATATGAAAACTGAATTATTCATTTTAATTCTCATCCCTTATTTACAATATGCCAAACGTTGAACCGGCTAGAGTAATTCTTATTCATCGGGAGCTCTGATAAATTGTAGGAATTAAAAAAAATAAACCAATAAATCAATTACGAATAATTAGTCAAGATTGTATCACATAATATGTAAATCCTGAGATAAATAATTTATTGTGATTAGCGGTAATCAAAGGTCACACTGACAGGTCAGTTAGACATAAGGGTCACTTAGACCGGTGGTCAAAAGTGGATATCCCCGGATCTAAGAAAAATAGCGCGGTGGTCTTGAAATATTACAAAGGAAGTTGGGGGTAATAGTATATTACGTACCGAGATGGAAAATGTTTCATTACTGTCGAGAGGTAAACTATATCTCGGAGACAGTAATGAAACTTTTCACCGAGGTTTGTATACTATTTTATTTACAAGCACACCGTTAATTGAAAATTAAATATTTGATTTTTTCAAAAAATGTAGTAAAAATGTCAAAATATGACATTTATTGTTTTAACGTCAAACAAAAATATGCTGGTTGAATGACAAGAATAAGGGAAATAAGTGAGGAAATGGGTGAGGGAATTGGAAGAGGGAATTAGACGTAGGTAATGTGACACATCCAAACTTTTTAAAATGTTGTAATGTCAACGTTACATGTAGTATGGTTGTAAATAAAGAAATAAAAAAAGTGGAAAAAACTAAACCGTGAATGCCTCTGAAACAAAGCGATATAGCACGGAGGTGTTGGCGTAGTACACAGAAAGTCAGGGGTGAAGATTTCAAAAAAGCAGAAAAAACTCAAAAGTGAATATTTCTGGAACTAAGAACATTAGCGCGGCGGTCTTGAAATATTACAAAGGAAGTTGGGGGTAAAGAAAGAAAATAAAGTAGAAAAAACTAAAAAGTGAATATCTCTGAAACAAAGCGAAATAGCGCGGCGGTCTTGACGTATTACAAAGAAAGTCGGGAGCGAAGATTGCAGAAAAGCAGGAAAAACTCAAAAAAGCATATCTCTGGAACTAAGAACAATAGCGCGGCGGTCTTGAAATATTACACAGAAAGTCGGGGGAGAATGGATATACCAATCCGAAACATTTCATAGCCGACTTAAGATTTAGACATTTCAAGAACCAAGAGTACAAGGACCAGAAGGTAAATGGCTGTGTATAGCTAAAGAAATAATTTTGTCGCTATTTTTGGAAAGGTGGTTTTGAGCTCTCTTCAATATGTACCTACTAATATAGGTACCTACAGATTATCTTATATTTTTTATTTTAACAAAACAGTCAAATTTACACATTTCTAAGTATAATAATTTAATTATTATTTCAAACTAAATCGGACCATCCATGCCGTCATAATACAGGTGGAACTGCTAGTCTCAGACTACTTGAACTTTGAACTATAGAGCTACTCGAGCGATCACACGTTTTTTCTTTGCCCGGTCCCGTCAACGTCTGCTTATCCTGCGTTTAAGCACATGAAACATGTTAAGTGCAGGCATTACAATACACCTAAAGGTTGAAAACATTTGTACTATATTCACACTCAAACAGTGCCAAGCCAAAACAACAATCTTATTTGTAAGATAATAAATAGAAATATTCGGTTAAAAATAACTTGTATTTACGGCACATCTTAGCTCAGCAGCACTAACAGACTACAAAATTTCATTCTTATTTTAAACGTATCCCAAAACCGCTGATAAATGGGTTTCCACGTTTATATTAACAAAAATAATGACATACCGGGTGTCCACGGAAGGTGGTTCGCCCCTCTAACTTTTTTGTTTTTCAAGATAATGGAATAAAATTCGGGGGATTTGTTATATACGACATAAAACTGCATTTTTTGACAGGTGACTCAACATTATGGAAGTTCCGGTTTAACCGAAAGTGACAGAAACTTTCGATTTTTAAATGGGACACCTGGTATATTTTTCCTTTTTTGACTCCATATGACATTCTAAATACAACGATGTGTCACTTGTCACTTTTTGTCACCAAGAAAATATTTTTTTTTCCAATTTATTGTTTTATCTAGAGGGCTATGAATACCTTAAAATCACTTATTTCAGTTCTTTAATCTTGGGAAAAATACAATTTTACTATTTTTGGTCCAATGCTATGTGCTATTGTTATTATTTATTATTTTATTACGATTATTTTGATACCAGATACTATTAGGTTTTAGAAAAGCTGCCATTAAAAAACTTTGAAAAGTTAACTTGGAACTTTCCTAAAATAAAGCATTCTTTGAGAATAAATGTAGATTTAAATGTATCAAGTAGCCTGTCCTGTGACCAGCAAAACTGATAAAACAAAATCGTGCCTTGAAGAAAATTGACAAGCCGACAGCTTCTGCCAAAGTAAATTAGTTTGTTGTTTAAAAAACATGGAAAATAATACCTATACAAGGAGTGAAAAAGTTGATATGTTATTAGTGTTGGAGAATGTAGAAATAATTTAACCGATGCTGCACGACTTTACGCACAAAGATATCCTAATCGGCCTCATCCAACCCGGCACTATTACCCAAAAATGTGAAATGAGCCTGACAAAAATAACATATCAACTTTTTCACTCCTTGTAAAACTATTATTTTCCATGTTTTTTAAACAACAAACTAATTTACTTTGGCAGAAGCTGTCGGCATGTCAATTTTCTTCAAGGCATGATTTTGTTTTATCAGTTTTGCTGGTCACAGACTACTTGATACATTTAAATCCAAATTTATTCTCGAAAGATGCTTAATTTTAGGAAAGTTCCAAGTTAACTTTTTAAAGTTTTTTAATGGAATCTTTTCTAAAACCTAATAGTGTGTCGTATCAAAATAATCGTAATAAAATCTTCTTTTTTCTTCGACGAGCCACCATGTTGTCGTATAAAAAAATGAGTTATACAACTTTAAAGATTAAATTTTACATAGCATATAGTATTGGATGAAAAATAGTAAAATTGTATTATTTCCAAGATTAAAGAACTGAAATAAGTGATTTTAAGGTATTCATAGCCCTCTAGATAACACAATAAATTTGGAAAAAAATATTTTCTTGGTGACAAAAAGTGACACATCGTTGTATTTAGAATGGGAGTCAAAAAAAGGAAAAATATACCAGGTGTCCCATTTAAAAATCGAAAGTTTATGTCACTTCCGGTTAAACCGGAACTTCCATAATGTCGAGTCACCTGTCAAAAAATGCAGTTTTATGTCGTATACAAATCCCCCGAATTTTATTCCATTATCTTGAAAAACAAAAAAGTTAGAGGGGCGAACCACCTTCCGTGGACACCCAGCGCCAAATCTTACTTAACAATGTCTTTAAAGATAAGAAAAATAATAAGGTATATTTTACAACACAACGCAATTTTTCAATACTGTTTATCCAAATTCTTTAACTTCTCTAGACCTTATCATCATACATACACATTACACATACATCTTTTTATCGGTCGTTATTATACAGTATCCGCGGAAAAGTCTGCACCTTACGGAAAACTTTTTGAAGTGTTTTTTTTTGCAAATCTGTTTTTGGTATTAGGTTCTGCATGACCCAAAACAAAACAAAAGCTTAAAACTTTTGACTTGTGACGTGCGTTAAACTTGTCAAATGTCATTGAAAAGTTTCAAACTGGCGAAAGTGACATTTATTTTAGAGATACGAAAAAAAGTTATAAGAAAATATTGCTTCCCGTCATATTTTAAGCCTATACCCAAATTTTTGTTTAAGAATTTATATATTTTTTTTCCTCTTTTGTGTCAGAGGTTATTTAAAATATTTATTTTGAATCAGGCTCAGACTAGTATTAAGTCTTTAGTAGCCCCCTTAACAAAACCTAACATTATTATTTCAAAGTGTTCAGTGAACATTAGCTTGGTGTCCAAATAATATTTGCAGAAAAATCTAAAAAAAAAAAAATGTAAATCATCTTTCTGTTTAAAAAATGGACCAACGTAAACAATTATGCTGTTTTACTTAACACATGAAAATGTGATAGGTTCTTTTTAAAAAATGCACTTTTTAATTAAGAGAGTTTTAAACATCGGGCTACTGTGATGTAATTTGTCAATTAGGGAAGAAAACCGAGATAGTTTTTACCACCAAAAAAATTAAAATAGAAAAGGAAAAGATAAGGTTTATAATATTATGTCACATAATATTTAATATCTTTTTGGCCAATGCGAAACAAAATAATATTATTTTTGAAACAGTTCTATTCTTGATAGGCCTTTTGCACTCACTCACGGCGACCGTCCTAACGGCACCGTTTACGCGATCTACCGCGTTCGTGTTATCCTTGCACACATGCACGGTTCTCGTCAGTTTGATTCTATTTTGATTCGAATATGGATCATAGACGTGCTGTGGTGATTTTAATATCTTACATGCGTATTAAAAAACGAAGAAAGGCACGAAACAGAATTTTGTGGGTTCATCCCATCAATAGGGGAAGGAAACAATTCGGTGCATTCTTTGTACTATTTGGTCAGTTGAGGGAAGACGAAAAAAAAAACTTTTTCAACTATTTTAGAATGTCCATATCCAGCTTTGATGACCTACACGAACCATTAAAAAATTCACTTCAACGTCAAGATACATTTATGAGAGAGTGCATACAGCCTATGGAAATGGCTGTTACAATCAAAATAAGGATTGACCTCCAAAAATATTTCATTCCAGACACTTCTTGTGCAGTTTCTGTCCTTATATATAGAACTTGTTTTGTCCCAAATAACCGGCCTTGCTTTCACCAAAGATATAAGCATATCCAATATATTATAGTGGGGGCTCACGGTGACATCGCGGTGGAACGGAACCGTGTACACGGTGCCGGTGCGTGTGAAAGGCCACTAAGGGTTCACCCTGGTAATAAGGTGTGTGGCGTATTGCGAATACCTACTATGTGTTTTAAACTAAACTGTACATGAAAATCCTTAAGTAACCAAAAAATATTTTATTACAACAATTTACATGAATAATACTCTATTTAACACTACCTAAGTAATATAATATTATTATTTCTTTCCAGCAACAACTTTGTAGATAACCTCTAAAGCCATGCCTGTGCCCACAAATGCGAGTCCCCAGGTGATTCGATTCAGTACCTTGTCTCCAAAACTGTACTTGAAGTGAATTGGAGTTTCATCTGGAACCTGCAACGAGCATTTTATATTTTTTTGCAGCAGAATTATTTGCAGTTTTGACTAGGGCTCGGAATTGTATTCGAATAATTCGAATATTCGACTATTCTAAACTCGAATCTTTTGTTAGTTAAAAAATTCGACTATTCAAATATTTGACTATTCGAATATTCGACTATTTAAATATTCGACCATTCGAATATTTAACTATTTGACTTTGTTCGGATATTTACATGTTCGACTATTCGTGTTTTCTGTGAAACTGTAAATTTTAACGTAAAAAATAAAAACAAAAATAAAATTATATAGTCAGCAAGCAGTTAAACCACTTCTACCGTGATTAAACTAGGGCTCGGAATTGTATTCGAATAATTCGAATATTCGACTATTCTAAATTCGAATTTTTTGTTAGTTAAAAAATTCGACTATTCAAATATTCGACTATTCGAAATTCGAATATTCGACTATTTAAATATTTGACTATTCAAATATTCGACTATTCGAATATTTGACTATTCGTATATTCGCTAATTCAAAATTCGAATATTTGACTATTCGAATATTTGACTATTCAAGTATCTATTCGACTATTTGAATATTCGACCATTCCAATATTTAACTATTTGACTTTGTTCGGATATTTATATGTTCGACTATTCGTGTTTTCTGTGAAACTGTAAAGTTTAACGTAAAAAATAAAAACAAAAATAAAATTATATAGTCAGCAAGCAGTTAAACCACTTCTACCGTGATTAAACTAGGGCTCGGAATTGTATTCGAATAATTCGAATATTCGACTATCTTAAATTCGAATTTTTTGTTAGTTAAAAAATTCGACTATTCAAATATTCGACTATTCGAAATTCGAATATTCGACTATTTAAATATTTGACTATTCAAATATTCGACTATTCGAATATTTGACTATTCGTATATTCGCTAATTCAAAATTCGAATATTTGACTATTCGAATATTTGACTATTCAAGTATCTATTCGACTATTTGAATATTCGACCATTCCAATATTTAACTATTTGACTTTGTTCGGATATTTATATGTTCGACTATTCGTGTTTTCTGTGAAACTGTAAAGTTTGACGTAAAAAAGAAAAACAAAAATAAAATTATATAGTCAGCAAGCAGTTAAACCACTTCTACCGTGATTAAACTAGGGCTCGGAATTGTATTCGAATAATTCGAATATTCGACTATTCTAAATTCGAATTTTTTGTTAGTTAAAAAATTCGACTATTCAAATAATATTCGAATATTATTCGACTATTCGAAATTCGAATATTCGACTATTTAAATATTTGACTATTCAAATATTCGAATATTTGACTATTCGTATATTCGAGTATTCAAAATTCGAATACTTGACTATTCAAGTATCTATTCGACTATTTGAATATTCGACCATTCCAATATTTAACTATTTGACTTTGTTCGGATATTTATATGTTCGACTATTCGTGTTTTCTGTGAAACTGTAAAGTTTAACGTAAAAAAGAAAAACAAAAATAAAATTATATAGTCAGCAAGCAGTTAAACCACTTCTACCGTGATTAAACGACTGTATTTCGATATTTAAATAGACGACTATTCGAATATTTAAATATTCGACTATCTAAATATTCGATTATTCAAATATTCGACTATTTGAAATTCGAATATTTGACTATTCGACTATTCAAGTATCTATTCGACTATTCGAATAACATACCAAACGACTATTCGAATACTTATATTTTAAAAATTCCGAGCTCTAGTTTTGACTAGTTTGAAAACCCTATCAGCGCGCATGTGGGGGATGTGATGCTAATTTTAAAGGATTTTATAAAAAATTATGTGTACTAATTATTTTATACTTAAAAAATGTTGATAGCATGTCGTTTTCAGGGTTATTGAGGTTGGAAGAACGAAACCGATTTTAACGAATATGGTATTTTTTAATGTTCTGGCCTATAAGGGTGGGTAAAAAATGTTGTTGTTAGGGTAATTATTGAAGTCAATAAAACCAAATTTGATAAATATATTTCAAAAAAAGTTAAAAGTTACTAATATTTGAAAACCCAACTCTGAGTACTATTTGCAAAAAAAGGTGGGGTAAGAATTATTATAAGGGGGAAATGAGTTATACGAGGCCCAATAAGATTTTATTAAATTCCATGTCGTTTAACGGTACTACAAATCGAATTTACTTATAATTACAAAACAAAAAAAATGTATAAAAAAAATAAACCTATTTCAAAAATCGGCAAATACCTCCTGCTAATTTACTTTATTTAAAATATTTATTATGTTTTAAATAAGCTCGAATTCCTTCAAAGTAAATGATAAAGTAACAAAATAATATTTTCAAAAAAAAATATTTATAAATTTGAGTTTTCCTACGCCAAAACCAGAAAAAAAAAACATGTAGCAAAACTAGCGGCTCATCCTATTCTTCTGCATTATTTAAATTTAGGACCACTTGTGGCTTAAAGAAAGGTGGTGAACAAAACTTAAGCTGGAATTATAAACCCTCGCTCGAAATTTTGACGTTTAACGCGCAGAGCGAAGATACAAACCAAACTATAGTCGAAAAGCAAACCGAAATGGCAGTTGAATTTTTGACATTGTGAGGTATTGTCATGAGTTGACAAACAAATCTAAAAATATACCGATGTCAATGTCCTGTCATGATTATTTGACAAACAAAAACTAACACTTCAAAATATCAAATAAATAAACAAACGGATGTAAACATCTTGGCATCTTGTTTGACAAGCAAAACGAACGACAAATTATTTAGTTGAATTCCGTGCCTCAGCCCTTGGAGATGCCCCCCCCACCTGGATTCGACAAAGAGCCTTTACGAATAGGCTAGTATATTATGCTGTCTCACTCACTTCTTTAAAATCGGGAAGGCTATGTTACATATACAGTGTCAACAGTAAAGTCCGCATTATATGGGATTTTTTTTATTAATAGCTTTATTCAAAATTTGCCTTTGGCATCAAGTTCTGCTTCGATCAAGATGAAAATTAAGCAAAAAAATAGTAGTCACGTGATTTATCTGTCAAATTTTAATTTTTTCCAAAAAATAATTCAAAAGTGGGGTTATTTCTAAAAATATTTAAAAAAGTTATTGGAAAGTTTTTTAAATGCAGTTTCTAGCCCACATGCAAAATTTCAGCTGCATAAAATAATTTTGATTTTTTACCTATATTTTGTAAATTGCACCACTTTTGCAAAATAAGACTCAACGCAACCTACATAAAACTTATTACACATATTAAATGTGTGTTTTTCTACAAAATCTAAATTGGGCTATTAAAATTTGGTCGCATGTGATGCAAAGTTTATTTGTTTTTGACCCTGTATAAGGTAACTTCATAAAATAAGTATATCTGAAAATGTAGTTTGTGTCTGAAAGTAATACACGTTAACATTATTATGACATAGCCTAATAATAAATTATAATATAGGGGTTTTAAATTAAATCGTTGAAAATAGATAAACTTTAAAATAAAATTTATTTTCCACTTAAAAAACACTTTACTGAAGACACTGTGTTCTTTTTTGTCTAAATATTAAGGTGTATTCCTTTCACACACAAACTACGTTTTCAAAAATACTTATTTTATGAAGTTACCTTATAAGTACAGGGTCAAAAACAAATAAACTTTGCATCACATGCGACCAAATTTTAATAGCCCAGTTTTGATTTTGTTGAAAAACACACATTTAATATGGCGCTACTTTAAAGAAAATGTATCTGAAATAAAGCATTGTCAAAACTAAAAAGTTTAATGTAGGCCAAAGTAAAATGTTGAATAAAGCTATTAATAAAAAAAATCCCATATTATGATGCGGACTTTACTGGTGACACTATACTACATACATATTGTTATACATAATATGCTTTCTTACTATATAGATTATAACCAATAAGGTGAAATGGGGTAAATGTTTTTTTTAACGCACCCTGTATAATTCGAAATTTTTTAAATTGAGCAGAATATCCAACCAATACCATAACACAGAAGTTTATTATTAATAAATATTTAAAAGCGAATGCGCCATATCGGACAAGTGTATAACTGTTTTTTATATTGGAATACACAGGGATCCAAGCACAATAGATACCCTGGGGCGGATAGACCACGACGCCGCGACGGCCGTCTCGTCCTTGTTAGGACATTACGGGCAGCCATAACCCAAGCAATCCCAACAACAGCGGTAAGATGTATTAAAAGCCTTTTACAAAAGTAAAGCGGCGATCAATACACCGTAGCGCCATCCCAGCGGAATTAACTCCAATAAAAAAAGGCAGTCACACTGGATGGCGCTACGGTATATTGATGGCCGCTTTACTTTTGTAAAAGGCTTGTAATACATATTACCGCTGTTGTTGGGATTGCTTGGGTTATTGCTGCCCGTAGAGTCCTAACAAGGATGAAACGGCCATCGTGGTCCATTGTGCTTGGATCCCTGTGTATTCCAATATAAAAGACAGTTACACACCTGTCCGATATGCTACAATTATTCGCTTTTAACTATTTTCGCGGACCTCCTAAACATTAATAAATATTGTCTTCAAGGCATAAAATTACAATGTGCAATCACCTGGTACACAAGAAGCGTTCAGGAAGAATTGAGGGGAAAAAATACCTAATCAAAATTTTTTAACTAAAAATGACTAGTCTATATTAAGCCTGAGCCCTTTCCTTTTAGATATTGTAAATTTATGACATTATAAAGGTTTTTTTTTAATTTAATAACTTCTATTACCCCTTTAAGAAGAATGAGATTAATCTTAAAATGTATTTAATTAGGCCTGACTAGTCAGTTTAGGACTGATTTACTTACTTCCAATCTAGCTCGTTTAGCTAAGAATTTAGTATATTGCGATGGCACTGGATAAGCACCTGAAGAGGAATTGCGAGCTACTTGCCTGTAGAGTTGCTGTGTAAAAGGGAGGATATTCTAGAACAAAAAATTATAAAGTATTATCAAAAAGAAAAAAGGACATTATTTTCAACATAATTTTAGGCATGCCTTTAGTGAATATGTATACAACATATTTTGACCTTTTGATGTGTAGTCTAGCTAAGGTCAAATATGATCTCTTATGTATATTATATTTGCCTTGATTTTAACTAACAGTTTATATTACAGGTATTGCCTTCAACAATTTTCTCCAATTGCTATTCGAACAATTTCAACCAACAATTTTCGATATTATTATATTAAATCTACATGTCTTATGTAAGCATTATCAAAAAGAAGAAATGTTTTTATTGAAGATATCCTAGCAATGCAAAATAGGTCCTATTATATGTTGCATGTCAGTATACCTTTATGTCCTATACCTTAAAATGTTGCTGTCCTAATGGTTTCATGTTCAAACAAGAAATATTGTGTAAGCATGTGTTAATGTTTTGCTATATTTTTTATTTTTAAATTTTATTGTCGGTGAATCCTGTGATCCCATACATGTGTACAGGTGTACTTACATGATTTAATCATGATTGAAAAAATTTTGATAGAATATTGAAAACACTTTTATGCCGATTATCTCTGCATAATGTTGTTGTGATTGTTAATTTATTTATCTGCTTAGCGATACATGTCATTTTAAATTTGTAACTTGCTCTTTTACATTTATGGTTTGTTCTGTTATATTTTTCGTATACCATTTGGAATATATTATTCTGTAGTGTACTTATAAATAATAAATAAATAATGGGTAACTTAAAAATCAATTTTCACATTTGTAGAACACACAAAGGTATTTAGATTTTAAGGTTATGCTCGTTTATAAAGTTTCATGCAAAACAACGAAAAAAATTTCAACATTTCTTGAAAATATACCCAAGTACCTGAAGTACAAAATTCTTGTTGACAAAGTAAAGTCATTTTTTGGTAATACAATCAGCAGGACACAACCGAAAATCGACCATATGCAGTTTTACATAGTAAAGCACCATATTATACACACTTTCCAAACATTAAATAGTTTAAAAACATCACTTGTGAGTTACAATCAATGCAAAGCAGTTTTTCATAATTATCTCAAAATTTGTTTTTCTGAACATGTGTTACTTTTTCAAGGAAACTACTTAATTGTATTGATACTTTAGCAAAAATATCAGATTTAATTCTAGAATAGAGACATCTTTAAAAAAGTAAACAGGGTGTAAAATGTACTTTTGAATTTCTTAACCTTTTTTATTTTAAATAGAACACCTTGCATTTATTCGTAAAGTCTATCCAAACCTAATAGAATTTTTAAAGACGATGTTTCGCCACCGAAATAAATGTATCCATGGGCGTGCCGTCGAACGATAATTATGACTTTAAATTAATGCAATAAATATATTATTTTTTATAATTATTTGTAATCCAGTATAAACATGGTAAGCATTTTAGAAACCTGTCAAATCGAGCGCAAAAATAATTTACCTATTACTTTAATCAAAACTTTTGAAGGCGCGTGTTGTAATCAAGCGTAGAAATTGCTAATTGGTCGCAAAAAAGGGCTCCCTTCTCCCCTACACCCTTTTCAATCCCATCCTGTATTTACAAGAATATTAATCATTGTTAAAACTTTTAAATCGAATCAAAAAATCAAATCTAAAATAAAAAAATATGTATTCATACGCTGTTGGAATCGTCAGATGATTCGGAACTGGATTCATTCGCATTTTGAATCACTAGTGGTGCTACTGGCGGTAAAATAAGATATTCCTCCTCTTTTTTTATAACGTGGGCCACACAGTCTTTCCAAATATCGCGGCTTAGTTCACTTAGTACTTGCCGAATATTATCGAGTTCTATTGCGCTTAGTGTTGGTGACTGATTACATTTACGAAGACGTTTGACTCCATTATTACCATTCGATTATTAATTTTTTTATGTTTAAATCCGCAATTTAATAAAATACCCCGAAGCGTTTCCAATGACTGATACTTATAATCAGGGTAATCGCGTAACTTATCCCAGAGCATTTGTAATGTCGGTACCGTATTTTCCTTGTATGAATTGTAAACAATTCGTCGAATAACATCTTTTGCTGCATCGTCAACTTTCCGAAACTGTTGGTTATTTTTATTTCGCTTTACCGAATGATCTGTAACATCTCCTGCCTTAGTTACGCGATAAATTGTAGATATCGAAAGTAGTGTTAATTCGTTAATTCTTTTTATTATGAATTTATCTAACTGTTCGGGATTTTCTTTCTTTAAACAACAGTAAATTTTTAAAATTATTCGTTGACTTTGAACATGTAAATCTTTATTAAACTCCGAACATTTTTCGGCTAGCGATGCGGTCGTTAGCGAAGGTAATTCAACATGTAATAATTCCCGTTCATCTACATCAAACGGGCGCCAAAAAGACATTATTATAATAAAAATATACTTATCTTAACGAAAACTCGGAAACAATCGAAACACGTCCACACACGACACTGCTTTTCTAGAAACTAACCCTTTGAAAATAACATCTCAATTAAATAGCATGCGATGATACTATAATATTATAAGTGGAAAAGAGACAAAGCGTTAGAAATCAGAAACCAGTCGAACGGAATGCCGACCGCGATCGTTCAACCTTTTTTAAGCCCAAAATCTGACCGCCTAGCGCGTAGTATTTAGTAGTAGTGAGCAATCCTGGTATATAGTAGGGGTGTGGTGTGATTTCACGACCTGTGATTTTGTCACAGCTCCGGGCCTGTCACAGTCGCGACCAGTTCCGCTTCGACTAAAGGAGCTGTGACGACGTGACCGCGCTAGATATGAGGTTCGCGGACCGGCCGGTGCGCGCTGCGGCTTCCGCTTCGACTAAAGGACCTGCGACGACGTGACTCACGTGACCGCGCTGGATATGAGGTTCGCGGACCCGACGGTGCGGCATAAAAAACCGTGCGGTAGAGACTGGACTGGAAGTGAGTGACGCGAGCGTAAAAACAGGTCCTGCCGAAACGCAGGAAATGCCGGAATTGGAATCGGTAGGAGAGAGGTCGCCGGAAAGTAGAATGCAGTTGCACCGGCAGGCCAGAAAAATTGATTTAAATATTTATATTTTAATTAAAAAAAAGCAATTTTTGTATGCCATTTTTGATTTAATATTTAGGAAACATAGCTGCATAATAATATTAATCAAAAGCCAATAAACATTCAACAAACAAAAAATATACTTATTATCCGTATAATATTATAATAAAATAGAAAATACCAATTTAATAAAAAAAAAAATAAACATTTCGCGGAACTCGTTCAAAAAGTAATTCGGAGAATTCATTTGAGCGTCGCCGCCGCTTCTATAAAATATAAATCACGTGCTGGTGCTGTGTCGAAGCGCAGAAGGAGCTTGTTGGCAGAGCGGAATATAAATAAGTGTGAAACCGCTACCGCGCTGGTACGCTGCCGTTCGTTTGTGCTTTCGCAGCCAGCATCCCTGCAAATTGCAAGTCCGGAGCTGTGACAAAGTCACAGGTTTCAGTCACAGGTTCAGACATGGAGCTGTCACAGCTTGGAGCTGTGACAGGAAAATCACGCTTTTTCCCACCCCTAGTATATAGTGCTGTTGGCGGCGTTATTTGTAGTTTTTATTGTCATTTTAAAAACACGTTTATTTTGGATGGAAACATCGTATTTAAAAATTCTTGGATAGAGTATAATTCGATGTTAATTCCAATAACCTTTTAAAATAGATTAGAGTTCCATAACCTACCTATTCCTATTGTAGTTTATTAGTAAAGTCAAGTTTTCTGTTTGGCCGTTTTCGGTCGACCACAAAATTATAATAAAGCAAGATAGCGTTGATATGATGACATGGCTGTCATTATTTTAAATAAAACTTTTTTAGGGTATGGTCCGAAAGTAACTAGTGTCGTGGTTTAGCGTTCCGTATTTAACCAAATGATAGCGGTAACCAAAAAATAGGTTTATTTTGGAACACGGTTTTCGGATACGACGTCACCCAAATGTCAAAATGCTCACCGGCTTTAAACGCCGGTTACAAGTGGTTTCTCCTGTCACTTGTCATTATAAAATGTTGTTATAAATTTAATTTCAAAATATTTGGCCGATGGTTGGTAATTTATTCAGAGAATTATGACCGTATGCACCATTTTACCCATTAGGCATGATTAGGTGATCGTGATTAACCAGGTAACCGTGATTAAATAAAACAGCCTATGCACCAACTAAAAGGATATGTGGGTTTTGTAATCAGGGTAAAGTTAAAACCTCGATTTGGCAACATAGCTCAGATGCAAAAATTCGTGCCATTAACCAGAAAAATAAACCCTTTATTTTTTTGTGACCAGAAACACCAAGCAGATTGACAGTTGTGGTTATGTTTTCTTTTTGTTGTTTTTTCAACTTTTCCGAGAACTTTTTCCAGTTTGGCTGTTTTGCGCATTAAACCCCCAATTTCACACTTCGGCATCTAGCTAGAGTCATGGAGTTTGACTCACAGAAAAAAAAGGGTTTGACTGGGTGAGGAAGAAAATAATATATTAGATGCGAAAAAGAAAAGAACTGTTAGCTGAACAAACCCTATTTATCTATCAAATCAAAATAATTTTGTCTCCGAGGTCTTTCTAGCTCTCGGAAAGCCATCATTAAAAATATCCATTACATTAAAATCATCATCGAAGATGATTTCGTCTCCCATTTTAATTTTATTATTGAAAATTCGAGACAAATTTCAAAACAAAACAGGAAAATAACCTTTTAATCATGATTAAATATATAACCCATCAATATTGGCTGGTTAACTTTAATCTTGATTAAGTTCCTGAGCAGTGCTGGCGCATTGGAAATTTTCTTAATTGAGATATTTAATCATGATTATAAGCTAATCATGATTAACTGGCCTTGGTGCATACGGTCATTAATCTCAATGAAATTATAAGTAAGTGTATTTAGCATTTCTGTAAATTATCAGTCTGTCGTGAACTTTTCAAAATTAAAGGTTATGATTTTAACGAACATGGTGATTTTTCGTCCCGAATATAACCGGATTTTTATGGTTGATCTGTCATTTGTCGAGGTTAACCGTGGTTACTGGTGGTGATATTCGGACCATACCCTTAATAAAACAGAAAATTCGAATTTACTAATAAACTACAAGAGATAGGTTATGGAACCCCAATATGGTTTAAAAGGTCATTAGAATTAGAATCGAATTACTATAATAAATACAGGGTGTTCCATTTAAAATAAGAAAGTTAAGAAATTCAAAAGTACATTTCACACACATATTTTTGCTAAAGTATCAATGCAATCTGAAATACCCACCTTAAACTATTTACTTTATATTGTTTACTCCGCGCTGTCAAAATATGTAATAATATACAGAGTAATCCATTTAAATGTTTACAAGTTTGGTCTGTAACTTTTTTTTTAATAAACCTGTATAATTAAAATAATTTTAAAACATGCTCCTATCGGACCTATATGGTACCATATAAAAAAAAACTAAAATAATTGTATGGCTTTTCGTAAATAGATCGACGCGAATAGAGCGCGCCACCCTGTATATTGTCAGCATGTATCTACATTCACAGCGAAAAGTGTATAAAAAATATATCAGTCATCAACATAAAACTAGAAATAAAACTCAAAGAACTATTTATATTCCTAGTAGTAATAAGAATATAAATCAAAGATTCTTGTCTTCTTTGGGACCAAGCCTTGATAATATGCTGCCAATGGATATTAGGCAATTAAGAAATAAAAACAGATTTAGTGAGCATTGTAGAACCTATATTTTAAAAATAATATAAATTTTACTCATTTTTGGTGATATAAATCACACTATTTTGAAGCCTATCTAGTTAAAAGTAGTTTTAAGCTAGGTTGTAATAATTGTAGTTTTGGAAAAGTACATAAATTAATTTTCAATTTTCGAATTTTTTTAGACAAGATCAATGATATAATATTTAGGTAGGTAAGTACATTCAAAAAACGTAATTTTTGCCATATCAACACTATCAGAGCTAAGATCAGATCATCTTAGGAAAGACTTCCATTTACGTCCTAAACTCGGTTCTAAAGTTTCAGATAGTAAATTATATATAGTATTATTAACTGTAGCTAGGTACCTAGCTCGGACGTTCGGTACCTAGAGTTTATCTATCAAAAATTATTAGTTTAAAATCGTAGGCATATAAAAACTTAGAAAACCATATTTTCTAAGAAAATCCTTTTATATTAAAAGCATATAAAATTTGTAATACATAGATCGATGATTACGTAAAAACCCTAGTCTATGTTTATGATTTTATCAAAGCAAATAAAAATAAGAGGCATATAGGTAGATGTTAAAATACCTATCCGCCAAGGTTTACCATGTTAATTACCTTCGAACTATTCATGATAAAAATATTCTGAATTCTTTGGCAAAATCTCTTAAATTACACTGCGCGACCTTAGTTAACACGGGTTAAAAATGTCGGAATGGAATTCGATCGAATCACAGAAAAAAAAAGGTTTTCATAGATCGAATGTCAAATTGTCAAACACAGATAGTGAGACTGGCTACCGGTAAACCGATCGGATAATTAAGCTTTTGTGCTGGCCGTACATGGCCCTCTAGGATCTCTAGACAGACAGACATCGGCCCACTGCAAAATTTATTAAACCATAACTTTATAATTTTAAAAGAGTAGAAAGAGACGACATTCCTAGCCACCCTTGTGCTTTAAAATGGAAAGCGATTAAATGTTTGTTTACCAAAAGAATGGATTCTTGAAGAAATCTATATTTTGCAGGCTACACCAAAACGAAGAGCATTTGGACAATGTTATTGAGTGTTCATGAAAAAAAAGTGCCAACATTAAAGCCACTCACAGCTGCAGGGTTCACTTTTCTCGACATTCAATCATGACTCTGTTCGGTCAGTTTATATGTATATTATGTCTATGCTACTAAAAAAAAACACATCCACCGCTAGAACACACATAATGACATACATCAGCACGACACACGTTTTAGCAATTAAATTGTAAACCCGCAACTTAGATTACATACAAACGGCAATACAGCTATTGACTTATTTAATATCTTAGACGAGGTTTACCTCGTCTAAGTTTAATATGCTACCACCTTTGTTTAGGCCGCTAAATTTAGAACTATTTAAAAAACGTGTAAAAAATACTTAATAACAACTACTCCCTATTCAATAAGGGAATTCCAACAGGCTGTGGGAGAAAACAGGAATATACATATTTTTGTTTATTTTTTTTTTGTCATGTTATACATGTATATATAATTATATTTTCCAAGTATCATAAGGTGTAAATCATCCATATTTATTCCTGCTCAGACGCAAAAAAGATAAGGGTAGAAATAATATAAATTAAATAACTTTACATTTTGCCTATAGTGCATTATCGAAAAGACAGGAAGTGTAGGAAAACGAACAGGTTAGGAATGAAGTTGTGGTGGTCAAGATCTTCTTCTTCGCATTACTAGTCGGGATGACGCTGATTGGGACCAAACTAGGCCGATGCCGAGTTCTTTATATAAGGTAGTCAAGACCATTTTCCCTTGTGCTGTTCGAAATTAGGTTTTTCGAAGTAGAGCCAGGAGGAAACGGTTTGGCGAGAGGTCAGGAGGATGGGAAAAACGACGCAGTTCAGTTATCAAATATTAGCAAGAGCGAAATATTTCTAAAAACATTACATTTTTGTTATCTTTTCGGTGCTATAATTATTTTTTATAAAATCGTAAACGTCGTCGTCGGCGGAAACGTCAAAAATCAACTACTATTTTGGTTTTCTTCTCGGCTATACAGTTTGGTTTGTATTTATGCTATATCTATTAGCAGAGTAGTAGACTGCCATGACCGATGATTGCCTGAAGTTAAACGTTAAAATGACCGAAGTAAGAGTGCACCGGCACGGTTCAAACTGCTTTCACTTTGTGCCCATTAAATTGAGAAATAGGAATAATTTTTATGCAAAAGGAAATTACCTGAGACGTATTCAATTGGCACAGTGATTTAGATCGATCCGATCTTAAAAATCAGTTCAAATCACTTCGACCGTGCGATCATTTACTAATCGAACAGAGGTCAGATCAGTTGGAATCAGTTAAATCAATCTGGATTGATCTAAACTTGCGAATCTAATACGGCTCTGATGTTCATGAAGAACATGTCCCTTTAGATCGTTTACGAAAGTAGACAATCGCAAAGGTCCTTCACGGCAAAATGGCATTTTTCCTGATCCCGGGATTGGTTAGGTTAAGGCGCTAAGAGACGTGTGAGAGCTTGCTAGTATCCCAACGTTAAATTGCTACTTGGGGTCAAATTGTCAATTTATTAATAAACAATCCTACGTCCAACGTCTTGTCAATTTGACTTTGATTAACGAAACGCGGTCGTCTCTCATTCCCCAACCACCCGAGAATTCTGTCTTTACCTTCACGTTCATCATGCACGGCTACGATGAAGACAAAGAGAGTCTCAGAACTTAGCAATTTGTATTGGCGGGGTGGATTCGTTATCAAAGTTAAATTGTCAAGACGTTGTTTTATTTGTAAATAAGTGATAAAAGTAATCCTCGGTAGTCGCTCCGTGACCGGATATTCATCTACTGTTAAACATTTGGAGGACCATGGATATTCGGCAAACTCAGTACAGTTTCTTTGTAGTTTGAAAGGATAGCAAAGCAAAGATTTATTCCTCCCCTCTTTTCCGCAGGTAAGTATGCCCCTCTATATTTCTCATAAGGTTATAATTCGATTCGCAGGTTCAGATCGATTCGGATCGATCTAACTGATCTGATTTGTGTTCGATTGGTAAGTGATCGCACGGTCAAAGTGATCCCAACTGATTTTTAAAATCAGATCGATCCAAATCACCTTCCCAATCGAACACGGCTCTTTCCTTTCATCAAATATATGACCTTCTGGGATGCCGTTACAAGAATGGCGGAATTCCGCTACTCCGTCCTTCGCCCATGTGAACTAACCATACAAGATAGGAACGTCGGCACCGTGAGAGCGCGCATCCACAGAATACGGAATCCTTATTCTGTGCCCTTGTCTATGGTCGGAACTTTAAGAGTTTTTTGTTTATTCAAGCACCGCATCAATAGTTGAGTTATACAAAAAATAGGTTATGTTATAAATAATAGTTCTTGGTTTTGAAATTTCAATTTTTTAAACTTAGGCAATGAGCTTCAGAGCTGTAATACCCCAATTTAAAAGGTATCACTTTTTACTCATGAAATAAATTTACTGTTAGTACAGGTAGTCCATTAGTAATAACAATATTTAACAAACCCATATAACTTTAAAAACTCCTAACATAACGTCATCCATAAGCTCTATATAGCTTTCACAACAAAAAAGCCTCCGATTTTTTTGGGGGGGTAGAGAGAACCCAGCAAACAGTTTAGCCCAATACCTACATTTTTCTAAAATAAAAGTAATGTCTTTCTATAAACCTAAGCAAACTAACCTTACAGCAGAAATGATCTATACTTACATATTTCTATTGTATGGTATTAAATGCACAGGTGCAAGCAAAATAGGACATTATTTTCAACATAATTTTAGGCATTAACAGTTTAGTGAATGTGTAAGCAACATATTTTGATCTTTAGTCTTGCAAGGGTTAAATAAGGTATATTATGTATATATTTGTCTTGATTAACAATTAACACTATATTACAGGTTATGCCTTCAACAATTTTCTCCAACTGCTGCCCGAACAATTTCAACCAACAATTCTCTATATATTAAATCTACACCATGTCTTATGTAAGTACTAATAAGCATTCATGTTTGGAGAACCATCCTAATATCGAGTGTTTTAGGGCCGAGCCTCTCAAAAAGAAAAAAAAAATTGACCCTGCTGTACTTAGAGCTAGGGAGGAAAGGAAGAAAAAGAAATTGGAAAAGCAAATTAGGCGATTGGAGAAAAATGCTAGGCAACTTAAACCAATTGACGAGTGTGAAGTACCATTAACCTTGTTGGATGAAAAATTGTAAGTTAAAAATTGTTGGGTACTTACCTACTATAAATATTTTACAAATTAAGAAATACCTACTTATTTAGGTACCTGCATTTTTCTATTCATTTTTTTTTAATATAAGGATGGTAAAAGTAAGTACCTACTCAAAAATAATATATTTCTAGAGAGAGGCAAAGAAGTATAATAATATCAGCAGAAGTATTAGAAAAAAGAGCATTGTTGGAAAAAAAATGGGCAAATTATAAACGTGCCCAACTTTTGGAGGATTTCCAAATGATTGACAGAGTACAATTTTCCCAACAAAAGGCAATGGACGAGCTTAAAAAAGAATCTGAAGAATTGTATGAAGCGGCATTAGATGTAAGTATGTATTTGCTTTCTTCTAAAATATGTAACATTAATAAAAAAAAATTTCCACCCAGTGTTGTTTTTGTCATAATTTTTTTGTTGCAGTTTGATTTTCACTTAATACCTTTTAAAGGTGTGGGTCCTGTCGAGACACCCCCAATAGAAAACTATGATGTACTAGATGGAGATTATCAAGACATTTCCAAAAAATGGTAATAAATGTAAATATTTAGGTAATAAAAGAAATTATCGTAGTAAACAGGAGTTTCTATTCTCAATTTCTAAAAATTTTAGTCAGTTTGTGGGTTTTTGTAAAATAATCAAAATTTCAAAAAAATCCGTTAATTTTTTTTTTAATCTAAAATAGTAAGAAACAAATTCCTGTACTTAATGTTCCCAAACGAGGCAACCCTAGATAAAATAAGAGAATGCCATAAAGTAACCTTAGTTCTGTTAACAGTCTTTGGATCAGCTTTATGATACAAGCAGATATTAAATACCCCACCATGGGGGGCAATTATATTTCGGGGGGGGTTTAAGTTTTTTGGCGATCCATGGAAAGGGAATAAAGGCAGGCGGTGTGGGACGTAAAAATATCTTTCCCATCTTCACTCAAGTTCACGTCTTTATTTATGTAATGAATGAAATATTAGAAGCTTAGCTTGAATGACCGATAGTTGTGTTTTTTTAACTTGCATGTAGAGTTTGAAGTTCCTGTACCGTTCGTTGCTATTTCGGGGAGGGGGTAAACCCCCCTAATTCCCCCTTGGGTACGGCCATGATATGCTTTATCTACAACTATCCACTTATACAGTGCCACAAACTTTAATGCTGTCTAAGGAAACGCCAATAATTTTTGCTTTATTTTGACATTTTATATATTAGCTGATGCTTTCTTTGATGTCAAGGCATGTTGTTTAAAAACAGGTAATTGCAAACCATCCTTAAAATGAAAAATACGTATACAGTGTGTCCAAAAAAGTATGCAACATATGGGAAACTTCTTTATTACTGATTTCTCCGAAAAGTTTATTCTTGATAAAGGTTGGTGCATGGTTTAAAACTATAAATGCATTTTTCATATTTCACCTGCGGCTAATAGTAAGGGAGCAAATTCCATTTTTTCGAAATGACCTTAAAGTAAAGTACCTTAATTAGTACAAATATAACAAAATTTTATATGGAAATGTTTTGCAAATAAAAAACTTAGTCCAAATACGAAATTTGAGTTGTCTCAATTTTTTTTTTCTTAATATCTATTTTCCCCTAAACGGTACTCCTCTGGTCGATTTTTTATTTACACGATTTTAATATATTAATCAAATATCTTAATCATGTGTTTATTATAAAAATGTATTAACCTCTATAAACCTAGCAGAACAAGGTGCTCAAAATTTAAGATTTTTGTATGGAAAGTTAGGTGCTAATTAGGTGCCAACTTTAAAATTTAGGTGCTCCAATGGTTTTTGAGAAAATTATATTTTTGTGTTGTTCTGCTAGATTAATGTTAAGCTAGCAGAACATTACTGTCAAATAAGCTAATCAAGAACAAAATGTAGTACCAAAATTAGGTGCTTATTGAATATCTAAAAAAAACTTGATTAGTTAAGGTTTTTAAAAAATACCGCCATGTTCTGCTAGGTTGACGCTGAGCTACCAGAACAGTTTTATTATAAGGATTAACAAATAATAACTTATTTATCCAAAATTAGGTGCTTTAAAATTATTATAATTCTTTATCAAAAAAACATTCCCAAAGCCAAAAAAATCAAATATATAGAGCAAATATTAAACATTTTTGTATGGAAAATTAGGTGCTAGTTAGGTGATAATTAGGTGCCAAACCGCCATGTTCTGCTAATTTTAAGAGAAACAAATTCCGTCTAAAAGGTATATCGGCAACCGGTTTGTTCGTTGTCATCAGAGCATTTTTTTTTAAATTCAATTTTTTCAACTAATATTATTTTATAAAATTTAAATACAAAAAAAATGCTCTGGGTAACAACGAACAAACCGGTTGCCGATATACCTTTTAGACGGAATTTGTTTCTCCTAAAATTAGCAGAACATGGCGGTATTTTTTAAAAACCTTAACTAATTAAATTATTTTTTAGATATTCAATAAGCACCAAAAAAGCACCTAATTTTGGTCTTGATTAGCTTATTTGACAGTAATGTTCTGCTAGCTTAACGTTAATCTAGCAAAACAACACAAAAATATAATTTTCTCAAAAACCATAGGAGCACCTAAATTTTAAAGTTGGCACCTAACTAGCACCTAATTTTCCATACAAAAATTTTCAATTTTGAGCACCTTGTTCTGCTAGGTTTATAGAGGTAATGTATTAAGTAGTTGCAAACCTTTTAAAAGTTTTCAATGATTGGGGTGGGTTTAGATATTAGCGGGTTGCACGCATATTTAAACACATGTTAGCCAGCTTGGGTTCTAATAAAAATTATAACAGAATCCAACTCTATTTATTCGAGTGGAAATACCTAATAATTTATTTGTCATTTTCACCTAGTACGGTCAAGTCCAGTCTTAGAGCAATTTAGAAAAAATGACATTTGCTCCCTTACTATTAGCCGCAGGTGAAATATAAAATATGCGTTTATAATTTTAAGGCATGCACCAACTTTTATCAAGAATAAAATTTTCTGAGAAATCGGTAATAAAAATCTTTCCCATATGTTGCATACTTTTTTGGACACACTGTATAAACTATGTATGTTTTCACAGATTTTTGGTCATACTAAAATGTAAAGATCCCAAATAGCCCATTTCGTCCAACCTTTTTTGGTTCAAAAGGTTTATATAACTTTACAAACCGACTTCAAAATGCCCCTTTTGATAGCACAAATTTTAATAATTTCAATCAAGATCTCGGATTATAAAGAATTCATAATTTTACTCGTTTTACGAGTATTTATAACTGCACTTGTAATATGCATAGCATAATGCTCTTACATGTTTACAAGTAATATCCGCCTTATAGTAAATGGTCGTAGATAAACGCTTCATAGCGTAATAGGGTATATTTTAAGAACGTTGATTTAAATAAATAACAAATGAAATATTAAAAATAATTTATAAAAATTAGAATTGCTTTACCTTAACAAGTATATTAATTTACAATTATCCATCTACACTCACACGCAAAATAAGCGATCCACGCAAATTTTCGATGAATTTAAATCACAAATAACTTTTTTATTTAATGTCGGATTCAAACGAATTTGAAAGAATATTGTAGATAAATTAATGAAGATTCGTTAATATTTTAAAAAGTTACTAAAAAATAGACGTACGTTTATAATATACAGGTTTAAGCAAAAATATGTTTTTTACCATAAGTTTAAGACACTCTGTGGAGTGACGAAACAGCATATTGTTCTAAATTAAGTTGTAGTTATCAAGTCACATCTATTCTTAACATTTTTGTTTTTGGTTCACCTCCATATCTTTATTTTTGTGGAAAATATGGATTTTTTAAAAAAGCATTGCACTTTCCAATAATTTTTCTGGACGCAGAACTAAGGTTGCCATGGAGGATAATAGTGACAGTTTTGTTGAATCATGACTTGACATGATATGTCATTTACGGCTTTCAAAAGCTAAAAAATTATTTTTGGTAAATTATTGTGTGTTACTTCTGGGGTGTCTTCTTACTTTTAAAAATGGATATGTCTCCGACTGATGTTGCCAAAGCCATTGCTTTAATCCAGGATGGACGGTCACAGTATTACGTGGCAAGAGTTTTAAACGTTACAAGTAAGGTACAAAGGGCTGTAAATCGGTATAATCAGCATGGCGAGTACAGTAGAAGGAGTCAATGTGGTAGGAAAAGGTGTACGAATGAACGAGACGATCGCTTTATTGGACTAAATGTTTTACGTGACCGAAGAGTAACTTATATGGAGGTAAAAAACATATTGGAGGACGTACGGCAGGTCCAAATAAGCGACAGAATGATAAGAAGAAGGTTATCTGATATTGGATTACACGCAAGGAGACCTGCAACCGCTCCCGAGTTGCTAAGGAACCACAGGGTTGAACGCCTAAGATTTGCTAAGGAACATCAAAATTGGGGTATTGATGAGTGGGAAAATATCCTATTTATTGACGAATCTAGGTTTTGTTTAAAATCGCCGGACGGTCGTCAAAGAATCTATAGAAGAACAGCAGAACGTTTTGAGCAAAATCATTTTTCGCCTAGGGTAAGCTATGGCGGAGGCTCCGTTATGGTATGGGGTGGCGTGCAGCTCGACAGCAGAACAAACTTGGTAGTAGTCGATGGGGGGGGGCAATGATAGCGGATAGATATATTCGCCAGGTTTTAGAACTACATGTTGTTCCCTTTGCTTCATTTGTGGGAGACGATTTCATTTTAATGCATGATAACGCTCGACCGCATGTTGCGAGAGTAGTTAATGAATATTTAGGTGAGGTGGAAATCCCAAAAATGAATTGGTCTTCCCGCAGCCCCGACTTAAACCCGATCGAACATGTTTGGGACACATTGGGCAGAAAAGTACGGTCGCGGGTACCTGGGTCCAGTCAATTTACAGGAGCTTACTGTCTTACTGAAGTAATCATTGAAGAATGGCAGCAAATTGATCAAGATCATTGTATACGGAACCTTATTGAAGGTATGCCAAGGCGTATGGAGGCTGTCATTCGAGCACGTGGAGGAAACACTCGTTACTGAATTATTTGTTACTGTTTATTGTTATTTTTTAAGTGCATTTTTATTTAATTCACGCATGCCATTTTTGTGCTTCGAGTTAAAGTTTTATATAGGGGATTTTTGTTAAATAAGTTTGTACTGTTTCTTTAAAAAAAAAATCGTATTTGTGACGAAAATAAAAAGTCACTGGTATCCTCCCCTAAAAAATCCATATTTTCCACAAAAATAAAGATATGGAGGTGAACCAAAAACAAAAATGTTAAGAATAGATGTGACTTGATAACTACAACTTAATTTAGAACAATATGCTGTTTCGCCACTTCACAGAGTGTCTTACACGTATGGTAAAAAACATATTTTTATTTAAACATGTATATTATAAACGTACGTCTATCTTTTAGTAAGTTTTTAAAATATTAGCGAATCTCCATTAATTTATCTACAACTAGCGTGTACCCGGCATGCGTTGCAACCCGCTGGTATAAATACAAACCCGAACAAACTCGATATATTAGTACCCGGCATGCCACTTTCTGAAATTGCACCCGTGCGAAGCCGGGGCGGGTCGCTAGTTATACATAAAAACCTTCCCCTTGAATCACTCTATCTATTTAAAAAAACCGCTTCAAAATCCGTTGCGTAGTTTTAAAGATTTACGCACATAAGGGGACATGACGGGCGACAGCGACTTTGTTTTATACTATGTTAAGATATTCTTTCAAATTCGTTTAAATCCGACATTAAATAAAAAAGTTATTTGTGATTTAAAATCATCGAAAATTTGCGTGGATCGATTATTTTGCCTGTGAGTGTATTTTAACAATAATACTATGTTAAAGATGAAATTTGGCTCATTATTATTCTTAAGTCGGAGACGTTTTTTTGAGTTAATTTTTCCGTCTTGCATACTTTTATTAAACATTTTACTTCTCCTTTTATTCTGTCAATCACTTCCGTGGCTGAAGAATCATCTGGTGCTTCATGAGTATTAAATGTAACAAAGTCCCTTCTTTGTTCTTTGGTTTTTTCATTATTTATAGTTTTTCGAATTTTGTTTGGAACTTGACTTGGGAAAATATTTTCTTTTGACTTTGAATTTATAACTGGTTTGATTATTGGCACTTCAATTTTAGTTCTTTTTATTTGTGGCATTATAGTGGTATCTATAGACATCTTCCACTTTATACATTCGTGATTAAAACTAGTTTTACAATTATTTGTTGGAAACGGATGCCCTTGCGAACATTTTTCTAAATACTGGAATATTTGGCCAGCAACAGTAGGGTTTAAACTGTCCAGTAGACAGTTCAAGATATCCTTTTTTGACTCATTCAAATTTCTCAACAACTCTAGATAAGTTTCTTGCAGCAGTTTGTTTTCCTTCTTCTGAATAGTAAGGTTTATAATGTCAGCCACTTGAGTTAAGATCCGTTGCTTGTTAATTTCAGAAATATTTATTGTTGGCAACGCGTTTAAAATTAACCAGATTATTTTGTAGATCGGTACCCAATAAGATTTTTTGCAGGATAATATTTTTAAATTTGTAGAAATCTAAAAATTCAATAAGGTAAACTGTTGTATTTTTAACAAGACGAAAGATTAACTTACCACTTGCAAATCAAATAGTAAATTTTGTATGCAATGGGCAGTTACTTCTGTTATTCTCATTATAAAATATTTCATTATATTATTGTCTAAAATCTCAGAGCTAAAATCACTTGCCCAGAATGCATCTAAAAACTTTGTGATTTCACCAAACCTTTTATCGTTAATATTTAGGTTTTCTACTGTAGAAATGAGATTGAGTCCTTCAGCCTAAAAATGTTATTATTAATTTAAAATTCGTCATTGGCAAGGGTGTCCAGTTCTCGATATTTTTATAGGATACCCTCCATAGACATAAAAAGAACCATAATTGTTTACATTTTGTTCCGATCAAACATCGCTTCTTCAGCATCTGTCGAAAGAGTGTTTTCGACACTTTGTTTGGTACATTCCAAACTTCGAAATCACTTGGGAACCGAAAAAGCTACTAAATTAGTTTTCCTGTATAAGTATTACAATTATATTATATTACTATAAAACTATAAACTGTTTTTGTTGTTCTAAAGTGTTTGTGCTTTCTTAAGTTTAATTTATGAATATTTTTACGTTGGAGTGATGACGATTAATTATGTTTTTACACATAATGTACGTAAACACTTAGTTTTAAATAAACTATGTTCCTTTTTTTTGAATTTCCATTCGAGTTATTTGCTTCGGCGACTTGTTTTTATAGCAGTTTATAATTTGATTTAAATCACGATTAAAATTGAAAAAAATCAGTTGATTTAAATCGTCGCAACTCTGCTATTCCTGTCTTGTTACAGAAACGGGTTTGTCCGTTCTAGGTGTACCGTTTTTAACCATACTTACGGATGTCCCACCCAATAAAAAAATAGCATCGGCAGTTTTTGGAAAATTTGCAATATTCCATGTAACCATAATACAAAGATTACCAGATATGATATTCAGAGGCTCTTATTTAGCCCTTGTGGTGATTAAAATTTATATTCATAATCATGGGTACACAATAAAAATTACCAACTGTATCTATGGTTATACTTACTCACCACGTACGTCAATCTTTTTTATCATGAATGTAACTAAGTGTTCTTAGAAACGAAAAGCGACTTCGATGAGGTTGGAAGGTAAAATGTTCAGCAAAGTAAATATCTTTGCTTAGCTAAGATGTTAAAGGAACGCTTCGCGAACAACTTCCTATAATCGTATGTGAATATAGAGGGGCATACTTAACCGCGGCAAGAGGGAATGAAATATATTTGCTGAGCTTTGCGATGCTATTTAAAAGTAACTAAAAAGGAACTCCTCGATTATATTAGCCTTATGAGATTAAGTCAGCTCTATGTTTTGGAGAACTGAAAATGTATACCTGTCGTAGAGGTATAGCGTAGATACGATTATTTTTGTTTGTTGTTTGTCGTAGTTTTATTGGAGGTATTGTGAAAGTATCTTTTTTTTTTGTAATTAGTGCATTGTGCTAAATAAAAAAATAATATCATCAACGGGGTTTATAAAACCCAGTGCGACATCTTGCGTCCCAGTACGGTACCTTAGAAAAGGTCAGTCGTAAAGGGTTATTCTGTAAAAACAGAAAATTATGCAAGATGCCCTCAAAACCGGTATAAGTGCCGGACCACAGATATTAATTCGAAAAAGGTTTTTCTGTTTCCTTCCGCCAAACCCATCCCCAGACGCGTTTCGCCGTTATTACGGCTCATCAGTGAGGCTCGGTTTGGCAGAAGGAAACAGGACTCAAAGACAAATCACTTGTCAGGATCGATCATCACTGGGTTTTATAAACCCCGTTGATGATCGATCCTGACAAGTGATTTGTCTTTGAGTCCTGTTTCCTTCTGCCAAACCGAGCCTCACTGATGAGCCGTAATAACGGCGAAACGCGTCTGGGGATGGGTTTGGCGGAAGGAAACAGAAAAACCTTTTTCGAATTAAAAAAATAATAGTTTTCTTTCTATATATATCGATTAACGAATTGAAACAAATAATATTATAATAATCTGAACACAACCCTATCATAATCAACCAATAATTTAAAAAAAGGTAATCAGTGCAGTACTGACCGCCGAATATAGTATTTTTAAACTTGTTTACCTGAAAACTTGAGTAAAATAAATAAACTTTTTAGGTTTAAATTAAAAAAAAAAAAAAACATAATTTTGGAGAAGGCCAGGAGGCCCATAACGAGGGGGGCGGCGGAAGGGTTTGCGGTCCTTCACAAGACGCCGATGCATATAGAATCGTGGTCATCGTGACCAATTAAAATATGTCTAGGAACCTGGATAAATAAATAAACAGACAGACAAATGACATACCTAACATAATCTTACAACTGTACGGAAAAGAAAGGAAATAGTATCCGAAAAAAAAATATATACCGGGTGTCCACGGAAGGTGGTTCGCCCATCTAACTTTTTTTGTTTTTCAAGATAATGGAATAAAATTTGGAGGATTTGTATACGACATAAAACTGCATTTTTTGACAGATGACTCAACATTATGGAACTTCCGGTTTAACCGGAAGTGACATAAACTTTCGATTTTTAAATGGGAAACCTGGTATATTTTTACTTTTTTTGACTCCATATGACATTCTAAACACAACGATGTGTCACTTGTCACTTTTTGTCACCAAGAACATATTTCTTTCCAAATTTATTGTTTTATCTAGAGGGCTATGAATACCTTAAAATCACTTATTTCAGTTCTTTAATCTTGGGAAAAATGCAATTTTACTATTTTCGGTCCAATGCTATATGCTGCGTAAAATTTATTCTTTAAAGTTGTATAACTAATTTTTTTAAATGGCAACATGGTGGCTCGCCGGGTTAAGAAAAAAGAGGATTTAATTACGATTATTTTGATACCATACACTATTAGGTTTTTCAAAAGCTGCCATTAAAAAACTTTAAAAAGGTAACTTGGAACTTAAGTAGCCTGTGACCAGCAAAACTGATAAAACAAAATCATGCCTTGAAGAAAATTAACATGCCGACAGCTTCTGCCAAAGTAAATTAGTTTGTTGTTTAAAAAACATGGGAAATACTAATTTCGCATTTTCGGAACCAGTTTTGGGTACCTAATAGTGCCGGGTTGGATGACGCCGATTAAAATATCTTTGTGCGTAAAGTCGTGCAGCATCGGCATCGGTTCAATTCTTTCTACATTCTCCAAACACTAATAACATATCAACTTTTTCACTCGTTGTAAAACTATTATTTTCCATGCTTTTTAAACAACAAACTAATTTCCTTTACAGAAGCTGAGTGAAAAAGTTGATATGTTAAGTTAAGTTAATATAATATAATAATTTATATAAGTTAAGTGTAAATGTCAGGCTTATTTCGCATTTTCGGAACCAGTTTTGGGTACCTAATAGTGCCGGGTTGGATGACGCCGATTAAAATATCTTGGTGCGAAAAGTCGTGCAGCATCGGTTGAATTATTTCTACATTCTCCAAACACTAATAATATATCAACTTTTTCACTCGTTGTAAAACTATTATTTTCCATGCTTTTTAAACAACAAACTAATTTACTTTGGCAGAAGCTGTTGGCATGTCAATTTTCTTCAAGACATGATTTTGTTTTATCAGTTTTGCTGGTCACAGGCTACTTGATGCATTTAAATCTAAATTTATTCTCAAAGGATGCTTCATTTTAGGAAGGTACTAAAAGTTAATTTTTTAAAGTTTTTTAATGGCAGCTTTTCTAAAACCTAGTAGTGTGTGGTATCAAAATAATCGTAATAAAATCCTCTTTTTCCTTAACCCGACAAGCCACCATGTTGCCATTTAAAAAAATTAGTTATACAACTTTAAAGATTAAATTTTACATAGCACATAGCATTGGACAAAAAATAGTAAAATTGTATTTTTCCCAAGATTAAAGAACTTAAATAAGCGATTTTAAGGTATTTATAGCCCTCTAGATAAAACAATAAATTTAGAAAAAAAATATTTTCTTGGTGACAAAAAGTGACAAGTGACACATCGTTGTATTTAGAATGTCATATGGAGTCAAAAAAAGTAAAAATATACCAGGTGTCCCATTTAAAAATCGAAAGTTTATGTCACTTCCGGTTAAACCGGAAGTTCCATAATGTTGAGTCATCTGTCAAAAAACAGTTTTATGTCGTATACAAATCCCCCGAATTTTATTTCATTATCTTGAAAAACAAAAAAGTTAGAGGGGCGAGCCACCTTCCAGGGACACCCGGTATAGGTACCTACTTACAATATTTAGTGGCATATCTTCTGTACAACTATCTAAGCTTGCCCTGATGCAATCTGACGTGTGGCTCACCACTGGATTGGTTATCAGCTGAACTTGATGAGCAGGTAAACTATTAAAACTCAAAAACCTCCATATTTGAATACACTGATCTGGATGAAAAAGTTTAATTATTTCTACTTTAAGCTTATCTGGTAGAATCTTGAACATTCGTTGCAATAACTTTTTAAGGTAAACTATTTCTGGGCGACTCGTCAGGAACCCGCATAGTATATCGTTTACGCCATATAAAAGGTTAATAAACAACGTCATGGATTCATCTGGATTTATATTGCTGGAAATAAAAAAAATAGTATTGTTTACTGGGAACATCAAATTCCAGATATTAGAATTAACATTTGGAATTAAAAAACTAGATTAGTTATTTTAGCTTTCCTAAGATAAAACATTCCAACTAAAAACAAGTAAACTGACCCGGCTGGAATTGAATCCACTACCTTTAAGTTGCTAGCAAAACATTTATCATTTAATTTGAAGAAATAGTCCATCCTTAAAGTGGAGTTGAAAGTATGGGAAAGAAAGAAAAAAATAAGTCTTAAAATTTAATAGAATAAAAAATTCTTTATGGGTCTCTACATGTTTCGAAGGTAGAAACGTTCATCATCAGGAGAGAGCAAATTTATTTAATGCTGATGTTTTTAGCAGAAGAGAAAATGATGTAGAGCCTTGATGGAGCATTTATGGAATTAAAAAATTGATGTGTAGACGTGACATAATATGAAGAAAATTGTGAAAAGGTAAAACATACTGAGTATGTGAAAAAGTCAGTAAAAGGGGCCTTGGTTAACCAAATAAACTGGGGAAGAAAAAAAAACCCTTCTAAAAAGAAGGTGTCGAGGGTTATTTAAAATTTTAATATAATATTTTTTAAGTATGTCTCTAAGACATTATAAGGAAAAAATTAGTCAGTATTACGAAGATATCACAATAAAATACTATCCAATAACCCTTAGTACCCCACAAAACACTTATTGGATACTGAAAATGTGTTAATCGGTGCGCAAAGTTTTTGGTAAAACTTTTTTCAATTTGAAAACATTGTCTGATCGTCGTTTAACAGTTTTCAGTTATAAGTATTTAATACAGACATTAAAAAACTACCATTTGTAAATATGTATTTTCAGTCGTTCCGGAGATACGAGGCTTCAAAACTTTTGGATTGGTTAAAATCAGACGAAAAATCAGTCCCTTTTATGGATATTTGCATTTTTCATGAAAACGTGAGCAATTAGCAATGGAAAAGCCTAAACTTTTCGATAGACAATTAAATTTTACATCTATTGCTGACAACAATACTGTTACTTATTGTTAGACTGAGAACTTTTCCCAATAAAATTTATAATTTAGCCAGTGCAGTTTAATAAAAGGCGAGCATTTAAATTACCTTAT
Organism: Polydrusus pterygomalis; assembly: GCA_963969555.1. Classification (NCBI taxonomy): domain Eukaryota; kingdom Metazoa; phylum Arthropoda; class Insecta; order Coleoptera; family Curculionidae; genus Polydrusus; species Polydrusus pterygomalis. Next base: position 83,209,400 of record OZ018375.1, read on the forward strand.
AACTAAAGTATAAATATCCAACGCCAAAACAGCGACAAAAGCATCATTCTGTAAAATATGCCGAAGTATAATTTCTGAGCTTCGAAAGTTTGTATCTTGGAGTAAAATGGCAGCTGACATATTCAGTATTAATTGTTGGTACAATTCGCCAGCACATCTTTCTGAACATAATTCCTTGTTATCTTAAAAAAAAAAAAAATTTTTTGGTAAAAAAATTGAACCTATCTATGCACATTTGAAATATGGTCGATGTAAACAAAAGCGCGTGAACGCCTAATAGCTTTACGAAAAATAGCAATTACGCCGCTAACATGCCCTGATCACTGTTGCTGATGCTACTGTTTATAGCCACCGTATTTCAAATCTGAATAGACAATAAGTATTTCTTCAAAAAGCATGAAATAATATTATTCTAAGGTACAAACTTACAGTAAATAAAAGTAGAAAACACTAGGAAGTATTTTTCTTACTATTTAGGACATCTTAATTTAAAAGGTGTTAGAAATAATTCTGTTTTGCTGACATCTTAGCGAATATAAATATGTTGTTTTCAAAATTTAAGTTTTTCTTTTTCTTCCATTTAAAATACACGCGACAACAAACCTCGCAACGGGGTAAGTTGTCACACTTATCGTCAAAAAGTATAACCACAAGCGAGCAAATTTTCGATAGCTTTCCCAAAACATGAAACTTAATAATGGTATATAAAGTTTGTTGATCGATATTGTCATACCTCTATCAACATTTTTTTTATAAAAAAAGGCCACAACTTAAAAGGTTACACCCGCGCCCAAGGATATACCGGGTGTCCACGGAAGGTGGTTCGCCCCTCTAACTTTTTTGTTTTTCAAGATAATGGAATAAAATTCGGAGGATTTGTATACGCCATAAAACTGCATATTTTGACAGGTGACTCAACATTATGGAACTTCCGGTTTAACCGGAAGTGACATAAACTTTCGATTTTTAAATGGGACACCTGGTATTTTTCCTTTTTTTACTCCATATGACATTCTAAATCAACGAAGTGTCACTTGTCACTTTTTGTTACCAAGAAAATATTTTTTTTCAAAATTTATTGTTTTATCTAGAGGGCTATGAATACCTTAAAATCACTTATTTCAGTACTTTAATCTTGGGAAAAATACAATTTTATTATTTTTGGTCCAATGTTATGTGCTATGTAAAATTTAATCTTTAAAGTTGTATACTTAACTCATTTTTTTTAAAAGGCAACATGGTGGCTCGTCGGATTAAGAAAAAAGAGGATTTTATTACGATTATTTTTATACCATACACTATTAGGTTTTAAAAAAGCTGCCATTAGAAAACTTTAAAAAGTTAACCAAACTTTTCTAAAATAAAGCATCCTTTGAGAATAAATTTAGATTTAAATGCATCAAGTAGCCTATGACCAACAAAACTGATAAAACAAAATCATGCCTTGAAGAAAATTGACATGCCGTTAGCTTCTGCCAAAGTAAATTAGTTTGTTGTTTAACAAACATGGAAAATACTAGTTTTACAAGGAGTGAAAAAGTTGATTGACTTCAGTGTCCGTCATATCTACTAGTGTTATCTTAGACGAGGTAAAGGAGGGGACGCGGCATGCGCATCTACCGCGACAGAAGCAAAGTGTGACCAAAAATTCGATAGGTCTGGTGCCAAACATCTATTGTCACCAAGCGGGTTTTTCGTGTTTTTGATTGCAAAGTGAATAAAACATAGTAGTATTTATCTTTGAATAAAATGGTCGTTTGTTCATCTTACGGGTGCAAAAGTCATAGCGATCGAAAGGAGCCAGGAATAAGCTTCACAGGTAATAATATATTTTTGCAAACTGCCATTTTCTTGGTGCCAAACAGTAAATTCTGGTCACAATCGCAAGTTTATGATGCCGCGTCCCCTCCTTTACCTCGTCTAAGAGTGTTATAGTACTGACCTAACCTCACACAATAAGCTATAGTTATTGAAAATTGTTTTAAAAAAATATTTCTCTGATTCTGAGTGATCGTATGAGGATTGTTATGCTGAACGTATAAAATGATTCAAACCGATCTGTGCAAAACTATTTAATATTTAAAATAATATCAACTTCTATAGCTCTGATGTTTGTATCAAACCCATGACTTATTAAAAGCCTATAATCAGTAAGAAATACAGAAGATCGTCTATGACTTACACAGTAGTGTGATAAAAATCTGTTCTATTAACTTAGTTGTGGTAAGGCACCAGTCAGATCGAACAGTAGCTAGCATATAAAGAATTTTATTTAAAAGGGTTATAATCCCCAAGGGATGCTGCTTGAAAACGTCAATAGTTTCTACGTAGTCTGAGATTTTTTCCAGATGATCCTACAAAAAGAAAAATTATTTTTATTTATACCTACTTTCTCTAGTTTGTCAAAGATTGTAAAGTGTGGACTAAAAACAAGGTTACTATTGTTCTTTTTCTATTTTAGTTGATTGCCAAAATGGTGAAGTTTTGTTTGGTTGCTAAGTGTGGGAACCGCTCAAATAGGGACAAGGTAAAAACGTTGTAAATTTGCTCATCTGGTAGCACTATAGAACTGATTAGGTTTGCTTCTTTAATTTTTACTCTAACCTGTTCTAGAGTTAACGCAGCATTAGTCGTGAGGTAAGAAATCACATCGTTAGTCGCTCGTGAGAGATTTTCTCATGTACAAAATTTTAGTGAATAAAATGCCTTTTCTGCTTACAAGTTTTTGTTTTAAATTGAAAAGTCATCTATTGTTGTTACATTACATCAAAGAATAATATCTTTATAAATTCTTATCAGGCTCGATCCCAAAGTCATAGCTTTCGACATGACAAAATTGTGTTTTCGTGGCAAATTGGTCGCCGGCAAGTTCTGCATCTTTTTTAAACTCTTCTATTCTTTCGACGAGAACAAAAGCTACAAAAACTTTCTTTGGCGTTTTCAGGTTGTCTAACTGCTTCTGGTGGTAGTTTGGCTGCAAGGTAAGTTGGTAATTTGTTCGGTTTGTCGCGTAATGAAGGAAAATCTCACACTTATCAGCAGCCAGCACCGCACTAATGTAATGTGATGCGCTTATACTCAATATACTCAAAAAGGGAGTGGGAGTAGCCAGAAAAGTAGCCGATATGACAACGGTAGCATTATTGTCTCTAAAAACGAACCTTTAAAATTAGTGTGAGAAAATTAAGTCTAACGATGCAGTATCAAAAGAATTATTATGGGGTTTAGGCAAAGATGGGTCCCAAGTTTCAAGGTGGTATTTTTTAGGCAGCATCGAGACTACTTTGCTTTTTAAACTTTTGTAAGCCCATATATTTTCTGATTATAGTTTCCTGGCTTGTCCTGAATAGTAAGTAACCCATAATCATGTTTTTCGATATCATAGGAAGCTTATTGGGAGAAATACTGTACTCGGAATCATTTAACAAATAAGATTCTACCAACTTATGCCAACTTTTCCCTGTAGCATACAGAATCCTAAAATACTTACTTTTAACTACATTTAAGGTAGTTACCCTAAATACCGTGCGAAAAAAAAAAATTTGCATCAAAGAGGGCTTGGATTAAAAAACGTAGGGCTTGGTTTAGATCACAATGATATGGCGATGATATATCTAACCAAATCTGGGTTAAAATTTTGTCAAATTCATATTATGACATGATATGCCAAACTAATGAGTAATAAAATAAGTAGTAGACAAATGCAAATTTATTTTTGTTGTTTACAAAATTAACAAAGTAAGAATATACAGAAAGAAAAGGAAAATAATTACATACATTGCTGAATTGGCCACCGCCATGCTCCAAGCATAAATTCACACGTCTCTTCATATTTTCGAAAGTGTTGACCAGCATCTCTGGAGAAATGTTACCACATTTCTTGAAATACTTGCCCTTATAAGGAAATAATATAGCTGCTTCTTAAGAATAGTCCTGCATGTTCCATAAGATCTTCCCATTTCTTGGGACAGGCGTCTTATACAATTTGTTGGCGTATTTTGCATTATTTCACGAACGTTTGCAACAAGTTATTCTGTTCTTACAGATGGTCTTCATGCTCCTTTTTTGTGTTGTATAGAACCTGTTTCCCTAAACACAGCCACGGTTCTTTTCAGGCAATGATAAAAATCCCCAGCAATAAAAGCAACGTTAGGAAAAGGTTCGTGAAAATCGTCCATGCACAAACTCGGATTGTATTGCCACTCACCATTTACTCTAACCCCGTTTCGAAAATACGCTTCAACCATGAATGTTTTGTGCTGTTCCGTAAAGCCCATTGTGTAAATTGTTCAAGAAATTAGCAAAATTAGCGATGAATTAAATTACTTGCAACGACTGTCAAAGATAGCGGAATAACGGATTGATTGTTAATTCAGGTAGTTACTGACACCCAACAGGTATTAAGCTCTACGGCTAAGCATTACGTCCTTAGATGCAAGGCCCTCTTTGGTGCAAATAATTTTTGCTCGCACGGTATAATACCTGTAATCAGTCTTAAAACCCCTATTGCTGGCTGCCTTGAAAGTTTAAAACAAGGCATATAATATGTATAATATCACTTAAAAATAAAACTATCAGGTCTTAAAACTACAAGTTATAAAGGTCCAAACCCTAAAAGTATTAAAAAAGTTCCAAAAATTGCACAAAACTCGAAAAATAAAACAAAACAATCACATTAACTTCAATGAAAAAACGCTTTGTTGGTCCGCCCCCCATCGAAAGTAAAGGTATGTTATTGTCTAAAGGCCAAAGAAAACGCTTTTTGTCTTTGATCAGATAAATGTTTTATTCGTTTATGTGACCGAATCCTATCTTTGCTGACCAGGTCTTAGTGTGCATATAATGATTTAATAGAAATTATATTTTACCTTAAAATCTGATTGGCCCATAATTAAATGCTGAAGAAATGCATCTAGACTTTTAAATACATCTATGTGTAAAGCTGACAATGCTTCTGCGGACAGCTGCTCAATTTTTTTTAAAGGTAAGCTAAAATGAAATATTTTTTTATAAAAAACCATATCACAATTTAACTTGGTTAATTACTAACCTTGGCATTTTAATAAAAAATATAAGTAAGTCCAAACCAAAAGTATTCAAGCGCTGGTAAAATATGTCCGTGATTTTAAAAAGTATTTCAAGTAAAACCTGTATCATCTTAAGGTGACGAGGGAATGTCTCCATGTCCTACAAATAGATAAAGCTTTAATAAAATTATGAATATTTGAAAGGCCATTGGTAAACCAAAAATAAACACATTGCCATGTCTTTCTCAATCTGACTATCCAATTGGTTCTATTACTCAATGTCTCAAGAAGCTCTTATACGATAATAGTATCATAAAGTGTCAGAAAACACTAGGTTCATTTTAAATAATGGAAGCATTACCACGCACTAAAAATACTTGATGTGGCAATGCACTATAATAGCACTATTTGCCTAGGGACGCCTTTAATCACAATAATTAATTGAGTTAGCTGTGACCTAAAAAGATGATGTAATCAAAACTCTCTGAGTAAGTGTTCCTTCGAGTTTTTATACAGTTTTGCAACCCATGCCAACCGTTTGGCTATGTCACCAATAATTTTGCACGTTAATAAAAGAGGAGCATTTCCCTGGATGTAGTATTCGAAGTGGAACCCTTTATCCCAAACCAATTACAAATAATAATTTTTTATCAACATTCGTCTACCGACTCCTCCTACGAAACTAGAAATGTCCTTGTCCTTGTTCTATACACAATCCTTCCACTACACCTCTTTTTATCAAGCTCAACACCCACAGCGAAGTCCGAGATGAATAATCCATCCTTAAGGATACGAATTCAAAGCATAATTAGAAATAAACATCGATTAACATAATGGTGTTTTAATAAGACAGTTTGTTGACGGAGTAGGCAGATGGAAGACGGGAGAGGACCTGCCAGTGCGTGAGGAAACATGGAAGTGTATAACGGATAGGAGCATAGAGTAAGTGATGAGAGATCTGCACACTCTGAACAAGAACTGCATAAAAAGTAATATCTGTGATTAAGAAGCGATGGTATCCGAAATCCTAATAAAATACCATTCTGATCAGCGCCTCTAGGAAGATATTTGCCATCTTCCTTAAAGAAAGGGTTTTTGACAAACTTTCTTCTGAACCTTTTCTAATTCTGTAGAAGATAGGATGCCATATTATAGTTTGGATTGCACGAAGCTATAATAAATCAATGTTTAAGTATTTGTAAAATCAGCCGAATTCCTTAGAATATATCCAAGCATCTTCATTGCACTGCTGCAAGTATTACTGATGTGAAAGTAAAGACAATCTTTGGGTCAAAAACCACACGAAGGTCAACAATTAGACATTAACTTATTACTCTGAATAGTTTAGTCTGCAGTAGCAGTGCATTGCTAGGGATATAATTACTTAGGAAATTTGTGAGTGGCTGTGTGCACTTCGAAATAATAAAAATTAATAATATATAGAGGGCTAGATACCTTGAGGAGCACTACTAGTAACTTTGAAGAATTATTCAGTTGATGTTTTTTGTTGAGCGGCCTAGGAATAAGCTAATGTAGAAATATACTTGTTCCCACAAGCCTTTCTTTTGGATAGTGAGCCAATAATATAGATAATATAATGTGTGTTAATATAGCTTCATTAAAATTACACCCCAAAACAGAAAATATATAATGAATCATAATATAGAGTTTTTTTTTTAAATATTTTGTATGGTTTTTAATCAGGGATTAAACACTTCTCTTTAAAGGCATCTTTATATAAACTATGTATTTGGACATCCAAATTATATCATATAAAATAAACATGATTGAAATTACTTAAGTTACCACGGGGAACCACCTACTTTGTCTACAATTTCTTTATAATTTTCTTCCGTCACCAATATGGTAAAGCGTTTTTGTTCTTCAACATCAAACAGTTCCACTTCTTTCATATTTACAGTCAAATTACCAACATTTTAAACATATTATTATGTTGATGTTTATGTTTAACATAAACATCAAACTTAACCTCACAAATGCAGCTGAGATTAATCGCTTTTGTCGGTCAAAATTCTCCGAGCAAAAAGGTAATCCTCGGAGCGCTCCGATTTTAATTGCCGAACTGTTGAGATTTATTTCCCCTCCATTCAGATGTCATAACCGAACGATTCAGATCAATCCAAGCGGTCTGAGGTAATTGCCGAACGCGACTACATATTTGTAACACACTGTCAACTAACCAAAACAATTCGCATTTTAGACTGCCGTGAAACACCGGGGGGGACCACCCAACAGTATAGTTTTTGTCGGGGAATCTCAGACGCGTTTCGTATAATACGGATTTTCTCGATTAATCGGAATTTTTGTTTTTAATAGTTTATTTCGGATAAACCGGATTTCGGAAAATCGCGAATTGGATAATCAGGATTGTACTGTAGTTGCAAATCTATCAGATTTTGAGGATAGAAAATTGTTTTTAAGGGTTTGTTTCTAAAATTTGTTTAAAAATTATTCGTCGTCGTGTTTTTAGTTCGAATAGGAAGAGAACAAGTCAGTTAAACTAGTCTTAAAAAATCGAATATAAAAAACAAACAAAACAAGCAAAACAACCAATCTTCGATGTTATCGCGTACCTAACCTCAAGTCCAATATTAGTTGGTATATTATATTACTTTTATTGATTTTTACAATTTGACAAAACTTGGGTACGTGTACAGCATTTCCAAGCACAATTTCTTGTTCAAGAATTTGAAAAAGTTTTTGCCCGGCGAGAACTTGGCCCGTGGAATACTTCCACCCTTGGATTAATATTAACATACCTAGGTATTTACTTTTTCTTTTATATAATATAAGTATAGAGAAAAGTGTCTTTTAAACTTTTTGAAGCAATATATTATATTGCCCGAAAAATTGGCGTACCTATTTAGATTGTGTGTGCAAATAAAATATACCAAAACATGCATCGGGATAATCTGTCTTGGTGTGTGTTTATTTTTTATTTTTATACCTTAGCCTAGGCCTAGTTTGATTTATTTAAATTGATTATAATGAAATAAAGTTATATATCAAGATACATCACACTCCATACAACTAAAAATACGAAATACCAGGTATTTTACCCCTATTTGTGCTTAATAAAATCAAAATCATACAACGGCTGTTACTAGTCATTGTTTATAATCCAATCCGAGTCACTAAAAGCACTAACACAATTTACTAAACTACACAAAAACTAGAAATCCGTAAATATTAAACACCCACAATCCACAATATTAAAGAAAACTACAAGGAATCCACAGAGAAACCTTAAAACAAAACAAAAATGGCGCCGAGCTGGTTCTGGAGTGTATTTTGAGCATGTCGCTAAAGAAGGACAGGCCGATAACAAGAGGTTTGTGCACATGCCCGATGCTGCTGGGAGGGAAGGCAGTTGACCGGCAAGCCGTGCGCTCGGACGTATTTTTTCACCCATAAAACGTAACGTTTGCCCAGGAGATAAGCTGTACGCAAGGGCATCGCCAGAGGGGGGCAGCTGCCCCCCCCCCCCCTAGAGGTTCTAAAATACGGCTTACTGGAATTAAAAATAAAATTACGCGTACCCGGCTAATCCAAACAATAACCGAGAATTTCCGGGAATCAACGGCAACAATGCATCGGTTCGCGAAGATTGCTCGTCACATAAGCTCTGGTCATCAATGATCTGAACGCCCTGCCCGACATTAAAAATACTGTTGGGACCATCAAGGATATAATAACATTTTTTCGAGAATCTGTTCTAAGACGGAAATTAATACCCAATATTTCCCGGTTATGCGAAACAAGGTGGAGCGAAAAACACAAAAGCATCAGAGTTTTTAAAGAGAATTTTTGTGCTATAATGGAGGCTTTAGAAACATTGTCTCGAGGTGGCAATAATGCGACAAGGAAACATGCGTATCAGCTCCATGCGGCAGCTTCCAAAGCTTCATTTATTTTTAGCCTCGTATTAATATCCAAATATTCCGGTATTATAGAACCCACAGTAAACGTGCTTCAATCAGTATCCTTGGACACGGTTCAGGCATCCCAGCATATTAGTCGCATTTTACAACTGATCAAAGATGCTACTGCTATTGCGGAAAAAATTGGACTGACGGAAGATATGAAATCCATACCCCGTACTGTTGAAAGACACCAACACCGCAGCAACCACCCGGCAAAAAGCCATTCAGAATTCTGGCGGAGGTCTATGACAATTCCTTATTTGGACTCGATTATAAATTCCCTTGAAATAAGGTTCTCTGAAGAAAATAGACCATCTTTTGCCCTAACAAAACTACACCCTGCGCAAATGAAAAACATATCTTTGGAAGACCTTAAAGAAGCATGCGAGGAATTCAGAAACTTTTACGGTTTTTTGGATATCAACAATGAGATAGATTGTTGGAAAAAAATATGGGAGGAAAAACCAGAATCGACCAAACTAAGTGTTGTGGAGGTCCTTAAGGAAACTGACGATTTTTTTCCTGCGATAAAGAAGGCCTTGAGGATTCTTATTGCTTTACCTTGTACCACTTGTACAGTTGAAAGGTCATTCAGTAGGAGAATCAAAACCTGGTTGAGGAGCACGATGACTGGAACTCGTCTCAATGGCCTCGCCATGATAAGTGTACACAGGCAACACATTTTCAAGAACTTGGACGATTTTATAAACAAAGTAACCAACAAATTCGCTAGCAACCCTAGACGATTAGGTTTAAATTGATTTTGTATGTAACTAATTTATTCGTTTTCAATTTTTTTTTTAATTAAAACTTTTCTATCTTAATGTTATCTTCAGTTCTTCTATGCTGCCCATCCCTAGCTCACTGGCTGGCGACGCCCTTGGCTGTACGTATCTAAAGGTAAATGTCTATGGATTTATCACATACTTTTAAATGAAATAAGCGAACATATTAAAGAGTTGCCGTAGTAACTTTATCCTTAATGTCATTAAAATGAAATAAACCTTGTTCTAAATCGCTTATTTGAAAACACTCCACTATATGTTACCCTTTAAGCAAGACTACACCTTACCTCGTTGACAATCGCCAGTAATATTTTAAAAATATCTTCACATAGGGCAGTGATTGGAATCCGAAGGTCCATGCAGGTTTCTAATACCGTTGAATACTTCGCAGTCACAGTAACAAAACATTTCCAACTTGAAATTACTAAACCTCCAGATTCGTCCAGATTATAATACAGATTTTTTGTAAGTTGACAAATAGAGATTAAAGCTAAAATAAACATAGCCTTTGGAAACTGGAAGAATTACGGGCATCCATAAATAAAATTAAAAGTTTAAAAAGTGTTCCGCAATGATCCATTCTAGGATCAACACTATTTGTACGTTAATTCTTTCTTATCTGAGTTTATTCAGAAATATAAGACTACATACCGTACTAGCAAGCCTGAAGTCACGGCGGCTTTTAATGTAAAGAAATCAATACAAAATGGAGTTGGCGCGAGTTTGGTTAGGTTAGGTTAGATTAAAAGTGAGTGGGTTACAGCTAACCCTCCACTGCGACCATGTGATCTATTGTGGCTCACACCTTGTTTATATTTCCCCCAATAGGTCTAACTTTTTAATGAAGTTAATGATGGTATTGGGAGAGACATTTTTCATGTCATCCGGCAGCAGAGTCACCTCGCCGAATAGGGCGAATCTGATTCCTCCTGCTGCGGGGTAAGCGCACATACTGCAGTGTCATCAGTAAAGTCCGCATCATATGGGATTTTTCTTTTATTAATAGCTTTAATCAAAATTTGACTTTTGTATCAAGTTCTGCTTCGATCGAGATGAAAATTAAGCCAAAAAATAGTAGTCACGAGATTCACATTATCTGTCAAGTTTTATTTTTTTCCAAAAAATAATTCAAAAGTGGGGTTATCTCTGAAAATATCGAAAAAAGTTATTAAAAAAAGTGTTTATAAATGTAATTTCTAGCCCACATACAAAATTTCAGCTGTATAAGATATTTTTTATTTTTACCTATATTTTGTAAATTGCACCACTTTTGCAAAATAAGACTCAACGCAACCTACATTAAACTTTTTAGTTTTGACAATGCTTTATTTCAGATACATTTTCTTTAAAGTAGCCCCATATTAAATGTGTGTTTTTCTACAAAAATTGGGCTATTAAAACTTGGTCGCATGTGATGCAAGGTTTATTTGTTTTTGACCCTGTATAAGGTAACTTCATAAAATAAGTACTTTTGAACACGTAGTTTGTGTCCGAAAGTAATACACGTTAACGTTATTATGACATAGCTTAATAATAAATTATAATATAGGGGTTTTAAATTAAATCGTTGAAAATAGATAAACTTTACGTTGTTAAACTAAAATTTATTATCCACTTAAAAACACGTTACTGAAGACACTGTGTTCTTTTTTGTCTTAATATTAAGGTGTATTACTTTTAGACACAAACTACATTTTCAAAAATACTTATTTTACGAAGTTACCTTATACAGGGTCAAAAACAAATAAACTTTGCATCACATGCGACCAAATTTTATTTGCCCAATTTTGATTTTGTAGAAAAACACACATTTAATATGGCGCTACTTTAAAGAAAATGTATCTGAAATAAAGCATTGTCAAAACTAAGACGTTTTATGTAGGTTGCGTTGAGTCTTATATTGCAAAAGTGGTGCAATTTACAAAATATAGGTAAAACATCAAAATTATCTTATGCAGCTGAAATTTTGCATGTGGGCTAGAAACTGCATTTAAAAAAACTTTTTCTGATAACTTTTTTCGAGATTTTCAGAAATAACCCACCCCACTTTTGAATTATTTTTAGGAAAAAATTAAAATTTGACAGATAATGCGAATCACGTGACTACTATTTTTTTGCTTAGTTTTCATCTCGATCGAAGCAGAACTTGATGCCAAAGTCAAATTTTGAATAAAGCTATTAATTAAAAAAAATCCCATATGATGCGGACTTTACTGGTGACACTGTAGTAGTAGTGTTCTGCTGTTTCTGCATCTTCCATGCAAAGCCGGCATTTATCAGTTAAGGCTATTCCTATTTTATGCATATGGTGTCGCAATCTGCAATGGCCGGTGTACAATCCCACTAGGGCTTTAAGGTATGACCTGTTGAGCACTAGTAGTTTGTCAGTTAGTTGTTGGTTTATATGTCTGCATGTTTATAAATGCTTTTGAGTGTGTTAGACCTGGAAGATTTAACCAGTGTCTTTTCCATTGGCTTTTTGCTTCAGCTAGTATTGTTTTCCTGACCGTAGCATGAGATATTTAGTGTGTTAGACCTGGAAGATTTAACCAGTGTCTTTTCCATTGGCTTTTTGCTTCAGTTAGTATTGTTTTCCTGACCGTAGCATGAGATATTGAGTGTGTTAGACCTGGAAGATTTAACCAGTGTCTTTTCCATTGGCTTTTTGCTTCAGCTAGTATTGTTTTCCTGACCGTAGCATGAGATATACTTATTACCGGCTCGGGTCTTGTGAATTTTAGTGCTGCATCTCTCTTAGCGAGCTTATTGGCAGCCTCATTACCCTCCAGGCCGATGTGTATCCATATTAGGATTATTTTGTTGTTCAGGCTTAGTTCGGATAGTGTTTCGTGACAGCTTCACACCGTTCCTGAGGTACACCATCTCGATTTAAGAGCTTTTAATGCAGCTTGACCGTCAGAAAATATCTCGATTGATCTATGTGCATACCGCCGATCTATCAGCAGTCTTGCACACATTTCAATTGCATGAACCTCTGCTTGAAATATGGTTGTCATGGTTCCCAGGCTGATAGTTAATTCCATTTTTGGGTTTTTGCTATATATTCCGGCTCCAATACCTTCTTTATTTTTGGAGCCGTCTGTAAATATTCCAAATTCCGCCTTTAGCAGGTCAGCACTGTTATTTACCAATTCCTCCCTTCTTGGCTGGATGATTTTATAAGGCGGTTCGTTGTCGGATTTCCTTGTCATTATGTTGCTGAGGGTATATTTAACATGTCGCAGGCTAGCGTGCCTTCTAACATGCTGGTGCCCTCCATGTTACATGACTGCGGCTTATTAGTAGCTGCTTGATATAGTCTATAGGTGGCCCATTTAGCCTCCTTCTCCAGATATACATATATAAAGTGGTATAAGTCCTAACAGGACCTCCAGTCTGAGTTAAAAAGAGATCGATCAAGATTCAACGTTGCGAACTTCTGTTCGAGCGCGATTCATTCCCATTCCTCTCTCGCTGCATTCCCCCACCATACCAGCAAATACGTTCCGATAGCGAAGCACCCACCGTGATGTTTATTGTTTTCGTTTCCTATCTTGGCTGAATTTTTCAGGTAAGCGTAGATACGGTCAAATTCTGCTGGTATTTTGAAATAGTTTATTCACAAGAACAAAAACTTCAAATTATTTTATATAACGCGAACGCTGAGAGTGCAGAGGAAGAATTAAATGTTTTAAATTTTTTAAATGCCCTAATTTAATTAGTTAACGACATAAAATGAAAAATACCTACAGAAAATAATACTGAAGTGAATACTTCCTGCATTTCTTTAGCAGAAAATAAACTCTTCTCGCTTCGTCTCATGCGTTGTTTACGCCGCACGCCGGCAATTCTGAACATATTATTTACTCTATCATACTCACATGAAATGCCACTGTAACTTGGAGTTTGCCAGTATATCCGGACGACACAACTATAATAATAATATACAGTGTGTGGCCAAACTTCAAGGGGTGCTACTTTAGGTGATTTTAAGAAGAAAAGTTCATATAAACAGGGTGTCAAACTTTTTAAAAAATTCGGATGTTCGTAAATATCTCAATACTTTTTTATTCGATTTTGTTGAAATTTGGCAATTCTGTTTGTAATAACAAGAGGATAATTTAGCCTTAATTAGATTAAAATTATTAAGTACAGTGGCGTCTCGGAAGACAGTCTAACTAATATTTTTGATGAAAAAATTGCGCGCCACTACTTTTTTTAAAATTACCTATTTTTTTCGAATTAAGCAACTACAAGTACAACTATTTTATCTTCTGAGTTTTTTTCATATCTTGCTGTTTTCAAGAAAAAAATTAAGACCACTTTATTGCATGTCCCCGGGACAATAAGAGTAAAAAGCTTACCCAACTATTAAGCAATTAAAATTACACGAAAGTCCTCTTTTGAATTTTTTCGCACAGATTAAAACTGTTTTCGATAAAAGAAATTAACATGTTTGTCTATTTGGTACAATACGTTGTGGATATCTTTCTTGATAAATGCACACAGTCTCTCTGGAATTGCCTTGGACCATTCCATAACAAAATGCATATCGGCCATTTCTGAGTTTGTAAATTGAACCATTTCCCAAAAATTAGTAAATTTATAATCTTAAAACTGTTGAAAACACTTCAAATAATTACGATGAAATAATTACTTGGCACTCTTTTAAGTTATGACAGTTTATGTAAAAATCAATTTTGTTTGAATAGCAACTGTTTTTCCTTCCATAGCACTCTTATTATTTTTCTGTTACTTTTTAAACATTGCAGTAATAAATTATTACGTTATGCGAATATTTTATGTTAATTTCTTTTATCGAAAAAAGTTTTAATCTGTGCGAAAAAATTTAAAAGAGGACTTTCGTGTAATTTCAATTGCTTAATAGTTTGGTAATTAGTTTAAATTTTTTACTCTTATTGCCCTGGGGACATTTAATAAAGTGGTTTTTATTTTTTTTTCTCGAAAACAAAGCAAGATATGAAAAAAACTCAGAAAATAAATAGTTGTATTTGTAGTTGCTTAATTCGAAAAAAAATACAGAATTAAAAAAAGTCAGTGGCGCCCAATTTTTTTTGTCAAAAATATTAGTTGGACTGTCTTCTGGGACGCCACTGGACTTAATAATTTTAATCCAATTGAGGCAAAATTATCCTCTTGTTATAAAAAACAGAATTGCCAAATTTCAACAAAATCGAATAAAATATTATTGAGATATTTACGAAAATCCGATTTTTTTTTTAAAGTTTGACACCCTGTATCGTAAAAACTATGCATTTTCGGACCCATGCTTATATGAACTTTTCTTCTTAAAACCACTTAAAAAAGTACCCCTTGGAGTTTGGCCACATACTTAAATAACACACCCTGTATGTACCGGGTGGTCAACTAAGAATGGCCGCCGGCTATATCTCAGAAACTACTAAACATAGAAACTTGGGGAAAAAAATTAATATTAAAGCGGACATGAGAAAATTCTGGAAATTACTTTCAAGTTCCTCATTTCGCCGCAAGGGGGCACAATTGAAAATTATTTTTTTTAATTTTAAATTTCTCTGAAAATTCCCATATTAAGGTATAACTCTGATTGCATCATTGGAAAGCTTAGACAATTCTGCATCATTTTGGTTTAAGGCTTGTTGACGTACCGATCTTGATAAGAGTGGGGGAAGCTATTGAAAGTGTAAACATTAAAATCGCTGTAACTTCTAAACGACTTATCCGATTTTACTAAATTTAAGCTTGTTTGGAAGGGAAAGGTAAGTATCTTCAATCGTCGTATCCAATGATACAAAATAGTTTCTAATAAAATTGCTAGAGGGCGCAATTTGTAATAATAACAGTTTTTTTGATTTTATCCCGAAAATTCAAATCATACAGTATACTTATGACATCATAATCGGAATGTAGATGAAATTTACAAGAAAATATGTGAAAACCGCAGTTTGATATCTTTGTTCGTTTCAGAGTTATTGCCAAAACAATAATTTTTAATACAAATTGCGCCCTCTAGCAATTTTATTAGAAACGATTGTGTACCATTGGCTATGACAATTAAAGGTACTTATATTTTTCTTCCAAACAAGCTTAAATTTAGGAAAATCGGATAAGTCGTTTAGAAGTTACAGCGATTTTAATGTTTACACATTCAATAGGCTTCTCCCACTCTTATCAAGTGAACGTGTAAACATTAAAATCGCTGTAACTTTTAAACGCCTCATCCGATTTTACTAAATTTAAGCTTGTTTGGAAGATAAAGGTAAGTACCTTTAATTGTCATATCCAATGGTACACAATCGTTTCTAATAAAATTGCTAGAGGGCGCAATTTGTATTAAAAATTATTGTTTTGGCAATAACTCTGAAACGAACAAAGATATCGAACTGCAGTTTTCACGTCTTTTCTTGTAAATTTCATCTACTTTCCGATTATGATGTCATAAGTATACCGTATGATTTGAATTTTCGGGATAAAATCAAAAAAACTGTTATTATTACAAATTGCGCCCTCTAGCAATTTTATTAGAAACTATCGTGTATCATTGGATACGACGACTGAAGGTACTTACCTTTCCCTTCCAAACAAGCTTAAAGTTAGTAAAATCGGATAGGGCGTTTAGAAGTAACGGCGATTTTAATGTTTACACATTCAATAGCTTCCCCCACTCTTATCAAGGTCGGTACGTCAACGAGCCTTGAACCAAAATGATGCAGAATTGTCTAAGCTTTCCAATGATGTAATCAGAGTTATACCTTAATATGATCGCTTTAATCATAATTTTTTTTCCCCACGTTTCTATGTTTAGTAGTTTCTGAGATATAGCCGGCGGCCATTCTTAGTTGACCACCCGGTACATACCTATATGTGTTTAATTTAGCACATATTAACCAGAGTAATATAAAGAATGACAAAACCCCGGCATAAAATGTATTTAACAAAAAGTTTGCAGTACTGTTATTGGTACGTAAAAGCATTGAATATCAAATTATAAGAAGGCCATATGAGCCGGTTTTCTAAATCTGCTACGTTAAATTCATAGATGGCACAATGAGTTCACCAACAAGAAAGCGACTAGCCTTTTCACTGCTAAATTAAAACATTGTTGCCGCCTGTCTTTTTGATATATATATATATATTTTTAAAAACGTTTTTTTTCAAACACATTGTTATAGAGCACAAGAAGCTATTAGAGTGCGTTGTTTGCTGATTTAAAAAATAAAATCACAAAAAATTAAAACAAAAAGCAAATACCTATATCGTTTTTTTAAGGTTTATCTCGAAATTATAATCAGAATATTTATTATTTTCTTTTACCCCAAAATCCCTAACCGTCTTTATATCTCGTACCTTTACAAGTTTACCAGTTTAAACCATATATTTTTTAAATTTTGACAAAAAATACACTAATAAAAGTCGAAGAAGGAAATGTTGAATACATTTTTCGTAAGAAGTTAGAAAAAGTATGCTACTTTTTGTAACAAGGTTCGAAATCTTTGGACACTATCGCCACTTTAGGCAATTCGCACATGGAGCAACTGGTTTGCAACCAGAATTTTACACGACCAACCAGATTGCAATTAGAATGAAACATCTATGTACACACGAGTGATACTAAATGTGGTCTGTATTCTCTTTCCAAAGTTTGTAGTCTCAAATCTAGCTTGGGCAATATGTCAAGTAGTGTCTATGCAACTGAACGGTTTCGCGACCGGCAAGAACGATCGCACGCGACCAATTGGGAACTAATTAAAAATCTCGTTTCGGTTTGTGTGCGGATCTCTACTTCCGTACATGGGTAACGTTAGTTGCGTGTTTATCGGGTTGCAAACCAGTCGCTCCGTGTGCGGATGGCCTTAGATGTAAATATTAGCCGAGTTCCTTTTTAGTTACTTTTAAATAGCAAAGCAAAGATTTTTGCCTCCCCCTTGCCGCGGTAAAGTATGCCCACTATACAAGGGTGTTTTAGAATAAGATGCTGATCCTTAACGGTGTGAATCTTTAGGTGATTTTAAGAAAAAAAGTTCAAATTAATGTATATCCTTAACCTATCAACTTTCGAACCACAGGGCGTTAAAGTTTTAAGAAAAAAATCGTTTTTCTATCATTTAAGTAAAAACTTTCTAGCTATTTTTATGATTTTTTCACACATGCCCTCTAAGCATCAATAGCCATTTTTTGGTGTAGAAAATTAAAAAAAAAAGTTAACCAGTGGCGTCCTGAAAGGGTTTGGACGAGACATTTTGGAAAAATATTATGTACGCCACTGCTTTTTCTCAAAATAAAAATTATTTTTAAAATACTCATTCATTTTAGGCCAAATTTATTATCTTGCCTTTTTATCGTCCGACAAACAGTTTCCGACAAAAAAAATAAAAAGCATTAAATGCGCATTCGCTATGTGCCTATGGTTTATTTTTTAACAATAAATTAAAACAACTAACATTAAATAACGTGTGAACAAAAACGAAAATAATTTAGATTAGCTGTTGAAAGTGGCCACCACCTGCAAGAATGCATGCTTCAGCTCTTCTCCTCATTGAGTCTCGTACCCTTTGAAAAAATCGTGGAGTATTCCTGATAGTGTCAAAACAAACTATTATGCAGTTTCTCAACTCCTCTTCAGTATTTATTGGGATGCTGTAAACCAACGTTTTCAGATGTCCCCACAGGAAAAAATCTAGACTGTTTAGATCAGGGGATCTACGTGACCACGATTGTGTTCCTCTGCGCCCTATCCATCGATTACTATAATGTTGATTTAAAAACTCTCGTGCTAAGAGACTAAAATGGGCAGGTGCACCATCATGCATAAACCACATACGATGTCGTGTAAAAATAGGGACGTCTTCTAGCAAAATTGGTAAAATGTGTTCTAGAAATTGGCGATAATTGATTCCGTTCAATCTTGCTGGTAAAAAATAAGGCCCAATTAAATAACCATCAATAATTCCAGTCCAAACATTTACAGAAAATTGCTCTTGGTGGTGGGATTCCGTACCTAATGGCATGTGGGTTTTCTTCTGCCCAGAAGTGATTGTTATAAAAATTTTGTATGGCGTTCCTGGAAAAATTAGCTTCGTCCGTAAACAAAATTCTGGCATCAAATTGGGGATTTTCGGTAACCATTTGAATAAACCATTGGCAGAAATTGATGCGTAATGGAAAATCCCTAGGAAGTAGGGCCTGGACCCGTTGAATATGGTACGGATATAACAAATAACTTTAGAGAATTCTCCAGACTAGGACATGACTAATATTTAAAATATTCCCAATTTTTCTGGTACTTATATTAGGGTTCTGTTCCACTAAATTTAAAACAGCTTCTTCGGTTTTCGGTGTTCGTGTAGTTTGGTGTGCCCCTTTTAAGTATTTTTTTGTTTCAAAAGATCCCGTTTCACATAACTTTCTGTGAGTTCCTGAAATCGTTCGTGCATCCGGAACTATTCTATTTGGATAAGGCTCTTGGTATAATCGTCTGGTTTCGAATGCATTGCCGCCAGCAAGCCCGCGCAGGTAATGCATATCCGCAAACTCGACATTTGTAAAATTTACCATGATACTTATACGTTTAAAAAGTATTACGTTTTTAAAATTTAAGTTAAGTGGAAAACCGTGTACCTAAATAAATAGCTGTCAAAACTATTTGGCACTAAATATTTCGTTATTGTCATTGTAACAAAGTTCATAGCCTACTTGTCAGAAACCATAGGCACATAGCGAATGCGCATTTAATGCTTTTTATTTTTTGTCGGAAACTGTTTGTCGGACGATAAAAAGGCAAGATATTAAATTTGGCCTAAAATGAATGAGTATTTTAAAAATAATTTTGAACTTGAGAAAAAGCAGTGGCGTACATACTGTTCTTCCAAAATGTCTAGTCCAAACCCTTTCAGGATGCCACTGGTTAAAAAAATTTACAAATTTTCTACACCAAAAAATGGCTATTGATGCTTAGAGGGCATGTGTGAAAAATTCATAAAAATAGCTAGAAAGTTTTTAAAGTTAAAATAGAAAAACGATTTTTTTCTTAAAACTTTAACGCCCTGTAGTTCGAAGTTAATAGGTTAAGGATATATATTAATTTGAACTTTTCTTCTTAAAATCACCTAAGGATTCACACCGTTAAGGATCAGCATCTTATTCTGAAACACCCTCTATATTCTCCTATGTTTATATGAAGTTTTTCCCGAAGCGTTCCTTTAGCACTTAGCTAAGCAAAGATATTGAAGCAAAAAGAAAGTAGGTACCTATTCTTTTTTCGAATGAACAATGCAAAATAAAAATACTTACCGCCCGCGCCCACTAGATAGCAATCATTATCATCACTTATGGTTATTGAATTTGCCACTAAGTGCAAAAAACTGACGTAAAGATGTTTTATTACCTCTAAAAGTTTGGATAGTTCTGCATTAAACGTACGTTTGTATGACTCAGAGCTAAAAATAAATATAAAAATACAGTATTTGATGGGACAATAGGCAGATGGTTACCCTTGTCTGTCCGTAATAGTAAGTATATTATGTACCAGCTTAGAGCAATATGTTCAGTGGCGACTCGTGACTAGCAAGTCAGGGGGGCGCTGGCTTTAAATAATGCGGATAACTATAATCAAATCGTTTATTTTTGGTAAACATACCAAATGGTAACACTAACAAATATTATTTTTTGAAGTGAAAATCAAATCGTATTATCCCCGCCCAAAAGAAGACACACGAAAACTTCGCCGATGTGTGTAATTTTTCAGTTATTATTTCAGCCTACCATGCAGGTAATTATTTTTTATCAAATTAATTTTACACTTATACCAATTTTTTATATTGGAAATGTAAATTTACAATAAATTAATTGATATGAAATGTTTCACATACGTAATAGGTATTGATTTACAAGCCAATCTTAACAAAATATCACTGGGCAGCCTGCAGATAGCTGCAACACATTCGTGCCCCAGGTTATACCTAACAATTATTGTATCAGTTACAAACAGATAGTTTAGGCTCTTGAAATGATAATTTTTAACATTTTTGTTTTACTGAGTAGATTAGAAGTATAACATGATGGCACAAAGATAATGGTTTGAGCTAACTCGACAAGTAGATACTTGGCCATTGGCCATATATATTTTACAGAGAAATTTAATGTCAACCCTATACTGATTCTTTTGTTTCAGAGAATGCTGTAAGAATCACCTGATAGTTTATAGATGTTTTAGTACGTGTCTCGTTGCATCCTAGTCAGGGTTGGATGGGACGTCTAAGCAACCGGGCAAATGCCCGGTGGGCCGGTACAATTTAGGGCTGATCGGGCCGCAGGCCCGACATGTCCCAAATTAATCATATATTATTATTATATATTTGACAAAGTCACCAAGAAAACCATGTCTTTACATCGATGTTCATCAGTATCTGTTTATTATATCAAACAATCCGGATCTTAATAGTGATACCCGTGGAACAGCCAAAAATCTTTTAGATGGCTTAGTGAAATATAAACATATTCTTTTATGTCAACTTTAAAAAAAAAAAATTCTCAGTTAGGTACGGGTCCTTTATCGCGTTATTTACATACAAAAGGCTTAAACCTTCTTATTTGCAATTCTATGGTAAAAACTCTATTCAAGAAATCAAATCCATGCAGAGAAATATGACTGAAGTAGAAAAAGCTACAAATTACTTTTTATCAAGGGCAACATTTGAACTTGAAGAACGAGACTTGCAATAAATTGAGATAGAAGAGGATTTTCCTGAAATTCGTCACAGAACAAAAAATAAGTTCTTTGGCGAGAAAGCCATTGATGAACAACCTCAAACACAAAAAGATAAGTTTCGAGTTGAAACGTATAATGTTCTTCTTGATGTCGGTTCTGAGTCTATGGTGTCAAGATTTTCAAAAAATGTAGACTTTTTCAGAGATTTTGCTATATTGGACCCTAATATTTTAATGACTTTAAAATTAATGGATTTTCCGAAAATGCAATGCAGTATATATTACCAAAAATTAAAAAAAATTGATAAAATGGCAACTTTGGGTAGATTGTCCGAAGAACTTTCATGTTTCATTAATAACTGGGATCAATACAAACTAAGCCTAAATCAACTTCTAAATACAAAACATGAAACAAATCCGCTAAATAACTTAGAAGAATTCGAAAATGCCAAAATTGTGTAATCTGTTGTTACTTAGTTATACTAAAATATAACATGTATCAAGAAGCTTATCCGATGTTGGCACTAGCTTATTAGTATCTTCTCATAATCCCAATATCTCAAGTAACTTGCGAAATATCATTTTCATATATAAAAAATCGGCTAAGAAATAGATTAGGTGATGACCGATTGGAGGCATTTATGTTAATGAATATAATTTATGTGAAAAATTCAAATAACCAAGTTTTTAGTGTTTTATTATCTTTTACAAAAAAATTTTATACACGAAATTTGGTGAAAACTTTCCTTTTTATGTCCCAAACACACTGTAATTTTTTTGATTTAAAATATTTATTTTTTACCCTTATTTTGACTTAATATCGAAAAAGCACCCTAATTTTCAATCGAAAAGTCTCACGTCAAAATATCTGCTTTTTTTAAAAAGTCGGTGGGCTTTTTGTTCGTTCAAATATCTACTTTCTGATGGTGTAAAAAAATATATACATTACTATGGTAAATGTTCTCAATTCAATTCAATTCCCCTTTAAATCCTACCTTTAATTATATTTAGATCAACTATTTACGCATGTTTTTTGCGATCTTTATGTTTTATGAATTTGTAATTTTTTTGTTTATCAATGTAACATGGAATCTTACATTTTTCGAGTAATTAAAGTATAAATTTTAATAAATAGCTCAAAATTGTACAGGGTCTTCCAACGAGGACTAAACAGGGGCTCATTTTTGAGCTTCCTTGTATTTAAAGAAAAATCCAAAATAGCCAATCGATGTACTTTTTCCTGCAGAATTCAAAAATGAAACCAAAAATTTATTTGAACCAGAAACAAAAGAGTTACGATATGGATAAGGTGTTTTTTAAATGGAACATAGCTTTTTTTATACGATTTTTGAAACGAGTGATTTTTTTTTTGTCCGTTCTGATTAAAATATTTAATATTGTGACAGCTATTTTTTATTAAATTTTAATGTTTTATCCAGTATAATTTAACTTTAACCTGTTTGACACATACACTAGGTAATAAAGGTATAATCACCTTTGAATCCTTCAAAGTCATTTCGGCAATATTATAGTAAATTTGTCAAATTTTTTTGACTTTGAAGGATTCAAAGGTGATTATACCTTTATTACCTAGTGTATGTTTCAAACAGGTTAAAGTTAAATTATACTGGATAAAACATTAAAATTTAATAAAAATAGCTGTCACAATATTAAATATTTTAATCAGAACGGACAATAAAAAATCACTCGTTCCAAAAATCGTATAAAAAAGCTATGTTCCATTTAAAAAACACCTTATCCATAGCGTAACTCTTTTGTTTCTGGTTCAAATAAATTTTTGGTTTCATTTTTGAATTCTGCGGGAAAAAGTACATCAATTGGCTATTTTGGATTTTTCTTTAAATACAAGGAAGCTCAAAAATGAGCCCCTGTTCAGTCCTCGTTGGAAGACCCTGTTACATAATGATTAAAAAAAAAAATTTCGGATTCGAGTTTTTTTGCATTTTTTGAGAACATTTACCATAGTAATGTATATTTTTTTTACACCATCTGAAAGTAGAGATTTCAACGAACAGACCCCCCACCGACTTTTTTTTTTAAAGCAGATATTTTGACGTGAGAATTTTCGATTGAAAATTAGGTTGTTTTTTCGATATTAAGTCAAAATAAGGTTAAAAAATAAATATTTTAAATCAAAAAAATTACAGTGTGTTTGGGACATAAAAAGAAAAGTTTTCACCAAATTTCGTGTATAAAAAATTTTGTTTGTAAAAGATAAAAATAAAAATCCAAAAACTTGGTTATTTGAATTTTTCACATAAATTTTGAGGTTATGTGAAAAAAGTGCAAATACAAAAGTTGTAAATCTTTTTATTACCAACAACTTTGCCATTTAACGTTTTTCCATAGGACTTGTAGTTTTGCCGGAAATCGAGATAAATCGTTTTCTACCCTTAAAAACTCACCGAAAACGCTTAGTTTTTAAGATATTCCTTTTTAAAGTGCTTGTTCTTAAAGGTTAGGTCGCTGACGCAAAAGTTGCTTTTATAAACTAATAAAACGGTGGAATGGGACATGTTTTAGTTTGTATCCCTGATGTTCCTTTTTTGAGGATAAAAATAACCAAAATATTAATTAATCGGTTCCTCCAACACAACAAAATTATTTGAAAGCATTGAATATCCTAAATGTGAGAATGAATAATAGGTATACTTGTTTTACAAATTTTGTGAACCCCCAATTTTTCGTCACAAGCCACCGCTGAATTAGGTGTTATTAATACACTATTTAAAATATAGAAACTGTCCTTAAAATGGAGTTCCAGTAGAAAAAAACCTACCTGGTATTCCAGTGATCTGCAAATAACAGAACACAATTGGGCATATATTTTAATATCGATTCTATATCACCTGCATTAATGGGATTATGCTGATAAACAAAGTTTAATATTTCTTGAAGAATTTCTGTTAGTTCAAAGGCGACCTAAAATTAAATTAATTAATTTAACAGGATGACGATAATTTAGATTGGACATAACATTAACTAACATACATTTTACTGATAACATTTTGTAAAAACATTTGACAAATATATTAATGATTGTTGTCATTTTATGTTTTATCCAAAACAAGCTAATCAATCGATATTCTAAGCTGAAAATATATCATTGATCTTTAGTGCAATAAAATATCTAAATATTACTGCCCGTCGGTAATTAAAGTGAACATATATACAGTAAGAGGAACAGGGCAATGTTGGATAGTTTTAAGTTTACTTTACTACATAGAAGAAAAAAACTGTCATATTTATATACTATATCGTCAATCATATATATCAAGTACAAAGACTGTGGATTAATTAATTATATAGGCATTAAAGTACCAAACATTAACCTAAAGCCGGTTTTACACGGACCATTTAATCGTCAATTTATTGGGCAATAAATTGATCAATATCTCCAAGGTCAAATTTTGCTGTGTAAAGCACCAAACTTTTGCGGCAATTTATTGTGCAATTTATTTAACAAGAAATTGACGAGATAGGTTTTGCTCAAATTTATTGACCAACTTTGGTAATGTTCTAGTTATATTTAATTTTTTTCGGTTCTGCCAACTGCCAATTTCGAGGTTATAATTTTTGTAATCAGCGTTCGAATAGCAGTCCTTGTAAACACAAAATCTATATCCATTATTGAGATAAAGAGTAAAGACATAAAAACTGAAAACGCAGTAAACACAGGAGAAGGAGATAAACGTTTTTATCATAACCTCAAATCATTCCTTCAAACAGGCACAGGCATACCATCTATAAAGGCTGAAAAATGACAAGTGTGGCATTTCGGTTGGTGTTCCTGAAGTTTCCGACAATTTATTTCACAAAGAAAATTCTCGTGTAAAACGATCGACAATTTGGCAATTTCTTGACGAATAAATTGCACAATTTCTTGAAATTGACGAGAGATATCCCGTGTAATATAGGCTTTAGAATTATTATTAATGATTTATATATTTAACATTACTGAAAATCTGTCCGTTAAGTCGTATGTTGGTAGTGTGGTAGTGCAAAGAACTAAAATTTTAAAAAATGACACTTTATTGTTATAAGAAGTACATCTTGTTAACAAAGCTTTGGACAGTATTAAAACTGTTATGGAAATTACAATGTTCACTATATAAAGTAAGAAAAAGTAATTCAATAAATAGATAAATAATTAAATAGATAATCACACCTTTTGAGACAACAAAATAGTCATGGTCAAAAATGTACACACAAATCAATCCAAGACTAAGACAAGCTAAATCTTACAAAAAATCTGGCAAGAATATACACTAATCACTTTTAAAAAAAAATTAAAGGGAATGCCTAGATATTATCATTGTAAAATGGACACATAAGGAAACCATTTGATATATCTCTTGTTAGTATTAATCAATTAAAAAAATTATTTAACAATAAGGCAGGAATTTAAAAATTTGTTTTACTTTGTTATTAGTACAACTAATCTATCTTTAGTGAATTTGTAAAGTAAACAATAAATAAATAAATAAATAAAGATGTCATAAGGTACCTCTACTAGATTTTATAAACTTAATAATTATTATTATAATATTTTAACTTTTGAAAAATTTACCTATACTTACTTTTGCTACAAAAGTTAAGCTTACCTTGGATAAAACATAAATTTTCTATCAATGAATGAAACGGCAGCAAAATAAAAAGTAGGTATTAATTGAACTAGCAGGCCCTAGCAGATAAACAATTAAATGGGAACCCATGATTAAAAAAAAAAACAAATAATAATAAAATTTAACAGAAAACATACCTCTAGGTTTTGTTTTATTAACAAACTTATTATTTCATCATCTATTGTTTCAAATAAAGAAACATTTTCATCGTAGACCTGTAAAAAGTTAGCTCAAGTTAAAAAAAGAGTACTTACTTATATAATTATCGAGGGGGAAACTACCTATCGAATGTTGTACACCAAAAATTCTAAAATTCTAAAAAAAATGCTATTTTTCATGTAATTGTTTCAAGAAATCCAAAGAATTCTAAAAAACTCCAAAAATTCCAAAAAATTCTAGAAAATTTCAAATAATTCTTAGGAATTCTATAACACTTTAATTTTTTATCTGCATTTTTATCGTCTGTATTATTTGTACGTTTATAATTTGTCGAAAATATATTTATCCGATCTGTATTTACCCTTCATTTTCCCTCATGGAGTAATCAAAAATAAGTGATGACTTTTTAAGGAGTCGTACGACATTATTTGGTAAGCTTACTCATAGACAAAATTTAGTGATAAAAAATGCGACCAGTTTTATAGTATTTTCTTGTTTTGATAAAAATTGTATTATTTTCTGAAAAAAAAACATTTTTGTTGAAAAAAAAAACTAAAATATTTATAAGTATGTACAGGGTGTCCAGTTTTCGACACTTTTGACGGGTATCTCAGTTATTACTACAGATAGAATGATGCGGTTTTCGCAAACCTGTGTCACTTTTTTATGAAACAAACGATGCCCTTAACGGATTTATCATGGCCATCTTGGTTTTTGAGATACAGGGCGAAATTAAAAACGGTGCATTTTCAGACACCCCTTGTATTTTAGTTATCTTATACCTTATCGAAAATGTAAAAATGTGGTATTATACAGTTTTTTACGTAGAATCCAGTGGCGTAGTTAATATTTTTCCAGGTGTCCCCATTTTTGAGAAATATACCAAAGTTATGTTTTTTTAAATGGAACACCCTGTATATTTTTTCATATTTGCATTCTGCTTACTGAGAGCTTTCCAAAAATATATAATAGTTGGAACTTTGTTTTAACAGGAAGGTTCAAATTCATATTTTTTAAATAACAAGCTTTAAGTTGACAGTAGGCCGTGTATTTTACTTAAATAAAAATAAATTGACGATACACTACACCATCAATATTACTTTATAGTTTAATTTCAAACTTTTAAGTTTTTTAATACTTTCAATAGTAAAAAGTCATTTCCTCTTATTGTTACGTAGGTATATTATCGGAATAGACAAAAACATCTAGTAGGCCTTGACTTATCCAGGCTATAAAACAAAATTTTCATAATGGCGTTTAGCTCTTGTCAGAATTGTATTTAGGTAGGTATTTAAGGTCAAAAAGTTACTCATAATTTATGTATGATATTGTTCAATTTCAACGATGGCCCAAAAGTATGAAAATTATAAAAAATACGATATGCTGGTATGTTTATACAATTACAGTAACTTTTCAACCTTAAATACCTAAATACAATTCTGACAAAAGCTAAACGCCATTATGAAAATTTTGTTTTATAGCCTGGATAAGTCAAGGCCTACTAGATGTTTTTGTTTATTCCGATAATATACCTACGCAACAATAAGAGAAAATTACTTTTTAATATTGTAAGTATTAAAAAACCTAAAAGTTTGAAATTAAACTATCAATTGCCAAACCAATTGATGGTGTAGTGTATCGTCAATTTATTTTTATTTAAGTAAAATACACGGCCTACTGTCAACTTAAAGCTTGTTATTTAAAAAATATGAATTTTAACCTTCCTGTTAAAACAAAGTGCCAACTATTATATATTTTTGGAAAGCTCTCAGTAAGCAGAATGCAAATATGAAAAAATATACAGGGTGTTCCATTTAAAAAAACATAACTTTGGTATATTTCTCAAAAATGGGGACACCTGGAAAAATATTAACTACGCCACTGGATTCTACGTAAAAAACTGTATAACACCACGTTCTTACATTTTCGATAAGGTATAAGATAACTAAAATAGAAGGGGTGTCTGAAAATGCACCGTTTTTAATTTCGCCCTGTTTCTCAAAAACCAAGATGGCCATGATAAATCCGTTAAGGGCATCGTTTGTTTCATAAAAAAGTGACACAGGTTTGCGAAAACCGCATCATTCTATCTGTACTAATAACTGAGATACCCGTCAAAAGTGTCGAAAACTGGACACCCTGTACAGGGTCTTCCAACGAGGACTGAACAGGAGCTCATTTTTGAGCTTCCTTGTATTTAAAGAAAAATCCAAAATAGCCAATCGATGTAATTTTTCCTGCAGAATTCAAAAATGAAACCAAAAATTTATTTGAATCAGAAACAAAAAAGTTACGCTATGGATAAGGTGTTTTTTAAATGGAACATAGCTTTTTTTATACGATTTTTGGAACGAGTGATTTTTTTTTGTCCGTTCTGATTAAAATATTTAATATTGTGACAGCTATTTTTATTAAATTTTAATGTTTTATCCAGTATAATTTAACTTTAACCTGTTTAAAACATACACTAGGTAATAAAGATATAATCACCTTTGAATCCTTCAAAGTCATTTCGGCAATATTATAGTAAATTTGTCAAATTTTTTGACTTTGAAGGATTCAAAGGTGATTATACTTTTATTACCTAGTGTATGTTTCAAACAGGTTAAAGTTAAATTATACTAGATAAAACATTAAAATTTAATAAAAATAGCTGTCACAATATTAAATATTTTAATCAGAACGGACAAAAAAAAAATCACTCGTTCCAAAAATCGTATAAAAAAAGCTATGTTCCATTTAAAAAACACCTTATCCATAGCGTAACTCTTTTGTTTCTGGTTCAAATAAATTTTTGGTGTCATTTTTGAATTCTGCAGGAAAAAGTACATCGATTGGCTATTTTGGATTTTTCTTTAAATAAAAGGATTGGAAGACCCTGTACATATTTTTTTTTATTATAAACCTTAATAATAATAAAAAATAAACATCAATTAGTCCCTCGATTAGTCCCTATATTATATGAAACTGAAAAGCTTATTGGGTGTGTTCCAATATCAAATTTTGACGCGAATAAAATGGGTTTATTTATAATGAATACCTAGAAAGAGATAGAGCCCAAGTGTTTTATCCCGAAAAAGAATGGAATTATACAAATCATCAACTTTTCTGGTCCAGATTTTAAATTGAAGCAAAAATATGACAGCTTTAACATCAGTAAATAAATGTGATAAATCATGCGTCATTAACCCCCCCCAGGTAGTATAAATAGTATAAATACGCTCGCAGCTTCTCGACTTGTTTTTTTAAGTTTCACGGTTTTCTTTACCGGATCGAAAAGTACCTATTATAAAAGTTCTCTTTTTCTTAACTTTTCAAGTTGGATGACAAATTACCGTCTCGCAAGATGGTGGTCGAGTCACATGTTACAACGGGCCGACTTTTGGTCTATTTTGTTTTTGTAGGTTGGTAGGTTACAAAATTTCAAATTCACTCTTTTATCTTTGAAAAGATATTCAATTTTAGGCGATACCCTGTTTTTTCTCAAAAACGGGTAGAGATGGTACAAAAACTATTAATAAAAATTATTGGAAACGAAGAAACACAAAAAATATATCTTATATTACATTAAAAAAATATACAAGTTTGAGACAAGTTCTGGTATACCCGGAAGTCGCATAAGGTCGCTATTATTTCATCTGAAGAGAGCGTCTCCGAAATCCCAATTATCCAAATATCCAGGATTCAACTCCGAAATATTTTAATCTTAATTTTAATGGACGGTTAACGTGAGACACCCTGTAGGTATACTATACCGCACGTGTTGTTCTGTTTTGTTCCCCTACAAAATTCTGCAGGCGCCTATGGCCAGATTTCTAGATTCACACTCTAAAAACTACAAATAAAAAAGTTTTCATGGAGACCTAATTGTGGGATCCTTTGTATATTTTATCTTTTTAGTATCAAATAAAATAAATATCAATTATCCTGTATGGGTTTTCAACAAAACCGTATCTATTTGACTATTGAATTTATAATAGGTAATGGTCCGGTAACGTGACTTTAACCTCCATGAAATTTTATAATAACGAAAAAAGGATAAATTTTAGCCCGTTTTCTTCAGGAATATTCAAGGGAACAGAGGCGGATCCAGGGGAAGGGGGCAATGGGGCCCGGGCCCCCCCTAAAGCCCGTTGAAACATTGAAAATTCTTTTTTAGTTGAATAGAATACCTGTTACAAAAATTTGTGTTACGTTTTTCACAATAAAAAATATAAATATACTGATTTATTTTGATTTTTTACATACGGGCCCCCCCTTAGGAGTATTTCTGGATCCGTCAGTGCAAGGGAATATTACTTTTAAGGAAAAAATAATTCAATTAAATAATTACTTATTTTTGCTGTTTCTTGCTGCCTTCTTTCCGAGCTTCGTCGTGTGGTTTAAATTGAGACTTACTGCTCAAATAGATAATAATGGTTGTTCGCGCTGTTATGCAAGTTCGCCGCTCGGCGCGTTTTGGCAAGTTCGCTAAGTTCGCTTTGCCGACTTATAAAATAATAGAGGGGGAAATTCCTATAGCTTACGCATGCGCATTAGGTAAAAATTCTAAATAAATTCTAATTTATTTCTAAAAAATGCCAAAATATGCTAAAAAATAATAAGAAATACTAAAAAATTCTAAAAATGCTTAAAAATTCTGGTAATTCTAAGAAATGCTAATAAATTTTAAAAAATTCTAAGAAATTCTAAAAATTCTATCAGCATGTACACCAGAATTCTAAGGTGGTTTCCCCCTCGATAATTATCTACTCTGGTAGGTACACGTAAATTTCAAAATCACTAAACTTAGCTAGTTTAGGGTGTGACTACACAAGCGATTTTTCTGTTGGATAACTCGAGACGGATGTTTCGTCGAAATGGAAACCAGATTTAAATGGACTCGACCACACAAAATTTGTGTTTTTAGTTAAATGGGGCACTACGTTATATTCGCTGATGACACGACCGCCTCTGTGGCTAGCGACACCTTTGAGGACGTTACCGGCGGGGCATGCCAGGTACAATCGGAGGTAGAGCAGTGGTTTCAGGCAAATGGTCTTATTCTTAATCAGAATAAAACAAATAACGTTATCTTTTAATTACGCAAAGTCAGTGAAACGCCCTTCCAACTGGGGTCCACATACAGAGTTTATTTCTCATAAATTGAGTGGAAGCGTCTTTTTGCTGCGCAATCTCTCTTTAAAAGTCTCACCACAAACTTTAAGAACCGTATATTTTGCATTGTTTCATTCGGTGATGTCGTATGCGGCGATTGCTTGGGGGCACTCTGCGGGGTGGCGTCGGGTGTTCTCGCTGCAACGCAGAACGCAAAGCCGTGCGTGTCCTGGCGGGCATTGGTTACAAGGATGACTGTAAGGAGTAATTTATTAAATCTCGCATTCTAACCCTCCCATGCGTATATATACTGCAAAACGTACTCCATATCTACCGGAATAAAGATAAATATAATTATCCCACCAATGGTGAGATACACGGCAGGGACACGCGGGGCAGCGGGAATCTCTCGGTACCTTACGGCAGACTACGTAGATGCCAAAATGGCCCAGACTTCTTAGCTGTGAAGTTCTTTAACAAAATACCGCAGGAGGTCAGAGATCTGGAAATTAAAGCTTTTAAGAAAAGAGTAACCGACTTTCTTGTTGGTAGAGCGTATTATAGCTACACCTCTTACTTGGAGGAACGCCAGGATTTGCAATTTTAAACTCTGTTGAATGTAATTTTAATTGTGATTGTAACAATGTGTTGTCAGTTCTATTATTCATTATTTCTGCTATAATTTTAAACTAAATGTATTAGTGTATCTACCTTATTTTATACCATGACGTATGTAAACAATTTTTTTGTAATGACATGAAATAAACAAATACAAATACAAAATACAAATAAATATACGTTCAGGTAGTCGAGTCTATTTGTGAATTAGTTAAAGAATCGACAATACTATAGGGACCTAGTAAGAAAACTATAGAAACCTAGTAAGAAAGGTAAGAGGAAAGGAAAGAAGAGGTAAATAATTGTTTCACATGTGTTTATTACCTAGCAGGGCCATGGCAGAACAAAAGCAGGACAGTGGCAGGACCGTGGTAGGACAAGGGCAAAAACGACAAGTCCTGCCAAATTTGGCAGTAGGTGTACAAATTTTGACTAGTGAGACAGCCCTCGCAAACAATGCATTTTTCAACTAAGTATAGGAATTTTAAGTTAGATTATAAAATGTAGGTAGGTATTTCATCATAAAAACCATGGGATATCTTTTTAGGATAATCACGTAGCATAGGTATATTAAAATTACACTATTCAACTGTTTTTTTTAACAATTTTAGATACTCTACAGATAATGTTAAGAAAACAGGAAAATACTTAAAGAAATAAAATTTATAAATGTTACCAAAACACAGGCTGAGTAGGTTAAATACGGGTGTATGGGTAGATTTTTGAGTTTATTAAAAATGTGTGTTAAACACATTACAGAGAATGAGTGTCACCAAAATTATAGCTGTTGGTAAGTAAAGTAGTAGGTATATTATCAACATGTCCTTATATCCTACAGTTCCCATTGGCGTTTGTACTTACCCGGTCAAATCTATTGATAATGGACGGCAACACATTTTTAAATATTATTTTTTCTGTAGTAACCAAATCAAAGAGTTTGTGATTGTCCAGTACATTTTTCGATATATTTAGGAACTCTCGATTTTCTTTCGTACTGTTTAACAAGTTCTAAATTAAGTTAAGTAAAATCAACGAACACTTAATAGTAAAACAATACTGTACCTATTTAATTTAAGACTACCTTGTATATACCTATTAAGAAAATACCCTCTTGATTTATGTTATGAGTTTCATAAGTTTTCTAGAACAGGTAAAAAGGATACAATTTTGATTTCTAAGCTACTCTTATCATAGGAAACCATAATATTATTTTGTATAAGGAAAATTATTAAAATTAAACCGGGAAACTTTTAAAATGGATAAACAAATCGGTTGCTTCACTTTTACTAACGCACAGAGGAATGATGGTCGTTACTCTCGTTAGCAGTCGACACAGTTCTGTCACTGTCGCTGATGACCAAGGTCACAGAGGACGTTCTGTTTGAGAATGGCAATGACCTCTACCTTTTAGCCTCCAGCAAAAATTTTCTTTAATCTTTTTGAAAGCTTGAGCATAAGAGGAATGATTGGTTTGCTTCGCTAAAAACATGTATATAAAGAACACCTTTCCCTTTGTGCTCACGTAATTCTGGTTTACGGAGACGGACAATCGCAGGACGTGAGACAGAAAATCGAACCGACGGCATTTTTAGGAGCCAAACATTTGTTTCTTTTGGCGATTGGTATTGTTCGAAAGTAAAAGACTTCAAATTATTTATAAAAATAGGGTGCTTTTATTGTGTCCACGGCTATAAAGGTCGCTATGACCTAACGCAATTACCTTGAGCCTGTAATTACCAATAATATTCTACAGTTCTACATCTATTTCTTGCATGACGTAGAATATTTTTTAAGAGTTCTGTGCGATTGACGATCAACTCCACAATGTCGGCCAAACCAGCTCCCCGACAAGGTTGTCATGTTTTTCCAAAGATCTGCTACTCTTTATAGCTTGCTATTCAATCAACGACTACTTTAAAATATTTCTCGCAAAGAAAATGACAAAACTATGTACATTTATACATTCCGCCTCTCGGCTAAAGGTTCTCACCAGAGGACCCTTATTCTTGAAATTCAGGGAGTAGAACTTTCGAGAGTAGTGGGTGTGGTTTTCTTAAAAATGTTAAACACTGTATTCTTGGAAAAATATTAAGGGAGGGAGTCACTCCCAAGACAACTTGAAGTTTTCCTACTAGTGACCGAGAGAAGTAGGAAACCTAGCCTAAAATTGTGTTGTGTTTGGTTGTATTTGACATATTATTTTTTTATAAAAAGTGGTTAAATATTTAAAATAGATATGGAAAATTTGAATCTAATGCTGTGGAATGAAATTTTCAATAAGGATGTTGAAGCAGCGGTGGAAGAACTGGCTATATTGGGAGGGATGTTCTTCCCCAAACAAATGCATTTCAGTTATCAGACAGAAAGTTTTGGCATGGAAGCATTTATTCCTTTCTCCAAGAAGCGCCCTTCTAATGGCAAGCCCTGGTTTAGCAAGAACTGCGAGCGTGCTGTCAGAGCTAAAAATCTAGCTTACCGACAATGGCGTAAAAATCCTACCAATGTGAATCGCACCATCTTTGTTACCGCTCGAAACCAGTGCAAGCAAACGATAGATCAAAACAAAGAGGCTCACAACATGAGGATCAAAAATAAACTTCTCGCCAGTCCTAACGGATCTAGGTCCTTTTGGTCAGTCGCTAAGGCCGTCAGTCAAAATTTTACCAAATCAAATATTCCACCGCTAACACGTTCTGACGGCACAATAGCAACCACGGCTGAAGATAAAGCGAACGTACTCGCAGAACTCTTTGCTTCACACTCCACGGTAGACTTTCAGGGAAAAACACCCCCGAACATTCCAGCAGTTCGATCGGAAATGACTGATATCGTATTCCGTCAGCGTCCTGTCAAACGAATTCTGAAGGGGCTCGATGCCAAAAAAGCTTCTGGTCTAGATGAAATTCCTATTATAGTGCTCAAGAAATGCGCCGATGAACTCACACCAGTATTTTGTAGACTTTTTAACTTATCCTACAAAAAAGGAATATTTCCATCTTGCTGGAAAAAGGCGCGAGTCCAGCCTATACCAAAGAAAGGCAAGAAAACCCTGCCAAACAACTATCGACCAGTCGCATTGCTTTCAGTTATATCAAAGGTGATGGAGAAAGCTATTAACCAACAACTTATAAAATACCTGGAAGGCCTTAAAATTATCAGCGACCATCAGTATGGTTTTCGTAAGTCCAGATCAACAGGAGACCTGCTAGCCTATGTCACTCATCTTTGGAGCAACGCAATCGAACATCATGGGGAGTCCCGGGCTATTGCACTGGACATCTCTAAAGCCTTTGACCGTGTCTGGCACGAGGGGCTCCTAAGCAAACTGCGTTCTTATGGTATGCCCGGTCGATTTTGTTCATGGTTGTCTAGCTTCCTCAAGGACCGCTCTCTGCAAGTGGCGATTGACGGGTTTCTCTCAGACACCTTCACCATCAATGCTGGTGTTCCTCAAGGGTCCATATTATCTCCCACTCTCTTCTTACTGTACATTAACGACCTTCTAGCGAAAACAGAAAATCCATTATATTGCTTTGCTGACGACAGCACACTTATCTCATCTTTTACTTTGAAACCTCAAACATCGGCTACTGACGCACATCTTCGCAGACAACATGAGGTATCACGCCTCAATAAAGACCTGGAAGAAATTTTGTCTTGGGGTGACAGTAACCAAGTCGAATTTAACGCTCAAAAAACCCAGGCTGCAGTTTTCTCTAAGAAGGTCAACATTGCAGAACCCGATATCGTTATGGCAGGACACGCAATTCCACTGACTTCGTCTATTAATTTGCTGGGTGTCAACCTGGGAGGAAATATGTCTTGGCATAATCACGTAGTGGCAATCGCCAGGGCAGCTTCTCAGAAGCTCGGTATACTTTTCCGTACCAAAAAGTTGTATACACCTCAACAACTTTTGACACTCTATAAAGCCCAGATTCGACCATCACTGGAATACTGCTCTCATATCTGGAGTTCTGCACCGAAGCATACCCTTCGGTTGTTGGATTCCATCCAAAGGAGAGCCGTTCGTCTAATCGGCGACCACGAGCTGACTAAGAACCTCGACAGCTTAGAACATCGAAGACAGGTTGGTGATTTGACTCTCTTCTACAGATATTTTCATGGCAAGTGTTCGACAGATATTGCCCGCTCGATTCCACCTAGAGTAATGCATAGCAGAAACACACGACGAACCACTGCCGCCCATCCCTATGTGGTTCAACTTAGTACACCCCGAACATCATTGTTTCAGAACTCTTTTATGTGGAGGACGTCATCTTTGTGGAACGGCCTTTCTGAGACCGTGTTTCCAACCGAATATAACCTCCAACGATTCAAGAAAAACGTGAATCGCTTTCTTCGCACACGCACCGCTCCCAGAGCGCCTTAAAGGATTTTTCCTATAGTGCTTGTGCTCGATCATAAAAAAAAAAAAGGTAAGTAGAAAGCTTATAGCTAGTCAAGGCATGCTTATGTAGACTTCTTTTAATTTGTGATCTTGGACTGGGCCATTTAAGATACAAGTTACTTCTCGCCATAAGCTAATGCCTATTGCATTGGTATAAGTTGCGGTTAATTTGCCCTTGTACATATCGGGCCGCGCGTATAGAAAATCCACTAAAATCTCTTTTTGTTAAGCACTCAACTGCCTCGATTTAAATTCCATTTTTGAATCCCGAAACCGACGATCGTGAAATCCGTTACCAAATTAAAATAAAAACAAAAGAGTGAGGTTATGTGGAATGTCAAAATTTGCAGCAATGCCAATGGCTAACCAACCTGGCAACGCTGTTTCCCGATTTTGCTCCCTCCCTGATATTCCCCGGCGCGTTCGGTGTTTCAAAAATACGGCGTTTTGCTGTCGGGGAGATCAAAATGAGGGACACTCCCCGAGAGCTCCCAGGGACCACTCCCTTTTCTTGCTTTCAAGAATAGACGTCCAGCAGACACGATGGCGCTGTTTTTGACAGGCCCTAATGTCATTGTTGCTTTTACCAATTCATGCTTGTTTCTTGTTTGTCTTCGTGGTGTAAGTATTCGTTGGTATCACAAAAGCAGAATTTCTTTTTAGTTACTTTTATATAGCCAAGCTCAGCAAAGCTTTTGGAAATAATAAGAAGTTCGCGAAGCGTTCCTCTAACAACTTAGTGTCGTAAAACCATCTTTCTGGCCAAGAAGAAGAGCTTTTATAATGTCGTAGAACCATCTTTCTGGCCAAGAAGAAGAGCTTTTATAAATTATCACAGAATGGGCGTTTTCACACTAGCCGACACGATACCGACACGACAACGACACCGGTGGACGCGTAATCTCATGTAAGTAAAGGGAATGCTTTCACACTTGCCGATATATCGTTATCGTGTCGTTGCAGGCGCCGACAGGTCAACGAGCAGCAAGCGCTCCACTCGTGTCGTTGGCGGTTTTTCCTTTTCCTAGTTGTTTCTGTTCTGGTTTTTTGATTTCGTCAATTAACTTGCTCAGCACATAGTTAAATGTTTCATGACTCATTCGAAAGTAGTCGAAAAATTTGTCAGAATCCTTAGTCAATGTCTCAAAAAGAGTGTAATAGGTGCCGTGTAAGTAGCGCACCTTTACTATTGGATGTATCAAAAATTTTCTTTACGGTCTTCGCTTTTTGAGTCTTAAATGCAATAAATGTAGCAAATACAATTTATTTACAGGAGCCATGTCTGCGAATGGGCGTTTTCACACTAGCCGACACGACACCGGCACGATCACGACACGGGAGCGATACCGACACGATAAATCGGCGAGTATTTTCACATTTGCCGACAGCTATCTCTGTCGTGTCGTAGTGTTGTGCCGGTATTCGCAGACATGGCTCCTGTAAATAAATTGTATTTGCTATATTTATTGCATTTAAGACTCAATAAGCGAAGACCGCAAAGAAAATTTTTTCTCTGAGTATTTTATTTTTATTATTTTCGTTTGTTTTGTCCCAAAAACACGGTTTTGACTCTACAACTTCTATCAGAGTAACAATGTCATAGTTGAAATTAGCCATAGTTCTATTAAAAGTTAAGTAGGTATGTCGAAATTATCTTTTAAATTAAGTAGGAATATTCTAACCAAAACAACTAGGAAAAGGAAATACCGCCAACGACACGAGTGGAGCGCTTGCTGCTCGCCGACCTGTCGGCGCCTGTAACGACACGATAACGATATATCGGCAAGTGTGCAAGCATTCCCTTTACTTACACGAGATTACGCGTCCACCGGTGTCGTTGTCGTTGTCGTGCTGGTATCGTGTCGGCTAGTGTGAAAACGCCCATTACCGGCACAACACTACGACACGACAGAGATGGCTGTCGGCAAATGTGAAAATACTCGCCGATTTATCGTGTCGGTGTCGCTACCGTGTCGTGATCGTGCCGGTATCGTGTCGGCTAGTGTGAAAACGCCCATTGACGTTACAAAAAATTCGCTGACTGCAATTTTTATTGTTTCTACTGTTACGAAAATTTGATTTTTGCAACATGAGAGACTTTTATCATTTCAGGGTTCGATGATAGATACTGACGACAAATTTACCGTTAGTTAGTCGCTTGGTGTTTTGTGGTTCGTCGCTTACAGTCATTCAACGGCTCAACATAGCCAAATTTTCAGTCGCTCCCATTCACTCAGACGGACGTGCATTGCAGCCGCTGACAGGAATCTTCGGAGAGGCTCATTTGGACTACAGAATTAGGGAATTGACTGGATACCTTCAACGTGTTTCGACGCCCGCATTGGAAATTCGCTTCGCCAAGATTCAGTAGTACAGGACCAGGAAATTCGCTATCATACCGACTTTTTTAAGTCGCAAATACAGGAATTAATCATATTTTCCACTTTTCCAGGATAAGGAGCAACGCAGACCTTCAATCAGCGTCATTAATTCCCAGTGCGTACCCTGGGAACCACGCGATTCGTCCGTTGCTTTTCTTTGAATATTGAAAACTGATAAGTATCGTCCATATACTTGTTAGCTTTTCTTTCTTTTTCTTTCTTTATTGAAGAAGTAACGAGGGTTTGTTATTATCACTGGGGCATCCTTCATGATCCACAGGGCTGTCGATAACCCCTAGGTTTTAGCAAATTCTCATCGATCTATATAAATTGCGTTTTTATATTAGAGTGAAGAAAAGAAAAAAGAAGAGCCTATTGGCGAAATAGTTAAACATAAAAGAACTACGGCCGTGTTGTCAGACCAGTCTAAACATTAGCGCCCGTAAAAAAGCCTTCATCGTTGGACCCGGCTTGGTAAAACGTTTTTAGACCGAATAGTCACAGTTCGAAAGCCAATTAGGCAGCATTATCCTGGCATTGCAGGTGGTGTCCGGCCGACGTGGTATAGAAGCCTACCTCTTAAACTAAAAATATAGAATTTTTTCTCCTTATTTTCAGGAATCATTCTCAACAAATTTGGACTTAAGACCTTTGCAAAAGGCACGCCCTCACCGCAGTCCTATAAAAATTAGGCTCTGGTGCAACCGTTAAAGTTAGGTTATCATTATAGTGCTAGAAATATATTTTAGACTTTTAAAAGTTCGTCGCGCTTCTATAGCGATATAGTGTTAACATTAGTCACGATATCTTAAAAACAATCTTAGTTGGTTATTAGTACATATGATTTTTGGAAAATCTTAGAAGAATTTTATTTTGTTCATTTAGGGTTTTCGTTTTATTTTGTAGATAAAATAGTAGCTTATTTAGGGCGAACTTACTTACAACGGACAGACTTACCCTGAAAAAATTAAAATTAAAATCAAACAAGAAAAACAATAAGGACTAAGCCCTCCGTGATATCGAATAAAATATTTTGCATTGTATTTTATTCCTGTTGGACGCGCCCGTGCCAACTTTTAAATTTTTCAACGGTTTTATTAACACAAAATAAGTTTCTACTTATCGTAAATAAATTAATTCCGTTGTAAAGAAAATTAAATATCCCTGAACATTTTATTTTTGAAAATAAATGCCCCTTAAATTTTGTTTTTTAAAAAAAATCCTCTTTTCTTTGCGCATTGAGTGGCTGTTAGCATTTCCAGCTAGCTGGGTAAAAGGTGGTGGGACCCTTCACTGACAGACTACTTGTAGAGTCAAGTAGTTTGTTTTTTCGGTCGTCTCCCGGCGGCCTGGCATCCCTGGACAATTAGAAATTTTTACTGCGCAAACAACATGAGTAACGAAAGTGTTAGCGGCAGGAATAGCCTGCCGTAGGGCGTCAGAAGATGAATTTTTGGACGATTTCGAAACTTTAGATTTTTTAAAAGCTTCAGGGGAGCAAACTTCCCTTTTTAATGATCATCAAAGGCATGTGACATTAAGGCGTCACCTGGCGGCGTCATTCAAAATCAATCAAAAAGCTGGTGGGGAAACCTTTATAAGGGGAAGAAGCCAAAATTATGGGGACAATTTTGAAGACACGTTTTTGTCATCAGACATACGTTTACTAACAAGTTCAGGGGTAAATCTTTTCGGTGACCGTCCATTAGACGGTAAAAAGAGCGACATTAGCTAAGCTAAGATTTTTACTTTGCTTTGCTGTTTAAAAGAAGCAAATGGAAAGTACTTAGATACTTGCCTTGCTGTTTAAAAGAAGCAAAGGGAAAGTACCTATTTATTTCAGAGTTTCCTCTGATCACAGAGGAACCATAGGTATTCCTTAGTTTAATGTTCCTGTATAACTGCCATCATAATACTTAAAAAGTAGAATAGAAGTTGACAGTTATAAATTTATCGACTGTTTCTACTTTAAACTGTCAAGTGTTGTTGATCCCCAATTTGTTGTTAAATTATTGCTTAAAAAATTATTAGATGACTTCGGGAAAAGAAGCCATGGGGTAAGCTTTCTATACGCATGTTGATATTTTGTTTTATAGAAAATTAATAGTATACGTTTATTAAAAATGTTCAAAATCCCACCCACTTTTTTTTTGACCCTACCCCATTACTGTTTTTTATTCTTGTTAGAAGTATTTTAATCAAATAAAAGCTACTTTTTCCAAAAAAATACTTTCTAATCTAGTAAATCTATGGGTGACCAAACAAAATGATATGCTAGTCTGCTAGTGGTTCTTTACAAAAACAAGTTTGATTTTTTA
This sequence comes from Polydrusus pterygomalis, assembly GCA_963969555.1. Taxonomy (NCBI): domain Eukaryota; kingdom Metazoa; phylum Arthropoda; class Insecta; order Coleoptera; family Curculionidae; genus Polydrusus; species Polydrusus pterygomalis. The sequence goes on from OZ018375.1 coordinate 83,250,492, forward strand.
TTGGTAGGAGCACTGTTAAGGCACTATAAGTATGTGAAACATTATATATATTTGTATTCAGCGTATTTTTATTGCTATCGCCTAGCGCTTTCGGCCCATTATAAGGGCCATCATCAGGTTCTAAAAGAAACACACAAAAAGAGTAAAAACAGCTAGAACAAACTACATGAGACTACTTACTCGTCAAATTATGTCCAGGAGACAAGAAACATATTAAGAGAAATTCGAAAAATTTTTAAACAAATTTTTCTGGTAGTGGTTTCCAATTGTAAACAACACCTGACTGACTGATATTTGCATTTGACACATGGACACAAAGTGGCGAGGGACATCTCAGATAAAAACGTAGTTAATATACACAAAATGACGAATAATATAAAACATAAAGGTGGTATAAAAACTTTAAATAAGTCATAATGAATAAAATTGTATAAAAAGGTAGGTAACTCCGTCAATTGTTTAAAATAAAAAGAAATTAATTTAATTTAAAGAGGATTTTTAAATTATGATATCTGTATTCTGCAAAACCGTCCTATTGTTAAAAACATTCAATTAAATATCCAGATTCATGTCTGAATTTAAGACTTAATGAAACTAACAACCGAAATCCAATTTTTAGACTCTTTCAGCGATAAGAATTTATTGTTTACCTTAACCTACGCTTGTGGACTTTTGACTCCTCTATTAACAATAGGACGGTTTTGCAGAATACAGATATCATAATTTAAAAATCCTCTTTAAATTAAATTAATTTCTTTTTATTTTAAACAATTGACGGAGTTACCTACCTTTTTATACAATTTTATTCATTATGACTTATTTAAAGTTTTTATACCACCTTTATGTTTTATATTATTGGTCATTTTGTGTATATTAACTACGTTTTTATCTGAGATGTCCCTCGCCACTTTGTGTCCATGTGTCAAATGCAAATATCAGTCAGTCAGGTGTTGTTTACAATTGGAAACCACTACCAGAAAAAAAAAATTTGTTTAAAAATTTTTCGAATTTCTCTTAATATGTTTCTTGTCTCCTGGACATAATTTGACGAGTAAGTAGTCTCATGTAGTTTGTTCTAGCTGTTTTTACTCTTTTTGTGTGTTTCTTTTAGAACCTAAGCCCTGACGATGGCCTTATAATGGGCCGAAAGCGCTAGGCGATAGCAATAAAAATACGCTGAATACAAATATATATAATGTTTCATTTGTTAAAATACGGCGTACAACCGACTCTCCTTTTCATATTTTCCTATAAGTATGTGTTTATTTCTAGTATGAAGGTATTACTACCTAATTAAATTTTAGCAATTTATTTGGATTATAAAAACTTCATTTAGTGATTGCAATAAAATCAAAACTACTTAAGTCAACCATATCAGAATAGCTGTCCTGGTCAGGTCATACCTACTAACCTACTAGGTATGCCTTGAAAAAAAAAATAGTTAATATTGCAAATTGTAAATTAGTAAAAGAAAACCCAATAAAAATAAATATTGGCCAAGACCTTTTCCATGTCATATCAGTTTTTAGGTTGACACGAGCACTTACAGCCGGTATGTTCGATTAGCCAATCCAAACCAGGTGACTTAATGGCGGCTGTGGGCAAAAAATTAGTTGCCATGAATAATGTAATTTTTACATGTACCAATTACAAAGCAGTATTTTCCCACAGCCACCATTTTTGACACCTTGCTGGATTGCCTAATTGAAATAGGATAAGTAAAAATTTACCTTGTTATGTATTACCATGTCAACCTAAAGGTACCGTTTCGTTGGTGCTATCGATCGCCGCGGCAAGCTCTTCATTTATTATCTACTTGGTGAATTTTAAAAATTACCTCTGTACCTTTTAAGTTATGAACAATGGTTATTTGTTTCACTAGGCAGAAAAGCACAAGATTTCGGCTGCGCCTCGTCTATGAAACACCAGCCGCGGCATTAAATCTGCTTTTCTGCCTAGTAAAACATATAATTTTTTCTCCAAATTTGTTCCAATTTCACGGAAAATCGTATTTTTTATATTTATGTATGTTATTTATGACATTTATTGAATTGTTGTGTTTACTTGTCATTTTAAATTTTAATTTTTAATGACACCTGACAGGCTCAATTTTTTTCTGCCTAGGCATAAAAAGTCCACTTTTTCTGACTAGGCAGAAAAAATACACCTTTTGAGCCTGTCAGGTGTCATTAAAAGACCGCTTTTAATGTCATTTGGAGAAAAAGTATAAATTTTATCCTTAGATACCTACATAAAAGTGCAGAATCAAAAAGTGGTTCAACTATTTTTTTTATGTTCCTCAATTTGGAAAATATGTCAAACTCACCTTTTTCGAATAGGAAATACCGAGGGAAAAACATGTTAGGTAATCGTTAAAAAAATATAGAATTGTCTGTAGTATTTTGAATTTTAAGTTCATAAATCTTCTAGCTTATTAGGTGTTATTTTATAGTAGACTGTGGTTGAACATATCAATATGTAGGTAATTATTTTTTGCTATTCATAAATTAAAATAAAAAAATAATCATAGCCCAATTACTAGGTATAGTCGGATCTGGTCTTATCGTGCGGGTCATACGATTCAAGAAAGACATACTCTCAGTTTTTGTTTTCTTTACTTGCGTTTAATTTTACCCTCTAAATAAAATACGTAAGATAAATGAGACAGACTTATATTCCATTTTGACATGAAAAAAAAGGATATGTATTTACTTTCCAGTGATTCTAAAAAAGCTAATAGCACCAGCTACGTTTTATTTTAAATATGCCAGTTTTGTGACTTTGACAGTTTGTGACAAAATGAAACAATTTTCTGGGTTTTTGCATCCCCAATCAAAAAAAATGGTACTTAATCTGATAAACTATTTCGAAAATGAAAGAAAAAGTGGAAATTCGCCAACCAATATTCAGGAAACAGTAGCCAAAGCACTGGGAATTAGTTTAAGGACTGTGCAGAAAATTGTGCATAAAACAAAACATAACATAATACCCAAGAATACTAAAAAGTGTAAACGAAGATAGCCAAAGACTGAGGATTTAAGCGAAAATATTAAAATGGGAGTTCGAAATGTGATTTACGATTTATACAAATCAAAAACGAATATAACTCTTCCAGTTTTACAAAAAACATTAAAAATTCGGGGTGTTTTGGAAATTGGACTTGAAGCGTTATCAAAATTAATAAAAAATTTAGGTTTTCGCTATAAAAAAGACTGTAACCGAAGATTTTTATGTGAGCAGCCACAGATAGTGAGTCAGCGTGTTCAGTTTTTTAAAAAAATATATGGACAATTACAAATCGAAATTTAGGAAAGTGGTATTTTTAAACGAAACGTGGATATTTTCGAATGGAAGTGGTTCAAAATCTTGGCAAGATGAGTCTGTAAAAAGTGTTAAAAGGAAAAAGGGGTGCGGTACGGAAAAGCGTTTTATTATTTTGCATGCCGGTTTTGCAACAGGATATGTTGCAGGTGCGAGTTTAATTTTTTCTTCAACATCAAAAAGTGCTGACTGTCATGATAATATGAATTGCGAAATGTTTCAAAAATGGTTAAAAGTTCAATTGATACCAAATTTGGATGCTCCGTCTTTAATTGTATTAGATAATGCATCATATCATTCAAGAATTTTAAATAAACAGCCTACTTCATCTTGGAGGAAAGTGATATTTATGAGTGGCTGGAAAAACACAACCAAAATCCTTTACCAAATATGCTTAAATCGGAACTCCTATCAATAGCAAAGTCTCTTAAAAAACCCAAAATATACGCGGTAGATGAAATACTGCGTGAATATGGTCATGAGGTTCTACGACTGCCGCCATATCATTGCCAGTTTAACGCAATAGAATTAATATGGGCTGGTGCAAACTCTTATTATGAAAAACATGTAGGTGATGGTCTTAAATCCGACCAAGTACAAATAGTTTGGCAAGATTCGTTAGATCATATTACACAAGAGTACTGGAAGAAATCGGTGGAACATACAGAAATATTAATAAGGGATTGGTGGGATCGAGAACAAGTACTAGATGTCGAAGTAGCGCCAATGATAATTGCTCCATTCGAAGACGACTCAGACGACAAGAACTTTTCAGATTTTATAAGTGACGATGAGAGTTTTTAGGCTATAATTATAAACGGTGTTTTTCGTTTACATTTTTTAGTATTCTGGGGTATTATATTATGCTTTTTTTTTCATGCACATTATTCTGCATAGTCCTTAAACTAATTCCCAGTGTTTTCATTACGGTTTCCTGCATATTGGTTTGCGAATTTCCACTTTTTCTTTCATTATAGAAATAGTTTATCAGACTAAATGCCATTGTATTTTTAGGTTTTAGTAGTAAAATTGTTAAAATAAATTGCACTGTTTATTATTGTCGTTTTTAATTAAAGGGTACAGTAGGTATATAATTAACGATTATATAATTTATTTGTAACTTTTTCAACTCTCCTGTACATAATTTTTACAAAACTAATAATATTAGGTATATGTGGCTATCTTCGCGATAGCTAAAATAATGAAACTATTTTTCCTTCCTTCGGTATATTTGTAAATAATCTCACAACATTTTGATAGCCTCTGTGTTGTCTGATTTGACGCATATGATCAGTGACCTTTGGACCCGCACGTTAAGACCAGATCTGAGTATACTAGTTGTCTACTTACTAGTTAAACCAGTATTATTATTCAGTGGCTGGGGATTTATCTGAATTGATTGGGGTTCTGATGATCCATTTAAGTATGTTAAGAATAAGTTTTATTCAAAATTTTTTTTTAATTACTACTTAATTACCTAATTACTTAGGTATTAATATATTCCACCTTTTTTTTTGATACAATTTATAGTACTATACCTATATCACATATATATGTAATGTAATGATTGCAGAAGTAAAGAAAACGCAATTAGGTAATTGAATACCAGTACTACCTGTATGAGCTCGGTGCTAGTATGTTTAAATGATACTAAAAATTATTTGTTAATAAGGAAAATATTGTTCATAAAAAAGGATAAAGAATGACTTTATACGTATAATTGCATATTTAGACGTGGTTTTTAATTCTGATCAACTTTTTTTAATAACAATTTTTGATAATGTCAAAAATAAAGGTACTTTACTCTTGGGAAAAATTCACATTTTTTGACAAACCTCGTATATAACTGGAAAATTTCGATATTTGATGGTTGCATTTTAGGTTTTAGACCATGCAGAACTTTTTTAAAAAATAACTTTTTTTCGTAAAATTAATAATAAAAAAGTTTTCCATATGCTGCGAATTTAAGCAGACACGCTGTATATAAATTATCAGCAATCAGCCAATCTCCCCAAATAACCAATTTATATTAGGTAGGTACAGCATAATATCATTTTGGCAAAGCACTCGCCAATCTCACTTTAAGAGATAGCATCTGATTTAATAAAATAGAAAATAAATATAGACAATTATGTATTTTGATCATCACTATTGAAAAAGTCACTGGTACAGATATTTTATGTTCATATAAAAGTTGATTTTAAGTTGGTGAGTTAAGTAATGTAGTACAAATTAGGCAGGGAAAGCTCAGTTAGCTGTGTTTTTGTATGTTTCTTGATTAAGACCAATCTAATGCTTTCCTGTGTCTGTTTACATAACAGATGTAAATGAAACGAAATATATTTTTAGTGAACAACCAATATTCACTTGCAAAGCCCATGTATTTCATATTGATCCCAAAACCAAGCGGTCCTGGATGCCTGCTTCAAGTACTGCAGTTAGCGTATCATTTTTTTATGACTCTTCACGCAGCTTGTATAGAATTATTAGTGTAGAGGGCCAGAAAGCAGTAATAAATAGTACAGTAACACCAAATATGACGTTTACCAAAACATCTCAGAAATTTGGACAGTGGTCCGATGTTAGAGCCAACACTGTTTATGGATTAGGATTTTCGTCTGAGGCTGAATTGCAAAAGGTACAAGTATGCTGAATAACTGATGGTTTTATAATGCTTTTTTTTAAATTAAACTCCATCGGAGGTTTAATTGTCCCAAATTAAATATATTATGGTTAATAATTACAAGGGATTTTATGTCAAAAAATGTTTTACACACATTTTTTTGCATTTTTAAATTGTAGGGTAAAATTGATCATTCTATAATGACTAATGACGTCATTGACATGTCGGCCACTTTTGCTGGAGGGCACACAGTCGTTAATAGTCGGACTTGATTATGTAAACAAGCTAGTTTAATTTGTCAAATTTTATTTGCCTTCAGATGTTGTCCAGTATAAAAACAATGACTCAAAATAAAATAATTCACCAGGTCTATTGTAGTTACATTGGGTAACTTGCAAGGATCAAGATCAAGTTCCTTGTATGGTAACACATATGGATCAATACTGTCTATTAAGGTTTGGGTCATACCGGCACTTAATATCGCTACTTAGAGTTAAGTTATATTCACTTCTGGACACTTTTACTTGATATTAGCAAAATAAATACCAGAAAAATAACTATTTATCACAACAATGGTTAAACGTGAAATAATCGATATGCGTGCCCTCCAGCAACCGTCAACCTCTGTTATTCTTGAGTTATCAATTCTAAGATTCAATAAATACATCACAAAGTAAACACTCGGACATCAGTAACACAAATAATTCAAATTAAGCCCATTAAAATAGCGCCACGAGAGCCCATCACGCACTGTTAAACAAAAATGCCCGCGCAAGCAATAAAAGAGTTAGCAAATGTGGTCCAGAAATTCCTGGATACTGTAAAATACAGTCAGTAGTAGTATCTTCCTTACTCTAATCCTAAAGAATTTTTCAAGTATCACCTGTATATAAGGGTTGTTATAACAATGCGTGATGGGCTCTCTTGGCGCTATTTTAATGGGCTTAATTTGAATTATTTGTGTTACTGTTATAACAACCCTTATAATTAGGATCAGAGTAAGGGAGATACTACTACTGACTGTATTTTACAGTATCCAGGAATTACTGGACCACATTTGCTAACTCTTTTATTGCTTGCGCGGGCATTTTTGTTTAACAGTGCGTGATGGGCTCTCGTGGCGCTATTTTAATGGGCTTAATTTGAATTATTTGTGTTACTGATGTCCGAGTGTTTACTTTGTGATGTATTTATTTAATCTTAGAATTGATAACTCAAGAATAACATCTATTATTAGAGATCCTGGAACTCTATGATAATCAATTCTGATAATATTGACTTGTCTGCTTGGATAGTTACTATAATATTGAATAAAGTACAGGTTTATGTTCTGGGAAAGTCATGATCCTCAGCTGCTTCTCATACATACGTCTTCTCAAAATCCGGGACCTGCTGCCTGATTGGAACATCCCATGGAACGCTTGATGACGATAGAATAATGGCGTCACACCCTTATGATTCTTTAGGAGAAATACAGTTTTTGAAAGGCGCCTAGTCATAATATGATCAACACGTTTATTAAAGTTTAATTATTGATGATCCAAGTATACCCTCAGAAACCTGACCTCTTCAGCGTTCTCATCCTCAATCGCTTTCAGTTTAAACCTAATGTTTTAAACCTTTGTGTCAGTCAAAGCTAGCTTATTAGACCGAAACGATATTGTCAGATCACTCGGACAAGCATTCATGTGTATTAGTAGTGCCTAGAGATGAGTCGAGACTACTCTCATAGAGAACATTCTCGTTCGCGAGAATATTCTCGAGAGAGTAATGGCAATAAAATTTAGAGAATCGTAAGATAAGATATATTTTAAGAAGCAGGTATCAACTTTGTTATATTAAATGAGACACCCTGTACTTACTTTTTACATTTTTTAAAATCTACATTAATTTTTATTTTTTATTATAATGAATACTAGCAAACTTATAACCATTTATACAAATGCGACACCCGGTATATCCAAAAATATTTTTATGCTATGTAGGGGGGGCTACTTAAATATCTCTTAAAAAAATCATTTTTGTCTAACGTGTCATAAGACAGCTATTTTGCTTTTCCAGAATGTCGACTTACCCTGTTTACCAGAACCGGGCAATTATTACCAGACAATCGTTTGAATTTTGCTCTAACCTGATCTGTGATCAGTGATATTGATCTACTTACTTACCAGCACTAAGATTAGAGTATGCACTTTCAAATTTTTATGACTGTCAGTTATAAAGCACATATTTTCTGGTATGGTAAATTATTTTGTGCTTAATAAGAAAGTGGGTTTAATACATTTTATTTGATTCAGTTTCTATTTTAGATTAGAAATGTCTTTTACAAATTCGTATTTTCTTATCAAATGTCTGTGAATATTACATACAGGGTTAGTTGAAATAACCGGAACGGCTAATTTTCTTCAAAACTACCAAGGCTAAATCAATGAATTTTGGTACAGGTGGATAACTTAAAAAATTGAATTGAAAATTGACAATTGCGACGTTGCCAGATTTTTAGTTTTTTCTGTAACTCAAGGAATGTTTTTTTTTTCAAATGTGACACTACTCTTTTTTATTGAATTCGATTCCTCCCATCAACATTACCATTTCCTGATAGTATCAAATTTGTATCTCAAATAGTTCTATGGGAAAAAAAGTTAAGTAATTAGTTACAACTCTACCTCTAAAAAAATCCAATCTATTTCCATTTAAAAACGTTTCAAATAATGTGAAAAGGAAGGTTGGTAGACATGATGTACCTAATAGTATCGATAACGATAATAACAACAAACAACTACTAACAATAACATAGCTAGTAAAAATTACTTACATATTATAGTACACTACATTAATTTGATTATGAAACCGATAATATGTAAGTACTTTTTACTAGCTATGTTATTGTTGGCAGTTATTTGAAACGTTTTTAAATGAAAATAGATTGGATTTTGTTAAAGTTGTAACTAATTAACTTTTTTTCCCATAGAACTATTTGAGATAAAAAATTTGATACTATTAGGAAATGGTAATGTTGATGGGAGGAATCGAATTCAATAAAAAAAAGAGTAGTGTTACATATGAAAAAAAAACATACCTTGAGTTACAGAAAAAACTAAAAATCTGGCAACGTTGCAATTATCAATTTTTAATTCAATTTTATAAGTGTACCAAAATTCATTGATTTCGCCTTGGTAGTTTTGAAAAAAAAATAAGCCGTTCTGGTTATTTCAACTAACCCTGTATACAGGGTGTTTTGTAATTGAATGTCAATAATTAAGGGGGCGATTTTTGTGATCATTTTAAAAAGAAAACTTCATATGAACCTATGTCCTAAACGTCTTTATTTTTGATATACAAGGTGGTAAAGTTTCAAAAATAAATAGTTTTTTAATAATATCTGTAATACCACTTTCGATATTTTAATGAAATTTGGCAGACATGTAATATGTATCAAGATGCATTATTTACCGTACAACAATTTTTTTTAGTTCCACCAGTGGCGTTCGTACGGAATTTCACCTGCCTATTTTGGCAGACATTAATGTAACGCTACTGATTTCTCGTAAAAACAAGTTTATTCCTAAAATCCCCAATCATTTCTAAACAAATTTGATCTCTTGAATTTTTTCAATCCGATGCACGGTTTTCGCTTAAAAAAAAATAAAAACCTTTTCTCTGCATGATCATAACAATATCGTTAATATGACAATATCACCATGCACAGAAATATATTTTATTTCTTAGATCAAGTTTGCTTAGAAATGAATACGGATCTCAAAAATTATTATTGTAGTAGGCTGTGTCTGTAAGAGTTATTAAGTCTGTTGTCAGGGCGGTTGTCATTATTTTGTTTGACAGTTTATCATCATTTAAATTCGGTTTTTCGTGTCTTATTAATTTGGTGTTTAAAATATCCGAGTATTGTTATTTTGAAAGATAATGGTCGGGTTTACTAATAAGGAGTTGGCAGATATGCATTACATGTATGGTTTGGCTGATGGCAGCTCGCCGGAAGCTAGGCGATTGTATCAAGAGCGGTTCCCTAATAGAGTCAAACCAGCTAGGCGAACATTTGCAAATGTACATAGAAGGTTGACTGAAACAGGTACTTTGATAGCAAATAATCAATTAAAAGGATCCCATCGGACTGTAAGAACTCCAGAAATTGAAGAAGCAATTTTAAATTCTATTGATGAAAATCCCGAAATAAGTACTAGAAAAATTGGACATACTCTGAATATCTCGCACGTCCTGGTTTGGAAAATTTTGCACGATTTTTTATTGTACCCGTATCATATTCAGCGGGTCCAAGCGTTACTTCCCCAAGACTTTCCCTTGCGTGTTAATTTTTGTCAGTAGTTTTTGGAGAAAATTGCGCATAATCCCTTGTTTGACCATGAAATAATGTTTACAGATAAAGCTAACTTTTCCAGAAACGCAATCAGAAATTTTCACAATAACCATATTTGGGCCGACGAAAACCCCCACGCAGTTGTAGAATGTAACCAGCAAGAACAGTTTTCGGTAAATGTCTGGGGTGGAATTGTTGGAAATTATTTAATTGGACCTTTTCTCCTGCCAGAAAGGCTAAATGGCCATAATTATCGCCGGTTTCTAGAGGAGGATTTGCCCATATTGCTAGAAGAAGTACCAATTTTAATAAGAAACAGAATATGGTTCATGCATGATGGTGCGCCCGCTCACTTTAGTGTTGTAGCAAGAGAATATTTAAATCAAACATTTAATAACCGATGGGTTGGTCGTGGCGGACCTCAACCATGGCCGCCTAGGTCCCCAGATTTAAATAGTTTGGACTTTTTCTTATGGGGGCATCTTAAAAGTCTGGTTTACCGCACCCCAGTAAACACTTTAGAAGAGCTGAAAGATCGTATAAGAGCTTCCTTCGATTTAATAAGAAATACTGAAGGTATACTTCAAATAGTGGGCGACAATATGAGGAAAAGAGCTGAAGCGTGTATCCTTCAAGGTGGAGGGCATTTTCAACAACTTATCTAGTTTCTATGTATGTTATTTTTTTTCACAAAGGTTGTTGTTGATTTATTAACAGACGCTCCTTATTCATTTCTAAGCAAACTTGATCTAAGAAATAAAATCTGTTTCTGTGCATGGTGATATTGTCATATTAACGATATTGTTATGATCATGCAGAGAAAAGGTTTTTATTTTTTTTAAGCGAAAACCGTGCATCGGATTGAAAAAATTCAAGAGATCAAATTTGTTTAGAAATGATTGGGGATTTTAGGAATACATTTATTTTTACGAGAAATCAGTAGCGTTACATTAATGTCTGCCAAAATAGGCAGGTGAAATTCCGTACGAACGCCACTGGTGGAAATAAAAAAAATTGTTGTACGGTAAATAATGCATCTTGATACATAGTACATGTCTGGCAAATTTCATTAAAATATCTAAAGTGGTATTACAGATATTATTAAAAAACTATTTATTTTTGAAACTTTACCACCTTGTATATCAAAAATAAAGACGTTTAGGACATACGTTCATATGAAGTTTTCTTTTTAAAATGAACACAAAAATCGCCCCCTTAATTATTGACATTCAATTACAAAACACCCTGTATATAAATATATATTACCTTACAATTTCCAGCAGACAAATTTCGTGAATTTTCCATCACTAGTAGTGCCGTTAAAATAATATCAATAAAATAACTACACAGTGTTGACTGTAATTTTTTTTGCTATAATATGTTCTGAATGCAAAAGACAATTTTGCGTCAACTTTTCTGTAGGTATTGTATGATATTTATCTTATTTTGAAATTGGGTTTTAGTTTATTGACAAATTTAATGAAGTAAAGGAGGCTACAAGAAGTGCCATCAGTAAGGTAACCGCTAATGGAGGTACCGCAGTAACGCCAGTTACAAGTGCAAATGCAAGTCCCATTAATGCTAGGGCTGCGGCTACAGTTCAGGAAAACGCCGATAATCTACTTGAACCACCTGGTAATGTTTTTTGTTGTTGTAGATTACCTATGTAATTTTTTTAGTGTATAAAGGGTGTCTCACGGTTCGCCCATTAGAATATTTCGAAAAGTAATGCGATTTGAATCCTGCAATCGGGTTTTCGGAGACGCTCTCTTCAAATGAAGTACCAGCTACCATATGCGACTTCTTGTTATACCGGAAGTAGTCTCAAACTTGCTTATTTTAAGTTTTTTATTTTATTTATTTATTTATTTATTTATTTAACTTAATCACAAAAGTAATAAAAATACAAATATAGTGTAAGCACTATGGACTAAAAGTCTGTGTTGTGTGGAACCTGTATACTTTTTTTTTGTGTTCCTTCCTTTTTTTCCAATTACTTTTATTAAAAGTTGTTGTATGTTACTCTATCCGTCTCTGAGAAAAAAAAATGTGTCCAAAATTTTGGCCTTTAACAGGGTGTCGAATAAAATTGCGAAGATATAAAAGTGATATAAGAGTGAATTTCAAAATTCCGGTTGCGGAAATAGATATTATTTTGCTCGATAATGAATTGTCGGAAAATTAAATTTTAGATACAGGGAAGTGGAAAAGTAACAATTTTTGATCTTTATCAAATAATTAAATAAACTATTTTTTTTAAATGCGATGCTATGTTGCTGATTCATTTAATGGATAGGCGAAAATATCTCCTATCTATCCTCATATGGTATGCATATACCTAACTGAAATAGTTTTAAACTTATTTACCGTTTTTTGCAAAATCCTCCAAATATCAAGCAGTCTTATTGATTTTTGGCAAAAGGGATAAACAAAATGTATCTACTGATACTGATGTGTGTCATTGTCAGTTAACATTCTGTTTATCATTGCCGCCTTGCCAAAAATCAATAAGACTGTTTGATATTTGAAGGATTTGGCGAAAACCCGTATATATAAGTTTAAAACTCTTTTAGTTAGGTATAGTGGACAGACAGGAAATATTCTCGCCTATCTAGTAAATAAACCAGCAATGTAGTAGCATTGTATTTAAAAAAATATAGGTTTTTAAAAAAAATTTTGATAGAGATCAAAATTTATTACTTTTCCTCTTGTCTATGTATCTAAAATTAAATTTTCCGACCCTTCATTATCGAACACCATAATATCTAATTCCACAAGCGAAATATCGAGTATTTGTATTTGTCTTTAAAAATTTATTTAATTTTAGGTAGGCAAACATGTCATTTGATAAAAACTATTTTTTTTTCTCGGAAATGCAAGAGTAGGATACAAAAACGTTAAATAAAAGTTATTGAAAATGAATGGAATCCAAAAAATATATACAGGACAGGGTGCTTCATTTAAAATAAGCACGTTTTAGATAACTTCCGGAATAACCGGAAGTCGCATATCCAAATTGGCAGGATACAAATAGCATTACTTTCCGAAATATTCTAACGGACGGTCACCGTGAAACACCATGTATAGTGACCGTCAGAAAGTGTGAAATAAATTTATTTTATAGCAGTTCTGCGTATCTATAATATCCGGTATTATGGTAAACGAGGAAGAGTAAAAAATTGGAACGTTATTTTAATTTTAATGTTGTACCTACATATCAAATTTAGCTTATTTTGGACAAAAAATAGAAATTAATTGTTTTTTGTGAATTATCCTGTATAAAAAATATACCGCAACCATACAGTACGCAAATCCTATTTTCTGTAGTTTTACTTAACACGTTCGCGGACAAAGCGGCATATACCGCTCCTTGTGCTGAGACAAAGCGGAATATGCCGCAGAAGTTTATACCCTCCATAAACGCAAAGCGCCAAACCCCGCGCATTTTTATGTATAAAGTAATATGCGTTTACCCATCCCATGCTGTCCCAGCAGATATCAAAACATTTTGTGAATTGTCCCAACTAAAAACTATTCTTATGGACAGGAGAATATATTTTGTCGGTGTGATTTTACGAACATATCTGATGAAGCAACTGTCCGCGAACGTGTTAAGATAACCATAGATTTGTGATGTGTCAGAGTGATCACTTTCAAAAGTATTAAGAGGTCTAAATTCACCACAAGTGTTGTCTTGTATTGTAATTTTTTTTTTGATTTTTCTCTAAATTCATAAAGAAAAACCAAAAAAGAAAAAGTTTTTTAAAATGTACATTGTACTGTTTCCTTCAATAGCTCTAAAGTATTTTGGCAACAACATCCAGGTCAGAAACAAAAGAACGAGAAAACGCCATATGGCATATTGAAACAATGACACTGTGACAACACAACCGGACAACTATAAGATATTAATATTTTGATGTACTAAATTTAGAACTCGTTAGTAATAAATAAGGATGTTCAATTTTAAATATTTTTGCTGCACACTTTTTTTTTCTTTTTTAAAGAATCAAAAGCACGTCATGTACCTAAGTGAAATTTTGAGATAAATAAATAAAAACCTTTATTACATATAAACCAATTTATAAAGATCTAGCAATGCTATTCATCTAACCGTTGTGGTAGGAATAAATAATTAAGCAAATATAAAGTTAGTTAACACAGAGAAAGTTGTTAAAATAAAAATATATCTATCAAATATAATATAGTGATGGGAGCATATATTTTAACTTAAACTATCTTCGGAACGTTATATCTATTACTAAAACTACAAAGTATTTCTTAACTTGGGTTTTAGTTTTGATCCTCAAAAAACTGAAAAAATTACAAAATACGATTAATCATATTTTTGTTATTATAATTATATATTATAACTTTTGAATTGAAACAAATTTTCTTTATAAAAAATGTTCTAAAGTGAAAAATGGATGGATTTACTCTTCTTAAGGCAGTTTCGAATTTTTACTTTTTCTCGTATACCATACTATCACCGAATTTGATGGGTATTATTCCGGTTTGAACACATGCGGATGAAATAAAATAAATTCATTAAATTTAAAAATAAAACTTTTTCCATACTGTTGCACATTTTATGGCGGTCACTGTATATTTTTTTAAATTTTGCGCGTGTATTTTGTAGCCAATTAAACGACTATTTTCACGCAGCGTCCTACGCGAATTGCCAGGTTGCGCGTCAGACGACGACCCGAATTTAATCAAACGATTCAATCGAGATGCGTATTTTCAAAACCTACTTAAGCACAACACCGACACGCCCACCAAGCGCTCTATTATATACCTGCTATATACCTGCTAAAATATACATATACACAACGCTATATTTCAAAATATACGCGGTTACAGCGCAGCCCAAATAATTGCACTAATACAGCGCTGTTTTTAGCCAATCCAAATCACGTGACTTTTAATGGCGACTGAAGGGGAAAAGAATAGTATGTTACATAACAAGTGTTGAAAGTGGTACTGTTCAAACGAGGAAGTATTTAGCACGAGGCGTTAGCCGAGTGCGGAAATTCTCCGAGTGTGAGAAAATCACTTTCACACGAGTAATGTACACAATTTTTCCTACGACCATACAATATAATCAAAAAGAGTTTAATTTGTTTTTAATAGTTTGTAGGTATCACCATTGTGTTAATCAAATTAAAAAAAAAACAAGCCCACTTACACATTTTAACTTACCTAGATTTAAATAAAAAGAATAACTTTTTCTCCTATTTGCTTACGCACATCATATCTACTATCTATCTACAGTGAATAAATTTCGTTTCTGATCTTTTAGTTGCTTGCATTCTTTTAATAAAACAATAATATAGTTACCTACCTACGAAAACAACATAACACAAAACTACAACATAACCTCAATATTTGCTCAACATTATAGAAAGATAGAGATGGAGTTAAATATCGATAGCTTGTTAATTATAAAAGTTAAATCTTTTTCGATTTGTTTTAAATATAGCTAAGATAAATTTACTTACATAAAGCACATTCACTTGTCCCATATCCTTAAACATTGTATGAATATTTTTATCCGAGATAATGGCAAAATTAAAAATCGGTATTTCCTAGGGTATTCTATTTCTGCTCTATAGCTACCCCTTTTTTTTTCTGTGGTTCAACTCAGTTGACATGTAAACATGACAGTTGGTAGGTTGCCTGACATATTTCCCCTTTTTGTTTTTGATAATATTATTTTTATCATAAATAATACTCTTAGGTTCCCAAAAATAACGAAGAAAAGGATTTTTTTTAATTTGCAGTAATGCCCTAGTGTGCTTTACCCCACCCAGCACCCCAATTCACTCCACGTGTCCCGTAAGTTTGTTATTTTTAATAAATAGTTTTGTTATCAAATTGACACCTGTTTAAATTAAATACGGTGTGCTTTGTATTTCCACACTCGTGTTGAAATATTTTTTTTCAACACGCGTGTGATATTTAGCACTTTCTAGCCAAGTTAACCGTGCTGTTATTGTCATTTTCGTAGGTGGTCGTAGGAAAAAAGCATAGCGCCACCCGTTAAATACCATCAGCAATATTTGGCCACGGTCAAAAAATATTTACAACATAAACCAACAAACCCATCCATAATTCACCTTCTAGTGGCAACTTCATCTTTTTTTTACCAACTTTACACTCCAAAGTTTAGCGCCTTACTTAATTGAAGTAAATATACTTTAGTAACGAGTGTGAAGGAGCCGAAGCCTACACTCCAAGACAACAGGCAATACCGTTCTCACTGGGCTACTTTGGCCTCTAATATTTTGATGGGTGTGTATGGTGTTGTGCTTAAGTATGTTTTGTAAATAAATGACCGGGACGCCATTTTACTGAACATAAACTATTACAATACAAATACACGCCTAGACGCAAAATCTGATCGTTTGCGGCACACAGCATAGTTCTTCGCGCGCTCAGTCGTAAAACAAAAACCCTAAAATCAGTTTCAACTTGCTTGCCTTCTTTGCTACGTGTTTTTGGCATGGATAGTTTATTTCAAGCAAGTTTTAAATTCTTTGTGTAACCATCGAAATAGAGTAAGTATGCAAGTAACGACAATTACGTAGCAGTACTTGAAATTAAATGCGATGAAGAATGCTATTCTGATATCCACTTGCCTTGCATTACGCGGATAAATGATTTTTCAAATTTGACAAAGACACAGTGGAAGTAAATAGTAGAGTGCACATCGAGCTGTATCGTTTAGTCAGTGGGCACTTTAAGGCTAAAAATGTTTGGCATTGGCATTTAGTAGAGGGTGTCCTCTAGTTCCTAGATCCGTTTGTCGTAAGAAAATCGGGGGGTTGATAAGGACTTAAATCAAAATTTTGTAGCTAATTGTACCATGAAATAGTACTATTCATTACGCATCACTCGGTAAAAAATAGCAATATTTCCTGTACAAATAATAGTTTTTATTGAAATTAATTGATTCAGCCGATACTAGGTGGAAATCCATAATTATAGTATGGGATACAGTAAAACAAAGTTGAACTCCTAAATTTCCACTATATTAACTAGAAAAATGACATGTTTCGCTAACACTGTAGCTTCGTCATATGACGATGATTTAATAAAGTTGAAAATTAAAAATTGGGGTGCAATAAAATTAAATTATTGAAGATGTAAATAAAACAGCGGAAGGGTTACAATAGCGGGTTTATTATAATTAATAATATTAATTTATCTAACAATGCTAAGCTAATCTCTTTTGATGTTACTAATTTGTTTCCCAGCGTACCCATCGATGAAACGATTACTTTCGTCAATCAACTTCTTACCTTAAAAAATGTAAATCTAGTCAAAAAACAAGAAATTATCAATTCTCTTACAGTATGCCTTGAACAAAATTATTTTTAAACTTGTCACTTTCTTTGGACAACCTAGCAAAGTAATTGGCAATTTTTTTTTTAAACTTGATATAAATGTGTGTTACAAAACTAATAACTCTTTAAGTAAATTTATCAAAAACTAAAACTAAAAGCGATAAAAACAAAAAATCAGGCGTCTATAAATTAAAATGCAAAGATTGTCCTAAAACATACATTGGCCAAACAGGTAGACATTTTAACAAAAGAATACAGGAACATTATAACAGTTTTCTAAAAAACAAAACATGCTAACCATTTACTTGATTATCAACATAATTTCGATCCTTCCTTTAAAATCTTACATACAGAAAACAAAGGCTTAAAACTAAATTTGTTAGAATCTATGGAAATAAATAAACTTAAAAATACGGACCTGTTACTTAATGATCAACTAGATTTAAATAATTCACCTTTGTTAAATTTATTGTTGACCATATACCTACTTAAGCATTTCTGTAGCAGAAAACAAATGATCCCCTCTTTGGCCTCGCCATGCGTTGTTCACGCCGCACGTCGGCAACACTGATTGATCTGTTCGTCCTGATTGCGGGCATCTGACCATATTTACTCTCTCATACTCACATAAAACGCCACTGTAACTTGGAGTTGGTATAAATAAATATTTACAGAAACCTTGTATGCACACGGTGTGCTGCAAACGGTTAGGTTTTGCGGTGATGTGCTGAATCAGATTATACAATAAAATGATGTAGTTGTGCTGTAATAGTTTATACTTAGAAACATCGCTACCAGGACCCCTCGAATAGCGCGATGCGGAAGAATTTTAAGCTACTGTAGAGATAAAATATTTTGAATTATTGTCGTAAAAACACTTTAGTCGCTTTAGAACTGCTGGGCATCGCAGCCTATTGCAAGAAGAATAACTTTCTGAAGGCGCTTGGCGTGATGTTTAAAGCTATCGTATTTCGATAAATTTAAATAATGAAAACTATACTTTCCTGTGTTTGTGGTGAAAAAAAAAGAATAGCCTCATGTTTTTTTGCATCACGTGAATCACGATCTGTTTAGGCCTAAAATTACCATCCGCGTTGGATATTATCATCCGCGTAGGGCATTGCCTTACGGTGGCTCATACTTAAGCAAAGGGGCGCGAACGATTGAAAGAGTACTCGGGAAAGAAGGAGACATCCGCTTCACCGCTCTATACATTTATCGGACGCTGACCATAGATATTTACCTTTAGATAAGCAAACAATAATCAGGAAAGTGGCAAGTTTATAGCCTCGCGCATGTAAACAGAGCTACACACGATTAGACATGCGCACTGCAACATTATCATTTGACGAACAGGAAAATAGACAGATCCGGGCTTTAAAATTTGACTAAAGGCGAAAAGTTGACCCTCAATTTATTTTTACGTGTAAATAGCTAAAATTTGCCCCAAATTCTTGCCAACAAATTGGAATTTCTTCTCAATTTTGATCAGATTGGGAAATAAGGTAGAGAGTTGCAAACCTATCATATTTTGAGGACAAAAAATTGTTTTTAAGGGTTTGTTTCTAAAAATTTTTTAAAATGATTAGTCGTGTTTTTAGTTTAAAAAGGAAGGGAACAAGTCAATTAAACTATAAAACTTATAAAATCGAATATAAAAAACAAACAAAAGCAGCAAAATAATCAATCTTCGATGTTATCGCGTACCTAACCCCAAGTCAAATATTAGTCGGTATATAACTTGTATTGATTTTTACAATTTGGCAAAAACTTGAGTATATGTAAAACATTTTTAAGCACAATTTCTTGTTCATCCTAGCCCCTGGAATTCTTTTACCCTTGGATTAATAGAAACATGCGCATTTACTTTTTTCTTTTATATAATATAAGTATAGAGTATAGAGAAAAGTGTCTTTTAAACTTTTTGAAGCAATATATTGCCCGAAAATAGATTGCAGGGCTGCAAATAAAATATACCAAAACATGCATCGAGATAATCTGTCTTGGTGTGTGTTTCTCTTTATTTTCATACCTTGTTTGTGTAGCCTAGGCCTAGTTAGATGTGTTTAAATTGATCATAATATAAAGTTATATATCAAGATACATCACTACTCCATACTTACTGAAAATACGAAACACCCGGTATTTTACCTCTATCGGGGCATAACAAAATTATACGGCTGTTACTAGTCATTGTTTATATTCCAATCCGAGTCACTAAAGGCACAAACACAATTCACTAAACTACACAAAGACTAGAAATCCGTAAATATTAAACAATAACTAATCAATAAACAACAAGGAATCCACAGAGAAAACTTAAAACACAATAACAAAAATGGCGCCGAGTCGGTTCTGGATTGTATTTTGAGCATGTCGCTAAAGAAGGACAGGCCGAACAAGAAGTTTGTGCGCATGTCCGATGCTGCTGGCAGGGAAG